>JBCFYV010000003.1:10366417-10993759 GCA_039000515.1 Timema cristinae
AAACTGGTACACTTAGAAAACTTTGTTCACTAGGAAAACAAGTAATGGCGGATTGTCAAGCAATAAGTGAAGCGGGTGACACACGCGCTTTGCTGCAGAGTGGTAGAACCCTAAATTAATAGTTAGGCTTGGTCTCGGTAGATATCAGGTGAATGCACAGCCAGGAGACCGGGGGTCCGCTTTAGGGGGAGGGGTCCGAATTTGGGCACTTTCCTCTATTATTTTTATTAGCACCGCGTCTTACTAACCGTTCGGGTTGTACGCACTTACACTAATGTGTAATGGTAGGATGATTGTGAGATGAAATGAAGGACCTACAGTTTAACGTGGAATCCGAACCACGGTGGAGGCCTGGCATTCCCCACATTCACAAGATGTCTTGTCAGAGGCTGTGAAGTAAGGTAAAGTCCATAAATAAAGCGTTATCACCAAGGCCCAGAGTTTGATAACATATCTTTTTATGTTCGTCACACACAAGGATCATAAGTACATAAGCTCTGCACATGATTCCTTTGTTGTAGAATTATATATTTCATTGGCCATTTTTGGTCATTATGGAATTTTAGGTCGTATTTTCTTGATTTTAGTCCTTTTAAAGTAATTTTTAGGCATGTTTGAGTAATCTCAAAGCAATCATGTTGAATAAGTATTTTTTAAATACTACAGATATTTTATAATTGATTAAATTTTTCAAACATACAGTTGTCGGAACGAGAAGATAATGTAGACAATGAACTTTGTAACTCTTTGCTTGTTTGATTGCTTGAGCGGGTTGCGTTGGAAGGGGGTAGCACATTTTGTAAATAAATATTATATTTTGCAGAGAAGGCCGCAGCTCGTTAAAAATTTCAGGGGAGTTTGATGGACATATCTCACAATTGCCGGAGGCTAGAAAAAATTCTAAATTTTAAATAGTTCTAGAAACTAACTGAAGTATTTTCTATGGAAAAATAACAACATAACTGCCGAAGAATGGGAAAAATTATAAATACTAATCATCTCTAGAAGCTATTTGAAGTGCTTTTTTTACGGTACACAGCCCTCCAATTTGTACTTTTACCTTAATTTTGATATTGTTTGAACCATAAATAAAGCCATATATATATATTTTGTTCATAAAATTTCGGGGGTGGGGGGAGGGTTGAACTCCCAAACCTCCCTCCCTGACTATGGACTCTTGTTAGCAGAGCAATAGTTCAGTTAATAAAGACTTCATTGCATGGACAGTATAAAACTGGACTTACTGAGAGAGCAAGTTAATTAGTAATGAGAGAGAAAGGTAAGTGGTAATGAGAGAGCAAGGTAAGTAGTAATGAGAGAGCAAGGTAAGTAGTAATAAGAGAACAAGGTAAGCAGTAATGCGAGGAGGAAGGTAAGTAGTAATGAGAGAGCAAGGTAATTGGTAATGAGAGAACAAGGTAAGTAGTAATGAAGAGAGCAAGGTAAGTAGTAATAAGAGAGCAAGGTAAGCAGTAATGAAGAGAGCAAGGTAAGAGTAATGAGAGAGCAAGGTAAGTGGTAATGAGAGAGCAAGGTAATTGGTAATGAGAGAGAAAGGTAAGTAGTAATGAGAGAGCAAGGTAATTGGTAATGAGAGAACAAGGTAAGTAGTAATGAGAGAGCAAGGTAAGTGGTAATGAAGAGAGCAAGGTAAGTGGTAATGAGAGAGCAAGGTAAGTAGTAATGAGAGAGCAAGGTAAGTGTATGAGAGAGCAAGGTAAGTAGTAATAAGAGAGCAAGGTAAGCAGTAATAAGAGAGCAAGGTAAGCAGTAATGAGAGAGCAAGGTAAGTGTAATGAGAGAGCAAGTAATTGGTAATGAGAGAGAAAGGTAAGTAGTAATGAGAGAGCAAGGTATGTAGTAATGAGAGAACAAGGTAAGTAGTAATGAGAGGGTAAGGTAAGCAGTAATGAGAGGGTAAGGTAATTAGTAATGAGAGAGCAAGGTAAGTAGTAATGAGAGAGCAAGGTAAGTAGTAATGAGAGAGTAAGGTAAGTAGTAATGAGAGAGCAAGGTAAGTAGTAATGAGAGAGCAAGGTAAGTAGTAATGAGAGAGCAAGGTAAGTAGTAATGAGAGAGCAAGGTAAGTAGTAATGAGAGAGCAAGGTAAGTAGTAATGAGAGAGCAAGGCAAGTAGTAATGAGAGAGCAAGGTAAGTAGTAATGAGAGAGCAATGTAAGTAGTAATGAGAGAGTAAGGTAATTAGTAATGAGAGAGCAAGGTAAGCAGTAATGAGAGGGTAAGGTAATTAGTAATGAGAGAGTAAGGTAATTAGTAATGAGAGATTATCAAGCGTAGCTCAGTACTTGTCTTCATGATCATGCTAAACTCAACATTAGAGCTACATCAATTAAATATGTCTGGGATCTCAGGATATTGTTAAGAAGTTTTCACTGTCCCATATATGCTTATTACAGTTGAATTTTCATAGAGAAAAGATTTATCTGACGGATAGAAAATATCCTGTATCTTCTTTCATATAATAATCCTTCATATCATCAAATCAGCAGATGTCACCTTTGATAGATATTATAAATAAGTAATACTTATAAAATAGTAAAATGTTATCAATGTTGCTAGCAAAAAGATATGTTTTTATTTTCTAAAATAACCTTTTTATGGAAATTTGAGTATAGTTATGACGTTGCCCAATATTTTTCTTACAACTAAGCACTCGTTGACCTTTTGGGATATGCAAGTTGTGTTTTTTAATCACGTAGCGCAACAATGATGAATTGGAAAGGCAGAAAATATTATTATTATTATTATTATTATTATTATTATTATTATTATTAGCACCGCGTCTTACTACCCATCCGGGTTATACGCACTTACGCTAATGTGTAATGGTAGGGTGATTGTGAGATGAAATGGAGGACCTACAGTTTAACGTGGAATCCGAACCACGGTGGAGGCCTGGCATTCCCCACATTTTCAGTAAATAAAAGCAGAATAATGTAGTGGTATTAACATGAAGCTGACAAACTAAAGCTACTCAATATTTATGTTTAATTACTAGGAATTACTAACGCGAACCTTTCGAAACAACTTATTATATCAGTATATGACTCATAAACTTAATTATTTATAGAACAAACACAACATCGAATCGTCAATTATAACGGTGAAAGGGAAATTCCTAATTTCACCAATTATAAGATTTTGGTCATGCTGAGAGTTGAAGCCGGCCTCGTAGCTCAGTAGGAAGCTACTAGAAGAGCTAGGTGATTGATTGTATCTGACTTTGGAGGATTCGGGTTTCGGTCCTCGATTAGATACATCGGAAAAGAGTATTTGTCAAGTACAACCAGGGTCCTCAGGGCCAGTATTCGACCTCCCCACTCCCTCAGTAATGGAGAAAGTACAACATTATTATAGTCAAGGATAAACACACATTTTTAAAAAGTTTATTAAGATTTGAAAAGCAATTTTTTTTCCCTGTGCTCAGTAGGTTACTAGTAGACCGACCTGTTCTTAAATTTGCACTAATAAAATAGGCACGAGACAAGTATAATCCAGAGGAAATGTATCCGATTTTGCGTGTAGGGAGAGTGGGAAGCGGTTTAAAATAAAACACCCTCAGTACACTACAACAAGATTCAAACCCCGATCTTAAGTTTATGTTTTGAGAAACAAAGATTTTTTAAATTAATGAAAACTTCCAAGTTATTGATCTACTCCCCTGGGAGAGCTTAATTTAAAAGTCACGTGGTACGATCCTAGTGGTTAAGTTTTCCATCGTCTCTCTTCATGCCAATGAAGGGTACTTCTAGAGTCGGAATAAACGGATGAGAATCTTAAAGAAGTGAGGACAACAGGAAAAAAAATATTTGCTACAAATTTAGGCAAGTCTCGATAGGACATATACTAGTGCTTTTTATGCACCCTACACTTATATGAAAATGACGAAAAAGGTAAAATTAACATAAAATCTACTTTAATTTACAAATAGAGAGAAGAAAACAATCAAGAGATAACAATTCCCGTTAACAGCAAACCAGACTAGATAACAATACCCTCTAAATACCCGGACAAGGTCCGAGCCCCCACCTCCCGTCAACAGCAAACTAGACTAGATAACAATACCCTCTAAATACCCGGACAAGGCTCGAGCCCCAACCTCCCGTCTTCAGCAAACTAGACTAGATAACAATACTCTCTAAATACCCGGACAAGGTTCGAGCCCCGACCTCCCGTCAACAGCAAACCAGAATAGATAACAATACCCTCTAAATACCCGGACTAGGTCCGAGCCCCAACCAGCAAAACATACTAGATTACAATACCCTCTAAATACCCAGACAAGGTCCGAGCCCCAACCAGCAAAACATACTAGATTACAATAGCCTCTAAATACCCGGACAAGGTTCGAGCCCCAACCTCCCGTCTTCAGCAAACTAGACTAGATAACAATACCCTCTAAATACCCGGACAAGGTTCGAGACCCAACCTCCCGTCTTCAGCAAACTAGACTAGATAACAATACCCTCTAAATACCCGGACAAGGTCCGAGCCCCAACCAGCAAAACATACTAGATTACAATACCCTCTAAATACCCGGACAAGGTTCGAGCCCCAACCTCCCGTCTTCAGCAAACTAGACTAGATAACAATACCCTCTAAATACCCGGACAAGGTTCGAACCCCAACCTCCCGTCTTCAGCAAACTAGACTAGATTACAATACCCTCTAAATACCCGGACAAGGTTCGAGCCCCAACCTCCCGTTAACAGCAAACTAGACTAGATAACAATACCCTCTAAATACCCGGACAAGGTCCGAGCCCCAACCAGCAAAACATACTAGATTACAATACCCTCTAAATACCCGGACAAGGTTCGAGCCCCAACCTCCCGTTAACAGCAAACTAGACTAGATAACAATACCCTCTAAATACCCGGACAAGGTCCGAGCCCCAACCAGCAAAACATACTAGATTACAATACCCTCTAAATACCTGGACAAGGTTCGAGCCCCAACCTCCCGTCTTCAGCAAACTAGACTAGATTACAATACCCTCTAAATACCCGGACAAGGTCCGAGCCCCGACCTCCCGTCTTCAGCAAACTAGACTAGATTACAATACCCTCTAAATACCCGGACAAGGTCCGAGCCCCAACCTCCCGTCTTCAGCAAACTAGACTAGATAACAATACCCTCTAAATACCCGGACTAGGTCCGAGCCCCGACCTCCCGTCTTCAGCAAAACATACTAGATAACAATACCCTCTAAATACCCGGACAAGGTTCGAGCCCCGACCTCCCGTCAACAGCAAACCAGACTAGATAACAATACCCTCTAAATACCCGGACAAGGTCCGAGCCCCAACCTCCCGTCTTCAGCAATCTAGACTAGATTACAATACCCTCTAAATACCCGGACAAGGTCCGAGCCCCGACCTCCCGTCAACAACAAACCAGAATAGATTACAATACCCTCTAAATACCCGGACAAGGTTCGAGCCCCAACCTCCCGTCTTCAGCAAACTAGACTAGATAACAATACCCTCTAAATACCCGGACAAGGTTCGAGCCCCAACCTCCCGTCTTCAGCAAACTAGAATAGATAACAATATCCTCTAAATACCCGGACTAGGTCCGAGCCCCGACCTCCCGTCTTCAGCAAACTAGACTAGATAACAATACCCTCTAAATACCCGGACAAGGTCCGATCCCCAACCAGCAAAACATACTAGATTACAATACCCTCTAAATACCCGGACAAGGTCCGAGCCCCGACCTCCCGTCAACAACAAACCAGAATAGATTACAATACCCTCTAAATACCCGGACAAGGTTCGAGCCCCAACCTCCCGTCTTCAGTAAACTAGACTAGACTACAATACCCTCTAAATACCCGGACAAGGTTCGAGCCCCAACCTCCCGTCTTCAGCAAACTAGACTAGATAACAATACCCTCTAAATACCCGGACAAGGTCCGATCCCCAACCAGCAAAACATACTAGATTACAATACCCTCTAAATACCCGGACAAGGTCCGAGCCCCGACCTCCCGTCAACAACAAACCAGAATAGATTACAATACCCTCTAAATACCCGGACAAGGTTCGAGCCCCAACCTCCCGTCTTCAGTAAACTGGAATAGATAACAATACCCTCTAAATACCCGGACTAGGTTCGAGCCCCGACCTCCCGTCTTCAGCAAACTAGACTAGATAACAATACCCTCTAAATACCGGACAAGGTCCGAGCCCCAACCAGCAAAACATACTAGATTACAATACCCTCTAAATACCCGGACAAGGTCCGAGCCCCGACCTCCCGTCAACAACAAACCAGAATAGATTACAATACCCTCTAAATACCCGGACAAGGTTCGAGCCCCAACCTCCCGTCTTCAGCAAACTAGACTAGATAACAATACCCTCTAAATACCCGGACTAGGTCCGAGCCCCGACCTCCCGTTAACAGCAAACTAGACTAGATAACAATACCCTCTAAATACCCCGACAAGGTGTGAGCCCCGACCTCCCGTCAACAGCAAACCAGAATAGATAACAATACCCTCTAAATACCCGGACTAGGTCCGAGCCCCAACCTCCCGTCTTCAGCAAACTAGACTAGATAACAAACCCTGATCTCCCCGTCATCATCAGGCTGATAAAACATGAGAGTGACGCCTCAGACCATTCGGCCACTGAAGTGGGTCTACATATGTAAAATAACCTATGTGTTATAATCAGAGCCCTGCTTTTATGGTGAATAAAAAAAGCCCAAATTCGTTTTTAAGTTTCTCAAAAGCGGTGAATAAGCGGTGAATTACAAAAATCCTATTTTTGCGACGAAATTATCGAATTAAAACAAAAGCGTTAAAAAAGTGGTTTTTACCAAACTTTCGTGATTAAGGTGACTTTGTTGGGTTAAAACTAGACTTCCAGGACAATGTTTGAAACAGGTATACTAAACATATTGAAGTGAAAACCAAAAATTACATTTTGTTTGGACAAAACGGTAAAAAAACACTATTCCGCAAAAAAATGTGCTCTCAACTTATTAAAAAAGTAAGATTTAGCGGCAGCTGGTCCGGGAAAAGTATGTACAAGTCACAAAGACAAAATATTACACAAAAATCATCTTGTTACTTCACAAAAATTGTGACTATATTTTTAAATCTCAATTTAGGCTAGAAAAATACAAAATAACTACTCAACATCACCAAACTGCAACATGCAGCTGGTAACGATGTTATCCACTTTCATTGGTGTTCTGCGGTCTGTTACTACTAAACTATACCTAGAAAAATATCGTTCTTAATCTGCATTTGAAATCGGCAGCCACAACGCTTGCAAACACATTGTTGCGAAGTCATTGAACATACTGTCTGTCTTCAGCCCTAGCAGAACATTCTCAATTTTTAAACTTTCGATGCCATCACTCTCTTCCATCAAAACTTTCAATTTTTTACACATTTCAATGTAGAAAAAAGACAAATCTCCATCGTAGTTGACAAAAAATGGCAGTACTTTAAAATTAATATTGACCTGCTCTAAGTTAGGCGTACTCCTACATAGAATATTGGAAAATTAAAAATGCAATTTTCAAACTTAAAATATTTATTTTTCAATATTCCAAAATATTAGCGCGAATGCCGAAAATCGCGATTATCGCGGACATCGTTTAAATCGCGAATATCGCGCTCAAACGCCGATTTCGCGATTTATCGCGACATTTCTGAGCATATATTTGCAATCAGGGTAACCTGAAATGTGAACATCTGAAAGAAAAAATGCCATATCTAACATTCGCGAATTATCGCGATCTCCACAAACGCAGGGCTCTGGTTATAATCTATAACCGTTAAATAACACTTCTTTTAAAACCTATCAATTAAAAAATTACCTCCAAATATGAAGGAAATGTTAATAAAACATTGTGCAACCCCTTAGATCAGTCAGTAGCCCATCTGACTAATGAGCCAAGGGTCCTGAGTTCAATTCTTGGGATGGTCAAAGGTCAAGCTAAGTTGGTATGTCGTGTGTTAACAAACTTATTTGATACAACAAGTGCAAAATAAAATATGTATCACAGAATGGGGATATCCTTGAATATATAGACGTAGCCCGAAGGAAAATAAAACACAAATTTAAAGATAGAGGATGTGTACAAAATTTGGTCGTAATCAAGACAATCGTTCAACAGATATAGTCAAATACCCGACATTCACATATTTTTTTATTTTATTGGTAAATTAATAAAAGGTTAATACCCCAATTAGAGGAGCTTTTCCGTAGAATCTTATTTCTTGCATTGCCTCAACCGTGCTCCAGATAGTTGAGATTCAGGTGCTGAAAAATGACCTCATAAAGAGGTTAAGTTGAACTTTTGTCTTCACTTATATCGAAAACAGATGAGATACAAATAATAGTGTGGTCCCAGGTGTAAATAGCCCCACTTCCACTAACATCCTGTGAATACAAACATCATCCTCATGCTGAGTAGTTTGTGAATATGTAAACAAACAACAGACTAGTATAAGGTTTAAATCCTGCCCTCAAACGAGGAAAGAGAATGGATGATATGTTCTTTGTTCTTGGTTGGCAAACGATGATAAATGAGGTCTTGTCACCCCGAATAAATTGAGACCGAGGCCGGCGGAACAATCAAGTGTGACAGAAGCAAATCAATTTATATTAAGGTCAGGAACGCTTCCAAGAGAAAAACGAAATTGAACCAAAAAGATAAACATGATGGTCTCAATGCGAGAGAGCTAACCAAAGTGTGAACATTAACTTGTGGAAATGTGCATTTCTATACTATCTCCCAATGAGCCATTGTTTCAAATACATTTTCATAAGAAGAGCCTTTTAGAAAAATACAAATACACTTCCTTGCGGTAAACATTGATAACATTTTACTATATTAGTTGTGTTATTTTATAGGTATTGATAATACTTTTTGTCACTGTTGGTATATAATATATATCCATTACATTCTGGTCTAGACAGGTGTCTTGTATTTAGTATAGCACCGCACTTGAGACGTACTAAGTCTGACTATGGAACTGGGCCTTCATCTTACAAGTTGTATTTAGTATAGCACCGCACTTGAGACGTACTAAGTCTGACTATGAAACTGGCCTTCATCTTACAAGTTGTATTTAGTATAGCACCGCACTTGAGACGTACTAAGTCTGACTATGAAACTGGGCCTTCATCTTACAAGTTGTATCCAAATGGAAGCAAGCAAGACAGGCTTACTACATTTCATGGTAAACAAAGGGTAAGAATAATGTTGGCAAATATTTAACGGTGTGATTTGCTTTTGCAAAACTTATAATGATAATAATGTTGTTAGCTTTGAAACACGTATTCAATGTAGTCCCACATGTTTATAATCAACGTAAGGTGATTTTACGTATCAGTAACTGTAATGTTCAAAATCAATAGGCTATGAAGATGAAAGTAGATGTCAATGCACTTCATCATAAATCCTTATGAAGTGAACATGGAACGCGAATTATTTACTAGTGATTTATGGAGCTATGTATAGTTATTTTCCTCATTTTTTAACTGAGAGCTTATGAATCAAGAAGCAGACCAACAATTGACTGCAAAATATAAGTCCAAAACGTGTGTAGTACGCAGGTGTTAGATTTCCTTTGACAGGAATTATAAGACATATTTAAGGCAGCAATTTCTTTCTGTTAGATTGTCAGCCTAGTTTTGAAGTACGAGTATAACTATTTAGATGATAAAGAACTGAAGGTGAAGGCTGAAGCTCTAGTACTAAAAGTTTCAAAGTAACTTATCAACTGATTTATGTGATGAAATTGTGCATTTAAAGCATATTTCTTCCATTGTGTTTGACTCTAATATTGAAGATGGCCCTTTGAAATTACCGAGTTCAATATGTAAGAAACATTTAAACCAATATTCCTAAATGTTTGCATTGCACTCCGTATGTTTGTAGCTTCCCCTCGCTGTTGCATCAGCAGAAAGAGCCTTCAGTAAACTTGGAAATGTGTTGAAGACCTGGCAAAGACCACCATTGAGCCAGCAACGATTCAATTAACTGTCCTTACTGGATATATAATATGGCTTGGCTTATACTTTGAACTTTACAAAAGTCATAAATTAACTCTCAAACAGCAGAGCTATAAAAATGTAACATTTAAGTCAGTGAGTTGGTTATTTTATGGCTTACCCACGTTTATGAACATAATTTGTGAAATTGATTGTGTTGTTCTTTTACATTTCGTTTATTGGAAATTTTACAACTTAAGAACATTAATTTTCGCTCATATACATTTTTCTTATTTTATGTACAAAATAAAAACATATTTAAAATGTACTTGTTTTTTAATTTCAAGTGATTTAACTTTCACAAAGAGAAGAAGTTAGTTTAGTAAGAGTATTAAGTATCTATATTTATGAAATCTGAATGAGACTGCTAATGAGGATACTTTAAAAGGGGGTTTGTTACCTCACCTATTACTGGGGCACAGAGTGCGATGGGGGCCTGACAGTAGTTGCTGAAATTAGTACGATATGGCAGAAAGTGCTGATGTGGGGGGCCTGAACTGAGTAGTTGGCTGAAATTAGTACGATATGGCAGAAAGTGCTGATGTGGGGGGCCTGAACTGAGTAGTTGGCTGAAATTAGTACGATATGGCAGAGCTCTAACAATAATTAAGATTATTTGAATTATATGTACAAAAATACTTTTTGAAATCAAAACAGCTTTATAAGCAGTTTTATTTAGAAAATGCTTTTTTTCTTCAAAAAAGTTCCTATGCACGATTGCCCTTAAAATGTTCCTAATATGTAGGCTATCAAGCCATTTAAAACAAATAAAGTTGACCTGTGGGCCAATCCGCCTGTGACTGAAGCTGTGTTGATCTTATTGTTTGATTTATAATAACAGTAATTACATTTTACTATCTTGTTTCTAGCTAATGACAGAGAAAACAAACTCTGGCGGAAGGTCGCAGATTACCCTTCGTTTTCCTCCATCCTAGTTGTTGTTTATTATTTCCTCACCGTTACTTCTTTGTTTTTACGTGGTTGCTGGTCCGAACATTGAGGTCAGGAATAACTCGCATTCAAGGTAAGTCAACTGTGCAACAGTGCATACTAGTATAATTGACGCCTTGAGCCAATCTCAATTAATCCAAACATTATTTGTATGAAGATTTTGATCTACATAAATCTACATCGAGATAAGGTAAAATATATTCATAAACACTCACCAACTTAAAAAGGAATTTAACTTGTTTAATCGAGCAGCAGGTTCTGCTGTGCACGCTCGAAGAAGAGAACATGAGTTAAGAGTCCGTATTTTTGTATTTCTGCAGAAAAATTTTTTTTTGGCGTAAACATAACATTGCTCCAGTAAATAGCTTTCTTTAATATTTTACACAAAATAGCCTCAAAAGTTGTTGAGTCGTTGTCATGAACATCACTGTATTTGTTGAAAAACATTTTTATTTTAATTAAAAATTCCACCAAGATTATGTCAACAATTCAACAACTGTTGAAATTAAAATGGGCAGAAAATCAAACTAAATGTTTCTACTGAAGAAATATTCTATTTTATTTAGCCAAAAAAGTGTTTTGCTATAATAAAAAAACTGCAAAAAAAAACTGATCTCATATCACGTCCAACTCCCCCCCTCCCCCCCTCTTTCAAAAGCTCGACTGGAGCTCACATGAAGAAAGGGTTGACAGTAATATTGTGGAAAAATCACCCCTTATTTAATTGGTCTGATTTGAAAGCCGATTTGCCACGTTCAGAGTTTTAGAGCACCAGATGCTCACACCACAGATAAGGGTTCGGCCCAGACTGACAAGCGTGCGAGCGAGCGCGTAATTAGCAGATCCTAGTTCATTAGAGAAGATGTCTCTGTCAAAGACTTGGTACATCTCTGTTCCTCGAAAATTCTTACAGAAAATATTGTGTGAACTGAAGGTGGTTTTTAAAACTTATTTATTGTTGTGGTTTTTTCATACTCTCTCCAAACTAATGGTGATTCTTATTTGTAAAGGCCTACTTTGATTATAATATTGAAGTATTTTAACATATTGGGTTTACATATATACATTATATTATTTATGGTCTTACCAATTAAATTAGGCCATTAATAGCAAGTGTGTTAAACCTATCACTGATAGAAAAAAGTCAAATATCATGTCAAAATGAGAATTTTCCCCAGCACTCAATGAACCAACATACAATAATATTGCTTAGCGCCTGTAAACTAGACTGTACCGGGTCGAGCGCGCGCTCGCTCGCTCGCTCCAGTGTGGCCACCTCCCATTACAACCAATGTGTTCTATTTTATATTTTAGTCGCTCGCGCGCTCGTTGCCTCGTGGTTCGATTTTTCAGTCTTCTTAAGAGCGAAGGAACTTCTTTTGTAAAACTAAATTTTTTCAACGTAGCTAATTCAAATTATGTTTTACTTTTAATTACAAAAATGAAATTTTATAATTTTTATTTTTCCTTAAAAAGCTATTTTAACTGATGAAATTAGATGTACCAAATTTTCCAAACCTTTAACTGCAAGTGTTTGATTTTCTATATTTGACTTAATAACTTTCTATAGATCAACGTATTAATATTTTAATACGATCGTCTGAATCCTTTCTAAATTATGAAATATTTACTATTACACATAAAAATAACATTTTTAAGTTGTAGTTGGTTTTAATTTATTTACTTTTTATCTAACTGTGCTAAGGTCTCAAATTATTTTAAATAAATTTTGGATTAGTTATGAACTATTAGATATTTGATTTTAGCTTTTTAGGAGGTCTGTTTTTAAAATAGCTTAATACTTCCTATCCCTCTTGTTATCTTCATGTTATTTTAAGAAATATTTAAAGTTAATATTGTGTATTTCTAATTATTTATTATTATACATTGTTATAAGTGTTGTGGAGCTGTTTATTTATTAGTAAATGAAAATATAAACGATTTTACATTGGTATACATGCCCATACATAATACTTTATGGTTTTCGTAGGCCTTTATCAAAATATAAATTTAAGCATGTAATTAGAAATATTCAAAATAAGCACAAATCTTGTAAATAATTTAATTAGATGGGGCAGATTATATCGAATTACAATACATGTATAATTCCATAAGTTAAAATAGCAGCTGATATATTATCCATTATCTTTGTTTACGAAACACAACTCCTTCAGCTTGGTCAGAATCGCTTTGTCGATAGTGCTCAATACTCAAGACGTAACCAATTTAATCACAAAAACTCGCCCTACGATGAAGCAATATTTTTTGTTCATTCCATGTGTTGACAAAGTGAACTCGTTGAGTGCATGCCTCTTTCAAACGAGCGCACTTGAGCCGGTTCACTCACTATTGCTGAAGCCTCCAGTCGATCATTGCGTTCAGAAGACAGCACGTGTGAATACGGCCAATATTGTACACACCAATTGAAATGACGAGGGTGCACCCAATATTTTCTTTTTGCATTTTGTTTTTCTTTCTTATTTGAACTGTTTGCGTTAAAACTTTAACCTCTTCTGTTTTGTGTATTGTATAATAACAACAATGAACTGTTAAAAGTCCAAGTGAGTTGCATCACTGCTCTAGTGAGATTCATAGCAGCTCAACGTATCGACACACGTGAACCAGCTCACGTGTGATCGTCTGAAAGAGGCCTCGACCAAACAAGCGCATTTTTTGACCCTCGTCTTACTAATTGTCCCGGCTTATTCATCTTTATTTATCTATTGTGATAGAAACGAGGAGGCTGTAGTTGAATGGAAATATACCCGAATTTGCGTAGAGGGTAAATTGGGAAACTATTTAGCCGGGATTTGAACCAGAGCCTTCCCGTCACTAGGCAACCGGACCAAGCTATCTTGACGTTTGATCCGTGAGATTACCGAAACTGGTCACAGATATGTTATTCTAGAGATGGTGGCCGCATGGTTTAAGGCGTTTCCTTCACAATTAAATTGTTTGGACTAACTTATTTTTGTCTAAAGTTATCAATGATAAGTCATTTGGACAACCCGTGAACTGTATACCTCTAACATGTGAGGTAAACCTACTCATGACAGTGATTTAGAAAATATTTAATAGCCCATTGGAATAATTTTCAATTTATATACAGATATTTAAATAACTACGATAAACATGTTTACAGAAGTATTGATAATTTTAACTAAAAAAAATATGATCAAACAAGCCCCAAAACAATATTTTTCACTAAGCGAATGCACTTACCCCTCCTCCCTCTACACCTGACCGGGACTCGAGCTCAGATCTCCCCATCATCGGCATTCCAGTCAGTTGTGAAAGTGACGCCTTAAAGTCACGCAACCACCAAAGCGGGATATATGTTTTTCAAATGTGCTCGTGAATTCAGTTTACTCGGAATTGTAGTGGCCTAACCTTGAACTATTACACTATGATCCTATATTATAATCCAAACCCGGGGTGAACAACCTTATTGACATTCGCCACAATTGACCAATTGACCATTAGAGTGTGGCGAATTTGATTTTGACAGCTCCCACAGTAAAATTAATTTTCCCTGGTGGTATGTTCTGGTGTATCTTGATATTCCCGGCATATAATTCGAAGCATTCTACTTTTTGAATTATTAACGCTACCAACCAATACTCCCCTCCATTTTTCTGACTTGATTGACTTTAAATTAGCGTTTATATTCTTGAGTGATCCACTGTACTTTTGCAAATTGAAGAGAAGAAATGTCCACCCTTCTGTCTTTGGACAAGCGCGGGTTTGAAGATGATTTGATTTCTCTTCACACTTGAACAGTTACCAGTGCTTGTAAATAGATTTACATCTTGAATAAGGCTTTGGTAGTCTCGTTAATTACGACGAGTGATCAACACATTCTGTACCAACATTGTATAGCGATTGAAGGTCATCAACGGATATTAGAATATTGCTAAAAGGAATCAATGGGAATGACTCTCAGGATCACATAATTAGCATTAAGAGCATGGACACGTTATTGGCTGCGTACTTGCGTGACCCTGGAGCCCACCAGGGCCCCCAACGTCGTACTTGCGTGACCCTGGAGCCCACCAGGGCCCCACCGTCATACTTGCGTGACCCTGGAGCCCATCAGGGACCCCACAGTCGTACTTGCGTGACCCTGGAGCCCACCAGGGCCCCCACCGTCATACTTGCGTGACCCTGGAGCCCATCAGGGCCCCCACAGTCGTACTTGCGTGACCCTGGAGCCCATCAGGGCCCCCACCGTCGTACTTGCGTGACCCTGGAGCCCACCAGGGCCCCCACAGTCGTACTTGCGTGACCCTGGAGCCCATCAGGGCCCCCCACAGTCGTACTTGCGTGACCCTGGAGCCCATCAGGGCCCCCACAGTCGTACTTGCGTGACCCTGGAGCCCATCAGGGCCCCCCACAGTCGTACTTGCGTGACCCTGGAACCCATCAGGGCCCCTACAGTCGTACTTGCGTGACCCTGGAGCCCATCAGGGCCCCCACAGTCGTACTTGCGTGACCCTGGAGCCCACCAGGGCCCCCACCGTCATACTTGCGTGACCCTGGAGCCCATCAGGGCCCCCACAGTCGTACTTGCGTGACCCTGGAGCCCACCAGGGCCCCCACCGTCATACTTGCGTGACCCTGGAGCCCATCAGGGCCCCCCACAGTCGTACTTGCGTGACCCTGGAGCCCATCAGGGCCCCCACCGTCGTACTTGCGTGACCATGGAGCCCATCAGGGCCCCCACCGTCGTACTTGCGTGACCCTGGAGCTCATCAGGGCCCCCACAGTCGTACTTGCGTGACCCTGGAGCCCATCAGGGCCCCCCACAGTCGTACTTGCGTGACCCTGGAGCCCATCAGGGCCCCCACAGTCGTACTTGCGTGACCCTGGAGCCCATCAGGGCCCCCCACAGTCGTACTTGCGTGACCCTGGAGCCCATCAGGGCCCCCACAGTCGTACTTGCGTGACCCTGGAGCCCATCAGGACCCCCACAGTCGTACTTGCGTGACCCTGGAGCCCATCAGGGCCCCACCGTCGTACTTGCGTGACCCTGGAGCCCATCAGGGCCCCCACCGTCGTACTTGCGTGACCCTGGAGCCCACCAGGGCCCCCACCGTCGTACTTGCGTGACCCTGGAGCCCACCAGGGCCCCCACCGTCGTACTTGCGTGACCCTGGAGCCCATCAGGGCCCCCACCGTCGTATTTGCGTGACCCTGGAGCCCACCAGGGCCCCCACCGTCGTACTTGCGTGACCCTGGAGCCCATCAGGGCCCCCCACCGTCGTACTTCTGTCTTCAACAAACGTATTTACCTCGTATATTAATCAGTATTCCCGACTAACATGTTGTAGCAGCATCGGGTTCAAATAAATACATCCCTAGAGGAAATCATGCAGCATCTGAAGAGATAAAAACTGATATCAGAGGAGTGTATTTCCCTCTTATAATATATATTTATATTTATAAATAAGGTTGTATGGCACGTCTACTGATCTAAGGGTATTGGGTCCAGCTCTCGTCAAGTATAAAACATTTAACATAAGTGAACTGGGTCTATATCTATCATATTGATAAACTAATGTGTGAGTAACTGGGTGTTGTGCATGTTGTAGAATTAATTCAGCTTGTAAGTCGTTGCAGTGCAACTCTTCTTATTACCCGTCTGAGATATCCACATATTACCACTAATAGATTGAAATTATTAAGGCAGAATTTAGAGGAAACGTATCCGCATTTTCGTAGGAGAGTGAAAAACCTTGGGGGGAAGAGGGTGCTTCTCCTTCACAAATGAAATAAATGAATTAACAAAAAATAGTTTTTGTATAAACACAACGAACCAGGTGAAACGTACCACACAACAAACCAGGTGAAACGTACCTCACAACAAACCAGCTGAGACGTACCACACAACAAACCAGCTGAGACGTACCACACAACAAACCAGCTGAGACGTACCACACAACAAACCAGGTGAGACGTACCACACAACAAACCAGCTGAGACGTACCAAAAAACAAACCAGCTGAGACGTACCACACAACAAACTAGGTGAGACGTACCACACAACAAACCAGCTGAGACGTACCACACAACAAACCAGCTGAGACGTACCACACAACGAACCAGCTGGGACGTACCACACAACAAACCAGCTGAGACGTAACACACAACAAACCAGCTGAGACGTACCACACAACAAACCAGCTGAGACGTACCACACAACAAACCAGCTGAGACGTACCACAAAACAAACCAGCTGAGACGTAACACACAACAAACCAGCTGAGACGTACCACACAACGAACCAGCTGAGACGTACCACACAATGAACCAGATGAAACGTACCACACAACAAACCAGCTGAGACGTACCACACAACGAACCAGCTGAGACGTACCACACAACAAACCAGGTGAGACGTACCAAACAACAAACCAGGTGAGACGTACCAAACAACGAACCAGCTGAGACGTACCACACAACGAACCAGCTGAGACGTACCACACAACAAACCATCTGAGACGTACCACGCAACGAACCAGGTGAGACGTACCACACAACAAACCAGCTGAGACGTACCACGCAACGAACCAGGTGAGACGTACCACGCAACGAACCAGGTGAGACGTACCACACAACAGACCAGCTGAGACGTACCACACAACGAACCAGCTGAGACGTACCACACAACGAACCAGCTGAGACGTACCACACAACAAACCAGCTGAGACGTACCACGCAACGAACCAGGTGAGACGTACCACACAACGAACCAGCTGAGACGTACCACACAACGAACCAGCTGAGACGTACCACACAACGAACCAGCTGAGACGTACCACACAACAAACCAGCTGAGACGTACCACGCAACGAACCAGGTGAGACGTACCACACAACGAACCAGCTGAGACGTACCACACAACGAACCAGCTGAGACGTACCACACAACAAACCAGCTGAGACGTACCACACAATGAACCAGATGAAACGTACCACACAACAAACCAGCTGAGACGTACCACACAACGAACCAGCTGAGACGTACCACACAACAGACCAGCTGAGACGTACCACACAACGAACCAGCTGAGACGTACCACACAACAAACCAGCTGAGACGTACCACGCAACAAACCAGCTGAGACGTACCACACAACGAACCAGCTGAGACGTACCACACAACAGACCAGCTGAGACGTACCACACAACGAACCAGCTGAGACGTACCACACAACAAACCAGCTGAGACGTACCACGCAACGAACCAGGTGAGACGTACCACACAACGAACCAGCTGAGACGTACCACACAACGAACCAGCTGAGACGTACCACACAACAAACCAGCTGAGACGTACCACACAATGAACCAGATGAAACGTACCACACAACAGACCAGCTGAGACGTACCACACAACGAACCAGCTGAGACGTACCACACAACAAACCAGGTGAGACGTACCAAACAACAAACCAGGTGAGACGTACCAAACAACGAACCAGCTGAGACGTACCACACAATGAACCAGCTGAAACGTACCACACAACAAACCAGCTGAGACGTACCACACAACAAACCAGCTGAGACGTACCACACAATGAACCAGCTGAGACGTACCACACAACAAACCAGCTGAGACGTACCACACAACAAACCAGCTGAGACGTACCACACAACGAACCAGCTGAGACGTACCACACAACAGACCAGCTGAGACGTACCACACAACGAACCAGCTGAGACGTACCACACAACAAACCAGCTGAGACGTACCACGCAACGAACCAGGTGAGACGTACCACACAACGAACCAGCTGAGACGTACCACACAACGAACCAGCTGAGACGTACCACACAACGAACCTGCTGAGACGTACCACACAATGAACCAGCTGAGACGTACTAAGCTGCTTCTATCTATTTTATATAATTGCTACCAAACCAAGTCCACGGTAAGGGGTGTAAGGGTGGGATAAGCCCCTTTGCTCCCAAATATTGAAAACACATTCAACTATGGTTAGTATTGTAGTATATTTACTGTTCAGATAGTGTTAAAATAAAGATACAAGAGAAGATCCAGTGCAAGTAGCCTCCATGCTGGTCTTTAAGGAGAGATGGAAGAGACGCGAGAAAAGCCCGGCGTTCTTACGGTTTTTATGGAAAAACATTTATGGCCAAAATATATCAAATATTGCTCTAGTAGTAACATAACATTTAATTTTATTCACACGGTGATATCAACAGTTGTTGAATATCTGTCATGAGCATAGTGGAATTGTTTGAGAAATGTTTTAAACGAAGAGAGAAAAATGTAATTCAATTCCCGGACACCTTTGACAGATATTCAACAACTGTTGATATCAGCATCTGAAGAAAATTAAACGCCATATTTCTACTGTAGAAATATTTGATTTATTTTAACCAAAAAAAGTTTTGTTATAAAAACATCAAAACCACTGACCTTATCTTGCGTTCTTATACCCCACCTTAAGTACATGATTATTTTTAAGGCTCTAAACACCTAGGACTATACAAACAAAATAATTCAGAATCCTCATATATCACCTTATTTCGCAGCATGTTAGGTCTAATTATCCGCTACTTGACCGGGAGTCGAACTGGAGAGCTACTGTAACTGTCTAGTTTAACACATTGTGTTACCGGGGTAAGTGATAAATCTACAAGGTGTTTCGTTTTCCTGGTGTCTCAGCCAAGTAAACACCACACCTCCTCTCATTGCTACACACATTCATTCATCTAGCGAGGAAATTACAGACGGTACAGTCCGCGCTTTAAGATAGTTTGAGGTTCTGTGTTGATGGTGCAACAGCGATACTGCCGATAGGATAGAGGAGTTCATTAAGACCAGCACCTGCATTTTTATGACGTAAAATTATCAAAAACTTACTTATGAAATGACCCAAAAATTCTAAAAAATTACTTAAAAATTTCAAAAATTGGCTTAACAATATGAACAAAGAGTCGAAATAAATGCACACGACTAAATGAAACACGTTCTTTACAAATGTAAACTAAAAATTATCCATAAAATTAAGTCTTTAATAACTAAACTTTAGAATTCTGATAAATATAATATTGATTTGCAAATATCTGTTTCAGCAGTAATAACTACCCCCTTCCAACGCAATCCTCTACAGCCTAGTTGCAATGCCTCGCCAGGAATGTTTATTTTACAACCAAACAAGCAAATGAATATACATTTTATTGACTACATTATCTTCTCATTCCGACAACTGTGTGTTTGAAATATTCAGACATTAATAAAATATCGGTAGTATTTAAAAAATAATTATTAAACATGACTGTCTTAAAATCACTCAAACATGCCTTAAAATGACTCAAACATGCCTTAAAATGACTCAAACATGTCTTAAAATGACTCAAACATGCCTTAAAATGACTCAAACGTTCCTATAAATGCCTAAAAACTACTCTAAAAGGAGGCAAACATAAAAAAACATCACTTAAAATTCCAGAATAACAAGAACTGAGAAAAACAACCAGAACATATCTATTCCTCCAACATAGTTTATTTATTGGGACGAACGAAAAAAGATGTGTCATCAAAATCCGGGCCCTGATTTTGACCCATACGATTTCTCCGTACATGGTTTAGTAGCACACTGTCCCACGGACTAAGCTTTACGTTCGTATGTTCTGTTTGACAATGACAAGGAGGTACGGGTTTGAATCTCAGTCGGGTGTACTCACTGTTTCTTCCTAAATTGTTCACCACTCTCTATCCACGCAAATCCGGGTACGTAGACTCTAAGACAAAGGTTCCCAATCTTTATAGACGGATAGAGCCTTCATAGTTTGTTTTTACTTTCTCATATAAAGAGAAAGTATTGTGATCGTGAAATAAATTGATCTCTAGATTATGACACATTCTTAAGTTTTATGTGAACACAAATTAAAAAAAATACAATTCTGTTTGTTTGTCTGTCTGTCTGTCCCTACCAAAGACCAAAAATGGTTGGATGGATTTTGTTCAAACTTGATATTTAGATTTTATAGGGCTATACCTCAAAATTTGTTTACCTTAATCAAAGGTAAATTACTGATAAGTAATTTTATTGAATTCCAAATTTATAAAAAAATGCCTCAGGTGATTTGGTTAAAAATGCATATACAAGATTTGTTTGACATGACAAATAGCACCACGTTATTGGTTTTTGGGTAAAAATTCGATGAAGGCTAGTTTACTGATGACTGATTTTTCAAAAATTTGAAATATTTTACAAGTGACTCTAACGATTTAGTTCCAAATGAGTATTTTGGTAGTGTTTTACATGAAAAATAACAGTGTGTACTTGTTTTGGGGCAAAAACAAATATATGGGTAGTTTACTGATGAATGATTGTTCAAAAACTTGAAATATTTTACAAATGGCTCAAGCGATTTGGTTGGTAAAAAGTTTTTATTTTAAAAATAACAAATAAATTTAGAATAGCTTAAGAATAATTTATTTATAAAAATCTGAATATTGTTAAATATATACAAACATTTGGTTTAAAATTGTCATATAAAATTATACTTGTGTTTGTTTTAACGAGTAAAACTCATTTAAGTATAGTTTAATAAACACAATTTTTGAACATTTTCTTCGACTCTATAATACACAAAATGATCAAGTTTGTGCGATTCTATAGTACCATTTATTTACACTCATAATATGGACATTAAATCATGACAGTTACATTTTAAAAGCACAAAATTATAAAACAAACGGAAAATAACAAATGTTATGGCTGCGCCTTTTGCAAATGTCTTTTGTTTATGTTTGAAAATATTTGCAATTCTAATTACTGATGCTGTTTTATAGTGTTAAAAACGAATAAAGAATATTCTAAAATTGCCTCATGGAAGCTAGGATAACCACGGTTAGCCCAATAGTTTAACTGTGTCTTGTTAATTCCTGCCCAATTAGTGCAATTAAATGCGGATATCTGGACAGAGACGTGGTGGGGGTAAAAAAAAATTGCAGGGACTTATAATATGATTAAAACTATGACGATTCAACTGGTCAACAAGCTACCGAGAAAACTTTAGTGATCATTCACTTTTTATCAGTGCCTTACTATCAACATAAAAATAACATTCCTTTTAGAAGCATTGCGTACAGCTTATGTATTGATTACAATTTTAATGTACAATTTAAAACAATCCACCATGTATTTTAAATTACAAACAATACTACATAGAAAAATAAATTAAGAACACTTTCTTCAAACATTACTTTATAAGAATAATTTTTTTTTGTAATAATTAAATCTCGCCCCATATGCGACTTTAGTACAATTATATGGTCTTGGGGTAAAGTGCCCGCCTCAGGACTCGATGACCGTGGGTTCATGCCCCCCCCCTCCCCCCTTCTCCCTGAAAGTCTTACTACCGTAATAATGAATCTTTTAATTCCTCTACTTTGCAGATGTAGTAGCTAGCTGTCTTCTATCAAATATATAGCACTCAAACAGCCACCATAACTATGTAAACAATCTTATTCTAAACAATGAAAAATGACACTTGGACAAGGGAATCGAACCCGGGACCTTTGGCTTAGTACGCCAATGCTCTAACCACTGAGCTATCCAGGAATCGTCCCGTGCCGAGGGTCATTCTTCACTCATATTTTAAGGCAGAGTCTATGATGGACGTGCGGAAATCGTTGACTACAAATGTGTGATTTTATTAAGATTAGACTTCGCAGCCACCTTCGACTCGGTAGTTGGCTTATATAATAAACTTGTATAATAAAATTAATAAAATCACACATTTATAGCTGATGATTTCCGCACGTCCATTATAGACTCTGCCTTAAAATATGAGTGAAGAATTACCCCGAGGACGGGACTACTTCTGGATAGCTCAATGGTAGAGCATTGGCGTACTAAGTCAAAGGTCCCGGGCTCGATTCCCGTGTCCAGGTGTCATTTTTCAATTTTCTGAATATGATATCAAGATAGAATAAATAATCCTCACTAAAATCATGAATGATAGCTTTGGCTATTTGATTATTAACTTTATAATCGCTTAGAGAGGAATTTGGTGATAGAAAAGATTACTTTTACCTCCTGTTATGAAATTTCACCCCAAAACATCGCAAGTACAACATCCTCCAAAGTTGGTTTCTGTTTATGGTCCTACGTCACAGACATCTTGTGTACAAGAAATATAACATGATAGTATAAAGAGCCATTTTGCATAGGAAGGACTATAAAAGCTACTAGATATACTTTCATATGTCCACATATTGTATCAATCAATATCTTTTATAGAATATTAATAATTTAGTGACATGTTTTCAATATTGGCCACAAAATAAAAGTGCGTGTTTATTTTTTAAAATGTTCTTTCTATGAAAACTGTACGGTAAACAACTTCGTATCTGTCTATCCCAGCGTTTCTCAAAGGGTGGCCCGCAAGCTCGTGGGAAGTTTAGTAATAATAATTATCTAAAGAATGTTTATCACATAAAATAAAAACATTTGAAATGCAAAAGATTAAATATGAAATATCTAAATTATTATTTGTTTCGATACTCGCATGGTGTAAGGCGTCCCTCTAGTGTTATAATATACTGCCTATGACTGGGAGATCAGAGTTCGAACCCCGGTCGGGTGAACTGAGGGTGAATTTTCCGGAATAGTTTTACACTGCGCAAATGCAGGTACACTTCTTTTAAATTCTTCCTTCCTCATCTCTAACCCATCAGCGAGATTAGTAGCCTAAATATGCATATGGACTGATGAGGTAGTAAGATGCCGTGCTAAAAAGAAATATAAGCTATGCTATATTTGTTTCCTTGGTGGACACAATTCACATAGAAAAGAAAGTCTGTACCAACCTCAAGTCAACAAATATGAGCCGTTATTTATTAAAAAAACATTATGAAGCTTAGTGTATTAAAAATAATCACTTATTATTATTTTATTATTATTATTATTATTATTATTATTATTATTATTAGCACCGCGTCTTACTACCCGTTCGGGTTATACGCACTTACGCTAATGTGTAATGGTAGGGTGATTGTGAGATGAAATGAAGGACCTACAGTTTAACGTGGATCCGAACCACGGTGGAGGCCTGGCATTCCCCACATTCACAAGATGTCTTGTCAGAGGTGAAGGAAGGGTTTGGCAATCAGATAAATCTGTGCCGGGACCGAGGATTGAACCCCGGCCGCCAGCACATAAGTCTGACACCTTACCCCTAGACCACCAGGTCACCGACAATATTCACTTAGAATTAGATACTAATTCGGAGCAATGATATATTTTTCTCAATATTAATTATTGCCTTTTATTTATTTTCTATTCCTAAACTAAAACTGGCTAGACATATTTGTAACCCCCCTAACTTCCAAACCCCATAGCTCCCGTTCAGTGGTCCAATGAGCGCACTTTAGAAACACTGGTCACTCTTATCTCACTTGACGGGAAGAGGTTTGCAACAGAAGAGTGGTAGACATACGAAGCACTGACAAGAGTGACATTTCCTTCCTCCTGCCATGTGGAAACCAGGACAGGACGTCACATGATCCCGCGAGATTACAACAATCTCAAACACGGCGAGCTGTGTGTCCACACTGACCGACCGGCTCTCTAGTATCCGCTACGTATACATTAACTATGTAATAAGTCAAGGATGAGGAAGGGAGAATTTCATAGGAAATGCACCGTGATTTGCGTGGACGGAGAGTGGGGAAACCATTTTGGGAAAACAGAGATTCGAACTTTGATCACCCCATCTTTGGCCGTACAGTTTAGTGCGTGAATAGCACCTTAGACCATGGAACCACCGAAGCAGATGAGTGAAAAGTTGTTATTCAAATAATCTTCATAGTTTTGAACAATAGTATGTTTTTTTTATGGTTATTTTATGGTTACCGGTGAGTTAGAGCTTAGTGAGCGTTAGAGCATGTGGAAATATTGGTTCCAAAATTTTTAGTAAAATACATAAACCTTGGTTCGTGCAAAGTAAAATGGTTTAATATTTTAAAATAAAATAAAAACTTTATAAGCTACAGTGAAAAAAAGATCACCCCTCGAATGCGTTCTAATAGATCATCTTGATTGTCATTGTCTTTACGATTTTTCTTAATAGCTGTTTTATATATATACATTGATTTCCAAACCCTTCCTACACCTCTGACAAGACATCTTGTGAATGTGTGGAATGCCAGGTCACCACCGTGGTTCGGATTCCACGTTAAACTGTAGGTCCTTCATTTCATCTCACAATCACCCTACCATTTCACATTAGCGTAAGTGCGTATAACCCGAACGGGTAGTAAGACGCGGTGCTAATAATAATATATATATATACACACACACCAAAGTCCGGCACCTTAGCTCAGTCGGTGTCCGTCTACTGAGCTAAGGGTTCCGGGTTCGATTCCCGGCATGACCGAACAAAGTATCCATTGGTGAAATGTGGTTCAAAGTGGTGAATTAACGGCCGGGGACTGGCTGTTGTGTTTGATCTAGTCTTGAGTTAGATTACACGGCATATGAAGCTTAGCAAACCATTAGTTAAAAATTATATGGCTTGAATAAAAAACTGACCCAGACCACAGGCTGGAATCGGTAATAGATATAATGTACGAGTATATACATTAGGTTCGATTCAGTTCTAAATAATCAAAGTTTTCAATTTTGAAAATAAGAGAAGGAAAGCTTAACAATGTAGTAGTTGTCCAAATTGTATTAAATTACTCTTTGTGTCATCTAGTGATATATATGTGGCCTATATTTTATTTAACTGATCCAGATGTCCTCAAACCTTTACCCATGTGAACCAAGGCACCCACCGATCCTTTTGCGTGTGCCCGCCACTGTTTGACCACAACTGATATGTTTTAGATTTTAATTTTTAATAAAATGGTACGTCAGTATTTTAAAATTTATTTTAACTGTCGTTATCACTGAAATAAATCTGTGCCATAAAATACTCAAACCTAAATTAGTAATTTATTGGATCAAACTGAATGTAACGTCATAATAGTTTAGTTTGATTAAAACTATTTTTATTTTAGCCTAAACATGTTCAAGATTGTGTTTGTGTTTCATTTGTGGTTTTTATTTAAGAATTTAAAAGGTAATTTGTTTATATAGCTCACCATATTTGGTAATAATACATTTTTTGTGTGTATAATGTGCAATGTGTATTATTATTTTGTTCAACAATAAATTGACCTGCTTCGGTGGACGCATGGTTTATGGCGATACGCTCCCAGTAGACTAGAATGCCGATGACGGGGAGATCGAGGTTTGAGTCTCGGTCAGGTGTACTGATGTTTTCCCTAAATGGTTCTACATTCTCCCTCCACGCCAATGCGGGTAGACTACCTATTTATATAACCTCTTTAATCCCTAAAATAATTAGCGTATTTAGTACATAAGCATATAACCCGAATGGGTAACAGCTAAACAGTCCAGTTACTAGTTTGTATATTTATATTATTATTATTAGCACCGCGTCTTACTACCCATTAGGGTTATACGCACTTACGCTAATGTGTAATGGTAGGGTGATTGTGAGATGAAATGAAGGACCTACAGTTTAACGTGGAATCCGAACCACGGTGGAGGCCTGGCATTCCCCACATTCACAAGATGTCTTGTCAGAGGTGAAGGAAGGGTTTGGTAATCAGATAAATATGTGCCGGGACCGAGTATTGAACCCCGGCCGCCAGCACATAAGTCTGACACCTTACCCCTAGACCGCCAGGTCACCTTGTATATTTATAGACATTAAACAGACGTTTGTTGTTTATCGGCCGTATTGTGGTATTGCGGGTATTTTGGGGTTAGGGAGGGAGGGAGGGGTGTGGAGGGATAGAGATGAGTGTGCGATACCCCAAATATTAAAGTCCCCTCTACTGAAACCAGTCAGAATTGAACTTCTGAATCTCGTGTAAGAGTCAAGAGCATACAACACAATAGCAATCTAAAATATTCAGATCAACTCTGTGTTCTAGATGTCACAGTTCCTGGCCACACAACCAAAAGTTCTGAGTTTGTTCACCGGTGTTTCCAAAATTTATCTGTGATGCAGTGGCTCTGGACTGGGGTTAACCTCAGCTTTGTGGGGACAATTAAGGAACTATTTGACTACAGAAGTGGTAGTTCTAGTTTAGGAAACAGAGATTAACGGTCCTGAGGGGCTCAGTGTGCTGACCACATGACATCCTCTATCCGCAAATGTTGGCACTGCCATATTAACGGTGGTGACCGCTCGGTTGGTATGGCTCGTTTGTGGGTTTACAACATGGAAGTGTTATTTCAGCAGTGAAAAGACACACGGAATTCCTCCTACAAATCAGATGTTCGGTGCCCAACCTCTTTAATCTGATTGGTGGTAGATGGATGGATCCAGACATAAGTGATACTCATTGAAACAATAGACAATCTCGGGGAGGGACGTCATCATGCGCGGTATTTCCCCTCGTGAATCACGCATGTTTGAAATCATGTCTCGAGATATAATAATTCTCTGCGGGTTTTTTTGGGCAACTGCCCATATGAATGGTGAAGGCCAAGTCAAGGTTTTAATCCCGGATGGATTTACTGAGTTTTTCCACCCTAAATGTGTTCGTCCTCTCAATCCATGGGGACGTTTATTCCTAGATCTTCCCTTTTAATCTCGATCTCATTGGTTTTAATTAGATGTGTATAGGCCGGGAATGTGTTACTGTAAGAACAGTGTATGACGTCAGAACAGGATACCTGTGTTTTAGAAACCGAGGGCCTGAATTGTGTTGAAATAAACACGAATAATGTCGGACATAAGTCAGAACCTGTTTTTCTTATCTTTCACAGAGTTTCAAGACTAGTTAAACAACCTAACTGTAGATGCAACTCAAGGATAAAATATTACCTTTTGCAATTACAATAAAAAAACACGCTGCGCTGCGGTGGCCGCATGGACTAAGGCGCTACTCTCGCAATAGACTAGACTATTGTTGACCTTGGTGGTCTTGGGGTAAAGTGTTCACCTCAGGGCCAGATGATCGTGGGTTTAAACCCAGCTGGGCTCAACTGATTTTTCTTGAGCGATGAAAATCCGTAGCACAACTTCTTTCGGAGAGGAAATATTATTATTATATTATTATTATTATTATTATTATTATTATTATTATTAGCACCGCGTCTTACTACCCGTTCGGGTTGTACGCACTTACGCTAATGTGTAATGGTAGGGTGATTGTGAGATGAAATGAAGGACCTACAGTTTAACGTGGAATCCGAACCACGGTGGAGGCCTGGCATTCCCCACATTCACAAGATGTCTTGTCAGAGGTGAAGGAAGGGTTTGGTAATCAGATAAATCTGTGCCGGGACCGAGGATTGAACCCCGGTCGCCCAGGTCCACCCCGGAGAGGAAATAAAGCTGTCGGTCTCATCTCGATTGTGGCAAATAAAAAAGGAACCCTAGAAGGTATGTGACAATACCTTTTCCGGCAAAATTGGTAGGTACTTTCACTTTAGCTCATAGAAATTCTTGTGTGTTGATGTAATCAGTAGGTTCAGAAAGTGCACGTTAAATACAACAAATAAAAATAATATTAATAAGACCGCCGATTACAAAGAGATCGGGTTTCGATCCAGGTTGGATGTAATGAGGTTGGTTTTCCCTAAACGGTTTCCCACCCTTTCTCCACGCAAATGTGGTTACACTTCTTCTAAATTTAACCTCCCTTGTCCCTAACTCAATAGAGTAATTAGTACATACATGTATAGATCAAATGGGTATTAAGACGTGGTGCTAAACAATTTAGTAAAAATATAGTTTTTGTATGTATGTGTGTTAAACGAATTTAAGAAATGTGTGCGAACCCGTGTGTGTTTATATGAATGAAGCTTTCTACTATTATTACTTCAATTATATATATATACACACACACACACACACACATTGATGATCACGCAGGTTAAGTATCTCCATAGTCATCTCCTCAGGTTTTTGTTTTGTTTTCTATGAGTAAGTTGAGTCCTTCATCGAGTTGTGCTTATCTAATAGTTATCATGCTTTAATTACTGTTTCAGTATAATGTTTTATTACTAATCGAGTGTAATGTATTACTAACTTAGAGCATAGTATGAGTAAATGTAGGCCTATGCTTTAAAATGTAAATAGACGATTCTTATAATACAACCTCCTCACGTATAATAATAAACACGTTATAGTTCATTTAAATAGCTCTGGCCTTTTCTGACAATTAAAACATTACCAAACAAATATATCTAGATTAATCCATCTTGCGGAAATGTCTTGTTACTTTATAAAAAGTCTTTTAACCTGTCTTTAATTATACAATTTTTGAGACATATTTGAAGGGTGGATATATTATTTTTACTTTCTCGCTATCTTACAGCTAGAGAAAGTATTGTGATCTTAAAAAAAATCGCACTCCATATTTTGATGAAGCTCGAAGTTTCATGACCCCCCGAATACTAAAAAGTTGTTTTTTGATTTCCATCCGTCTGTCTATACCTCCAATAGCCTAAACTATTTTACCGATTGGGCTAAACTTGATATATAGGGTTTTCATAGGGTTTCCCCGAGGGATTTTGGAATTTTAAATCTAACCCTAAAATTAGGGTAGTTTACTGAAGGGTCGAAAAAGAAAAAGTCAATTTTCTCAAAATCGGCTCTAACGATTTTGATAAATTTTATTTCTAAATATCATAAACAAAATGGTGACCCTCAATATTTCGGCAAAATGATTTTAAGGGCTCCGGTCTGATGCCTAAATTCTAATATATTTTTTTATTATATCTACGAAACTATTTGAGATATGAAATTACTTATCATTACAAATATGTATATCTATCTATAATACCAATATTTTATCAGAAACATATTTTTTAAAAACCAATAACTTTAAATCTATACGCAATCTATATATATATAATATATATATATATATGGCTATATAAAATATATTAATAGGCTAATAATCTATATATAGTATAAATATATAAAACTTTTCGAACACTAAAGGTAAAGTATTACAACCGTAAAAAAATTTAACCCGAAATATTGATGGATGTCGATGTATTATGAACCCTTAAAAGTGTTTTTTGCAATGCCGTCTGTGTGTCTTTTTAACCCCAAAATAAAGCGTAGTTTAATAAAAAGCGAATAGACGGCTCCTCCGTCGCGGAGTACGACAGTTCTTAAACACTATCTTTTGTCTGCTGTTTTAGCACCACGTCTTAGTACCCGTTTAGGATATGCGCCTATGTACTATTACACAAGCATGTTAAGGACTAGGAAGGTTAAAATTAAAGGAAGTGAACCCACACTTGCGTGGAGGAAGAGGGAAAAGCCATTGAGGGATAATCATCCTTAGTGCATTGAACTGGGATCGAATCCTGATCTCCCCGTCTTTGGCAGTCTAGTCTAGCAAGAGAGTAGCGCACTAAACCATGCAGCAACCGAAGCGTTCACCTAGAGGGTTAGCGCATCTAAACAGATGCGCTTCATTTTTAACGTGTTTTATTTAAATAATAAACCTACATTATATTTAATATTTAACACACACGCAAGTTATATATTTCTGACTGTATAGCAAAAGACACCTTTATAGTTGTTTAATGATGTTAACAAGTCACTGGTCCTAAATGCCGATATCTTAGTTCAGTTAGTGGCGCGTTTTTATAATGAGCTAAAGGTCTTGGGCTCAATTACAGAAATTGCGAAAAAAAAATCAATGGTGGAATTGTAATATTCCCTTCCACAGTGATGAACTTAACGACCAAGAGAGGCAGGGTTTTATGAATATTTTAGAATTGATTTAGTTTGTAAGTCATGTGCTGATTTAATCAGTCGGTTCAGAAAATGCACGTTCAATAACACCAATAAAAACAACTACAGAATCCTCTAGACGGGGTTCGAGCTAGGTCTTCAGGAGTGGAGTACCAGTGCCGTGGCAGAGCAGGTGCAATGAAGTGAAAGTAATAGAACAAAACATTCGCACCTGCACAGTTTGGACCTAAGTAGCGCAATCATGGTCTTTCGTAACGTAATCACTAAGTCCTCACACTTCAGGAATAAACCACTCGCACCGGTGGTCGCAAGGTCTGAGGCAGTGGCTCCCAAACCTCTTAGGGCCCAGTGCTCCCTATTATTCAGAATAGCAGCAACACAATAACACACTAACACCCAAAAACCCTTCGGTAGCCAAATGGTATAAAACGAAACTCTCGCAAGAGATGACAGAGAGATAGAGTTCGAATCCCTGTTGGGTGTACTGACTGTGTTTTTTACTAAATATCTTTCTATTATAACTTCATGTAAATGCGGATACACTTCCTCTAAATTAAACCTTCCACTAAACACTAGCGTAATTAGTACAAATGCGTTTAAAATAAATAGTTACATTTATTTTCAAAATCCGATTAATTTTTTTGATTATAATTATTAAACTAACCAAAATTATAAAATCCATCCAGTGACACCAACATTTCAAAGTCTAATATTAATTTATTGAGTTTCTTATATATCACTTTTATTTTTTATTTATTTTATTGGCAACCGTCCGGGCTATATCTCGTACTAACCAGGCGAATGGTTTTAAGGATTAGGAAGGCTAAAAGTATAGGAAAAGTGCCCGAATTTGCGTGGAAGAAGAGGGGAAAGCCATTTTGGAAAAAAACATCCTCAGTACACCCGACCTAGATTCGAACCACGATCCCACCATCATCGTCAGCTGAAGCGTTCTGCAAAACTTTAACTGCACCAACAAACAAGTTTTGCTTGGAATCAGCTACTTCCTAATGCCATACAGTAAGTAACAGTGTATTCATTTAATCTTTATCTTTTGTGTAATGTTTCAATAACAGTGTTTGGACCTAGTATTTATTTTCACAAATTTTACGAGTTTTTAGTAAGTGTTTATTTTAATATAAAGGTGAGAGAAAGTCTGTGTGGTGCACCTACAATTTATTTTACATAATTGTGATTGCAGAAGTTATAAAAGATAGACTCCATTAAGATACTAAGCTAGAAATTGAGAACGATTATAAAAATACACGATTAATAATATTATAGGGTTAAGAAGGTACACCCCAACCCCATTCGGTTCGATCTTTTTTTACGAGAAGAGCAAGCACCTACTTGAATGGCTGTATCTTAAGATTGTTCCAGAAGTCACCACCACACTGTCTTCTTGTCTCTAAACTTATCACTGAACACTCATTAACACGAGTTTGGGATGGGATGTATATTGCCGAGAGTCAACAACTCAAAACGAGTAAATGATTTGAACCGGCATCATTCAAGCTTGTTTTATAGTGAGCAGAGGAGGGGACAGTGGCGTAGAATGAGGGGCAGTAAGGAGGGGAGAGCCACTCGGTTCAAATTAGGTTTGTTTAGTAAAGTTACTGACTGTCCTTCAAGCCCCTCCCATGACGCGCGTAAACAGATTTCTTCAAACGTACCCATTCAATTTCTCGGAGACTGCAATCCTTTTCTTCTTTAGTATATTCGCTCATTCTCTGGCTCACTGGACTCGGGGGTTTCCTCTGCTGTACCACCGCGTGCAATAGCGGCATATCTCCCTGCTGTACCACCGCGTGCGACAGTGACGTATCTACATACCATATCTTTTTATATTCAAACAAACGGCAGTGGAAAGATACCTTTGAATGTTAAAAACTTATGCCCACTGTAACATAACAGTACCAAAAACGCATTATTATTATTACTACTACGTTTAATAAACACACCAAGAATTATTGCGATGATAAATAAAATTTGATAAATTTGTTCGTGATCAATTAACAAAGCTAAGCGATTTAGTTTTCAGTTTTACGCCAACATGATCTCTGCTCCAATATTCTATTCATATTTTATTTTCTCTGTCCTATTCATTTAAACTATTCCCAACATTTAATCATTTATTTTCACAATACTACCCATCTCAAATCAAGATATTATTTTTCTTTGTTGTTGGGTGGATTGTTAGTTGGGTTTTGTTAGGTTTTGATAGTTTTTAATTATAAACACACTAACCATTGTGCACTAAGAAACTTGTTTGTTTTGACGCCTTTCGTGTTGTTTTTTTGCACCATGTCTAACTACCATTTCGGGTTATACAATCACTTATATAATAATTACACTAATGGTTTAGGGGTGAGGAAGGTTGAATTTAAGGAAAGGATGGGGAAACCATTGAGAAAAAAACCACCCTGTGTACACCTGACTGGGATTGAACCATGATCCCCCCTTCGTCAGTAGTCTAGCCTATTGTGAGAGTAGCGCCTTAGACCATGTGGCCACCAAAGTGGGTTTTCATCCTATTACATTTCCATTATTCCTTTGATTTTATTACTTAGAGTCTAAATGATTATTGATATGTGTCAGAGGTGACTTTTTGTTAATTCATTAGAAGATATTCAATACGTTCGAAACCCGCCTCGGTGGCGTAGTTAGCGAACGCGCTAGTCGTGTTGAGCTAGACTGCTGAGGGCGAGGAGATTGAGGTTCGAGTCTCGCTAGGGTGAACTGGTGGAGGGTGCTACTAAATGGTTTTCCACTCTCCCTCCACGCAAATGCGGCTTCACTCCCTCTAAATTCAATCTTCCCAATTCCTAATCCATTAGCATAATTAGTACTTAAGCGTATAATCCGAACGGGTAGTAAGACGTGGTGCTAAATTAAATTTAAAATAAGTTTATGACAAGATAAAATAATAATAAATGTGCAAGAATTATGTTTGCTACGAAAAGACTAAAATGTACTCGTTAATTTACGGACATGTTGATAAGTTTATGTGGCTGCATATTTACAGAATACCGTGGTCGAGAAACAATATCACACAACGTAGTCATGTGATGTAGCTAAGTACATCTGTACAATACCTTTCTAATACCAGAAATCCTACAAACATTTAATCTTTACATTAGTATGTCCCAATTCTGTCTGTGTTGATTATGAATAAAAATGCCTTTTGGTAGTGTTAACAAAAAAACGCATGTTTCTAACGTTGTAAGTGTACACGTAATATTCCTAAAAACAAACATCACATGGATTTGTCTCGTGTGAAACAACTGGTTCAATGTTAGAGAAAAAGCTATAACTTTAAAGGTTTATTTACAAATGGTCGTTCCGTATCAGTAACGGACATGAGATGCTCTATATATAGTGAAAACTTAATAATTCAAACTTCATTAATTAGAATATCTCTTAATCTGTCTTAGACAAGGCAGCCACTGAAGTAGGCCTACCTCTAGCTTAATTTATTTTAAAATCATATTGCAAAATTATGCGTAACATACTGTATAATTCGACAAATACATAACCCAAAATCTTTATTTACCGTATGTACAAAATAAGTAGGATCTATTTAATCGCCTTGCAGTTTATCTACTATCTTTGAAAATACGGAATTTTGGTAATCCATATTAGCTCCTCCCACCAGATTATCAAAATGTACTTTACTGTTCGATATATTAATGGATGCATTTAGGAGTATGCAGTGCAGGGGCAATCCACGCCCATTACGTTTGATATTGGCAGCAGCCATATTTTCAAGTTTTCACAGAGGTAACACTAAGAATGGCAGCATTTATATTAACATTTTATGTTGTGAGCCTATCAAAAAATTACCGTGTTTGTTAGAAAAAGGCTAAATCTAAAGCCCTTTTTCAATAACCCTAGTCTCATAGTTCCGCAAGTGTATGGTTAAAAAGTCGTTGAAAACGAGCCAATGTCACATTTACACACTTTTTTAATTAATAAAACTATAGGGCGGTTAATAAAAAAGATCCGTGTTGGAATCCTTCGACTGTGTTTTTACGTGAACCGTGTTTTGAAATAACGCATCGTATAATTAAATATTGCGTTAGAACTGAACGTCTGCGCGGCCATTTCTTGCTTACCCTGGCGGCCCCCCTAACTTTATATTTTAGGATTTAAACTAATTGACTCTAAGAATATTATTTTAGCCAAATTACTTTTGCTAAAATTAATTTTTAGGCTAAATAACTTTAGGCTTACATTTAGTTTCAATTTTTAGGCCAAATTACTTTATTCCAACTGCCATGCTTCCTAACAAAAACTTAGATAACTGCCGATAAATAATGAACTATAAGCAAGCAAATATATATCAAAACTAAAAACAAAAAAAACATACAAAGTACCAAGAAGGGTCAATACTATAAGATAAGAACATCAAAAAATACCAATAAATATCACTAGGGCCTACACCACTCTTATAACAAAACACGATAAAAAATATCAAAAGTTACAATAGAAAGTATTATGCCACCAACTTTATTTTAGAACTATAAATACACATCAAACTACAGTGATAACTAAAAAAAAAAAAAAAAAAATCTAAAAATCTTCTTAGACACCAATTATATTCACTGCTCTTCACAAGAATTTAAAAAATACCAACTTTTCTCGATACTACTACTAGTAGCTTATCACCTTGATCACAATCATTAATCAATACTATAAATAATATCTTTACAAACCACCGGTAGTTGAATAAACTAGTACAGACTTGCCTTCTTTACAAACCACCGGTAGTTGCCTTCTTTACAAACCCACCATTAAACGAAATAACTTGTTGGTTTCTATTTCCACCATCTGTTCGCGAGATAATAATTATATTTGAAAGACACGAAACATTAATTACCTATGTTTAAAGTGTTTGGGCTTACAATAGGATGAAAAGCATGCCTGAGTGATAATGTGAGTATATAAAACACACATTTAAAAACAAGGTTCCAAAAATAAATATATATCGATGTTAACATACTCCCCTTAACATAGTATTTCTACTAAGATTTAGTTTAGGATTTTTGCTAATTTTTCACTAGAATGTCAAAGAAAACAAAGAACCTTCCTTAAGGAAGTGAACAGATCATAGAGGACAACAAGCTCAGATCAACTAATACTCAGAAAATTAAGCTCCAACAAAGAGTTTCGGACAACATCTTGGGAGATTCTCGTGCTGGAATTGGTCCTACTGCCATATTTGTTACTTGGCACTAGCACTGTGAAAAGTTAAAAATAGTCTTTGTACCAGGACGAAGAGGTCAGGGTTTGATTGCTAGCCTCGTGCAATATGAATGTTTTTTTCCATTTCCTCTTCACGCTAATGTGAATGCACATCCCATAATACACCGTCGTCTTCTCTAAATGTTAGGTTTGATATATTGACAGATTTATTTTTTTAATGTTTTATCACATCAACTGATATCACTTGTCTTCCAGGCGAATACATACGAAACAGTTTTGAGTAACATTTGAACTGATTTAAATTACAAAAGTTACCTTGAACTAATTAAATATCAGAAGTGAGTGAACAATTTACTTAATAACTATGATAACGCCACTAAATATTGCCTTGTCGTTCTATTCCATAAGATAAATATTATATTTCCAAATGTTAGGCTCCATAGAAACGTATACGCATCAAACCACAAGTGCATCATTTTCACTTACTTCCGCTCAAGTGTGGTCGGACCAGATAAATTAAGGATGCGACTGAAACTTAAAAAACAACAACACACAAACAATCTCCATTTATGGATTTACAAACTATTCAACAAACTATGACAAATCAATTCTTTGAAGTTTGAAAGTGAGAATGGCGCCCTCCACGAAACAAAGTTTACAATAACGAGGCTGAACGTAATATTATTTCACAAAATGAAAACTTCACATTTATCTGGAATAAAAATAATAATTGAACACCACTCGACTGCTCCGAGGTATTCAGTTCGATTGTAATAATGTGATACTGGGTTGTATTGCTCAAACGCCATCACACAAGGCTAGTACAAAGTAAAGTTTGTTCACCAGAGGAATTTCTTTCTAAGAGGCCTTTTTCCCTACCATAAATCTATTTATATAGTAAGATATTGGTAGGAAAAAAGACCTTTCAGAGAGTAATTCCTACTGTGAATGGAGTATTAGCAACGTTTTAAAATTAAAATAAGCAGTCTGAGTCAGCCATTCTTTTAAATACGCTGTCCTCATAATAAATATATCGGACCCTGAATACAAGATTGTCGTAACTAAAAATAAACCGATTTTTTTGGTTGTATATATCTTAAGTCGAGAAATTACCATCTTTTTGCTGTGCAAAACTATCACATCCCTTGGTTTACTTTTGATGGGTTACAAATCAGATAATTTAGTCTTACATTTTTGAAAACTATAACAATGAATTAATGCAAGACTGTCGGGTCTAAGTTGTGATAGTCTTGCGCTGATTTTAATGTACTACATTTAGTGGCTTACATGCAAGACTATTGCAACTCAAAATGTGACAGTCTTGCATTTCTGAACTTGGCTATTACTCTGTGGTTTAGATATCGTCCGATAGTCTTAAACTAGATTTTGTTTGTATCATCTATGAGATGATTTAAAACTAAATTCTCACTCAGTTTATTTTTTTCCTTATGTTGGCTAAAAACAGTTAGTTTATTGGGGCTGTGTAGCTTATATGTCTGCTTTCAGCTGGTTATTAGTTTGGAAATATTACTTTGTTTTTATGTATGGAAAAATAGGAGTATAAATCAATCAAGATGTTTTCAAAGAAGATGGAAACATCAAGAAGAACTACTATTCTTCGTCTTGCTTTAAATAATTCAAATATACTATCTAATAAGGTAAGTTGAAATAAATTTGTTTGGCTAACTAACTATATCATAATAAGTTAATTATTATGTTCTACAAGGAAAATGCAATTAACTAACAGACAGGATTGTTTAATATAATTATAACGTCAATATATTTTTATGGCAACTAAAACAGTAAATATTAGTAATATTTAACCTAACCTCACCTAAGCTTCAACCTTAATTATTATTATTAGCACCGCGTCTTACTACCCATTCGGGTTATACGCACTTACACTAATGTGTAATGGTAAGGTGATTGTGAGATGAGATCGAGGACCTACAGTTTAACGTGGAATCCGAACCACGGTGGAGGCCTGGCATTCCCCACATTCACAAGTTGTGATTAATACACGTCTTGGCAGAGGTGAAGGAAGGGTTTGGTAATCAGATAAATCTGTGCCGGGACCGAGGATTGAACTCCGGACCCTAGCTCAGAAGTCCAACATCTTACCCCTAGACCACCAGGTCACCCTTCAACCTTAATTAAAACTAAATAATACACATTTTATTGCTTGTGCACAAAGTTATATATTTTTTAGGCTCCATAAAAGTGTAAATTGATATTACTGCCTATGTTAGCAATGTTGCATTGTTGTTTTTTTTAGCACCGCATCTTACTGCCCATTCGGGCTATACGCCTTGCATTATTCTTGACTTTTGTTTTAGACTGAAGAGAAAACAACTTCTACAAATACAGCAATCAGTTCACAAGAAGAAGTGTTCATTACGTTAGCAGATATAGAGGAGGAAAAGAACATGGTGTTATTTTTAAAATGGCAAAACTACCAACTAATACTTTGACAAAAACGTCTTGATTTTGTTTGATATTACTAACATTAATTTTGTCTTAAAATCTTGATCGGTAGTTTTGTAAATATTTACTTAAAAAGAATTTTCGGGCAAAGATAACAGATCAAAGGCCTATGTGGCGTTTAGTTTTGAATAGAAGGACAATTTTTTTAAATTAGTTTTAGCCTACTGATACTATAAAAAATCTACTGTTAATTAATAATGAAATAAATATATTTTGTATTCAGTTTTCACAAAATCTTTATGGGTTTTTTCAGTTGAAAGTACTGACGCCTGCTGAACCTGCTGCTTATGCTGTAACTACCTCAGATAATGATTTAATGGCACTAGCCAATGAAAAGAATGGACATGATAGAGCCAAATAATGTCAGCTGACTTCTGCTCAATCGTCAAAGACATTTGAAAACGTTACTGAATCTACAAGTGCTGCAGCTCGCTCACAAAATGCTGTCATAATATCAACACATAAAGAGGATGGCCTCGGAAGCACAAGGCTAAGTAAAGAGAATAACTCAAAGATAAACGTAAACGTAGACGTAGAAGAGAACACCAGCAGCCATGATGAAATATTTGATGACAGTGACAATGATCCAGACTGGGATAGTAAGCCTACTGATAGTTCTAGTGATAGTGATGGCATGGAAAAAAACTAAAATAAGCAAGACTAGTGATAAGATAATTTCTTTGAAATCAAATAATGAAGTAAATAATAAGAAAGAAGTATCAGAAGAAACAATAATAGAAGGTGTTAATGTAAATAATGAAGTTATGGAGAAAAATAATTCAAGGAAAAAAATCAGGAAACTTTCAACATGGCAGCGTAATGCAAAAAAAAAAAAAACTTAATACAGGGGAAGCTTATATTATTGCATCAGGAAAATAAGTGCAAAAAAACCCAGATAAACCCCCCATGTTCATTTTAAGTGCCGTTTGAAGTGTGGCACCAATATTCGCGATAGTGAACGCCAAGTACTCTTAGATAATTATTATGCACTAGGTGACATAACCAGACAGCGAGACTTCCTAATAAAAGACATTAATCACACCGATAACGCCAAACTATCGATATGCTAGGGAAGGAAGCAATCGTTCAACAAACTTTGCATAATACTTTGAAATAAATGGCACTAAAACAAGGGTTTGTAAAGCGTTCTTTTTAAGAACACTTTGTTGTATCAGTGATATGACTACTAGGACAGCGATAAAGAAAATGAATCAGGGAGTTGTGGAGGGAGATCTAAGAGGCAAACATGGAAATCAGAAAACTACTGACAGTGAAGTGATGAATGGGATACGAGGACACAAACTCTGTTCCAATAATTGAATCGCACTATTTGCGAGCACAAACTACTCGACAGTATATTGATGGAAGTTTGAATATTGCCACACTATACAGATTGTTAAGGAAAAATGTATAGCAGAAAAAAAGCCTTTTGCAAAGCTACCAATATACACAAAGGTGTTTAATACCAAGTACAATATTGGTTTATTTACTCCCAAGAAGGATCAGTGCAGTTTGTGTGAAAAATACCAAAACTCAAGTCCTAATGATAAAATATCTATTGAAGAAGTTTACCATAAACATCAAAATCAGAAAGAACTATCTAGGCTAGAAAATCAAAAAGACTTAGAAGAATCTAAGAGTGATTCTAAAACACTAGTTGCAGTGTTCTACTTGCAAGCAGTACTACCAACACCAATTGGTAACGTATCTTCCTTTTATTATAAAAGCAAACTTGGGGCCTACAATTTCACTATTTATAATATTGCGGACAAAACTGGGACTTGCTATGTTTGGCATAAAGCTATTGCTCAATGAGGATCGAATGAAATCGGAAGCTTCGTTTTTCATTATTTAAAAAATGTTCAGGTAAAGAAAGTGTTGTTTTTTATTCAGACAATTGCTGTGGTCACAATAAGAACAAGTATGTATGTGCAATGTACTTGTATGCAATTAACGTCTTGAACCTCAATACAATTACTCATATATACCTTATTACTGGACATACCCAAAATGAAGGCGACAGCATGCACTCTACAATTGAAAAAGAAAAGTTAAGAATGCTTAAAAGCATTCCCTTTTTCTTCCTTCACAATGGGTTCCTATTATTGGATTATCAAAAAAGAATGGCAATCCGTATGTAGTCAACCAAGTGCAAACTAATGATGTTTTTGACTTAAAAAAGCTTAGTGTTGATATAGGTAAAAACTTCACATTGAACACCAACAGAGTAAAATTCTATTGGAATAGTAAATAAGTACCCAGAGACAATTTTTTACAAGTCGGATTATAATTACAAAGACTTCTAGGAGATACTGGTAAGAGAGAAGATCCGTGGGAAATGAAGGTAATAAATGAAATAATTTTAGAGCCAGCATTTTCCACACCACCTCCAATATCAGCAAAGAAAAAGGGTGATTTTCTCTCTTTGTGTAAAGATCTAGCGATCCCTGCGGAGTTCCATAGGTTCTATTCGGAATTGCCGGCAACTGCGAATACTAAAACATTGACTAGGGAATGCAATAGTGAAGATAGGGAATGAAAATGCCAGGTCTCCGCCGTGGTTCGGATTCCACGTTAAACTGTAGGTCCTTCATTTCATCTCACAATCACCCTTCCATTACACATTAGCGTAAGTGCGTATAACCCGAATGGGTAGTAAGACGCGGTGCTAATAATCAATCAATCTTAGGGTTCGGCCAGACTGACAAGCGTGCGAGCGAGCGCGTAATTAGCAGAATCTAGTTCATTAGAGAAGATGTCTCTGTCAAAGACTTAGTACATCTCTGTTCCTCGAAAATTCTTACAGAAAATATTGTGTGAACTGAAGGTGGTTTTTAAAACTTATTTATTGTTGTGGTTTTTTCATACTCTCTCCAAACTAATGGTGATTCTTATTTGTAAAGGCCTACTTTGATTATAATATTGAAGTATTTTAACATATCGGGTTTACATATATACATTATATTATTTATGGTCTTACCAATTAAATTAGGCCATTAATAGCAAGTGTGTTAAACCTATCACTGATAGAAAAAAAAGTCAAATATCATGTCAAAATAAGAAGTTTACCTAGCACTCAATGAACCAACATACAATAATATTGCCTAGTGCCTGTAAACTAGACTGTACCGGGTCGAGCGCGCGCACTTGAAAAATAGAACCAGTTCTATCTTTAAAGCGCGCGCGAGCGACTGAGCGTAGAACTTTAAATCTGTTAACTACAACAACCAAAATCAAACTCGGTCTATGTTCATCACCAAGTTGGAGTGTCTTAACTATATAATGTACTCATCCAAATTTCGAATGCTATGTATATATTATATAATGTTTTATACAAATGTAAAAATATATTTTAACTGTGAGAAAATATCTCTAATCATCTTGAAAACCCTCCAAATATAAAGTTATCCAATAGTGAAATAGTTGCGTGAAAGGAACATTCAGATTGCCCTTTAGTTAAAGACCCATCAAATGTCAACACTTGTACTATCACAAACTAAAGAAAAAAAAGATGAACCTCTGGAGTTGTTTGCAGGTCAAGTAGAACATTTAGATTTGTTTCGAGGCTCACATGCAACCTCAGCATTTGTCCCGACAGAAGATTTGCTGGAAGGAATAACTAGGGGATCTTGAAACTTGTAACAAACCTCTCCCCACGTATTAACACCTATACAATCACACACAGCATGTACAGATAAACAAATAGTTTTTAATGTTCCCAAACACTAAGTAACTCAATCATTTATTTTAAATGTTTAGCTCATCCATTCATTTTCCTTTGTTTCATCTTCCCACTGAACACTGCGTTCTATAAATACAAACTGTGTTTATTCCCCACTTATCAATCCGTTCTATAAATACAAGCTGTCTTTATTCCCCACTCACCAATCCGTTATAATACAACCTGTGTTTATTCCCCACTTACCAATCCGTTATAATACAAACTGTGTTTATTCCCCACTTACCACTGCGTTCTTAAATTCCAAGCTGTGTTTATTCACCACTTACCACTACGTTCTATAAATAAAAATTGTATTTATGCCACACTTACCAGTACGTTTATTAAATACAAACTGTGTTTATTCCCCACTTACCAAACGGTTCTAATAAAAGCTGTGTTTATTCCCCACTCACCAATCCGTTCTATTAATACAAGCTGTGTTAATCACAACTTACCAAACCGTTCTAATACAAACTGTTTTAATTCCCCAATTACCACTACATTATATAAATAAAATCTGTGTTTATTCCCTACTTACCAATCCGTTATAATAAAAATGTATTTATTCCCCACTTAGCAAGCAGTTCTATATATACAACCGTATTTATTTCCCACTTACCAAACCGTTCTTATACAAAATGTGTATTTCCCCACTTAACACTACGTTCTATAAATACAAGCTGTGTTTATTCCCTCCTTACCAAATCGTTATATAAATAAAAGTTCTGTTTATTCCCTACTTAGCATTACATTCTAAAAAACACAAACTGTGTTTATTCCCCCTTACCAATCAGTTCTATAAATACAAGCTGTGTTTATTCCCTACTTACCATTCCGTTCTAAAAAAACAAGCTCTATTTATTACCCACTTAACAATACATTCAATAAATACAAGCTGTGTTAATTACACACTTACCACTACTTTCTATAAATACAACCTGTGTTTATTCCCCACTTACCACTACTTTCTATAAATACAACCTGTGTTTATTCCCCACTTACCACTACTTTCTATAAATACAACCTGTGTTTATTCCCCAATACCAATCCGTTCTATAAATACAAGCTGTATTAATTCCCAAACTTAACACCCCGTTCTATAAATACAACCTGTGTTTATTCCCCAATGCCAATACGTTATATAAATACAAACTGTGTTTATTCCCCACTTGCCACTACTTCAGTAAATACAAGCTGTGTTTTTTCCCCACTTACTAAACCGTTCTATAAATACAACCTGTGTTTATTCCCACTTACCACTACTTTCTATAAATACAACCTGTGTTTATTCCCCACTTACCACTACTTTCTATAAATACAACCTGTGTTTATTCCCCAATACCAATCTGTTCTATAAATACAAGCTGTATTAATTCCCATACTTAACACCCCGTTCTATAAATACAAGCTGTGTTTATTACCCACTTACCAAACCATTATAATAAAGGATGTGTTTATTCCCACTTACCAATATGTTCTATAAATACAAACTGTATTTATTCCCCACTTACCAGTACTTTCTATAAATACAACCTGTGTTTATTCCCCAATGCCAATACGTTCTATAAATACAACCTGTGTTTATTCCCCACTTACCACTACTTTCTATAAATACAACCTGTGTTTATTCCCCAATACCAATCCGTTCTATAAATACAAGCTGTATTAATTCCCAAACTTACCACCCCGTTCTATAAATACAAGCTGTGTTTATTACCCACTTACCAAACCATTATAATAAAGGATGTGTTTATTCCCACTTACCAATATGTTCTATAAATACAACCTGTGTTTATTCCCCAATGCCAATACGTTATATAAATACAAACTGTGTTTATTCCCCACTTGCCACTACTTCAGTAAATACAAGCTGTGTTTTTTCCCCACTTACTAAACCGTTCTATAAATACAAGTTGTGTTTATTCCCCACTTACCAATCAGTACTATAAATACAACCGAACTTATTTCCCACTTACCAAACCGTTCTTATACAAAATGTGTATTTCCCCACTTAACACTACGTTGTATAAATACAAGCGGTGTTTATTCCCCCCCTACCAAACCGTTCTATAAATTCAAGTTCTGTTTATTCCCTACTTACCACTACGTTCTAAAAAACACAAACTGTGTTTATTCCCCACTCACCAATCAGTTCTATAAATACAAGCTGTGTTTATTTCCCACTTACCAAATCGTTCTTATACAAAATGTGTATTTCCCCACTTAACACTACGTTCTATAAATACAAACTGTACTTATTCCCCAAATAACACTACTTTCTATAAATACAACAGTATTTATTTCCCACTTACCAAACCGTTCTTATACAAATTGTGTATTTCCCTACTTAACACTACGTTCTATAAGAACAAGCTGTGTTTATTCACCCCTTACCAAACCGTTCTATAAATTCAAGTTTTGTTTATTCCCTACTTACCATTACGTTCTAAAAAAAAACTGTGTTTATTCCCCACTTACCAATCAGTTATATAAATACAAGCTGTGTTTATTCCCTACTTACCATTTCGTTCTAAAAAAACAAGCTCTGTTTATTAGTCACTTAACAATACATTCAATAAATACAAGCTGTGTTTATTACCAACTTATCAATCCGTTATAATAGAAGTTGTGATTATTCCCCAATTACCACTACGTTTTATTAATACAAGCTGTGTTTATTTCACACTTACAAATCCGTTATAATACAAGCTGTGTTTATTACCCACTTACAACTACGTTCTATAAATACAAAAAGTGTTTACTAATCCGTTCTATAAATACAAACTGTGTTTATTCCCCATAAACCAAACCATTCTAATACAATCTGTGTTTATTCACCACTTACCACTCCATTCTATAAATACAAGCCGTGTTTATTTCCCACTTACCAAACCATTCTATAAATACAAGCTGTGTTTATTCACAATTTACCAATCCGTTATAAAACAAGCTGTGTTTATTCCCCACTTACAACTACGTTCTATAAATACAAAACGTGTTTACTAATCCGTTCTATAAATACAAACTGTGTTTATTCACTATAAACCAAACCGTTCTAATACAGATGTGTTTATTCCCCACTTACCACTCCGTTCTAAAAATACAAGCTGTGTTATTTTCTCACTTACCAAACCGTTATAATACAGGATGTGTCTATTCCCCACATAGCAATCTGTTCTATAAATAGAAGCTGTGTTTATTCCCAACCTACCTATCCGTTATAATACAAGCTTTGTTAATTCGCCAATTACCACTACGTTCTATACATACAACCTCTGTGTATTGCCCACTTACCAATCCGTTCTATAAATACAAACTGTGTTAATTCCCAATTTACCACTACGTTATATAAATAAAATCTGTGTGTATTCCCCACTTACCACTACGTTATATAAATAAAATCTGTGTTTATTTCACACTTAACAATCCGTTCTATAAATGCAAACTGTATTTATTCCCTACTTACAACTGTGTTCTATAAATACAACCTGTGTTAATTTCAAACTTACCAATCAGCTCTATAAATACAAACTGTGTTTATTCCCCCTTGCCACTACTTCAGTAAATACAAGCTCTGTGTATTCCCCACTTACCAATCTGTTCTATAAATACAACATTTGTTTATTACCCACTTACCAATCCGTTCTATAAATACAATCTGTGTTTATTTCCCACTTACCAATCTGTTATATTCCACTCTGTGTTAATATCCCACATAACAATACGTTCTATAAATGCAAACTCTGTTTATTCCCCACTTACCAATCCGTTTTATTAAATGGAAACCCTATTTATTCCCCACTTACCAATACTTTCAGTAAATACAAGCTGTGTTTATTAGCCACTTACTACTACGTTATATAAATACAGCCAGTATTTATTACCCACTTACCAATCCGTTCTATAAATACAAACTCTATTTATTCCCCACTTACCAATCCGTTCTACAAATATAAAAATTGTGGGTATTCCCAACTTACCAATCAGTTCTATAAATACAACCTGTGTTTATTCCCCACTTACCAAGCCGTTCTATAAATACAAGCTGTGTTTATTTCTCACTTAACAAACCGTTATAATACAGGATGTGTTTATTCCCCACTTAGCAATCTGAACTATAAATACAAGCTGTGTTTAATCCCAACTTACCTAAACCATTATAATACAAGCTGTGTTAATTCGCCAATTACCACTACGTTATATAAATACAACCTGTATTTATTCCCCACTTGCCAATCCGTTCTATAAATACAAATTGTGATTATTCCCCACTTACCACTAGGTTCTATAAATAAAAACTGTATTTTAAGCCCACCTACCACTACGTTTATAAATACAACCTGTGTTTATTCCCCTTTACCAATCCGTTCTATAAATAAAAACTGTGAGTATTCCCCACTTACCACTACGTTCAGTAAATACAAACTGTGTGTATTCCCTACCTACCATTACGATATAAATATATTCTTTGTTTATTTCACACTTACCAATCCCTTCTATAAATACAAACTGTGTCTATTCCCCACTTACCACTACGTTATATAATAAAATCTGTGTGTATTCCCACTTACCACTACGTTATATAAATAATATCAGTGTTTATTTCACACTTACCAATCCGTTCTATAAATTCAAACTCTATTTATTCCCCACTTACCACTACGTTCAGTAAATACAAGCTGTGTTTATTTGCCACTTACCATACGTTTATATAAAAACAACCTGTATTTATTCCCCATAGCCAATCCGTTCTATAAATACAAACTGTGTGTATTCCTACTTATCACTTCGTTAAGTAAATAAAAGCTGTTTTTTTACCATACCTACCACTACGTTTATAAATACAAACTCTGTTTATTCCCCACTTACCAATCCGTTTTATTAAATGGAAACCCTATTTTATTCCCCACTTCCACTACTTTCAGTAAATACAAGCTGTGTTTATTAGCCACTTACTACTACGTAATATAAATACAGCCTGTATTTATTACCCACTTACCAATCCGTTCTATAAATACAAACTCTATTTATTCCCCACTTACCAATCCGTTCTACAAATATAAAAATTGTGGGTATTCCCAACTTATCAATCAGTTCTATTAATACAACCTGTGTTTATTCCCCACTTACCAACCCGTTCTATAAATACAAACTGTGTTTATTCCCAGTTTACCAATCCGTTCTATAAATACAAACTGTGTTTATTCCCCAATTACCACTACGTTCTATAAATACAACCTCTGTGTATTGCCCACTTACCAATCCGTTCTATAAATACAAACTGTGTTCATTCCCAATTTACCAATACGTTATATAAATAAAATCTGTGTGTATTCCCCACTTACCACTACGTTATATAAATAAAATCTGTGTTTATTTCACACTTAACAATCCGTTCTATAAATGCAAACTGTATTTATTCCCTACTTACAACTGTGTTCTATAAATACAACCTGTGTTAATTTCAAACTACCAATCAGCTCTATAAATACAAACTGTGTTTATTCCCCTTGCCACTACTTCAGTAAATACAAGCTCTGTGTATTCCCCACTTACCAATCTGTTCTATAAATACAATATTTGTTTATTACCCACTTACCAATCCGTTCTATAAATACAAACTGTGTTTATTTCCCACTTACCAATCTGTTATATTCCACTCTGTGTTAATATCCCACATAACAATACGTTCTATAAATGCAAACTCTGTTTATTCCCCACTTACCAATCCGTTTTATTAAATGGGAACCCTATTTATTCCCCACTTACCAATACTTTCAGTAAATAAAAGCTGTGTTTATTAGCCACTTACTACTACGTTATATATAAATACAGCCAATATTTATTACCCACTTACCAATCCGTTCTATAAATACAAACTCTATTTATTCCCCACTTACCAATCCGTTCTACAAATATAAAAATTGTGGGTATTCCCAACTTACCAATCAGTTCTATAAATACAACCTGTGTTTATTCCCCACTTACCAAGCCGTTCTATAAATACAAGCTGTGTTTATTTCTCACTTAACAAACCGTTATAATACAGGATGTGTTTATTCCCACTTAGCAATCTGAACTATAAATACAAGCTGTGTTTAATCCCAACTTACCTAACCATTATAATACAAGCTGTGTTAATTCGCCAATTACCACTACGTTATATAAATACAACCTGTATTTATTCCCCACTTGCCAATCCGTTCTATAAATACAAATTGTGATTATTCCCCACTTACCACTAGGTTCTATAAATAAAAACTGTATTTTAAGCCCACCTACCACTACGTTTTATAAATACAACCTGTGTTTATTCCCCCTTTACCAATCCGTTCTATAAATAAAAACTGTGAGTATTCCCCACTTACCACTACGTTCAGTAAATACAAACTGTGTGTATTCCCTACCTACCATTACGATATAAATATATTCTTTGTTTATTTCACACTTACCAATCCCTTCTATAAATACAAACTGTGTCTATTCCCCACTTACCACTACGTTATATAATAAAATCTGTGTGTATTCCACTTACCACTACGTTATATAAATAATATCAGTGTTTATTTCACACTTACCAATCCGTTCTATAAATTCAAACTCTATTTATTCCCCACTTACCACTACGTTCAGTAAATACAAGCTGTGTTTATTTGCCACTTACCACTACGTTATATAAAAACAACCTGTATTTATTCCCCACTAGCCAATCCGTTCTATAAATACAAACTGTGTGTATTCCTCACTTATCACTTCGTTAAGTAAATAAAAGCTGTTTTTTTACCACACCTACCACTACGTTTATAAATACAAACTCTGTTTATTCCCCACTTACCAATCCGTTTTATTAAATGGAAACCCTATTTATTCCCCACTTACCACTACTTTCAGTAAATACAAGCTGTGTTTATTAGCCACTTACTACTACGTTATATAAATACAGCCTGTATTTATTACCCACTTACCAATCCGTTTTATAAATACAAACTCTATTTATTCCCCACTTACCAATCCGTTCTACAAATATAAAAATTGTGGGTATTCCCAACTTATCAATCAGTTCTATAAATACAACCTGTGTTTATTCCCCACTTACCAACCCGTTCTATAAATACAAGCTGTGTTTATTTCTCACATAACAAACCGTTATAATACAGGATGTGTTTATTCCCCACTTAGCAATCTGAACTATAAATACAAGCTGTGTTTAATCCCAACTTACCTAACCATTATAATACAAGCTGTGTTAATTCGCCACTTACCACTACTTCAGTAAATACAAGCTCTGTTTATTCTCCACTTACCAAACTGTTCTATAAATACAAGATGTGTTAATTCCCCACTTAACAAAACATTCTATAAATACAAACTGTATTTATTCCCAACTTACCAATCCATTCTATAAATACTAACTGTGTTTATTCCCCAATTACAACTATGTTCTATAAATACAACCTGTATTTATTCCCCACTTACCAATCCGTTCTATAAATGCAAAATCTATTTATTGCCCACTTACCAATCCGTTCTATAAATAAAAACTGTGTGTATTTGCCACTTACCACTACGTTCAGTAAATACAAGCGGTGTTTTTACCCCACATTTCACCACGTTTTATAAATACAACCTGTGTTTATTCCCCAATTGCCAATCCGTTCCTTAAATACAAACTGTGTGTAATCCCTACTTACCACTGCGTTCAGTAAATACAAGCTGTGTTTATATGCCACTTACCACTACGTTATATTAATACAACCTGTATTTATTCCCCACTTGGCAATCCGTTCTATAAATACAAATTGTGTTTATTCACCACTTACCACTATGTTCTATAAATACAAACTGTATTTTTACCCCACCTACCAATTCGTTCTATAAATACAACCTGTGTTTATTCCCCACTTACCAATCCGTTCTATAAATATAAACTGTTTGTATTCCCCACTTAACATTACGTTCAGTAAATACAAACTGTGTGTATTCCCCACCTACCACTACGTTTATATAATAAATTCTGTGTTTATTTCACATTTACCAATCCGTTCAATAAATATAAACTGTGTGTATTGCCCACTTACCACTACGTTATATAAATAAAATCTGTGATTATTTTAAACTTACCAATCCGTTCTATAAATACAAACTGTGTGTATTCCCCACTTACCACTACGTTCTATAAATACAAGCTGTGTTAATTCCCCACCTACCAATGCGTTCTATAAATACAAACTCTGTTTATTCCGCACTTACTAATCCGTTATAATACACTCTGTGTTAATACCCAACATAACAATCCGTTCTATAAATGCACACTCTGGTATTCCCTACTTACCAATACGTTCAGTAAATACAAGCTGTGTTTATTCGCCACTTACCACTACGTTAAATAAATACAACCTGGATTTGTTCCCACTTGCCAATCCGTTCTATAAATACAAATGGGTTTTATTTTCCAATTACCACTATGTTTATATAAATACAAACTATATTTTTACCCCACCTAGCACTACGTTCTATAAATACAACCTGTGTTTATTCCCAAATTACCAATCCGTTCTATAGATACAAACTGAGTGTATTCCCCACTTACCACTACATTCAGTAAATACAAGCTGTGTTTTTTTCTCCATTTACCACTACGTTATATAAATAAAACCTGTATTTATTCCCCACTTGCCAATCCTTTCTATAAATACAAACTCTGTGTATTCGCCACTTATCACTACGTTCAGCAAATAAAAGCTGTGTTTTAACCCCACCTACCACTACGTTCTATAAATAATACCTGTGTTTATTCCCCACTTACCAATCCAATCTATAAATGCAAACTCTATTTATTCCCCACTGACCACTACGTTCTATAAATACAACCTGTATTTATTCCCCATTACCAATCCGTTCTATAAATGCAAAATCTATTTATTGCCCACTTACCAATCCGTTCTATAAATACAAACTGTGTGTATACCCCACTTATCACTAAGTTCAGTAAATACAAGCTGTGTTTTTACCCCACCTACCACTACGTTTTATAAATACAACCTGTGTTTTTTTCCACTTACCAATCCGTTTTATTAAATGCAAACCCTATTTATTCCCACTTACCACTACGTTCAGTAAATTCAAGCTGTGTTTATTAGCCACTTACTACTACGTTATATAAATACAAACTGTATTTATTCCCCACTCCCCAATCCGTTCTATAAATGCATTCTCTATTTATTCCCCACTTACCAATCCGTTCTATAAATATAAAAATTGTGTGTATTCCCAACTTACCAATCCATTCTATAAATACATCCTATGTTTATTCCCCACTTACCACCCCGTTCTATAAGTACAAACTGTGTTTATTTCTCACTTACCAAACCAATATAATACAGGATGTGTTTATTCCCCACTTAGAAAACTGAACTATAAATACAAGCTGTGTTTATTCCCAACTTCCCTATTCATTATAATACAAGCTGTGTTAATACGCCACTTACCACTACTTCAGTAAATACAAGCTCTGTTTTTTCCCCAATTACCAAACCGTTATATAAATACAATATGTGTTAATTCCCCACTTACCAATCCGTTCTATAAATACAAACTGTGTTTATTCCCAATTTACCAATCCGTTTTATAAATACAAACTGTGTTTATTCCCCAATTACCACTACGTTCTATAAATACAACCTCTTTGTATTGCCAACTTACCAATCCGTTCTATAAATACAAACTGTGTTAATTCCCAACTTAACACTACGTTATATAATTAAAATCTGTGTGTATTCCCCACTTACAACTACGTTATATAAATAAAATCTGTCTTGTTTTCACACTTACCAATCCGTTCTATAAATGCAAACTCTATTTATTCCCAACTTACAACTGTGTTCTATAAATACAACCTGTGTAAATTTCAAACTTACCAATCAACTCTATAAATACAAACTGTGTTTATTCCCCACCTACCACTACTTCAGTAAATACAAACTCTGTTTATTCCCCACTTACTAATCTGTTCTATAAATACAACATTTATTTATTACCCACTTATCAATCCGTTCTATAAATACAAGATATGTTTATTCCAAATTTACCAAACCGTTAAAATACAAGCTGTGTTTATACCCCTTTCCAATACGTTCCATAAATACAGGCTGTGTTTAATCCCACTTACCAATCCGTTCTATAAATACAAACTGTGTTTATTCCCCACTTACCAATCTGTTATGATACACTCTGTGTTAATACCCCACATAACAATCCGTTCTATAAATGCAAACTCTGTTAATTCCCCACTTACCACTACGTTTAGTAAATACAAGATGTGTTTATTTGCCAATTACCACTACGTTATTTAAATACAACCTGTATTTATTCCCCACTTGCCAATCCGTTCTATGAATACAAATTGTGTTTATTCCCATTTACCACTATGTTTTATAAATACAAACTGTATTTTTACCTCACCTACCACTGGGTTCTATAAATACAAATTGTGTTTTTTCCCCATCTTACCAATCCGTTCTATAAATACAAACTGTGTGTATTCCCCACCTACCACTACGTTTTATAAATAAATTCTGTGTTTATTTCACCCTTACCAATCCGTTCAAAAATACAGACTGTGTGTATTCCCCGCTTACCACTACGTTATATAAATAAAATCTGTGTTTATTTCACATTTACCAATCCGTTCTATAAATACAAAATTTGTGTATTCCCCACTTACCACTACGTTATATAAATAAAATCTGTGTTTATTTCACACTTACCAATCCTTTCTATAAATAAAATCTGTGTGTATTCCCCACCTACCACAACGTTATATAAATAAAATCTGTGTTTATTTCACACTTACCAATCCGTTCTATAAATACAAAATGTGTGTTTTCCCCACTTACCACTACGTTATATAAATAAAATCTGTGTTTAATTTAAACTTACCAATCCGTTCTATAAATACAAACTGTGTGTATTCCCCACTTACCACTACTTACTATAAATACAAGCTGTGTTTATTCCCAACTTACCAATGCGTTCTATAAATACAAACTGGGTTTATTTCCCACTTACAAATCCGTTATAATACACTCTGTGTTAATACCCCACATAACAATCCGTTCTATAAATGCAAACTCTGTTTATTCCCCACTTACCACTACGTTCAGTAAATACAACCTGTGTTTATTCCCCACTTGCCAATCCATTCTATAAATACAAACTGTGTGTATTCCCCACTTACCACTACGTTCAGTAAATAAAAGCGGTGTTTTTACCCCACCTACCACTACGTTATATAAATACAACCTGTGTTTATTCCCCACTTACCAATCCGTTCTATTAATGCAAACTCTATTTATTCCCCACTTACTACTATGTTTAGTAAATACAAGCTCTGTTTTTTCGCCACTTACCACTACGTTCTATAAATACAACCTGTATTTATTCCCCACTTAGCAATCCGTTCTATAAATGCTAACTCTATTTATTCCCCACTTACCAATCCTTTCTATAAATACAAACTGTGTGTATTCCTCACTTACCACTACGTTATATAAATACAACCTGTATTTATTCCCCACTTGCCAATCCGTTTTATAAATACAAATTGTGTTTATTCCCCACTTAACACTATGTTCTATAAATACAAACTGTATTTTTACCCCACCTACCACTACGTTCTATAAATACAACCTATGTTTATTCCCCACTTACCAATCAGTTCTATAAATATAAACTGTTTGTATTCCCCACTTACCACTACGTTATATAAATAAAATCTGTGTTTATTTCACACTTACCAATCCTTTCTATAAATAAAATCTGTGTGTATTCCCCACCTACCACAACGTTATATAAATAAAATCTGTGTTTATTTCACACTTACCAATCCGTTCTATAAATACAAACTGTGTGTATTCCCCACTTACCACTACGTTCAGTAAATACAAGCTGTGTTTTTTCCCCATCTACCACTACGTTATATAAATAAAATCTGTGTTTATTTCACACTTACCAATCCGTTCTATAAATACAAACTTTGTGTATTCCACACATACCACTACGTTATATAAATAAAATTTGTGTTTATTTCACACTTACCAATCCGTTCTATAAATACAAACTGTGTGTATTCCACACATACCACTACGTTATATTAAATAATATTTGTGTTTATTTCACACTTACCAATCCGTTCTATAAATACAAACTGTGTGTATTCCACACATACCACTACGTTATATAAATAAAATTTGTGTTTATTTCACACTTACCAATCCGTTCTATAAATACAAACTGTGTGTATTCCCCACTTATCACTACGTTCAGTAAATACAAGCTGTGTTTTTTCCCCACTTACCAATCCGTTCTATAAATACAAATTGTGTGTATTCCCCACTTATCACTACGTTCAGTAAATACAAGCTGTGTTTTTTCCCCATCTACCACTACGTTATATAAATAAAATCTGTGTTTATTTCACACTTACCAATCCGTTCTATAAATACAACCTGTGTTTATTCCCCACTTACCAATCCATTCTATAAATGCAAACTCTATTTATTCCCCAATTACCAATACGTTCAGTAAATACTAGCTGTGTTTATTCGCCACTTACCACTACGTTATATAAATACAACCTGTATTTATTCCCCACTTACCAATCCGTTCTATAAATGCAAACTCTATTAATTCCCCACTTACCAATCCGTTCTATAAATACAAACTGTGTGTATTCGCCACTTACCACTGCTTTCAGTAAATACAAGCGGTGTTTTCACCCCACCTTTCACCACGTTCTATAAATACAACCTGTGTTTATTCCCCACTTGCCAATCCGTTCTATAAATACAAACTGTGTGTATTCCCTACTTACCACTACGTTCAGTAAATACAAGCTGTGTTTTTACCCCACCTATTACTACGTTCTATAAATACAACCTGTGTTTGTTCCCCACTTACCAATCCGTTCTATAAATACAAACTGTGTGTATTTCTCACTTACCACTACGTTATATAAATACAACCTGTATTTATTCCCCACTTGCCAATCGGTTCTATAAATACAAATTGTGTTTATTCCCGACTTACCACTATGTTCTATAAATACAAACTGTATTTTTATTCCACCTACCACTACGTTCTATAAATACAACCTGTGTTTATTCCCCACTTACCAATCCATTCTATAAATACAAACTGTGTGTATTCCCCACTTACCACTACGTTCAGTAAATACAAGCTGTGTTTTTTCCCCACCTACCACTACGTTATATAAATAAAATCTGTGTTTATTTCACACTTACCAATCCGTTCTATAAATACAATCTGTGTTTATTCCCCACTTACCACTATGCGCAGCAAATACAAGCTGTGTTTATTCCTTCTTAATTTTGATTCCTAGTTAGCTCTCACACTGGAGCACTAGGCCACACACGACTATCTATGGAAACACGCAATATTACTGCTTACAGGCCGTTTACATTGAATTTATCCGTGAATCTCCCACAGAAGCAACGCAATATAACTTTTAAGAAAAGTTAGCCAATTTAAATTAACATGTGTTGCTGGCGATATGAGATGCATTTTAAAAATTATTTTTATCGCTTAGTAGAGCAATAGACGTACAGAAAGTAACGTTATTTACTTAGTTTAATTAAACTTAACTAAATTAAATTAATGTTTTATTTAATTTACATTGTTTAATTGAATCTGTTTAGAGATCTGTGGTGTAATTAAAATAACAGCGTTTGAGAATTATTTAGACTCATTCCGATAGCAGTTATTGAACTGTTTAGGATGTGCTCTGAGTTTGTCGTCACCATTATGTTCAAGATATTTAAATGAAATATGAATACAAAACCTTTCATTACATCAAAACCTCACTAGCTTTGTCGGAAGAAGTAACCCCGGCGTATGGGAACAGCGCCGTGACTGTTTGAAACTGGTCACGTGACCACGTCTCCTCGCTTTCTGATTGGCTGTTGGTTTTTCCTCTCCCCTCCCGCTATCATCCTGACCCCTCCCATTCCCCTGAACTATTTTCACGTGCTACAAACATTTTGATTCTTGTTAAAAACATGTTGTTACTTGTAATTTCTTGTTTTTTCATGTATACTCATATCTTTTTTATTTGAAATTAAAGGCTTTTTGATTCATTGATTAGGATTGTAATGGGACGTCGGAGTTTTTTATTTATTTATCGGCATGCGGTCCACGGCATCGGGCGTTCCTCCCTCGTCATCAGAGGGAACATGGAGCACGAAGCTCTTCTAATAGCAGCATGGCGTAGAATGAACAATGGCTCCCTGTCACAAGATTCTGTTTGACTGCCTTTCATTACCCGGAACAAACAACATGAACCTCTCCTGACGACCGTTTGGGGTAGAGTGTGATAAATGGTTCCCCTGGCTTGAGACCCCTTTCACTTCCCCTCCTTAGAGGTATGTGTCCCAACCCCTTATGTGGTAATGGTTTTTCCCTGTGATGTTGCAACTAGTCGTTGCAATGTCGCAACACCCCTATGTGGTAATGGGTTTATACACAACTAGAGAGCATTGACACAGCTCCAATTATGTACAATCAGGGGCCTCTAAATCCTCAGTTAGGGCCTCTATCCCCCACCACAAAAGTCTACTAAAATTGGTTGTAAAGTATCCTCTGGCGACATGCGTGGATTGCGTGGATGCATTTATCCGTCATGGACCGGAGGAGTAAGGTAGAAATGTTCCAGCGTTTACGTGGTAGTGAAGGAAAGTATAAAACCACCCTCAGTTCACCCGAGTGAGATTCGCACCCACGACCTCCCCCACCATAACTATATGAGTGACACGTACCCTTTCTGGCAAAACGTTCGGTAGGGATGATTAAGAAAATGTTCCGGAGGGAGAAATACCTACAGTGTACAACGCAGGGAATTCGGTTTCCATCTCTGCCATAGTTAGATGAGCCTGACATTTAGACGGCGTGCACACTGGAATACGAACATCGATATCTTTAGCACGGTCGTACTTCCACCCCCACCATTTTTGAAGGGGTTTTGACAGTTGACCAGATTTTTACAGACCAGGTAGAATGTGTACCCGCATTTGATTGTAGTGATAAAATCAAACGTTGATCACTTTGTCATCGGCCGTCTAGTGACATCTGAGACCAAATGACCATTGATGCAAGTATACAATGCATTGTGATGGTAGATTGCTACCCACGTATAAAGTGAAAACAACAGGTTTTCCCCTCAAGCCACTTATACCAGAAAAAATAATTTAATGTTCGCCACTATATTTTGTCTAAATAATATATAACTCTTACATTAATTCATAGGTAATATTGAATTTAGTAACTTGAATTTAATGTTCGCAACTATATTTTGACGAAATAATATATAACTGCATAAATTATTAAGTAATATCTGGGCCGAGGAAGATATAAAATGTACTTGCATTTGTGTGAAGGCAGAGCGACACGGTCAACTGCATAAATTCTTAAGTAATTTCTGGGCTGAAGAAGATATAAAATGTACCTGCATTTGTGTGAAGGCAGAACGACACGGTCCACCTGGATTTAATACCCCTTACCTCTCCCTCTAATAGCCACGAAGTTAATCTTATCGATATTTAGATCTGCGTCTTACTACCCGTCAGGGGCACAAGACACGGACGATGAGGGAGAAAACCGGCCTCGGTACACACGTTCGACAGGGATTCAAACTAATCTCTTCGCGCAAACGGGAGAAAAGAGCTGATTTTCACGAAGTGAAAATGTAATAGCATTTGCCAAGGTTTGAAATGTGAAGTAATTAGCGTTTGTCACCCTCTATGGGACTTGAACCCTTACGTCACAGAGAAAGATGTGTATCCACATATGTGCGTCATTGACAAATGAACCCTCCAACATCATCTAGATATCTTTGCCCAAATGAGAGAGAGAGAAACAGAATAATAAAATAAGTGATGTAGCATCATTTGCGCTGGGTTGAAATGTGAAAATGGCCACAGCTATTATTTATGCTTACTTCATCATTGACACCTGGATACGGGATTCAAACCCGGGAATTTTGACGCAACAATATATGGTTTGTATTTATAAAAGTAATTAGCGTTTATCCATTTAGAGGGAGCACAGGAGAAAGACGTCCATTCTCAGTGAGAGAGTTAGCGCGAATGAAATATAACTGTAAATAGTTCGGGCTCGGCGGATACAATAGGGAGCTACCCAAGGATCTAGTTTTTTTTGCCAGTGATGGGGATCAAATATGGTCACATGTGATAAAAATATTAAATGAATGTTATTTTACAGAGACAAAGTTTGTTAGAGTTCTAGTTAATTTAAATAAAATATAGTGAAATATATATTCTGGAGATAAAATAGAAATGTTATGTACAAACGGTGAACAAAATCAATTATTATTCTTTAATAATAGTTCTGATTGAAATATTTGAACAATTAATAAGTACTATGTTTTATTCATAAAAACAAACAAATACATAATTTTGTTGATCACAATAACCAATCTGTAAATATAAACTTTAAACCAACTTATTATAATATATTTAACAAAATTAAAATTTTCAAAAATAAATTATTTGTTAACTACCCGAAATTATTTGGTATTTGTAAAAAAAGGTTATTCTTAAATATCATGAAAACTAATCTCTGATTTTCATTTTGAATTCAATTTTCCCTATTAATTTCCATAAAAAAATTCAAATTGACGCTAATGGACTAGGAATTGGGAAGGTTGCACCCACATCTGCGCGGGGGAGAGCGAGGGGAAAAATCAGTCCAGTTCACCCGTCAGAGATTCGAACCTCTATCTCCTCCCCCGTCTTTAGTAGTCTAACTCAACACGAATTTACCGCGTTAGCCAACTGCATCGCCAAGGTGGGTATCTATCACTCTGCACTCTTTTTTGAGAGTTAACAATCTATACGAGGCTGGTTCCTCTCTGTGTACACTTCAACCAAACCAAATATTACAACAGATTGAAAGAAGAAGTAGAACCGTGAGTCCAACAGGATTAGGAATTGGGAAGGTTGAATCCACATTTGCGTAGAGGGGGGGATTAAGGAAATGTTCCAGCGTTTACGTGGAGGGACAGTGGGAAACCATTTAGTGAGAACTACCAACAGTACACCTCGGCAGATATTCAAAACCCCCAACACAGATTCGAACCCAATATCTTTTGCCGGGTGCTTCCATTTACAATATACGCACGCACGCACGCGCGTGCGCGCGCACACACACACACACAGCCTCCCATCGTTCTACATGTCTAATATTTAAAACAAGAAATAATTAAGTCTGAATAAATTAGATTCATCAAGGGAATTTATCGCAATTTTCCAGAGTTTGAGGTGGAAAAGGATTTATGAAAATTTATCCCAAAAATAACTTTCTGTGGCGTCAAACCTTGACCTTCCCATAACCTGATTCTAAAATGGAAACTTAAAGGAGATCTGGCCCACATATTATTTATAAATCACACATACTTAACACATTTAGCACCGCGTCTTACTACCCGTTCGGTTTATCGCTTAAGTACTAATTACGCTAATGGATTAAGAATTGGGAAATTTGCACCCGCATTGGCGTGGCGGTAGAGTGAAAAACTACCCTTCAGGTCTAAGACAGCACTCTCTCAGTATACCAAAATGCAGGGGGTTCGAATCCTGGTCCACTTGATGGCTGCCACCTTCTTTGGTCAGTTAGGGATCTCCAGCTCAAAGGATTATATTTGACATAGATTTGGTAACAACATAATTACTTTTTATTGTTGTTATATTCATATTAATTTTAGTAATGAGAAATATAAATATATTAGAAAGACACGTACTTTTTGACAATAAAGGTTGTTAGAAAAAAGTTAAAATACTTAGATGTTAAAAGACATTATTATGAAAGATTGACAAAGGAAATGTTTAGAAAATCATAAGATGAAGAAAGCTTTAAGAAATACCAGAACAATTAAAGAATCGCACGCTATTGCAACGATTTGATTGACACACTCGTCATGGATGTATGCGACACTCTAAGAGAATCAGTGGATGTCATTTATCTCGAACTGCCTACGGTAGAAACGCACATAAGAAATTTGGATCTTATTAGTGTTACCTACTATACACGTCAAGTTGTAGGTTTGGACTACTACATGCTGGATTGTGAACTAAAAACAATTTTACTAACGCATCTAAGAGATACTGTAGAAAAACGTATGAACGAATATATGCGGCATTCCTGTAAAAATATATAATAAATATTATGTATGATGTCTGTGAAACCTTTAATATATGTCTGTAAAACATTTAATGTTTAATAAATATATGTTTTGTAATATCGTGTTTTATTAATGCAAAACTTTTCTGTTCCCTTACACGTAGATACGGGTCTTAGCTCGTCGAACATTCAAACTGTCACCAAATATTAACAGGGTCTATGACCTCTTGTACAAGCTTACAGTTTCAAGGTCACGATCTATTCTTGTCTTGACTTGTCTTGTCGAGCCGCCAAACTGGTGCCATTCATTAGGGTTGCGACAGTGCGATGACGTGATCACTAAACCCCATTGCCTAGGGTAGGGTTTCCAGAGTCAATGACCTTGCTCACGGTTCCAAGGTCACAATCTATTCCTGTCTTGTTGAGCCACCAAACTGGTGCCAGTCATCAGGGAAAAACCATTCTGACATCATTCAATGTCACGATCTATTCTGGTCTCAACTTGTCCTGTCAACCCTCCAAACTGTCACCTGTCATCAGAGAAAACCCATTACAACATAGAGGGTGGGGAAGGGGTTGCAACACCACAGAAACATTATTGCATAGGGGGTGTAGGGAGGGGGTTGTGACACATACCTCTAAGGAGGGGTAGTGAGGTGTAATGAAAGGGGCCTCAAGGCAGGGGGAACCATTTCTCACACTCTTCGCTAAGTGGCCGGCTAGAGAAGATGGTCCCAGCACTCACTAGCGATGCCGAAGGAGGAGCGCCCTGTGCCTTGGACTGCACGCCTATAAATAAATAAAAAACTCCAACGCCCGTCCCAATCTTTCGACAATAAACTCGCTCACACCAATAAAAATCTCCAAAGCCCCGTCCCAATACTACGACAATAAGCTCCCCCACACCAATAAAAATCTCCAACGCCCTGTCCCAATACTACGGCAGTAAACTCCCCCACACCAATAAAAATCTCCAACGCCTCATCCCAATACTACGACAATAAACTCCCCCACACCAATAAAATTTCCAACACCTTGTCCCAATACTATGACAGTAAACTCCCCACACCAATAAAAATTTCCAACACTCTGTCCCAATACTACGACAGTAAACTCCCCCACACCAATAAAAATTTCCAACACCCTGTCCCAATACTATGACAATAAACCCCCCCACACCAATAAAAATTTCCAACACCCTGTCCCAATACTACGATAACAAACTCCCCCACACCAATAAAATCTCCAACGCTCTGTCCCAATACTACGACAATAAACTCCCCCACACTAATAAAATCTCCAACGCTCTGTCCCAATACTACGACAATAAACTCCCTCACACCAATAAAATAAATTCTAATACCTGTCCGAATCCTAACCAGACTAAAAAAACAAGTTTGGACAAGAATAAACCACTGAAATGGGATCAGGGAGAGGGTAAAAACCAATCAGAGCGCCACACAACATTACGTAACAACCAATCAGAGAGCGAAAACAACATTGCGTAATCATCACAATACACACTATCTCCACGTCGTGGTCAAAGGTCAAACTGGAATGATAGGGCCAGCTAGTTACTCCTCATGCAATTGAAATCTCAATTGAGACATTATAACAATGGTTTCAATTTTTTTAGCACCCCATTTTACTATATATTCAGGTTATACTCATAAATACTAATTACGCTAATATGTTAGGGATGATAAAGTTTGAATTTAGAAGAATGTACCTGCATTTTCATGAATGGAGAGTGGAAACCCATTTAGGAAAACCACTCACTACACCGATCAATAATTGAACCCCAGTCCATCCGTCATTGGCAGTCCAGTCTATTGCGAGAGTAACACCTTAAAACATATGACCACCTAAGCAGATAATATGATTTTAAGTGAAAGCTCAGTAAGGCTTGATTCAAACGTTCGCCGAATATAGAAAGTATAATCCGGTCAAGTGGCGGAGCAATTCACACGCTGTATGTCGGCCCATGATGCATTACAACACTAACTATAAACAGCTGATTATCAACATGTTCTAGATCATTGTCCCGATGGTTGCTTACAAATTATAACGCTGTGTTGTGGCACAATCCAATACATTGATACAAGCTTTACATTAACGGATTATAATTTCAAATCTCCTCACAACAGCCAATGAAGCTGTCTGCTTACTTCTGGCTGTACATAGCATGCGTTGTTAAATGCGCATGTTCACTGATTTGAGATGGTTGATTCTGAGAGTTGATTGGTTCTCCGAACATCTCAGGCAGAGCGGATGAAGCACAGATAAGTTGAACTTTAGCGCTCGTTCTGACAAGGTAGAAATCTTGTGATTGGATCAGAGCTCGCCACGTGATCACGTTTATGTTCTGCGCTAGTTCTTAAGGCAAATGTGTGAATCAGCAGTAAGAACTTAGGATATAATTAAAACCGAAGCAATAATAAAAATAAAATATATCTTATGATTTCATATGTTTTGTTGAACGTCTTGCAAATAATGAAGATATTTCATTCTATTTCATTTTTCATAAATACATTTAAAATAAAGTTGTCAATATCTTCGAATATTGTGTGAATTTGCTTGAATAAATTAAAAGGGGATTTTTGATTATTTTTTTTAAATAAATGTTTTCTATTTATTATATAACTAATAAATAGCAAAATGATTTACGATTAAAATTTAAAAACACAACTTTTTAATTTCTTTGCACAGAGTCACACAATATTATAAAATAAGTATTGAACTTTTTGAGCTGCCATTCAAATAAACTAAGGTTGTGAATGTAATATAAGTATCTTACTAAAGGACTATCAAAATTGGAAAATATGGTATCAGTGGATCAAGTTAATATATTCAATTGGCTTTTGATTAAATGTGCCAATAATGGTTTTTGTTTTGAATGGTGATATTATTATTATTATTATTATTATTATTATTATTATTATTATTATTATTATCATCATCATCTTCCTTAGTGTGTTGTCTAAGGAGCTGCTATAACCTGACAGTTTTTGGTGTTTGAAGTGTTGTTAAGAATGTCCCACATCTTTACAAATGATTAATATGCAGATCTCGTGTTTGATTACGGTTTTTGTAATGGAGGGTCTGTTATTACTTGTATAGAATACCATTGAGTGCACACTCTCCTAGACTATGGTTTGTGGGGATAGATAAAAAACGAAAGAAAAGTTAAATACAAGATAAGAATTGCTTGCTCGCATTATGGATAATTTTTCCCTGATAAAAGAACGCTAAGACAACCTTGGAAGAACAACAGATACTATAGCTACAAGAGTTGAAAAGTGCATCGAAGTTGGCATTCGAACTATCTATTAATTATTTGTGTTTTGGAACAGTCTTGAATTAAATAGATACTAGGAACATAAAACCCCGTGGTGTAATGCTTAGTATATCTGACTACAAGCTTAGGGGTCCTCGGATCGATTCCCGACTGGGAGCTTGGGTATTTTTCTCTTAAGGTGAAAAAGCCCAACAGTTACCAGGGTTTGATAAATTAGTCTTAAGTTGGGTTAAGACTCACCCCGGTTCCACAACTCCATAATAACTATCATCACATCAACTCATTGTGGGTACGTGAAGACAACCTCCTGTGGTGTACCCTGGTCAACGTTCTGTGTTCCATTAGAGTGTATAATAGTCTACATACAGACTATTGATTGGGAAGTCATAGTCCCCCCGGTCATATGTGCCATACGATAATAAAAAACCATCAAACAACAAGTAAGAGAATGTTTTTAGTACCTCTCATAACGGGTTTTCACACACTAGTTTCAAACAGCTTTATCTCTGCAACCATGGACACTTGTACACCTGTTTATATGAAATTTTTTTACTCGGAATAATCAATATTAGTACAATCTCCCAAAATTAGTATTTACTATTCATCCTGGAACATGTGAAACATTCTGTAAATATAAATGTAAGGTATACCTAAAACAAGCTTGATAACTTTACATAAACTTTCCGGGCATCCCACGACCCTTAGCTCATCAGAAAGACTCGTTACCGACTGAGAAGGCGTCAGACGTTAAAGTTTGTTGATAGTGTATTCAACTTTGAACCTTTTCCCATGGATGTTTTGGGAAGTTCCGAAGAGGTGTTGGTGTACATAGCAGTAACATTGTTTGTACAGAAAGTACGAGTGACGTCACAGCACACAAACCCTCGAGCTCCAGGTATTTACCGGTGGACACGGTATTTGACCATGAGTCAATCATTTTAGTATAGCGGTAGTGTTGGGAGCACGGTTATTGTGGTTGACTCCAACACGGGGTATCTGGTTTGAATCTGGTCTATTCCTCTTAACGGCAGTGTTGAACACATGGATAATGTGCCTGACTTTGACTTAAGACACGGAGCTATAAACCAGACTGATAAATTAAGCTAAGAGTGTTTGCTCCAAGCTCGTAGTTTTAATTCTCTTTCCAGGCAAATATTGGTGCCATTCTTCTTAGTTACCTGCGTCATACTTCCTCTTTATGATATTTTAACAACAGTAGATTTAAGTGTGCGATTGCGTGCTTGTTTTATCATCAATATTGGTTTTATTGTCTTTTCTAGTGTCTAATGCTTGTGAAATTTTATATTTACATTCCTCCTCGTGTTTTTAGACTATTCAGCTTGGTTTTCTTATAGAGATGAGTAGAAATTAAATTTTTTTAAGGGTCATATATTGTTCTAAAATTTGATTAACTTTACTTTAATAAGTGGTTAAGTGCCAGTCTGGGACCTGATAGTTATGTTGGATCTCAAGTGGTTAAGAAATGTCTGCCCACCTAATCACGCCATTCCCTTAAGTCGTAGGCAAGAAACTGTACATATGGGCCTATAGCTCAAAAATCAACAGCTCCGTACTTAAACCATCACACTTCCCTATTCTTATATACTCCCTTCCCTTCAACAACATCCATACACCGAGTCGTAATGCCCTTTTATTCGTAAAACTCTTAATATTTTGTTTTTTCACACATTCATCTACAAAATGTAGTTAATTCTTACGTGGCCTACCCCTTCCTTTTGATCCACATACTCTACTTTCATATATTTGCATCGTCACACGATCCATACTCATCCTCTCAATATGCCCAAACCACTGTAAGAAACTTATTTCACGTTGCCCTATTGGATTCCCTTTCAAACCACACTATTTCAGCACCCATTCACTACTGACTCTGTCCATACAAGTTTTTTCAAATACATTTATTAGATATCTAATCCAAACCATATTCACGTTGCTTTTGTGTTTCTCCGGACAAACCCGCGCTTCACATCCAAAAACCAATGTTGACGCTAACACACTTTTATATAGTGCCATCTTTGATTCTATTGATATTATTTCATTCTTTGCAATAATCCACACACATCAACTACTCTCTGAGATGCATTCACCCGTCCGTTGATTTCACAATCCATCCTTCAATTTTTATAGAACATTCCACCCAGATACAAAAAATCATTCACTTGTTCTAACAGTTTTCCATTTATAATACGTTGACAACCATTTCCTGATCCGTCCTAATTAAAACTATCACCTTATTTTTTAATACATTTGCACGAAGATCCTTTCTGCCTGTCGCCACATTCAAAAGATGTAATGCGCCCTGCAACTCACTTTCATTCTCTGCCATTAATACAACATCATCCGCATATAACAGCTCTCTCACCTTCGTATTGTCCATTTGTACACCACCTGCGTCCTCACAAGCATCTCTCATACACTGTGGTGTTACGGAATATGTTGTTCTAGTGAAGCCCCTTGATTGGGAGCCAGTTAAAGTGTCACTGTTATTTATGCAGATATTAGTTGCCACGATTGGGCGTTAATTATGATGTTTCGGAGTTGTGTTCGTGATATTGCCCTGTGATTGTGTGTTAATTAAAATGATACGTTTATATTGGCTGATATTTTCCCCGTGATTGAGCAACAATTATAACGATATCGGGATTTACGATGATATTTGTTGCGGATGATGCCGGCTTTTATGATGATGACGTGTACATGCCCTTACTGCGCACTTGTACGTGATTATGTGATCTTTTATTTATGACTCTTACACTTGTGAAATAAAACCTTTAAATTTGCGCTCGATTTATTTAAATTATTACACCGTCGGTATGGAATATTTGATATTAAATTATACAATTTTTATTAATTTACGGACTGTGATATTACATGTTCCTTGTTCTGAGTATCGTGTAATGTTATATTCTCTTATGCTAATACTGTCTTGATTTAAGTTATCGGCACTGTTTTATGTTATATTCTCTGTAGATTCATGTTACCGGTACTGTTTTAACGGGCCGCGTGATGAATCGGACTGTTGATATTTTACTGGCACTCATATGGATTAATACGCACAAAATACTTATATATGACAATCCCCTTGCCGATTGGATCTCTTATAACCAGTGTTAAAACCAACTAATGTAAAAACTCCTGGCAACAGGTGTTGTGAAGGCTAGCTTCCTATTGGGTAGAGGGAGCTAGCGTCATATGCTTTTTTTGGTTAAAACTACGAAGTTGATCTTTAAAAGAAAATAAGTTATTTTTGTGGTGTAATATATTAAAATACTTCTTAAAAGCGTGTGACCCTCAATGTATGAAGTATTAAAGGATATTTTATATGCAGTTCATTAAAGAAAAATACACTTCATCCATGACTTTTTAAATATACGAGAGGGGCCCAAAACAGTATCATTACAACACTTATCCATGAAAACATTAAACGGCCTTGGGGACATAACACAAACTTGTCTAACACTCTGTTCAATGTCAAACCATTTGCTCAAAGTTCCATCCACCCTAGCGCACGCTTTACTTTCATCATACACCACCATAACTGTATTTACTAACTATGCAGCTACACCATACTCTCTAAGAGAATTCCATAATATACTTCTCTTCACCCGACCATATGCTTTCTCCAGATCAAATAATGAAAAATACATTTTCTTGCTTATTGCCATACATTTCTCAATCACTTATTGCAATGGAAATATCTGGCCCATGAAACCTTTACCTGTCACTAAACCACATTGCACACCCCAAATCTTGTCCGCAGTTTTTCCACGTACCCACTGTCCCAAAAACATTGCCTAGAATACTCAACAAACTTATAGCCCCATAATTCTTACATTCACTCTTACTACTTTTGCCTTTTTACAAAGGAACAATGACATTCCCGTCATTAGGATCGTTCGAAATCACACACACACACACATTGAATAACTCACACAATCTGACAAGTAGTACCATGCCTCTGAACTTAAGTATTTAACTTTTGATCCCATCTATGCTTGCAGATTTGCTCTTCTTTAACACTTTCATAGATTTAAAAATCTCAGCCTTGTTAATTATTTCAATCATCATAACATTTTCCCTATTTTCTGATACATTCTACAAATTTTTACGATAAAATTGCTCAAAATACTCCCTTCATCGCTCTCTCATACCGTTTTCATCCCAGATCGTCTCATTATATGTTCATTCTGAATGACATAGGGCTTTCCTTGCACTCCATGTTTCGTTCTCTTTACCCAATACCAGAATATATTATTATTACCTTCAAAATGATTCTGCACATTTTCTCTTTCTTTTAATCTCATTTGATCTTTACTCTTCTTTACTAATTTCTTTCGTTCATCTTTTTCTATTTGTATATGTCCCACAACCTCTAAAGTTCTGTTTCACTATTCACAACAATCATTCTTTTGTAGGTCTCTTTCATTTCTCGCACAGCTTCTTTCATCTTTTCATCTCACCATGCATCTGTTTATAAATTTCCCACCGCCACAGACCCACAAGCATCTTTCTCGTACTAAACTTCAGCCTCTTTAATTCCATATGCAACTTCGCGGAGTCCTCATAAGACCATACCCTTCTTGTACGGTACATTTTGCCAAAATATGATAGTGCACCAAAAATAGATAACTAGTTAGATAGGTATTCAAAGTAGGAAGGTAGGTAGGTAGATAGAGAGATTGATAAGAGGAGTAATTATTTTTAGATTATGCTTTAAAAATAACATATATAGATATATACATATATACATATATACATATATAGATTATGCTTTAAAAATAACGTTTATTATTTCGATTAGAATAAAATTCTTGCCATACTAATATATATATATATATGTATATATATATATATATATATACATATATATATATATATATTAGTATGGCAAGAATTTTATTCTAATCGAAATAATAAACGTTATTTTTAAAGCATAATCTAAAAATAATTACTCCTCTTATCAATCTCTCTATCTACCTACCTACCTTCCTACTTTGAATACCTATCTAACTAGTTATCTATTTTTGGTGCACTATCATATTTTGGCAAAATGTACCGTACAAGAAGGGTATGGTCTTATGAGGACTCCGCGAAGTTGCATATGGAATTAAAGAGGCTGAAGTTTAGTACGAGAAAGATGCTTGTGGGTCTGTGGCGGTGGGAAATTTATAAACAGATGCATGGTGAGATGAAAAGGTGAAAGAAGCTGTGCGAGAAATGAAAGAGACCTACAAAAGAATGATTGTTGTGAATAGTGAAACAGAACTTTAGAGGTTGTGGGACATATACAAATAGAAAAAGATGAACGAAAGAAATTAGTAAAGAAGAGTAAAGATCAAATGAGATTAAAAGAAAGAGAAAATGTGCAGAATCATTTTGATTTATCTGGATATATTGGTGTTTCTAAAACACAAAATTATTATAAGTTTCTCCTCATGGATATTTTATCTTAAATTTTCATAATATCGCATGGGCATTTTATGATATTGGGTAGTTGTCCTTATCGACATTTTGTCTTAATGGACATTCTTGGTACTATACATTTTGCTTATGGACTATCTACAGAGGAAATGATACTAGTGCAGGGATGTAGAACCTGTGGCCTTAAGGTCGAATGCGGCCTTTAGGAGTGTTCGGTGTCGGCCTTATATATATATATAGCTTATAAACGATTAAAGTACATAATTTCACCAAATATGTGAAAAGGCCGTCACCGAACACTCCTAAAGGCCGCATTCGACCTTAAGGCCACAGGTTCTACATCCCTGCACTAGTATCATTTCCTCTGTAGATAGTCCATAAGCAAAATGTATAGTACCAAGAATGTCCATTAAGACAAAATGTCGATAAGGACAACTACCCAATATCATAAAATGCCCATGCGATATTATGAAAATTTAAGATAAAATATCCATGAGGAGAAACTTATAATAATTTTGTGTTTTAGAAACACCAATATATCCAGATAAAGCTGCAATATTTATGCGTAAGATCATACATGTATTAGGAAAAGAACCAATATTTAAACGTATGTGCTTAATTTCATTAAAAAAAGAGAGATTAAAGGAGGTACTTTGCCGAATATTAAATTGGGAATATATAGGTACAGTACATTTATCCCAGTACACACTTGTGTAAGAGATACAATTTGTGTACCTAATAACGTTTAGTCCTCATTTGATACTTTAACACGAGATTTTTACAAATAGCTATTTTCATATATATATATATATATATATATATATATATATATATATATATATATATATATATATATATATATATATATATATATATATATATATATATGTGAAAATAGTTCTTTGTATATATATATATATATATATATGAAAATAGTTCTTTATATATATATATATATATATATATATATATATATAGGTTCTATATATATTATATATATATGTGTTCTATATATATGTATACGTTCTATATATATTATATATATATATGTGTGTTCTATATATATGTGTTCTATATATATATATGTTCTTTATATATCTATATATATAGATATTAATTTTGGTATTAAATTTTTATTTCTATTTTTGCATAAAATATTTTATTTTTTAATAGCAGTTGCCTTAGTACCAAATCCTCTTGATGGATTGAATACACAAGTTAATATAGGGCCTATTTGTTTACTACATTTATAGCCGCATCTAAATATTATATTCATAAAATTTAAAATGGACACTTGAATATGGGAACCTAGCCCTGAACCCTTAGCTTTGTAGGTCAATGCTCTGGCCACTGAGTTACATTTTCAAATTACTCTGGGATTTATTAAATTTAAAATTAACCTAATTTTACCTAAACTCAAATACAAAGTTGATTATCAACCAAAACAATTTATAATTTTGTTCAAAATTGTATGTAAACATAACATCTTAAGAACAGAACAACAAGTGCTACAATTTTTCAGTGAAATAAAGAAAATAAGTGAGGAAAATAAAAATGAAACATTAAACAGGAAATTATTTATTTCCGTGTATGCATCAATAAGAATGAACATTAAAAATAAACAAATGTGACAACGGATAAACAATGTATCATAACTTTTGTATTGTTATACAAGTAGATTGTAATCAATGTTTACACACATGTACAATTTATGTAACTTACACTCAACAAATTTATATATGTTTAATTTTAAGAATGATCAAAGGTTAAATATGACGTAATTCTTGCACAGTATGGGATTTGCTTCTATCAAAATTCATTAAATTCATTTAATATACAAGCTAATGAGGGGTATTGAAATGAAATTGGTTTGGATCAATCTAAAATATATAAAAGTCATGGATGAAGGTAATTTTTCTTTAAAGTAATATATGTAGATTATCTTTTTATGATTCATCCATGAAGAAACACGCGCTTCTCAGAAATAATTTGAAAAGGATTTTACCAGTAAAATATATTTTTTATACCATTCTTCTTGTTAAAGGAACATCTACGCACTATTTGGCAAAGACGCCAATTCCCTATACTAATAAGAAACTAGCCTTCACAACACCTGTCGCAAGGACTCTTTCTATTAGTTAGTTTTTACTCTGTTGACGAGGGGAGCAAAATGTAAGGGGTATGTCATATATAAACCGTTTGTGCGTATAGGCTAGGCATCCCAAACAGCGACACATAAGCAGGAGATCCACCCGCGCAACCCCCGCCCTCAGTCTCCAGACACAGCCACACGCACAATCCACGCACCTCCACCCACACACTGGCAATCACAGTATATAAAATAACTTTCATTAATATCACAAGTGTGCATCGATATAAAGCATTTAATTGGAGCATGTATAAGTAATTAGCAGATGTCATTTAAATAAACCGTGTGAATCAACAGCCATCAAAAGTTATCTTTCTTTAATTTTATTAATATACCGATTTAATTAGTGCTCAACCACGGAGCTATAGACAACCTAAACATCGTCACAGCATTATTATATCAGGTAATTAATCCGTAGTGTTTCAATCGACGCCCTACGGGATCGATTAAATTCAATAGTGTTACAGTATATTTGTACATTCCCCCCAGTTACATGAATCTACACGCTTTGTAAGCTAGAGTAACGAGCCGATCTACAAATCACTTAAACATGAAAAAAATTGTAATCAACAGAGCAGTCTATTTCAACAAACTCAATCGTATCAGGCCCATGATGCAATCCCCAACCACCTAATACATTGTAACCTTGTTACAACATAAATTCGGAGAAGTTGTATAACTCACCAAGCCAGCCCCAGTTGACTTATTCCGACACGACTACAATCCAATATACACACCGCAGCACTGTCAACGTTGAACTAGCTCGAGGTCCGAGGTTCGCTGCCAGCCGTGTTGGTTGAACCGCTCCCCAAAACAAATTAGCAGTGTTGCGCGTGAGCTCGCGCGCATCGGCGGCGTATTCAGAACTTCTACGAACTGCAATTGTGTATGGACTTAAATGCGTGTGGACGAGTGGAGACTGTTCTGGAACCCTTACCCCTTTCCACTCCGTTGCTCTCTGCGCCCGAGAACACATGATTTCCTTAGAATATATAACAGTTGGAATCCAGAATGTGATCACGCAATACACTTTGAGCTTTCGAGGTGAGAGACCTGACTATTAAGTAGGCTCGACATGTTTCTCAAAATTCTCTTTGGCGCTAAATCTTTATTATTATAAATTTACTGTTCAGGACTTACATATATTTTTGTTTATTATTATTATTTATTTTACGGTTTTCTGCCTTTAAGGCTATGCGATATTTGGATACTATGGGCGGCCAGCCCATAGCTGTGCTCATTCCTTGGGTGTTTTGGGAAGACCTTTTTACCTGATTGTCTTTATCTTAAATTTATTGTATCCGTTTCACGAAAGTTTCATTGCCTGTTTCAGCTAGTAGAAAGACGGTAACAAAATGTTCTGAATTATTTTCTGTTTTCATGATCTATTTGATGTTAAAAAGGATTGGGATAGTTTATTATTGGTGGGCAATTTACGTTTAGATGTTAGTTAAATGTGGGTCCGTGAGCCGGCATGGATAATATTTCTAATGTGGTCGTTATGTTGTTATTAAATTTGATATAGTTTAATATCATTGTATCACTTATATGTTAGTTAAAGAAGGGGCCATGCACCCCAAGTAAATATTTCTCTGATAGACAGTCTACGTGTTACTAGATAATCAGATTATTTATTATTGTTGGGTATTTGGAGATATATATAATAATGAAAGGTTTCATACCTATGTTTAGGTTAGTTAGGTTTGTCAGAGGACAACAACTTGTGATCCTAGTCTCACCTTAGATTTAATGCTAGGGCACAAGCCTGTTCTTGGCTCTTAACCTTCGATTGTGAGAGGCGTAATTAATATTACCTTAGATGTCAATTCTTAGTGTATTATCGTTGTTTTCTGATGAGGCCATTTTTGGCGCTTAAATTAGTTGCCACCTATTGTTGCTGTTAGCATGCCCTTCTGCCTATGTGCCTGCCAGTCTATTTGGCTTGTTTGCTTGCTCGGCGCCTAACGCTTGTATGTTTCACTTCTCATCGATTGTTATGAATAAAATATAACTCTCTTGTCTCTACCTTTGTTTGTTATCTGTGTGGGAGGATGAAAGAGGTAGGTTACAAAATGTGATATTATATATTTTAGACTTGATAATTTCAGGATAAAGGTATTTTAAGAAAATCAACTAAAGTGATGACATTCATACATTTACTAATGACCAAACTCCCTTTTATTTGCAGAACAAAATCAATAAGATTAATGTAAACAATGCAAACTAACATAACAATACAAAATAGGGGTTAAAAAAGGGTTAAACTTATTAAAAAAATTAGGTCTCAGCCTTAAAAAAGCTTCATAACAATAAATCTTGTAACAAATGTCATACAGGCCAATATTAACAATAATAAAATAATTAAACTCCTTCACATCCAAATCTAGGAAAACTCTGTGCCTATTCCCGTTAGGCGGGCAAGTCCTAGTTCCCGACATTGACGAATAAGTTGTGAACATATGATGATAGCTCAGTCGGCACGGAAACCCAAGCCTCAAATCCCTGTCCGGTTGTCATTTTTATAATATATTAACACAAGTCCACTATTGTATAACGTAAAGTTACATTGTTTTTACAGTATGAGAAATAATAATATATAGCAGGTTTAATAAACTAGTTTATTAATAATGAAACATGTCAATAAGAAGTACATAGGAAAACAGTTTAGAAACTATACAAACCATCCATTGCTTAGACAGAAGAATATGAAAGGAATATATATATAGCTCTACAGGAGCATCAGGTGTGAAGCACCTATGATTGTCCGAAAGACCCACACTTATAGGTAATTGGTGAAGTTATTGTCGCTAGTAACTCGTTAAATCAGGGCTTATTCAGATTTATTATATAAATAAAGGCAGCGGCTCCGCTGTACTTTAATTAGTGGTGGCAATCAAATCAATATACATACATACTAATCATTACATATCATTATGCAATTGACTTATACTGGCAGTTAATGTTCACAAAAAATATACAAAAACCAAGCCACACAACATTAGTCCTACTTTAACGAGCCATGAGGGGGGTAATTAGTCAGAGCTAATCAGCGAGAATTAACTCCATAGAGCGTTAAAACAGTAAGGTATTATAATACTATGACCTCCTAGAAAAACTACAATATAACTATCAATATAAAGCTAACAACCAGGAAAACTAGATGCTATTAATACTAATAAGTACTGCTTGAGTAATCAATAGTATCATTAAATGTATTACCCAGCTAATGGGGCAACTTTACTATCCATAAAAGAGATAAGATTTACTAACGTCAAAGGATCCACAAGAGGACCTGGTTGGGCACCGCAAGTCGGTACTCAGTTATACTCATAAAATACAAGTGTCAGTTACAGACCTATTTAGGTCGTAAAACGCAGCTATTGATAACCTGTTCTCGTATAATATTAAATTCTGTTCTTTAAGCTAGCCGCAGCATGGTCATATAGTCTGAGTAGTCTAATCATAATCCCAATATTTGTTACTAAGCTTAATATAGATAGAACGGTAGTGCTTAAAGCTATAAAATATGCCATAGGGAAACAAGTCAGTCATGCTGACATACAAAACTATGTCAAAAGGACATTGAACACAGTAGACCACTATGCTCAACAACATAAATTATGCCTGAAAGGCATAGGAAAACTAGTCAAAGAAACTGACATACAAAACTATAAAAGACTCCCCTATACTTATAATATGTGCTGTAGCTTAGCTCTGCGGCGAGGTGGCGACTCAGAAGCCTCAAACATCGTGACCATCCGTACTTCTTCCTGGACAAATCTAGTGAAGTTCTTCCCGCGGTTCCTCCGTCTAGTGATTACAGAATAATAGGTGATCGTGAACCGTGGACAGGCCCATTTATACCAGCGGGACTGATCAAATTTGGCAATGTACGGGGGGGGGGAGGGGGGGGTTAGTGAGATCAAGCTTGCCGACAACTAACGCTTGTCAACTCCTGGTGGAAACCTTTGGACTGATACCTCTCTCACTTCCTCGACAACTGGCTCAGGTGATAGAACTATGTATCGTGTTGGTCTTCCAAGTCGTGTTGCCTTGTTCGCTGGGGCAGCTTTTGCTGAGAACAAGACAACTCCCCCTTGTGATGTTCGCAGTGATTTTATATCTGTCACACATTATTACAACTTTTTAGATTTGGTGATAACAGTATTAACCATTTACAGGGTTTCGTTGTATTGCCGTGTTGAAAGTTAAACAACACGTTACAGTTGTATATATGTATGTTAATGTCGCCTCGACTCACTCATTTTCTGCAGAAACAAACTTTTTAGATCATATAATGATAATTCAATGCTCATTCATGCAATGAGCATAATCACTTTCACACAGGGGTGTACGTAGAGTTTAATTTCGGGGGTGATAGAACTTTAAACATATACATCCAACATTTTTAAAATATTAATCACAAACACCTCAAACAATATATGTTTAAAAACTAACAAAAAATCGACATTAATATCTAGAGAAACAAATATAACACTTACTGTTCATACTCCTACTCCAGTCCACCAGTCTAACCATTGTGAACCAAACAGGCTATGCACCACTAATAACAACACGTCTGGCCACATTAACAACCCGCGAACAACTGCTAGCTTCGAGCCAAGAATCAAACCTCGCTCGCTAGAGACCGCCACTATGCTCAATACCGCCCAACGACAATGAAAAGAGTAGAAGAGGCCAGTAAAAGCCAGACGTTTCCAGAAGAAAATAGACGTTTCCAGTGTCACGCACATCCCCCCCTTTTTTGTGTTAAACTCTGTGATCCCCACCCCTTTTAATCCCGTCTCTACTGTTCTACGAGTTTTGTGCACCATATAAAGGACCAGCCATGAAAATATACTGCACTCTTGGACTAGGCGTGGATGTAGTAAGACGAAGCAGAGGCTTCAAAGACTTATATAAAATGTAAGGAGAAATTCACTTTCAACGTAATAATATCTTGTAACTATTCAAAATTCTTTTTGGCCATTCTTTTAATTTAAAATATAAATTATTGAAGTCTAGTATTATTCTTCGTTCTTTTGAACATTGATTTAACTTCAAACTACCTAACTAGCGAATTATATTTCATTATTAGTTTGTTAAAGATTTACTTGGGAGAGTTCGTAATTAACATTATGTCAGAGCATTCAAAATGTAGTAATGTTATGTTTATACTTTATATTTATAAATATTGAATTTACTTTAAACCACCTAACTTGTGAATTATATTTCATAATTAGTTTGTAAAGATTTAATTGGAAGAGTTCGTTAATAACATTATGTCAGGGCATTCAAAATTTAGTAATGTTATGTGTTATACTTGATATTTATAAATATGGAATTTACTTTAAACTACCTAAATTGTGAATTATATTTCATAATTAGTTTGTTAAGGATTTACTTGGGAGAGTTCATGAATAACAATATGTCTGAACATTTAAAAATTAGTAATGTTATGCGGTATGTTTGGTATTCATAAATAGATAATTAACTTTAAATTACTTAACTTGTGAAATTTGTTATATATTTAATTCGGTAATGTCTTATTTGGGAGAAACTATCTATATTATTATTATACATAGTAATATTCAAATTTAATAATGCTATGTATTATATTAATTTTGTTTTGCGTGATTTTTCTATGGTATTTAACTAAAAAACAGTTAAATTTGTATGAAATAATTTCCTTTTGGGAAATGTCGATATTTATTGTTGCGGATATTCAAGGTCATTGCTTTTATTGTATCTATGAGGAAGAAAGTTAAATTTCTGCATGTTGTTAAGATTTTGAATATACATTTAATAAACTTGATATTTTCCTTTTTGACTTGCAATCTTTTAATATTATGTTATCCCAAGGTTTAGGAAAGTACACTATCCAGGCATCCCAATTTGCTTTCAAATTTATCCTATCCAGATAATATTTATATATCTTCAAGGAAGACCGTAGTTTTTCCGCTTATAGGATTGAGTTGTGTGCTCTGGGATGTACCCAGCATTTGTCAAAACAGTAATTCACACTGCTCACTCCTATTTGTTTATTTACCTTAAAATATAACATTAGATTATATTTTCTTTTCATGTATTTGAGCCCCTCTAAATTTAGAGCTAGGGTTACAGGGTTTCTCGCCATTTCGTCTAATACCATAATATCAATGTTTTTTGTCCATCATTGAATGCACATACATGAGCGCCAGTCGATCAAGCACCATCTATCGATACAAAATAATCTGCCATATTTATAATCACTTTTAAATGACGATATTATATTAGTGTGCACTTACAGGAATATTGTGTGAAACTTTTGTGTGTTCTGTTTCTTCTTTTGTTGGTAGACCATACTTTGGATTATTATAGATTTCGGGGTGGGGTGATACAACCCCCTCATCCCCTCCCAACAAAGTATGCCACTACTTTCACATTTAAAATATTCACTCTATTCATTTTGACGCATTTAGGGGGAAATTGGTGGAGTTTTTGTCAGTAGGATTATTTGTAATTGATGATTGAAATGGCTCAATGTCTACTAACAAACAAGATGGGATTTATTGTTTCATCGTAGGTTTTTTAATGCTCTTGTAGGTTTTATAGGCATTTTAATTTCATAAAACTGTTATATTATTAAATCAAAAAGACTAAAATATTCAAATTACAAAAAAACTTCAACGAACAAATTACAGCAAAACAAATAGCCACTGAAATTGTCAGGCCAACCAACGCTATGAAATAAACTTAATATATAAAATAATAAAGGCATATATCTAAATATAGAATATTAAATAGATATAAATTTAATCAAATAATTTTTGATGGTAAGACTGGCTGAATCCATCGTAATGCTGTAAACGTGTAGGTTGTATAGTGCAATTTGCATATGAATTGACTTAACTGACCTCTAAAATAGAAATTAGCTTTATGTCTTCATGTCTAGACAGTCAATTGACTTGCCTTTCTGCTTTTGATGGATAGTATCAATACCTGTTATATTACACCTATAAATATATCAAAATGCTCTCAATGTTTACGCAAACAAATTAGTTTATAATATGTTCCAAGGTACAGTAAGTCCTATAAAAATTGGACAGTAACTTAAGAGTTGGTTTACTCCCAAATGAAGAAAGCCACAAGCAGATCATCAGTACAAGCTGATAAGAGCGTCTATATCTTACAATACAGCAAACATTTTGTTTGATTATTTTTTGTCTGTGTCAGTCAATTTTAAGCTCAAATAAACACCAAAATAAACAAACTATAACATCCTAGCATCCAATAAATAGTCTGGCCTTCAGAAGAATGGCCTAAAGTAAAGAAAAAAAGGATATTATGTTAATTTCAATAATTAGCTTTCATTATTATTCCAGGCAATTTACACTTTTAAAATTGAATATTCTTCTCTTGATATGAAGATCCAGAGCATGAAACCAAACATTATATAATATGTATTTAATTATCTAGTTGTACAGTGTTTCCATGAGCTTTACTAGCTCATTGTTGAAAACTATACACATAAAAATACATTATGGCTGGATATAGACAAAAAAACAACTAAAACTATACAATTTGTGGGATTATAGACAAACAAAAATATAACAATTAAAGCAGTACAATTGGCAGGAATAGACAAAACTATAACCACACAATCTAAAATGCAATTGGCAGATTGCAAACAAGAATAATAAAATAAGGAGATCAGATCGTACAACATTATTACACGATAAGGTATACGTAATATGATATATAGATAAAATACAGTATGGTAGCTTGATGTAGTCAATATATAATAATTCGATGTGATACAATTACTAGATTAAAAAAATATTAACGATTCTAAAAATAGTTTGAGATAAAAATGAAATTTAGAGAATTTTTTTCCAAAGTATATTCTTAACCTCCTTTTTAAAGTGTAAGCTGTTCTTTATTGAGCTCACATGCATAGGTAAGGTATTATATTTCTTTAGAGTTGTATATTTAAAGCTATATTTCTTCAAATGAATGTGCCAAATCCAACTTCTCAGAATTCCTGATGACATGGCTATGAACAGTTGATCTAAAATTTAAATTCATATTACTTAATATATTATTCAAAGGAATTGTTTGTATTGCAATAGCATAATTTAGGTCAGCACAAAGTTCAAAAGAGGGTATATTTGTTTGAGGGTAAATCTGTTTGGAGGGCTTAAGAAGTGGTAGTTTGAATACCATTTTAATGGCTCTCTTTTGTATTATTTATAATTTCTTCAGCTTACTTTTATTAGTACTAGACCATAATATTGATTAGATAATTTAAATGTCAGTGTATTAAAGTGTAGTATAATTGCTTCATGCGATATTGAGGAACATATTATTATTATTATTATTATTATTAGCACCGCGTCTTACTACCCGTTCGGGTTATACGCACTTACGCTAATGTGTAATGGTAGGGTGATTGTGAGATGAAATGGAGGACCTACAGTTTAACGTGGAATCCGAACCACGGTGGAGGCCTGGCATTCCCCACATTCACAAGATGTCTTGTCAGAGGTGAAGGAAGGGTTTGGCAATCAGATAAATCTGTGCCGGGACCGAGGATTGAACCCCGGCCGCCAGCACAGAAGTCTGACACCTTACCCCTAGACCGCCAGGTCACCAGGAACATAATACTTCAGCCTGTGTAGGGACCCTATAGCATGGTTCTTTTGTTTTATTATAAAATATATGTGAGGATACCATGTTAAACTACTATTATGAAACCCAGATGTGGGACTTGTTCTACTCTCTCTCTCTATATATATATATATATTTTTATATAAAAAAATTGCTAGTTGGATTGATAATCGTATTGACCTTATAAAATATAATATAGTTAGTTTTCACTTCATTTATTGACATAATATTTTTACCTAACTATCTAACTATGATGTTTATATCATGTTGCATATCATTAAGTAGGTAGTGTTTCAATGCTATTTAATGCTATAATAGCTTCAAATATACAACCCTAAAGAAATATAACACCTTACCTATGCATGTGAGCTCAATAAAGAACCTCTTATACTTTAAAAAAGAGGTTTGGAATATACTTTGGAAAAATGTCTCTAAGTTTCATTTGTATCTTATAGTCCTAATGTTTACCTCAAACTATTTTTATAGTCATTATTATTTTTATTTTCTCTCTGTCTTACAGGTAGAGAGAGTATTGGGACTGTAAAAAAAATAGAACTAGATATTTTGATTAATTTCGACGATTCTCGTCTTCTGTCTGTCTGCCTGTACCTCTGACTAGAACCTAAACTATTTTGCCGATCGGGCTAAAACTTGGTATCTAGGGTTTTCATAGGGTTGCCCCGAGGGGTTTTTGGAATTGGATATCCAACCCTAAAATTAAGGATAGTTACTGAAGGATTAAAAGAGAAAAAAATCGATTTTCTCAAAATCGGCTCTGACGATTATGATTAAATTTCATTTCAAAACATTTATAAATATTTTAAACAAAATAGGCAATCTCAACATCTCGGAAAATTGACTTTATAAGTGTTCCGGTCTAATGCATAAATTCTCATTTTTATCATATCTCCGAAACTATTCGAGATATGAAATTACTTATCATTGAAAATATGTATATATATTTATTATACAAATCTTTTATTTGAAACATATTTTTATAAAACTAATAACTTTCAAGCTATACGTAAATATATTTTATATATATAATTTTTTAAACTTTTAGAACACCGTAAAATCTATGCTGGCGGCCGGGGTTCGATCCTCGGTCCCGGCACAGATTTATCTGATTTCCAAACCCTTCCTACACCTCTGACAAGATATCTTGTGAATTGTGGAATGCCAGGTCGCCACCGTGGTTCGGATTCCACGTTAAACTGTAGGTCCTTCATTTCATCTCACAATCACCCTACCATTACACATTAGCGTAAGTGCGTATAACCCGAACGGGTAGTAAGACGCGGTGCTTAATAATAATAATAATAATAATAATAATAATAATAATATAATAACCGTAAAAAAATTTAACCCGAAATGTTGATGGATGTCAACGTCACATGACCCCCCGAACCACAAAAAGTTGTTTTTGCAATGCCGTCTGTCTGTATGTCTGTTTAACCCTGTTAAGAGTAGTTTAATAAAAAGCGAAAACAGAAAAAATGTTTTTTTCTCAAAATCGGCCATGACGATTTTTATTTTCGTATACAGGCGTTGATTAAGATTATATTTGAGATACTAAATAACCAGGGCTGTCAAACTCGATTCCTCGATACCTTGGTACCCTCTATTCTTACTGGTATCGAAAGAATCGAGCTCGATCTAATATTACGATTCTCGTTACTTAGATTCTTAGTTTTCAATAAAACTCACAACTAAACAAAACAGCAACATACAAAATGGGTAATAATTGATTAGCCTCTCATATTAGTTTAGTTGGTGTTTCACTTCAATGCCGGCAAATTGTAAATATAACGTAAAGACCCGAATATAATATGACCCTAACATTTTGAGGTATTCTACATGAAAAATAAATGGTCTCGAATATAATACGACTTGAAATTTGACTCAACAGCTTTGACACACTTTTTTTTTTAAAAGTAGAAGCTAAGTGAGCTTGTCAGAATAAATAAATTGATTCTAAACAAACAATCGATATATAATACGTACGTAGACTAGGGATGGAAATTTACCGTAATATATCTATACATCTATCATTATCAAATCAAAATGGCCGCTCTCTTGTAATTATATGATTTTTCGCTTTTCAATTTTAAAGATTTTATTAGCCCTTTGAATAAGATAAGGTCGATAAAAATAAGACAAAAATCGACGTAATTAATAAAAATACAGCAAAATGTTATATTTATTTAATTTGATAGTTTATCGATATATCGTTGTCAAAACTTCATCTCAAATTTCAGGCGAGCTAACGTCTGTAGGATCAGTTATGGCGGACAGACGACTTAATTTTTTTGTAACGTGTGACATGTGTCTTCTTTCTGTTATAAGATCCAACATTTATGGGAATTAATTTTTGTTTTGAGGACTTGTTAGTGTGTTTAATAAATATTAATGAATAGCTATATAATTGTGAGATTAAATTTCAAGAGACCATGTGTAGTGGTCGAGTCCAAGTTTCGCATTGAAGGGGGAAGTAGGGTCTTAGGCATGTTAGATTTTCTATACAAGAATGCTTGGAAAAATAATGAAAAAGAAAGGTTCAAGAATCAGAATAGAGAATCAAAATCGAGGTTGAATTTAATAATCGGAATCTAGTAAAACAATTATCGTAACATCTCTATAAATAACTTATCATTGCAAAATTGTAGTACTATTAAAAATAAAAAAAATACATATGAAATATACTTTTATAAAACCAATAGTTTCTGAGATATTGGCAACTATATTAATAAAATTTTGTGAGCTTTAGTTGTAAAGAGATACTACTATGTGTTGACGCAATATTTTTCTCAAATACTATCGAGTAAGAAATTATAAGTCTCTCAAAAAGTGTATGATCTCATTCTTTCAATCTCTTAGGGGAAATGTTTGTACAGCAATGATATGTCTCTATCATTTTAGACTCAATAGTAAGCATTTACCTATTTTATTGGTCAAAAACTATAAATGAGAATAGTAGCATGCAATAACCATAATATTTGCAACCCTTAATAGAATGTAGAAAACTTTAAACCGGAAGTCGACATTTTAATACGAAGTGTTGACCCTTTGAGACACAATATCGATATTTTTTTATTGGTCCAAATATACAAATGAAGACGTTAATTCCTTAAAAATAAAATTATAAAATTTAAAACCGTAAATCAAAAAAATGTTTAACGTATCTAGAGCGCAATTTTTTCTCGGGCTCGCTAGTGTTTATTATATTACGAATTTTGAAATATATTTCTATTTTTAAATAATAGAGTGAGAAAGTCCGTTTGGAGTTCCGTACAATTTTTTTTATCTAGTAATTGTATCACATGGAATTATTATATATTGACTACATCAGGCTACCATACTGTATTTTATCTATAAATCATATTACGTATACCTTATCGTGTAATAATGTTGTACGATCTGATCTCCTTATTTATTATTCTTGTTTGCAATCTGCCAATTGCATTTTAGCTTGTGTGGTTATAGTTTTGTCTATTCCTGCCAATTGTACTGCTTTAATTGTTATATTTTTGTTTGTCTATAATCCCACAAATTGTATAGTTTTAGTTGTTTTTTTGTCTATATCCAGCCATAATGTATTTTTATGTGTATAGTTTCCAAAAACAACCTAGTAAAGCTCATGGAAACACTTTACAACTAAATAAAATAAATATATTTTGCATTTTCCCCATCGTCATTTGTTTTAAATTTGCTATGTTTGTCCTTCTTTTTCAATTGTTATTGTTGAGCTGCGAGCTATTAAAAACTTATTATTTAGTTCTATTTGAAGCATCACATGTAACATATATTCGTGTGTCTTATCAAATGTTGGATATCCACTTATACAGTGACTCATCACATTACGTACCTATTTAATTATCATCGCAATCAAAGATACAGTAATTCAAGAAAGAAGATAAGATCAAAACCATCATAAGATGTTCCGAAGATGCAGTAGCATTTATAAGAGTGGCAGTTTAAGAGGTTAGGGCAAAATGTCAGTTTAATATACGGTTTCAGAGGCTGAGATAAGGGGTCAGAGGCTGAGATATGGGGCCAGAGGCTGAGATATGGGGCCAGAGGCTGAGATAAGGGGTCAGAGGCTGAGATATCGGGTCAGAAACTGAGATAAGGGGTCAGAGGCTGAGATATGGGGTCAGAGGTTGAGATAAGGGGTCAGAGGCTGAGATATCGGGTCAGAAACTGAGATAAGGGGTCAGAGGCTGAGATAAGGGGTCAGAGGCTGAGATATGGGGCCAGAGGCTGAGATATGGGGTCAGAGGCTGAGATATGGGGTCAGAGGTTTATATAAAATGTCATTGGTTGAGATAATTGGCGTAAAATTACTCTCATACGTCTACTCTGTCACACCAGCCTGGACTAATTTAAAAATTAATTCATTTGGTAAGAGATGTTCCTGTGCGATAGCTGCTCATTACATGGTCAGCAAACCATGTCACCGGGCCAGCTTCGTGAGCCAACTTTCCTGTCCGCTTGACCAACAATGCACGGACCAACCAACTTAGCAACATATTGGTAAGTTGTAACACACCAGTTTGTAATACGCAACTACGATAAGCAATTTAACAGGGAATTAAGCCATAGGGAGCAATAAACTCTACTCGTGGCGTGACCAGACGCTTACTTTACTTTAGTAATATTACATTCATATTAATACTATATCATACTTTGTATCCCCACTTCTTGAGTTTTATATCATTTCTTTTCATTTACCTTAGTCAACAACAAATATATTGTTAAAATAAATCTTAAGTTTACAAATGTCTAATAAGGCTTTATTTATTAATACTTTTACAATCAGTCACAATCTCTTTTCGTATCGTAAGACGCTTTGGGATTATGTACTGATTCGAAAGGGTAGCCAGCCTCAGGGATCTGAAGTGGCCTTATCTTTAATCGAAGTGATAATCAACCCTTGTAGCCAGTTTGTAACTCGATGAATGACCTCGTAATATCTGACCCTTCCCTCATCTCTGTCTCAGTTCTGGGACGCTGGTATCAACAACTGCCTGGCTTCTCATACTGTGTTTACAGGTTTATCCTCTGCTTAGATGGTTCTTGCACATGCGCAGATGAATATCCACGCGAGGGAGATAGATTTTGGTTTGTCCTTCCTTTCTACTCGTGCGTTCCTACCTCCATCCAGACCATACCCTTATCCTTCCACACGTCTTCTTTCTCCATTATGGTTATATATTGGGTCTGATAAAACATGCATTCATATATACGTTAAAAATGTTGCCGTCATCAAGGCAAGATCCCAGCCGTGGTCTTGCAGGAACTCTAGGATAGGATCGTCGACTGATCTGAGTTCGATTGCTGTTAACACGGCGACGTTATCAGAATCATGACTCGGATCAGGGCCTCTAATTTTGAAACGTACGAGTAGCGATTCGCTAGCGTATTTCTCTCATCTCGCACACAATCTCGCAAACCCCTAATTTTGAAACTTCTGCGCTGCGAAAACTGACGTCACACGATCGAATAGCGAGCGGATTCAACTCGCCAGCCTCACACCGTGCGAGACAGGCCTTGTCTATCGAATAGGCAATAACATAACAAAATGGATGCCATCCCCCTCTTCGGTTGCAGCTTTCTGAGAGTGATTTTGTTGAAATAAACCTATCACTGTACAAAATAGGTTTACAGAAGAAAAGAATATGATTGCTTTGTACATTTTATGCAACCCTTCAAAACAAATATTTGTTTGGGTGAAAATAAAACTATAATTTCTAATTTTTTAAGTTTCCTCAATTGTCAAATTGGGTGAGTCGGTAACGTGACCGTCTCATGATCTAAGGTTCGCGTGTTCAAATCCATAAAAAATTTTTTTTTTTTAATTTATCAGACTTTAAACTTTAATTTTAAATGAACGTATTAGTAAGCATTTAATATGTTTTAAATATATTTTATAGAAATACACAAGGTATTTGAGCCTACGTAGACTAACATAATAGTCGTTAAAAATAATTTAAAAAGGTAATAAATTAAAAACGCTAGGCCTATATTAATTTTGAAATTTTGTATGTAGGTGATTATTTAAAAATTAAATTAATGGGTTTTATGACATAAAATTGTACACATTTTAAAATAAGGTTTGTACACATTTTAAAATAAGGCTAAGTAAGCTAATTATTATTCACATAGTAAAATTTTTTTAGGGTATATTTATGTTTTAAAAATAGTTGCGAAAATAAAAAAATATATTACTGAATTTTAATTACGAAAACGTGATTTAAATTCAGACAAAAATTAAAATAATTTACCTAGGGTGGGATTGAAGTCGTGAAAGTTTGAATTCGGGTCAAGCACGCTACCAAGTGTGCTAAATTGGATTGTTCTGTAGAAATAGTTTTTATTTTAGTCATATAACTTTGAGAAAATTTTGAGACAACAAGTTTAGATGTATACAATAATTGGAAGATGGTTTCCCAATGAAACTAAACTAACCGTTGTAAATGATGTAATCGATACAATAATAATGTTTACTTTTAGTTACGTATCTTGTATAATGACGTGTTGTGGCATACCATCGCCCCCACCCTTTGGCACGTCATGGTTTTACAGTGTTGTCGGATTGAAAACTCAGTCGCAAGCGAAACAACACTACACCAACTCGCACGACATTAGAAACCTTTCAAAATTAGCTCTGTTTCAGTACAGCCTGCGATTTGCGAGTTCATAAGTTGCGAGTTAGCTCGCAAGCGAGTATTTTCGCAAGTTTCAAAATTAGGGGTCCAGGTGCCTCAGGAGATTCTTTCACCTTGACGATGTATGGTTTGCGTAGAATATCAGGTTGATAGCCCTCCTTCAATCGCAACACTATATATAGGCCTCTGAAGTATACTGCAGCGCAACCCTGGTGGTAGAGTTGTGTTCTACTCTCAAGTTTAACATTGGTTGAAGGTCATATTGTGGTAAAACAAAAAATAAAATGTATTTATATAAATTATAATCTTCTGTGTCTAGTATCAGTGTCTTCTGAATCTTGTTTACATAACAACAGTTAATGTCAAGATGTATAAAAATTGTGCTATTTGTTGGGCGCCACTCCTAGGATCTAGGAGAAAAATAATAATAATAAAACATTTACCTCGGCTAAATCAGACAATGGCACGACGACTCTCAATACTCGAGACCACTGGGGAATACTTAGAATAAAACATGAGCAATTGACTAAAAATGGATTGTTGAAATAAAATATGATTTAGACTACAATAAAAATAAATGTATAAAATAACAATTATTGGAACTTTCGTGGGTTTATTATTGTTTCTTTTTTTTACCACATCCTAATCGTACCTATGGAATTCCGGATAGTTATAATTCTAATTTGACAATATAAAATATTATTGTTGAGACAAAAAGAAGAAGAGAAAAAAATCAATACAATTATTATTTAGACATAAAATAAAATGTTAATTAATTCTCTGGATTAGATATCCTTTCTGAAAGTTCTTACATGAATTCTGATATTTGATAAAAGAAAAAAAAATCATATGACGTTAAAGTTGAAGAGTTGGCTTGACCTCACCCATGAATTAGTCCATGCTGAAACAACACCAACTTCAGAAATTTGTTTCACTTTAGTAATGTTAACTTGTCCACAATTCTTAAAAAAAAAAACCAGTCTAGCTCTTGCACATCTACTTAGCTTTCCATTTGCTACTAGCACTTTACTTTAAAAATAAATTAAATTAAGAGCTCCACAGATGTTAGACCAACACCGAGGAACAAGACCCAGTCTCCTACAGAAAGTCTTCCAAAATCAAATTTAAAAATGTTATATTCTTTACTACCAAGTCCAAAGAGAAAACTAATATATTAAAACAAAATATAAAATGTTGGCTATGGACTAGGGATAAAAATTAAATACAATGAAAATCTAATATAAATATTGAGATATATCCCAATAAATGCGAACAATGTTTTCTTAAAGAATTAAATGTTTATTTCTATCTGTCAGAATTGAAAAGCGCGCTAGCTTGGAGTTATTTACATCTTGCCTTGTTTCCATTCTATTCTTATTTTACAATCACGAGACCCACCGCTCACTTGTTTGACAGATCTGCGCATGCGTTGAAATGAATCATGGCTGACATTGAAAGTAAATAAAGAAGAGTCAACAAACTTCTTAGAAAGATAATTAATATGTTTAATAAAAGGTAAGTGTTCTTCCTTAAGTCAAAATTCTTATTTAAATTATTTAAAACAATGTTATGCGTTATTCCTTCTGTCCTTTTACTTTATTGAATGGATGTAATTAGTATTATTTGTCAAGACGGCAATACAGCGGCCGAACTTTGAAGTGCTTAATTTCAAACGAAATTAAATTGGAAACTATTCACAAAAATTAGAAAAATATAGGGAAATACATGGTAGGGTGGAAATAACGTCACAATATATAGACAAAGTGTCTACTACGCAAGCGATACCATTACTAAACTCGCTGGAATATTGAGAATTAAGACAGTTTGCTGTGTTGTTAGTTGTACCAACTGGTCATAAAAGCTGCAGGAATATTGTTGTATTTTTCCAAATGAAGCTATATACGCTGAACGGCGTGAGACATTGTTTCAAGCTGTGAAATGAATAACTTACACACACGTTCTATTTTCATTTTCACCAGCAATGGTATTTTCTTACTATAATACAAAATTGTTATTTAAACAAAAAGGTATGTAATTTTAGTACACAAAATATCCCTGAAAGTTCTTTTAATAGCTACGTTATATTACACATAGTTGTAAATTTATTTAGCGTAAATAATCCGATAGCTTTTTGATGCAGAGCATCAATGCCTATGGAAATTACAATATTATTATGTTATTTTTTTAGATTGGTGGATTGTACATGGACTAGACAAGGCTTATAGCTTGATTTTTTGTAGGTACAAAGCATATAACATGCCTATATCAATAGATTGGCGTACCAAAAGAGCACGTGGTTGGCCAATATAAACAGCCCTGGCTCTCTGATTGGTTGTTAGCACTGGGTCGGGGTTTTCCTCCTCCCTCCTGGTGCCCTTTATATTATTATTATTATTATTATTATTATTATTATTATTATTATTATTATTAGCACCGCGTCTTACTACCCATTCGGGTTATACGCACTTACGCTAATGTGTAATGGTAGGATGATTGTGAGATGAAATGAAGGACCTACAGTTTAACGTGGAATCCGAACCACGGTGGAGGCCTGGCATTCCCCACATTCACAAGATGTCTTGTCAGAGGTGAAGGAAGAGTTTGGTAATCAGATAAATCTGTGCCGGGACCGAGGATTGAACCCCGGCCGCCAGCATAGAAGTCTGACACCTTACCCCTAGACCCCAGGTCACCAGGTGCCCTTTATAGAAAATGTACTGTTATTCCCGTATGTGTTTTAATTTTGTCCAAACTTATTGGTTCCTGTCCCATTAGTTTTTATGTATGCGCATTGGTTTATTTTGTGTGCCATTGGATCTCTTGTCTGAGTAGGATTGGGACTGGCGCGGGAGATTTTTATTTATTGGCAGAGAAACATGCAGTCTATAGAGTCGGGCACTCCTTCCACAACATCCCATAAAAGGTTGGCATCACTAGTGAGCGTGGGAGCTTTCAGGAGCATCCTCTCTGGCCAGCTGTTTAGCGTAGAGTGTGAGAAATGGTTCTCAGCTGCAAGCCGCTAAATCTATTTTTGGTGTCACAATCATTCCTCTCCCCCGTCCCCATCTATGTGATAATGGGTTTTCCCGGTGACGTCATCTCAGCCCTGGCGCCAGTTTGGCAGCTCGACAAGACAGGTTGAGACAGGAATAGAACATGACCTTGAATGATATCACCCGATAATGGGTTTTTCTGGTGACGTCATCGCTCATTAGGATGATGTCACAACTAGAGAGCATTAACACAGCTCTGATTATACACAATCCTGACATTTATATTGTGTGCCCACCGAGATTCGAACCTCGATATATTTCGCGGGGGTTGTTATAACGGTCATCCAGTCAAAGACTTCCCTTCAGTGGCTGAGTACACCCCACATTTGCGAGATCAATATCAGAAATCCGTTAAAACTGATTGACCAGATATTTCGCTTGAAATAATTAGACCAGGTAGAATGTGTACCAGCATTTGGTTAAGGAAAACCCTACTCCTAACTGTCGGATTCCTGAGAGTACATCACCACTCGGTGGATGCGAGAGTACAATTGGTGAGTAACGGTAAATATATGCTGTTTTACATGAATCGACTACTCACGCTCGTCAAATCGGTGGTTCGACAAGTCAAGACAAGAATAATAACGGGAAATCCTACGGTGCCAGATTATCGGCTCGACGTGTCGATACAGGAATGGGTATGTCGCAATCCTCCCCCAGCAATGGGTTTTCCCATATGACTCATATCTAGTGCCAGATTGGCGGCTCAACAAGACGAGTCAAAACAGGAATGTATGACGTTCTTGAAACCATGAGGTAATTGACCCTGTTCATCTCGTACCACTGCAAGACCACGTGACTTCGATCGTTAGTAGTGAGGTGGTGAATGTATAGGGGGCCTGCTTGGTCATCTATTTATAAGAGTTTGTAGAGTGGATAAAGATGGACAAATTACAACAGCTGGTAAATATGGTGGAAGCCGTGCAGACCATAAAATTGTGCGATCTAATCGTCGATCAAAATTACTCGGTGGATAAATTAAAAACGCTCAATACAAAGATTGGGAGACGCATAATAGCCTATCTAGATGGAGAGTTTTGTGTATTTTTACCCTGTCATTTTGGTACTCTAACAGATGAAGATTTGTGTGAGATTAGTAACGAAAAACTGCTATTTACCCATGCCGGAGTGAAAAACCGGTTCACCTACTATTGTGAACTTTGAATGCGTTTAAGAGACGTGCAGAATATTCAAGCAGTTAACAACAACAGCAACAACAACATCGGGCAACTGGGCAGTTAATACATGTGCACAAGTTAAAGACGTAAATACCGTATTGCACCAGTATAAAGACAGTAGACAAGTTAAGGATCCTACAAATCATCCAGTAAGTTTAGCGGTCAAGTACGCTCACCATTCTTACAACCGGCTATATTAATTTAACGTGTAGCTGGCTAACCAGTTCAGCCCTGTACTGCCTAAATCTGCTGCACACAATCATTGCCCAAGAATATATATGGTATACTAATTAAATATCTATATCTATTAATGTATATCTCCATGTGTTACATACCACACCTCGGAAACATTGTTGAACAAGAACGGCGCCATCAGAAGTGTTGACCACTCACGCAGTTCTGCTAACATTGCACATGACTCGTTGGAGCGATAAAAACAACTGACTGAAGTTCGGGTTGGGTTGCCTGCACGGCTGGGGCCTTCGTGACTTTTCTAACGTAAAGGGATGTCTCCCCCCCCCCCCCCAATCTTCTCTTTCCATGGTTCATCACATTCAGCCACTATAAAGCTCCGTGGTTCGCTGGGAACCACACACAATAATACATCACCAGTCGAATAGTCAACACGTTCGACGTCTCTTAATCCAGTCTACGCTACAAAACATCTGGTCGTGACGATGCTGCTGATGGACAGACCAGACAGGTGGAAGTAACAAGCCGTAACCTTCAACATTTAAATTTGTAGGGGGTAGGTGGATCGATGGCCAGAGAATAGTTTTAGGGATATTTTGGTGCCTGTTGAAAGTATTAGCCACTCTCGTCTTATTTTACATGTTATTTAGGTTAACCTTTTATTGACATGGTTTACATGCCGTGGAGTTATTGTACACTTCACATGTTTTCTACTGGGTCCTTAAGATGAGTGTTTTGAATAAGGATGATTCACACTCCTTAGCCTACGTGACCATGTTTTAGACAGCAAAGCCTTCAATCAGTAAAGGGGCTGTTTAGATTGTTCCAGGCCTGATGGTTATGCCTAGTTATTTTTAGGTTTGCATTTCTGGCGTTTTATATGTTAATTAACTTGTCATGTTCACCAGTTTACGGCTCTCAGTTTGTGGGTCATTTCTGCCCGTCTGGCATGGCTCGCGTTTTGTATGTTAATTAGCTTGTGTTGTTCACCAGTTTACGGTGCTCAACCTGTGGGTCATTTCTGCCCGTCTGGCTTGGCTCACGTTAAGTATGTTATTTAACTTATGTTACTCAACTTGTGGGAATTTTCTGTCCCTCTAGCGGGGACCGTATTAAATTAACTTTCATGTTTGAATACTGTTTGGGGGAGTTATATGCCCTCTTTATTTATTGCAAGCCCTGCATGGTCATTCTCTTAATGCTTCTGTCTTACACCATTTGGCAGCCCATGTTGAGTCAAGGCCTAGAACACTGAATTGGAATTCTCCCTATATTTTTAGGGTGGTCCATTTATGACCGGAGCTGACAGCAACTGTCAGGTATCTTTGTAGCCTAGCCTTTAGGATCTAGCTGGCTTCACTGGCGTGAATATTCCTAATCTCTTATCGTAGGATTGTTCTAGCTAGGTTCTTATATCAGGTTCCGTTAAGGTCCAGCTCGTAAGTTTTTTGTTGCAATAAATTATCTGTTGCTACTTCTTGTATGGGTGTCTTGACCTCCCAGTACAAGTGTACCCCCCACTCTCACTCTATTTAGTTGCGGCCACAATAGACTAAAAAAAAGAGAAGGGCGATCTCTAAATGAAATAATTATATATAAAAAAACATTTGTAGGTTAATGAAATATTTGAATATTATTCAAAGTAACAAACGGTGTTAAAACAACAAGTTGCGTGGCCTTACAGGTCTTACTGAAGTGTGTTGAAAAACAAATATAAATCTTAGCAATTTATTACATGCGCAGTGCGTTTCAAAAGTTTAAAGAATATAATTATATACTATAAACTTGTCTAGAATAGACCATTGAAATAAATAAAAATGTTGCTTTTATTTAAAGAACCTTTTCTAAATTATATACAAGCTTCAAATTCACCACAATGAATTAATATCAAATAAAATCAAAGGGATCTAAAGTTTAAATTACTAAATATTATAAGATTGCAAAGAGCATAATGAGCCTCTTTTAAATGGTTAACAACGCGTCAGATTCACACCAGTGAATACAGACAAACAGTTTTAAATTTAGGGAATACATTTCAATTTAAATATTGCACCAGATCTTAAAGCACAAAGGTTTGACTTCCCGACTAAACTCAAACCTTTGCGGGACAATTACCCTCCTAACTTTTAAAGAATTAAACAAAATTCTCACATTTAAATATTTAATATTAAAAAAGAAAAATTTACGTTACAGAACTTGTAAATTTGCCTAAATGAATCTGGGAATAATAAAGTCAAAATCATATTAATCAACAAAAATAAGTTACTTTAACATTAATTTCAAAGCAAAGACGTCTTCAAAATGACCAATAAAAGAAACATTATCAATTTAATGAATTTAAATTACTGATAACCACAAAAGCAAAAATTTAATATTTAACCTAAATATTGCAAGACATAAAAAAGAACCATATAATGTGGCTATCAAATTAAACCAATAAAATACAAAGATACAAGTGCCCAAGCAGCAACTGGAAACATTAAGTGCTCCATAACAGAATTTACGTTTTAAAAATAAAAGTTTTTACCAAAACATTACAGATTTTCATAACAGACTAAACCAAAGTATTTTAAGAAATTCAAACCATCACAGCTATTTATATTTTATAGATTTAAACAAAGATATTACAAGACATCCTGGCTATATAACGTCCTAGTCCTGAACAGGACTTCTCGTGGAAGTGGTGAATGTAGTAGTCTATGAGAATGTCTGTGTTCCCTCGTTATATAGGTCTAGTTACAGGGTGGGAATGTGGGAGTTCTCCTTTGTTATTACGTAACTTGCAATATCAGGGAGAAAGGCTTCGTTGTATTCGTCACGTAGGCCAAGTTCTTGTTGTCTTGATTATCAGCCGCTGCATTCGACTAGTTCCCAAAAGACGAGCAGTTGTAGAGCTATGCTTGTTTGGTCACGTACGCTATCCAGGTGTCCAAAAATATGAGTGGTCTTTTAACAGTACAGTACGGGCTAATCAGAGCATTGCTGGCTTTCTCCGTTGGAACAGCAGGGTGCTGCACAATTTGTATTGTATTTTGGACTTCTCTTCATTCTAGCATTCGTGGTGAGCAGCTGGACTTGCACGCCGATCTACTCCAGGCAGATATACGCGTGAGTAGAGACCTATATTTACATAGTTAGATCGTGATGTTTAATAATGCTGGATGTCTATGAGTATAAGATTATTTGGGATAGTAGTTTAAAGATGGCTGGTTCTATTGGTTTTTCTATTACAGGATGTCTATGAATATTAGCTTGTTTAAGGGCAGGTATTAACATTGTCATATTAGCAGTCCACGCTAATGTTACACAAGGGAGGGGGAAAATTGCCATACGTAATTAAAATTATTATCTCCCTCTGGTACAGCAATTCCTTTTAAGGAGGAGGACTGGTGAACCACGAGTTAAGCATAAGCTTAACCTGTCGTGTAAAATCATTTGCGCTTCACACCCAATACTCTGTCTTGGAGATTATTAATTATTCAACTACCTGTATTGTTAAATATCCTGGTCAACTCCATGCACCGTTTTAGGAAATATTGGATTGTGTTATGATGTTACCCTGTGTATTTACTCAACCTTTGTTACATTAAACTTATTTGTCAGCATTTTTATCTTCTTCTTTCAAGTGCTCTTCTTTTGTGTTTATTTAGCTTGTTTACCTAATCAGCGTCTCTAGTGTTAACTAGAGCACCATTATAAATGTTTGTGGGGCATACGATTGTGGGGCGAGCCTATATGACAGCAGAAAATATTCACAATGAGGCTGTGAGTGATAGACATGTAATTTACAAAGTAGTGAACCACAACTGGGAGGAGCGAGGCTACATGGAGTTCTATGACTCTAACTGCCACACGATAAGAGCGACTGAAGTACTACCTTACGAGAGAATTGAGGAGTCTTACCTTTGTGATTTGACATGTGCTGTGTACAATTTCCACAAAGGGGACGTTGTTGCTGTATTTCCCAGACCTTCACCACCCTTCCGAGCTCCACAACACCCGCCACAAACCTTTACGACACCGAAGCCACCACCTCCACCCCCAGAGTCACCAGCATACCCACCACCACAGTCACCTGAGTACCCACCACCAGAGTTGTCTGCCTGCCAAACATCAGAGTCAGCAGAGTACTTACAGCCAGAGTCACCCACCTGCCCACCACCAATGGAGGAGGAGGTAAAGTCCAAAGAGCCCATAAATCTCGAGGATTTAACAATGTACCAAACGTATTCAAATGTTAGAATTATGGGTGAAACACCCAATGACTACATAATTGATTTTGTCAGTTTCGGTAACGTCTTCCTTCCAAAAGCCACCTTTTATTTGGATTGTAAACGATTTAAATCTAAACCACGCCTTATGACATATCTCGAAGGACAAAGTGTGATGATTAAAAGTGAATTAAAAAACGAGGTGAGCTCATGTTGCCGTAGTCTTATTTCACTATCTTACTAGTCTCACAAACTCTGCTTATGTCATCGGAGCTAGCGGTGACATATTTTCGACATTTTGAAAAACGTTTACTCTGTGAGAGGGGAGCATGTATAAATATTTTATAATGTTCTTAAAGTAACTCAGCTTGTGATTAGATGGAGTTGCTGCTTGAGCGACAGTTTTTTTTACTCCCGGGGACATTTATTTACATTGTTTCTTTCGCTGTATCTTCAGCTGCCACTATGCCATTTAAAGGTAGCATTTGTGAAGGGCCCCCCGCAAAGCTCTCCAACCTTATTCGACACAAACATCAATGTCATCAAACACCTCCAAATCCTGTTCACCAGGATGCCTGTTGGGACAAGGAGGTATTGTGCAGGGCGTTATACCTAATCGAGAAAGAGGAATACAACCGTGTCGAGTGCTTTAACGAACTTGAGAAAAACAAAAGTTATAACGTTGTGCTAGCGGAAGAGGCCAGCAACGAGCCGAACGTTATTGTGCTTGATGATATGGGAAGAGTAAGAATGGCAGGTAAAAACTTTGTAGACATTGTCAATAGGCATTCTAGCGCCTCCCAGCGTGTCCTGAACTATTTTGGAGGTGACTCCTACAGATTTTCTAGATGGTAGAAGAGATGATATTCTTTCCTGATATTTTTAATTAGTTAAAAGAGTGATTATATGTTTTTCTTGCTAGTACAATTATATAATTCATGTTGTACTCTAAACTCTCAACTTACTTACCTGTAGTGGCCACAAGACCTAAATAATATTTATGATTGTGATTTAAAAAAACTTTATGTTGTTTCTTTCGTATGCTATAAATCTTTTAAATAAATGTATTAATCACCTGCTGTTTGTCATATGGTCATTGAATGGGTGGAGTGTTTAGTTAAGTACTGCATTTAATTTACTTATTCTTTAAACATTGTAATATTATTGGTTTTTAAGCATTTTTGTTATTATTATTGAAGAATATACGTCTTGTACAACATTATTGTTCGTTGCATTTAAATAAATTTTAATCAGCCTTCTTTAAAAGCAGCAGTTGATCCTTATATAATGTGTTTCCATGAGAATTATTTAAATCCATATTGGTACCAAATTGAGCTTTATCCACATTTATTGGTGCCTATCTGCACCTTATCCATATCTAAGAGACAAATGGAACTTTCTCCAAACTTTATTTCCTTAAAATTCTTAGTAGTGGCAATAAAATATGGTTAATTCCTTCGTTGAAAGTATATTTGAAAGCTTTCGCTTCATTATGCATACATCAGTTTCGTTCAGTAGCTTTGAGATCAGCTGGAATCAGTTTTGTACCTCTACTGAAAAACTAGATTTTTGGATAAATAGATGTTTGATTCTAGGCAAATCTTTTCATGTATTACAAAGTAGCAAAATTTTCAAAACAGCAATAACAAAGCCTGAGATAAACAGGTTGTAATTATCAAAAATACAAGCAATCCACAGGAGCCACAAGGGCCCGGACACACCAACACTGTTTGAATATACTTTAATTTTTTTATAGTATGTTTTGCAAGAAAAACATTACTATGAAGTGGAGCACCATTTTCTACACACAGTGAATTATTCGATTTGCTATACAGTATTCCAGTCCCAAGAAGATTCATTACTCGCTTCAATCAACATGCGACTGTGCCAGCACTCAGAGACTCCAATGACTAAATGGAGAATCTAACATGGGCCAGCCCTCTCAGAAAAGCCTCATAGTCCAATGGGAGATAACCCTCAAGGCCATTCCACTGCCAGCAAAACCGTAGCATATTAGGTCAGTGTGAGCGAGACCGCGCTTGATAAAGATGTTTATATTTGTTTTAGCTTGTATTAACGTGTAAAAAACCCCATAAGTACGTGACGAGTGAAAGTGATTAATTAAAATTAATAAAGAGGATATTTGATTAAAAGCTCAGTTTTTTCAATAAAACTGTAAGAAAAACTTGAAATTAAATGGTTAGGAGCACATCAGCCTAGTGAATTTAAAATTCATGCACGTGGATGGCAAAAAAAATGTATTTTTTTAATGCGTGGTTTGGTAAACAATAATAGTGGTGGCTAACTATGGGCGAAGAAAAAAAGAGCTTATTTTGTTTTTATTATTTATTATTTGGTTTGTAAAAGTAGTGTCATCACTTGGTAAATTTAATTCAAAACCTGTATTATTTTATTATTGGTATTTTTAGATTTGTTTAGGGATTTTGTAATTTTAGTGATTATTAAAAATAATAAAAGATAGATGAATTCAATTTAATATGTTAACACATGGTGAGAAAAAATCATTACCAGTAAGCTTTGACCTGATTCCACCAACATAAATATCACGCCCTGCCAATGTCTTTAAACTTGATTTAATTAGTTAAAGTTAAAAAAGAAAAATCCATCTACAAGACTTTGATGGTATTGACGACAGCAAAAATGTAAATGTCTGTAACATGAATTAAACTCGAAACCCTGTAGTGAAATTGGTCTCAAATTAACGACTAAAATGTATAAATACAAAAGAAGAGCTTATAATTTAAATATCAATAGGTCAAAACTAAAGAGTATTAGAAGTATTTAGTGTCAAAAATAATATTTATTTACCTTCAAAACAGAAGTTTAAGTTGTTTCATTAACACAATATTTGTCACGAAGGGCCTTGAAATATTGTTAAGTAATAAAGCTTTAATATTGTAGACGTCATGCTTGCTATACCTCCATAATGTCACTTTGCGAGTGTTCATAGTCTACACATTACTCTGTACCTCCATAATGTCAAACTGCGAGCACTCGTTGTAAGCAGGCGGTTTCGACACGTAATTTGACGGAAGTTCTGATTGCTATAAAATCTAATACAATCTAGCGGGAGTTTTGAATTCACTTTAATGAGGAAGTGCCTGTCACTCAGTGCACTTGTCAGGGGGATTATCACAACTGGGAGGTCTTCAACCAAGTATTTAATAGTTTGAAATGGAAAGAAATGTAGTGAATTAGAGTTTGATGGTTAGCCCTACCAATTTGTCTTCCCTTTTTTTTTTCAGCACCACTTTTTACTACCCATTTGGGTTATACGCTTATATACTAATTGAATGGATGATATGAAAAATGATGAAAAATGAAAATATTCCATGCAACCTAATTTTCGGAACAACTAAAAAAATCTGATTACTGCTGAAAATAAGCTTTCTACAAAAAAAAAACTTACAACTAACCAATTGTAGCACTAAATGAGCTGAACACTTCCTTACATTGTTTTAAAATTTCAAAAATAAAATAATATCGTTATACTTAAATTAATTAGATGTGATGTTTTCCTTCTACCCCTCAACATATTTAAAGAGAGGTAATGATTATAATTAATGTATTACTTGTAACAATCGTTATTATTTTCAAATTAAATCATTATTAGAGTAATATTTATGACATATATTTAATCAAAAGGAGAATATGAATAATAAAGTTTTTTTAAAAAAACACGAAAAAAGCAAAATAAAAAATTGTCCTAATCTAACAAAACAAAACTATAAAAAGGAGGAAAAAACTGCTTACACAAAACACATAGTTATGCTAGTTTTCGTTATCAATGTGCCCCAATTTGTCACTGCTTACACAAAACACATAGAGATGCTAGTTTTCGCTATCAGTGTGACCCAGTTTGTCACTGATTACACAAAACACATAGAGATGCTAGTTTTCATATCAGTGTGCCCCAGTTTGTCAATGCTTACATAAAACACATAGAGATGATAGTTTTCACTATCAGTGTGCCCCAGTTTGTCAATGCTTACACAAAACACATAGAGATGCTAGTTTTCACTATCAGTGTGCCCCAGTTTGTCAATACTCACACAAAACAAATAGAGATGCTAGTTTTCAATATCAGTGTGCCCTAGTTTGTAAATGCTTACACAAAACACATAGAGATGCTAGTTTTCATTATCAGTGTGCCCCAGTTTGTCACTGCTTACAAAAAACACATAGAGATGCTAGTTTTCACTATCAGCGTGTCCATTTTGTCAATGCTTACACAAAACACATAGAGATGCTAGTTTTCACTATCAGTGTGCCCCAGTTTGTCACTGCTTACAAAAAACACATAGAGATGATAGTTTTCACTATCAGTGTGCCCAGTTTGTCAATGCTTACACAAATACATAGAGATGCTAGTTTTCACTATCAGTGAGCCCCAATTTGTCACTGCTTACACAAAACACATAGAGATGGTAGTTTTCATTATCAGTGTGCCCTAGTTTGTCAATGCTTACACAAAACACATAGAGATGCTAGTTTTCATTATCAGTGTGCCCCAGTTTGTCAATATTTACACAAAACACATAGAAATGCTAGTTTTCACTATCAGCGTGTCCCATTTTGTCAATGCTTACACAAAACACATAGAGATGCTAGTTTTCAATATCAGTGTGCCCTAGTTTGTCAATGCTTACACAAAACACATATTGGTACTTGTATTTTCTTGTTTTATTAGTTTTTATGTATGCTCATTGCTTTTATATTTGTGATGATTGGTTATTTATGTCTGGGTAGGATTGGGGTGGGACGTTGGAATATTTATTTATTTATGGGTGTGCAGTCCACGACGTCGGGCATTCCTCCCTCGTCATCAGAGGGAACATGGAGCATGAAGCTCTCCTGATGGGAGCGTAGCGAAGAGCAAGACCACCTAGCAGCTGACAGCGTATCACGGCCGTAAGGCCCCGTTCACTTTTCATTCACTATCCACCCTCCTTACATTACCACGGCACAGAACGAACTAAGTTACACTGACTGCTCCCTTGCTCTGTTGGACTGTCGTTCACTTCCAGGAACAAACAGCATGAAACTCTCCTGACGACCGTTTGGAGTAGAGTGTGATAAATGGCTCCCCTGCCTTGAGAACCATTTAAATTCCCTTCACTCCCCCCCAATCCATCAAGCCATGTGTCGCAACCCCTTATGTGGTAATGGGATTTCCCTGATGACAAACGCCAGTTTAGTGGGTTGACAAGACAAGTCGGGACAAAACTAGATTGTGACCTTGAAATATGTCACAATGGGTTTTCCCTGATGACTGGCACCAGTTTGGCGGCTTGGCAGACAGGAATAGATCATGGCCTTAAAACCGTGAGCTAAGTCATTAACTCTGGCAATCCTCCCCGCGGCAATGGTTTTTTTCCCGGAGATGTCGCAACTAGTTATCACATTGTCACAACCCCATATGTGGTAATAGGTTTTTTTCCCGGTGATGTCGCAACTAGAGAGCATTGACACAGCTCTGACTATGTACAATCAGGAGCCTCGGAAGCCTTACGGTGATTTATAATCCTCAGTTAGGGGCCGCTATCCCCCACCCCCAAAGCCTACTAAAATTGGTTGTTTGGTATTGTTCGTCGACATGTGTGGATTTAGGTATCCATCATGGATTAGTTGAGTAAGATAGAAATGTTGCAGCGTTTACGTGGAGTGAGGGAGAGTAGAAAACCACCCCAGTTCACCCGAGCGAGATCCGAACCCACGACCTCCCACACCATAACTATATGAGTGACACGTACCCTTTCTGGTAAAACGTGCGGTAAGGATGATTAAGAAAATATTCCTGAGGGAGAAATATTTACAGTTTACAGGGCAGGGATTCGATTTCCGCTCCCGCCAGAATTAGATGAGTTTGACATTTAGACGGCGTGCTCACCGGGATTCGAACCTCGATATCCTTAGCACGGCTAATGTCTGTTAAACGGTCGTACTTCCTGCACCTTCACAATTTTCGAAGGGGTTTTTCCAGTCAGCCAGATTTTTCTAGACCAAGTAGAATGTGTACCCGCATTTACTTCAAGCGTCGATCACTCTGTCATCGGTCATCTAGTAACGCCTTAGACCATGTGACCATAGATGCAAGTATACAAATTTATAAGTCGTGCACACCGAGATTCGAACCTCGATATCTTTAGAACGGTCGTACTTCCTGCACCTTTATCACTTTCTAAGGGGTTTTGCCGGTCAAACAGTTTTTTCTAGACCAGCTAGTCTGTGTTCCCGCATTTGCTTCAAACGTCGATTACTCTTCAATCGCCAGTCTAGTGATGCCTTTGACCATGCGATCATCGATGCAAATAAACAAATTTAGATGGCGTGCACACCGAGATTCGAACCTCGATATCTTTAGAACGGTCGTACTTCCTGCACCCTAACATTTTCGAAGGGGTTTTGCCAGTTGACCAGATATTTCTAGACCAGGTAGAATGTGTACCGGCATTTTCTTCAAACGTTGATTACCCTGTCATTGCCCGTTTGGTGACGCCCTAGACCATGCGACCATTGATGTAAGTATTAATTAATACAATCCGTGAGTATGAGGGTTATAGTTAAGTATGAGGATGTGTAACCAGTGGAAATTCTTAAACCTAACTAACCAAACCCCGGTGACCATTGGGGTATGTCCCCTTTCGGGAAAAATACCCAAGGTACCAACCAGTAATCAAACCCGGGACCCTAATCTCGTAGGCAGGTGCATTGACCATTACCCCACGAGTTATAATAGCGTTTTAATAACAGGTGTTACGATTTTCCAGTCTGAATTATGAGTGTCTGGGACTTAAGATAAGAGTAACTCAATTGGAGATTATAGTTTAGATGCAAGCAATGTACCCCAGAAAATGCTCTAGATTTTTCAACCACTGAAAGGACATTATTTATTATCATTTTTACTAATCTTTATTCATCTTCATCAGCGTTACAGCAGAGTACCCAGTTTTTTTTTTTATTTATAATTAAATATAAAATAGAATCAGAAAATATGTACGTGTGTTTCTACGAAAAAAAAGTGCACGCATTGTTAACTATTGTTTGATCAATCGTAGTCAAGTTAGTTTTAATTCAAAACCTCGTTTTTGAAATAATAGTTTTGATAATATTATAAATATTTTGATTTATTCATACGTTAATTAGTATTTTTACTCATATAAACAATAAAACACGTACAATTATTTTGGACCAATTATGTATTTGACAATTCAATTTGAAATATACTTTATTTTACAAAATTTTAATATAATATTTGTGTTTTACTATACATGATTTGAAATTCCTCCGGCTTGTTTTCAGTTTTTTTACAATAAATATTGTATTTATAATTAAACTTTAACACTTCAACACAAATCACACTTCATTTCAAATATTTGAGGCCAAAAGATTTTTATAAAAGTGTTCTTGAGTTAAAGTAAAATACATTTGTATTTGATATTTTAGCACTATATGCTCTCTTTTGCTGCCGTAACTTGGACCAGGTATGCTTTCATGTCCGGAAAAAGAGTACCTCAGTAGCCGAACATATCTATATCTACACATCAGATATTCCTCCGGAAATCCTTAGAAGAACTTCATAGTAGTTTCGCGATTCTATTTCATAATCCTGTAACAGGTATTTCAAAATGCCGGATAATTCTGTTTCCTTCCTCTCCCCTTTTTCCCTTGGAATAAAACACCGTGTTGATTCAGTGACATGTCCATGTGATGATGTATCTGCTTCTGATGGGAGTGACGAATTTTCTAATTCTCTTCGTTTCTATGTTGTGGGTCGAGAATCACTCTATACAATGTCGTTGTTTGGAACACTATTGATTTTCGAAACTTTTTCAGTTTCTTGGTCATTTGAGTCTTCATTACCTGGAAGTGACTAAAATAACACATCTAAGTAACCAATGGGTTACGTGTGTGGAGCTGGGAACTGGCGCCGGCAGGTTTGTGATGGCGAACCTATACTTTCAGTTAAGGCATCCGAATGAATAGTACTTGGAGCAGATGGAAGTACTGTGTAGGATCTACGCTGGCGAGCCACTCATAATTACTGCCGATGCCAATACCAAGTCTCCAATGTTGCATGGTCGAGTGGCGATTGGAGGGGATAAAAGAAATGATGCAGGAAGACCACGCAGGAGAGGGCGAGTACTTGAAGAATTCATCTATGGCATGGACTGGAAGTTATAAACCAGCCGGTAAATCCCCCCCACGTCTAAGGAGAGGGCTGGGTCGTCTACTAACATCGATGTCACATTATGCAACGCCGGGTCTTTGGCCATGGTTGAAGGATGGAGGGTAATCGATCATGCGACAATTAGCACAACAATCTGATCGTGTTCGACCTTGCCATGGGGAGGATGGCGGATGGAAATGAGGGAGGGATAAGTAAAAGGTATGACATGAGAAGAGAAGGACTGATTGGGAAAAGTTGAGGAGGAAACTGGTACTGCCCAACCAAGTAGAGAATGGTGACAATGTCAACATCAAAGCCGAGAAGCTACGTCGGCCCTGCAGGATGCGATGAAGAAATTCATCACGGTGACTAAAGAAGATACATGGGTCGGGAATTGACCGTGGGAAGACAGAATGCAGGGACTTCGTACAAGAGCAAGGAGAACTCACAGAAGGTATTACAGGTGCAGGGATACAGTCGTCCATGAGGTGCTGCTGGACATATATAGAGAAAGTAAAAATAAGCTTGAGATGGTATTGAAAGAAGAAAAAAAGGAAACGCTGGGAGTGATACGTAAAGGAGGAGCTCCAGCAAGGACCTTGGGGAGTCCCATTCAAGATAGTGGCTGGGAAAATCAGACCGCCAGCGATGATATCCACGTTGAAAAGAAAGGATGGCAGCACCACGACGAACTGGGTGGAATCCGCGGAGCTACTTATGGAGATATTGTTACCAGATGACGACGAGGAAGAAGATACGAAAGAACAGAGGGTGTTAAGAGGGGCCATGACTCAGAATATGTATGCCAATGGAGAACCGGTGGTATTGGTCAGTCAGGACGAGGTGATTGGAACCATTGCTCAGATGGGGAAGAAGAAAGCACCTGAGCCAGACGGGATAGTGGTCAAGGTGCTACAAAACACTGGAGACCTCAAATCCCCTTAACTTGCAGGCCTACTAAACGAATGCCTCACTCAGGACAGAATTCCGAACATCTGGAATCAGAGCGAGGTAATCGTGTCAAGCAAGGAGGAGGACAAGGACTCGCTTCTTCCAACGTCATATAGACCCATCTGATTTCTAAACACGAGTGGGAAACTACAGGAAAAAATACTGTGTGAAAGATTACTAAGGCACAGGGCAGGAGTGGGAATGCTTCAACAGCAGTATGGCTTTCGAAAGGGTAAATCAACAGAGGATGTCATCTGTAGAGCAATGGAATTGATTGACTCGGCTGCTGACAGACACGTGGTGAGGATATTCGTAGATATCTCGGGGGCGTTTCACAACCTATGGTGGCCGGCGTTGTTTGACCGTTTAAGAGAACTGCAGTGTCCAGGGCAATTGTACATAAGCTTGAAGGACTACTGCCGGAATAGGTATGCCACCATGAGGAGTTCGAGTACCAGCGTGCAGAAAAGACTGACTAAGGGATGCCTCCAGTGATCAGTCTGTGGGCCGATATTCTGGGATGTGGGAATGATTCTGAGGCTGTAGATTCTGGAGTAGATCCCTGAAACGCATGGAATAGTCACATTTGTGGATGATCTTCTAATAGCGGTAGAAAGACCCTGTAGGAAAGATGTAATCGGGTGCTATATGGGCTAGGAAGGTGGTGCAAAAGTGTCAAACTAAAGATGGAACTGGCAAATACGATATTTATGCTATTCAGGGTGAGATTGGTACAGAATCCTGCAATAAAGGTCGAGGGTAATCTTTTGAGAGAAATCCAAACAGTCAGATACCTGGGAGTCACTTTAAATGAGAATAGAAACTTCACGGCACATATAGAGGAAATGAAGGGGAGAGCACATGAGTTATGAATAAAATTATAAGCATTGGACAGAGGAGGTTACACCTGCCCATGCGGATAATAAAGACATATCACTACACGATCCATCTTTCTATTGTTGACTATGGAGCGTGCGTCTGGGCCCACATACTAAACAACGTCGTGCCGGCTGGAGCTGTCCAAATTATACAGAGGAACGTCCTTCTAAGACTTGCGGGCGCCTACCGAACAGTGGCGACAGATACACTGTGTGTTTCCCTAGGTGTATGGCCATTGCACTTTCTGGTTAAGAAGAAAGCAATTGGATACTGGAAAAGGAAGAATAATTGGGATAAAGTTAGGATACTCACCTCACCTGAAGTGGAAACATCCGAAGACGCAGAGATTGCTTTGTTGAAGGAATGGCAGAGACACTGGGAGGGTAGTGAAACTGGTATAGGGGCTTGTCAACTCCTTTCCCAATGTGGTTGAAAGGATTGATAATGTACATCTGTAACCATCCCCGGTACATTTGGTCCATTTCATCACAGGGAAGGGGTCATAACCAGAATCCTCAAGGAAGATGGGATTGGTCAAATCCGATCTGTGTGAATGTGGTGAGGTGGGTACCCCAGAACACGTTGTGTTGGAATGTGCCCGTACGCTTGAGATAAGAAGACCGAACCAGCAGGAAGTGCAGGGGATACGGTTGGGGGGTATCCTGAGAGATCCCACCCATTGGAGGTTCCTAGACAAGCTAGCAACTGAAGCTTCAGAAAGGGCTAAGACGGAATACCTAAGGGAACTGTGAGAGAGACGAAGATTGGGACAAAGACTAAGCAGGCAGAGGGCCGGAGACGGAAGGGGGGGAAAGACTAGTGACAGTGATTAGGACAGTGACAGTGATGAATATGGAGACGATGACGAGGACAATGATAGGGACGAGGCCAGAAAACATGGGAAGAGGGACTGAGATGGACGTGGGTGAGGTCTCAGCGGGGGGCGAATAGTGGAAGGAGAAGTTTGCTTTTGCGGAAATACTAATATAAAACCTTTCATGAGGAACAAGTAGAGATGCCGGGAAGTGGCAAACACATAGCTTTGTAGGATTGGTATACCAGTTCATCTGATGGATCCGAAGGATTACTGAAGTAACCCCGGTAATCCGAAGGATCATCATTCCAGCCGAACATTGGGGAAAGATGAGGAAAGAAATAGGACGCAGGGGGGAACCCTGTGATTGCAGATAAATCTTCTTGGAAACAAGAGGAGTAAGATCAGGTCTCTTAAGGGCCCCTCTGCGTCAAGATGGAGATAGGTGGCTGCTCAGAAGCCCCCTTGTACCACCGGGGCATCGGATGTTCCCGAAGTGTATGAATTTGTTTAGATTATTTAGCTGTAAGACTATGATAAGACTAGAATAGGATAGGACAGGGAAGGTAATAGGATGGGTAGGTTAGGAGAAACAACTTCAGGGTGTGTAGAAATAGGGGGAAGGCAAGAAAGGGAGTGGTATGTGCTTAAGAGTAGACGGAACATCAACTCCGATAGGGCGCCTCTCCAGGTGGCGGATAGGGGGATGCTGGGTGCACCATCGTGGTGGGATGATAAACCATGTCTGATGGGGTAGTCAGTGGAGGAGGGTACCGGGGAAGTAATACACCCACCCCGGGTGAGACTAAAATTGTATCTCGAGTTGGTACTTTAGGTGTCAAACCTGTTTGGACAAAAGAAAATTTGGAAATTGTATATTAGTAGAAAATTCTTTGGAAATGTGTAAATACAGCCTGAATTTAAAATTGTAAGATGCCAGGCCAAAATAGATAATAAACAATATAATAATAATTATTATTATTATTTGGAAGTCCTATGTTTCTCATAGTTTTCCTTTCATTAAAATAGGGAATTACGAAGGACATGTAATCCTGATATTTCCATTTTTTCACATTAGAGGCTTCTTGCCCACGTTTGGTCTGATTCTTTTTGAAGGCTTTCCCTAGTTGATCTCTCAAGGAAATCCATCTCGCCTTACATTCTAGTACTGTAAAAATAAAAAATAACCATTTAGCGGAAAAGTTTCTATTTAATTTAAAACACCACAGTTTCTATATTTATTTATTTATTCATTTTTATATATATATTTTTTCGAAGACAGGTTATTCGCTGCAAACAATAATTGCATTCAGTTGTCATTCGAGACATACCACAGTACATTACATTGTTAATTAGGTGTTCCAGGCCATAATAGATACTTTACTTGCTAAAATGATGCCATCACCAAAAATGAAGAGGAATGGGTAAGAATTGCTGAGGAATTTTGGAAAACTTGGAACTTTCTCAATTGCTTAGGAGCATTTGATGGGAAACACGTGCAAATATTTGCACCGCCAAATAGAGGCTCTTTGTATTTCAATTATAAATGCACCTTCTCTATTGTATTTCTTGCTTTGGTTAAGGCAAATTTCAAGTTTGTTGTTGTTGTTGTTGTTGTTGATGTAGTTTCCTAGGAGGAAACTGAAACTTAAATTTCAGCACCATACGTCACTGTAGGGGACGAAGCTTCTCCTCTAAAACACACTTTCTCAGACCTTAGCCCAGGACTCAAATAAATGGTAAAATAGAAAAACAAGTATTTAATTATAGATTATTTTGCGCTACACAAGTTTCAGATAACATATTTGGGCATTTGGCACACAAATTCAAAATATATTTCAGATCCATAAATGCTTGACCTGAAATCGCTGATATAATAATATTGACGACATATTGTATTCTTCACAACTATATTAAGTAAAATGAATTAGTAGCCAGAGATTTAAATCCACCAGGAGGACAACTCAGCTTGAGTGATTTGAGAGGTGTTTAAATAATATATATATAGATTTTTTCTAGCATTCGGCAATTATGGGGCTATGTTGCCATTAAAAAACACTTCGAATATCTTCTAGAACTGTTAATCACTTAGAATTTTTTCTAGCCTCCGGAAATTGGGGTATGTGCCCACCACCCCCCCCATAAAATTACTGGCTGGCTACGACCTTGCCTCATGGCAAGAAGATAAGTTTTTGTAATCGTAGTTTAATGTTTAATAACCGAGTCAGTGTTTTTTTATGGCGTAGCAAAATAAATAATTAATGTACGGCCTACCTGTTTTCTACTTGTTTACTAATTTCTCGCAGTTATTTCCGTATTTGTGACTATTATCACCATATTTCTTTTAGGCCAAATCATATAGTTCTTCATATTGACGTACTTGTTCAATTAAGCGTTCGTCATCCATTTTTAAAAAGTTATCGAAAAGGCACACAGTCAACGTTCTGGTTACTGTACACTGGCGCAATTCACTCCCGGACCGTCACGTCGAAACCTTCTCCTCGAGAATGCTTGCTGCGTCGTGCCGTTGACGGTCCGTGACGTCACCGCTGAGTGCGAATGCCGCCATATAAACTATTTAAGAATATTTTGACGTGACGCTACCATGACGTTACGTGGACGTTATATGTATTGTGAAAAGCGATTTAAGGGACTCATCCTCTTAATCGCTGGAGTTCAATAATATTTTTGAATATTTAATTCCTCTAGTAGCTGTTTGGGGTTCTTTTTATGGAGGTTTCCGGAAAATATTAAAAACTTAAATCTCAGTGTATTATTCCTTTTTAGATTATAGTAGGTATTTATATGATAAATACCTCAAACATGTTAAGTCCATACATTACTATTTGGTTCATGAATAATGACTAGAAATTTTTAACATGTTTGATAAAAAGTTTTGTTCTGAGCTCTAGAACTATTTTGATAAATTTGTTTTTTATAAATAATTAGTTCATTACAGCTTTTAAATATGTATAGGATTGTCTAAATTTTACATAAAATTAAAATTTGTAGGAAAATAGTAAGGCATTATTGATTAAAATTGTATGTATCTGACTACGGTAGTTTATAAATCATGCAATGTATTGAAGCTATTGTTTATGATACTTTTCAAAATGGGAATATTATAAAGCATTTTTAATGTGTATAATGTATAAAAGCTGTATTTTGATTATCAAGTCTTAATCCTTGTTTTAAGATGTACAAATAAAATGTATTCTACACAATCATCTTCTTTGCTCTAGATTTTAGTTCTTCATTTGATTTCATTTGTTTTGCGTTTTAAACTTCATTTTAAACCAGTGATGGGCAATTTTTTCTGGGAGTGGCCTAAAAGAAAAAAAAAAGTCAGGAGAACTAACACAGTTTATTAAAAATGTTACATTGGTACATTTTACAAAACTACTATACAATTAAGTTCTATTAATTATTAAATGGATTTGTATTTTAATGATATCTAATTCTATAACAATATGAGTTGTCTACATTTTGTAACAAATATTATACTTAAATAAATCAGCTACTTAATACTACTTAAATTACTTGTGGATGGTTTGCGTATTATTTAATCTTTTGACACTGGTCACTAAGCTATGCGAAATGAATTTTTTCTTGTTTTTTCATGTTTTTAACATTTAAAAAAAATTGGAATGTGGATTCCTTTCGCGGGCCGAAATGAACCCACGAATGAGCCCGCAGGCCGTACTTTGTGCATCACTGCCTTAAACCAAGGCCAGAGAGTGCAACTCTAGTGTAGCGAGGGAAGAAGAAGGCTATTTGGGTTTTTACAGGGAACTCCAAGAGAAAATAAAACCATCTGAAATATCGGTTTGAGTGAGGTCAGTGAAAGATGTTAGGAAAGGTCGAGTAGTTGTTAAGTGCAACCGGGAACAGGAAGTACAAAGATTAGAGAAATCAGTGGTGGACAAAATGGATAATAACTATCCTGTGCAAGTTTCAGCTCTACATAACCCCAAAATAAAAATGGCTGGCACGCATAAACAAATGGATGACGAAGAACTTTGTACCAATATAATTACACAGAATTGTCCGGCAGTCGAAGGTTCAGCTAAACTAAAGATGGTGACAAAATGGCAAAATAATGTAATGTTTACTACAGTAGTGGAAGTAGATTCAAAGACATTCCAAGAGGCAATGAAGACTGGCAAATTGAACGTTGGTTGATATATGATTGTATGTTGTATATGATTACGTTTATATAATGAAGTGTTTTAAATGTTCAAGATACAACCATAAAGCCAAAGACTGTAAAAACTCAATGGCATGTATCGAATATCGGAAGGAAGGTGTCGTGTCGCTAATTACACTTATTTGGGGCTTCCGGAAAAACATGTGGGGCTGGTAGCGTGGCTCCATTGATCTATATAATATAAATGGATGGACACCTGCAGCAAAAATTTTCGAGCTATCGTTGGCACACCTTTGTGTAAGAGAGAGAAAACTTTCAGGTATCTCTCTCTCCTACACACATACAAGGCAATTTGGTATTTCGACATAGTTCGCTAATTTTTATGAATTTTTTAAATATATAAATACATGATTAGTTTAACGAAATTAATGTGTTATTAAAAGGTTGGTAGAGGATAACTAAGTTCAACACTTGTTACTTGTTTCTTTAAATAAGTCGATGTTGGCTAATATAGTAACACTTCCTACGATCCTATAACCTGAATGGTCGTTTGAACGTAAGACTTCTACACAAAGTTTGTCATTTGACCAAAATAAATCAACTTTTTAGTAACATTTCATTACAGTTATCGAACATGAATTATAACATGGTTTTCGAAAGCCATATACAAGCTGAGAGCCTACTTAAATATATTGTAATATAGTAATAACTCCAAGACCTATAACATAAATGTTAGTTTGTTATTCAAACATATGTAATTAAGTTGTAAGCTACGTTATTTCATTATAGTTATCGAACATTAAATTTAATATGCCTTCTGAAATCAATAGGCTGTACAAGCTAAGAACCAACTTTAAATATATTGTAATAATATAGTAATACTTCATACAAACCTATAAAACTAAATGATAATTTGAATTTAGAACTAATACACAAAGTTTGTCATTCAAACAAATGTAATTAAATTTGAAGCTACTTTTTATAATTTTAGTTATAAGACTTTAAATATTGTATTGTTTCTTAAACCAATATATAAGCTAATAACAAATTCTAAATATATTGTAGTATTGGCATAATGTAAACAACATGGGAGATAGCTACATATTTTAACATACTGTAGTATTAAAGATTGTATTCTTATTTGTACGATACTACCATTAAAACTGAATTGTATATTCAATAATGTAAATTCGTCTTCAGCCAAATGGGGTGTAATACTTCACTATTGTCAAACAATAATACTTATATTCACTAGAAACACGTTTTTGCACAGGGGCATGGAAAGAAACCGTTAAATCTGTCCCCTCGCTAGAAAGCAGATAACAAACTTTTGCGTCACGATTTGGTCCATTGCAAGGATAATGTTTATGTACATTCAGTATATTATAGATATCACTCTATGGCTCAAGCCCATAGGGTGGTGAATATTAGAAATTGTTTGAGAAGTCTATCCATGTGTGGTATCTAGAGAATCAAACAAATATTACAGTAATATTAACACTAAAGGTGTATATTGATGTTAGTTATGTCATGTTTGTAAGGATCAGGTTCAAGATCGGGTATTGAATTAATTTAAATTAGTTGAAAAATTACTCCTGGACATGAGAATCAAAGCCGCGCTGAGTCAAAGGTCCTGGGTTCAATTCTCGTGTCAAGTGCCATTGTTCAAATTATTTAGATTTAATATTATAGGACTATTGTTTATTTTTTATTTCCACACACAGTCATCTGCCTCAAGCGGTGAAGAGTTCTACAACACTAGACATGCTCAAGGCTAGATTTAAAAATATATATTCAATAAATGAGTGAATTCAATGCATACGTTTTTATGAAGTTTAATTAATAGAGTTTTGGTTGACAGATTTAGTTGTTTTGTGTTGTATGTTCCTGTTTATGTACGGTAACCATTGTTTATTCAGGTATTGTATTTTTATGTATTATGTTTATTGTTAGAAGGATTATGCTATTGAAAAATTTATTACTATTATTATCACCATCATTATTAACTAAAATATTTACCACCCTAGTTTGTGTGTATCATGCTTAGTTTAAGATGGAGCTTTGGTAATTTATGTTGGCACTACTGATCATCCATGACATTCGGTTATAATTATTACATTTTCTCCAAGCTTTTATGTGAGAGTAAAGGCCCTGACACAGACTCCGTATCCGTAGGTCCGTGGTCCGTAGTCCGTGGTCCGTAAGAAATCGATGCTACTATATCAGATTGCTCTGGCCACAGAGTCCTTATCCGTAAGTCCTTACTCCGTAGAAGTTGCCCAACTTTAACTTTCTACGGACTCGTTTATACGGACTACCAATCACAGCCAAGTAAATATGCGCATGCGCCTTGAAATAAAGAAAGAATATCGTGATAGAATCCGTCGCTATGGAAACATATACAAAATGAAAATATGGCTACACGCGGACCTATTTCAGAAACATTTTAAAAAATCTAAACACTCCGGGAAGAGCGGCTTCTAGGAAAGTGTTTTCTGAGAAATATCAAGTTCTCAGAAATATTGACTTTGCTGTTGTAGGTTCAACACCCCTATTATTTGGTTTATATTCCATTTACTAGCGTCATTACCTTTTTCTAATTGATAAATATGGATAATAGTGATTTTGAAATGGATTCTCTTCTTATTGATTGTGTTCGGCAAAGGCCTCTTTTGTTTAGTAAAAAACTTAAAGAGTTTAAAGACGCTTTAAGAAAGGAAATTGCCTGGCTAAGTATTTCAGAAATCATCGGGATACCAGGTAACTTTTTGGCTACAAGTAGGCCTACTTTTACTTTGAAAGCCAAACCACTTTTTTTAAATGTTGCATTTATTTATGAAAACGAGGGGGAAAAAATATATGCATAAATAGTTACTACTCGTATTTTTTTTATCAGGGTGACTCCTTTTTTAGGCAGTTAGAAAATCCACCCGAGTTAGAAAAATATTTGTAATAGTGTAACCCAAACCTCTCTGTTTTTTAAGCCCAGTCCTTTATAGGCACTCATAGAAAATTCATCTGAACTAGAGACATGTTTGTACTTCTGTAATACAAACCATTCTTTTTTTCTTAGCACGTCTTACTACCTATTCAGGTGATAGGCCTGTATACAAATTACTAATGGGTTAGAGATCAGAAGGGTTGAGTTCAGAGGAAGGAATCAGGAAGGTTGAATTCTGAAGAAGTGCACCTGCGTTTGTGTACAGTGAGAGTGGAAAACCCACCCTCTCTGCACCCGACCAAATTTAAACGGCGATTTCCCCGTCTTCAGGCTCTACATGCATAATGTATCTGTTCATATATTTTACTATGCCTAGTCCTTTTTTAGACAATTAGAAAATCCACCTGAGCTAGGAACATGTTCGCATGAGTGAAATCTAAACCACTCTAGCCAGATTGTGTGGCATTCTTCCCCCTGGTGTACTTTGGCACATGTAATTAATATTGAAATAGGACTTGCAAGTTTGTGATAGCCGCAAAGGCCAGCACCACTCATAGGGGCTACCTAATATGTCAGGCAAAGCCCAAAGTTGTTTTTTTAAATAATTCTGCTTTTTTAGCACATAGAAGTATCTTGTCAAATACCCGCCTCGGTGGTGTAGTTATTTAACGCACTAGATTTGTGTTGATCTTTACTGCCGAAGATGGGGAGATCGAGGTTCGAATCTCATTCAGGTGAACTGGGGGGTTTCCTAGATAGTTTTCTACTCTCCCTCCATGCAAATGTGGGTTCACTTCCTCTAAATTCAACCTTCCCAATTCACAACCCATTAGCAAAATTAATACTTAAATGTACAACCCAAACGGGTAGTAAGACACAGTGACAAATTAATTATTAATCTTTCAAATATCCCAAATGTAGTCTTTATTTTTTTTTTATCACACTGTCCTACTTGTTCAGGCATATATGTATATAGATAATTACTCTAATGGGATAGGGACGAGGACGAAAGCATTTTAGAGGTAATTACCCACATTTACATGGAAGGAAAGTGGGAAACCATTTTGAAAAACCCCACCTTCAGTAGAGCCAACTAGGATTCAAACCCCGATCTCGTCTTCAGCAGGCCAATACAACACGAAAATGATGCTTTATACCATTCCGTTTCTGAACCCGGTTGGATTCTTCTAGTGTATTTTTGAGAATAATTTAGGACTATTGAAAAGTGTATAAATAATTGTAAAAAGTTAATATATCGTTTAAAAAAATATTTGTGCAGCTAAAGAATGTAAGTTAAACTGGACTCGACTTAGAGAATATTTTGGCAGACAAGTTTTCTCAACAAAGTTGTTTTTGGTTTCTTTGATCAGCTGACTGCTTGACGCGCGCTCTGTGCTGTAAACTATTTTCTTTCGAATTTTTTGATTGGATGAAGTCTCATACTACCTCATTGGTTGAAACGGTCACGTGATTACGGATACGGAGACTGTGATCGCGTGTAGAATTTCTTATGGACCTGGAGCACGGAGTACGGACCACGGACCTACGGATACGGAGTCTGTGTCTGGGCCTTAAGGTGATCTGTGTTAATTTATCGTAACTCTAATTATCTAGTGTTACATTACACCTGTAAATATGCCTAAGAAAAAAACTGGACAACGCAAGAAAGCAGAGAAGCAAAAATTAAGACAGAAAGAAATTAGAACTGCCAAGGATAATGTGACATTAGCAAAATATCCTAGTAATTCAGCTATGGTTAGTAAATTGTAAAATTGGAACAAGCTGGACTTATTTATGATTATTGTTTACTTAACCCAAACATATTTATAGGGGTTGGCACCTCTAATACCGCATTTGCCGATCGGATTCTGTTCTCTTTAACAACGTAGGCCTATTTAACCGACAGTTTTTATTTCTAAATAGGCCTACTTTCAAAAATATTCTATTTTTGTAATAATGGATATCTAGGCTGTATCCGAAGTCTACTTAACGAGCTGTCGAACCTTGAGGTTCACTTGATAGTTGCATTAGCAATCACGTGATCAAGTACAGATCCGTTCGAATAGTCACAAAGTGTGCTAATGTACCCCTCACAAACCCTCGAGTCCATGGGTGACGCCAAGTTACACTTGACACGCCGTCAATGCGGTGTTTGATCGGCAATTGTTTAACTTTTCGACTGCTAGAGATCAAGGGTGCGAAAAGGATATTTTGACGTTCAAAGAGTTTTGTTGCAGTCCTCGATCTCAAGTGTGTGTAAAGTGTAAAGTCATCAAATCAAGTGTACTTGAATATTCGGATACAGCCTTAGACTAACCTGCCAGACTCAAGTTAAATTAATTAGGCCTATATTTTTTTTACCTAGCCTCTAATATATTGTCACTGGTCAACACTTTTTCACCTAAACAAAGGGCTATAGTGTGATTTGATAGCGAGATTATTTTTTTCTCTGTCAAATTATGAGAAATGTAATTTGTTCCTAGCACTTATACTTACAACAAGATTATGAAGTTTTTAATTAAAACAAAACTGATGAAAAAATTTTGAAATCATTAAAAACTTTTAAAACTTATCAAATTTAATTAGTATTTTTAAGCACAGGTTCTATGAATAGTTTGTTAATAATTTTTTTTTTATTTATTCACATAAAAGGTTAAGTTCAGTTTTTTTCAATGAAAACATTATTTTGTATCAAAAAATATCGCGCAAAATATTTCCAACGCAGCTCTTAAGCAATGTTCCCTTGTAATGTTATCAGCAGTAATACAGCTTGAAGCTCTTAATTCCGCCATTCTAGGGCCTGGCATGTTTTGAGGAGCAGCCACCAGAATGGTGCTATTAGCAATACAAAGGCGTCAAGTTTGTTTACATCTGCAGCCGATTGTTTTGATATTACGTTCTGGTTTTGGCCTGTGTCCTGGCGGTATTTTGGCGCTTAATTATGTCTCCCAAGAGGCCGAGAGTTGTGGAAGGTGGCTTATTATTTCCTGTTTTATACTTTATTGTACCTTGTGTCAAGGGTGCAGAATATGTTCAAAGCTTCAATATTTCCGCAGAACATAACATTTTCATAAAAAGAAAACTCCTCAAAAACCATAGCATTAAAAAAAAACATTAAATATTTGATAGAGGTTGAAGGGAATGAGGAATATTACCTACTACATAGTTTGGAAAATTTAAATATATTTTTTATCATAGATATTTTTATAGTACTACCTACCTAATAAAAAATGTGGTCTCCCAGAAATGGCAATCTTCCCATTTCCTTGTGTGCATTAAATATTGTTATTAATTGTTCATTGATACCAATAGGCTTATTGGTACCAACATTTAATTTTACATCTTGAGAGTAAGATGCAATGGAGTGTAATTCCAGGAGGCCTTGGTTTAATTGTTGATTTTCACAGAATTTTTGTTTTCTCATTGACTCGCTGCTACTGCAAGGTCTATCTGTATCAACCATAATAGGGAAGATACTATCACTATCTACGACCATGAGTTTTTCTCGATCACATAATTTACATTTTATAAAACTTGCAATACTCTCTTAATCCTTACTTCTAGGTTTTGCTTGGGGTTTTGTTTTTAGATACGTGATATCTGAGTTTATCACGTCTACCACATCATTTTCAATAAGCAGATTTGACGTCTTGTTTGCTCTTAAAAGTCGACATAATAAACTTTTGTTTCACTAAACCATCTAAATTTTTTATAAACATTTATCTATTGTACGATGTACAAACCTTAATAGTTCCACTAAAAACAACAATTTCATGGCTACACAATTATAACAATACACATGTCATGAGTTTAAATCAACTGTGCGCACATCCGTGTAATTAGGCCGTGATATAAGGGTGACTGAATTCAAACTAAAACAAAACATAGCTCACCCTTCCCCACCCTCTCCCGTCTGCCCGCCATAGCTACCAAACACCCGAGGTAGGGTAGGTAACTGGAGACTCATCACTCAATCAGGCCTTTAGCCAGGTTGAATTATTAGATCTTTCCTTTGCCCCTTATCTCAACCTCTGACTTCTTATTTAGAACTCTGACCCATTATCTTAGCCCCTAGACACCGCAACTCCTTGTGCTTAAACCAACACTGCCTCACTATGGCACTTACTGGTAGTGTGGGTGTTGCGTGTCATCGGCCTTTGTTTTTCATACAAACGAAACTACCATATCAGAACCAGAATGTACTAAAAGCGTCAACAAAATTGTTGACCTTTTCCCTGCCCCAAATTTTCCAAGGACTGCTTTAATTTCCCCCAAACCTCGTTCGCACATTCAGACATATTCTGCACCCCTGCCTTGTGTGACATAACAATAAGTATGTAGAATGATATGGCAAATACATAAGCGGCACAGCAAAGAGTCGAATTCTGTGATCCGGTACTTGTCTGGTCTCAAGGGTGCCATACTAAAAAGTTTCAACCTGTACTAACAAATCTGTCTTGATTATAATTGTCTTAAGGTAATTCAACACTAAACATCTTATTGCACTATTTTAACATGTGTACATAATAATTATCATAAGCTATGAATACTGATTCACTGATTTCAAATTATTACAGTTCATGAGCTATAAAGGGTCAAACGTGATATATTTTATGTACCGTTCTGTTGCTTAAGGTGGAGTGCTAGTGAGCACGAGTTTAGGGCGGTATTTTTGCAGTTTTTATAGCACAAACATTTTTTGGCCAAAATAAATCAAATATTTCTTCTATAGAAACATAAGAGTTTAGTTTTCTGCACATGCCAATCTCAACAGTTGTTGAATATGGCACCATACAAACTGCTAGACAACAAACTGCTCGACAAGCTATAAAAAAATATTTGGAAGGCTGGGTGGGTCAAGTGGCCGACACGACTTGGACCAACTGCTAGACAAGCTCAAGTATAGGAGTACAAAGTGATAGACAACCAAGCGATCGACACGAGAGAACAAATCTGTAAAAAGACCAACTGCTAGACACGCAGAAACGACATGGACCAAGTGATCGACACGAGCTGGACCATGTGATAGACAAGCTCCCATATAAGAGGACAAAGTGATAGACAGCCAAGCGGTCGACACGAGAGGACCAACTGCTCGACAAACATCAGATGAATCCAGTTAAGAGTGGCACAAGTGACAGACAAGTTATTTCAAAACTAACAACGTGATAAACATGGGCTTAGAAAGTTGGGTATAAGGATGGTCTGGATCCTCCTAGAAATTGCTGTTCTCTCGACACCCTAGATTTAACTAGCCCCAAAAGGGTGCGATCCACTTATATGTGTATAAACTTAAACTATCGTGTTTTTAATTTTAATAATCTACTTACACATTGCACTCTTCAAAACATATTTTCTAACACTGGTTTAGTTATAATTTCGAATAAATAATAGGTTTTGATACATACAATATGGTATCTGAAAATAAAGAATGTTTCTCTGAATGAAACGAGTTATCGGATCTGAGGAAAGGAGACAAACGTTTTGTTATAAATGGTAAAATCATACTTTAAGAACTAACAAGATGAAATAAAATTTTATATAAAAGAGCAACTGCCAGAAACTAAGTTGGTAGCTTATGATCAGGGTTCGATTCTGCCAGGTACAGTGAGGGTGATTTTTCTTAAAAGGTTTTCCACTCTGCCACCACGCAAATTCAGGTGCACTATATATAAATTTAATCTTCCTCATTCTCAACACATTAACGTAATTAGTAAATAAGCGTATAACCCAAACAGGTGGTAAGACACAGTGCTACAAAAAAAATTCTAATTGCACTAATGGATTAAAGAAGAAATGTTGTTATTATAGGATATGTGCTCTCATTTGCATGTAGGGAGAATGTAAACCATTAATGAAATATCACCCTCCGTACACCCAGCTGGATTTGAAGCCTGATATTCCCGTCATTGACAGTCCAGTCTATTTTGAGAATGACGCTTTAGACCATCAACCATCGTAACCAAGCATAAAATATTTTGTTGATGTTGCGTTAGCACCAGGTTTATTAATATGTTAAAATAAGGAGCTAAGTTAAGATGAAATAATCCCGCATTAGTGTAAAAGTTAGATGTAAAAACCACAAGGGTGGTAACTATCAGCCCAATCCACTCAGTCGGAATGATTACTCTTATTCAAGCTACTCTAAAACCTTATTAGACCGTGTGACAAACAGCGTTTTTTAGGAGGTCAAACAATACTTAGACCTAGCAAACAGTGTTATTTAGGAGGTAAAACAACACTTACACCTAGCAAACAGTGTTATTTAGGAGGTCAGACAATACTTAGACCTAGCAAACAGTGTTATTTAGGAGGTCAGACAATACTTACACCTAGCAAACAGTGTTATTTAGGAGGTCAAACAATACTTACACCTAGCAAACAGTGTTATTTAGGAGGTCAGACAATACTTAGACCTAGCAAACAGTGTTATTTAGGAGGTCAAACAATACTTACACCTAGCAAAAAGTGTTATTATTAAGGAAGTCAAACAATACTTTACACCTAGCATAAAGTGTTATTTAGGAGGTCAAATATACTTACACCTAGCACAGTATTATTTAGGAGGTCAAACAATACTTACACCTTGCATAGTGTTATTTAAGAGGTCAGACAATACTTACACCTAGCAAACAGTGTTATTTAGGAGGTCAGACAATACTTACACCTAGCAAACAGTGTTATTTAGGAGGTCAAACAATACTTACACCTAGCAAAAAGTGTTATTATTAAGGAAGTCAAACAATACTTTACACCTAGCATAAAGTGTTATTTAGGAGGTCAAATATACTTACACCTAGCACAGTATTATTTAGGAGGTCAAACAATACTTACACCTTGCATACAGTGTTATTTAGGAGGTTAAACCATACTTACACTACTTGACATATGTTTGTAGGGTTTGCTAAAGTAAGAATGTAGGTGGAAATAACTTGAAATCAAGGACAAGCGTGTATTGAATTAACTGTTCTGTCACTTAGCCCACTCTTAACTGGATGATATCAAAGTTTGTCGAGCAGTTGGTCCTCTCGTGTCGATCGCTTGGTTGTCTATCACTTTGTACTCCTATACTTGAGCTTGTCTAGCAGTTGGTCCAAGTCGTGTCGGCCACTTGACCCACCCAGCCTTCCAAATAATTGTTTTCATTTTGTCTACCGGTTGGTTGTCTATCACATGGTCCAGCTCGTGTCGATCACTTGGTCCGTGTCGTTTCTTCGTGTCTAGCAGTTTGCTGTCTACCACTTTGTCCTCTCGTGTCGACCACTTTGTTGTCTATCACTTTGCCTGCTCCCGTTGAATATCTGTCATGAGCATGGCGGCATTTGGTGACAAAACTTTTCTCTTTATTTAAAATGTTTGCCTTAAGTTAAAGTAATTAATGCAAGGGGATGAAATTTAGCATAACTAGTTATTATTATGATTTGTACACAATAAAATATATATAATATTAATTTAATATCAATAATTTATAATAATTTTAAATATTAATAGTAATATTAAATATTAAGTACCCTATATCAGTAAAATAAAAAGTGTGTGTCATGAGTGTTACACAATATCTTTTGCACACAAAGGTCTGAAATTTAAATGTTAGCAGCCCCTGTGCATGAACATTTACCCCTCAAAAGTCAGAATTTTAAAATTTTTACTAGAATATTTTTTAGTTAATCAAAAAATGGGTCGGAAGAAATAAAACAAAGATTTTTTTCCATCTGGTTGAAGCAAATAAAAGCGTTACCAGGTTAATGCCATGTACGTCTGCTAATTAATAATAATATTATTACTATTTCATTGTATACAGACACTGCAAGTGATGTCTTACAATTATTTATTCTATGGTATTAGGAACTGGGAAGTTATTTGCCACTCTGACACCACCTATCTCTAACTTGAGCTAATTCCATCCAGTCCACCTCATTACACCCTAGATTTGTTTCTTATGCTACCCTCCCATCTGCGTCTAGATCTTCCCATTGGGTTTACCAGTCAATGCCCTGAACAAGGTTATAGATTCTCCCATTCTCACTTCGTCCTGCCCACCTAATCTACAAACTTTGATTATCCTACAATGTACAGGAGATATAACTCTCATTAATCATTATGTAACCTCCTTCACTCCCCATTAGCCACATTCCTTTTGGACCATATATCTTCCCAAGCACCTTGTTTTCATCATGTAAGGTAAGAGACCACGTTTAACACCCATAGAGAACAACCGGTGAAAATTATAGTTTTCTATATTGTGAGTTATATATTCCTGGACAGCCGTTGGGATGAAAGCTTGCTCAGCACGTAATAGCATGCATTTCCTCACTGCACTCTTTTCCTAATTTTCACTTTAATATTGTTATTGCTATTTAAATCTGTTCCTAAATATTTAAACTCGATAACCCTGTCAAATGATTTGTTGTTTGAAGTAATCTCTAAAGCTGTGCTTTCTCTATGAATAAATATTTAGTCTTTTCACTGTTCACTTCTAAACATATTTCCTAATATTTGTATATCTTACAACAATACAACAATTTCCTTACAACAAAGTTGAATGAGCTGTATATCCTAATATTTGCATTGTACTGTTTAATGTCATTTCCCCAATAGCATATTCTAGGGCTGGATTAAAGAGTAATGGGAAAGTGCATCTCCTTGTTTGAACCCAAAAGATCTGATAAGGGTCATCCGACCCATACACTGCCATGCATATTAGTCAAACATATCTTAGTTATATATTCTTTACATTGAAAAATGACACCTGGACACGAGAATTGAATCCGGACTTTTGGCTAAGTATGCTATTGCTTTAACCACTGAGCTATCCAGGAATCATCCCGTGCCCAGAGTCATTCTTCACTCATATTTTAAGGCAGAGTCTGTGATAGACTTGTGGAAATTGTGGCTACAAATGTGTGATTTTATTAAGATCACGAGCTATCAGATAACGCAGCCATCTTGGACTCGGCAGTTGGCTTTTTTGCTGCCAATAGCACAATAACAACTGTATGAATGCTCATATCATCATGGATTAAATAGATTAGCTATTTATTTGATCATACCTCAGTTAGCTTTAAAACAAGTCTTTTGGGTCAGTGGTCAGCATTGATTACATTTTACTTATTCCTAGAATATGTTGGTATTATCCATGAATAGAAGAGTTGTTATAGTAACTTTATAAATGGTAATAAAGCTCTTTCCAATTTAGTTCACTTTGTAGTGGCCACATTTTCCCAACTTTCATACAAGTGTTTTCAAGTGATATTCTATGAACATAATCAAATCTGAGTACAGTACTTACAGGCCTACCAACATGAGAATTTGTGCATGTCTAGGGCCCATGTTTTTGGAAATTATTCACTATGTTTATTAAATGAATTCAAATTTTTGTTTGTTTCAGGAATGTGATAAATGTCAAAGGTTAGTTTATAAAAAATACAGCTATTTCTCTCTAGTGATAAAAATAATATTTTGATGGTCACATTAGTTTTCTTTATTTTTAAATATTTAATTTTATGTAAAATAACAAGGGCCTAATTTATGTAAATTGTGTAACAGTAGCAAAAGTCCTTTCAAACCGTTTTTCATAAAACCTTAAGCCACTAGAATCACTGGTTTAGTACCATAAAAAAAAGGACACTGTGGCGGTAATTCCCCAAATTCAAAGTAACTTTGTGTTTTAAGTCGAAAATTAAATGAGCAATTTAAGATTTAAGAATATATTTTAATGGTTTTAAAATTACAAAGGCAAGATACACATAGGACTAGCGGTAATTAAATTCAATAGCTTCAGCTTATGATAGCAATTTAAGCAATGATCAAAGTATTTCTATTAAGCTCAGACTCGCCTTGGTGGCGTAGTTGGCTAACGCGCTTGTTGTGTTGAGCTCGACTGCTGAGGACGGGGAGATCGAGGTTCTAATCTCGGTCGGGTGAACTGGGGGTGGTTTTTCCTAAATGGTTTTCCACTCTCCCTCCACGCAAATGCAGGTTAACTTCCTCTAATTCGAAGTTCCCATTTCCCTAATCCATTAGCGTAATTAGTACTTAAAAGTGTATAACCTGAACAGGTAGTAATACGCGGTGCTATTATTATTATTAAGCTCAGGAACATGAAATGACTTGATTTTATCTCCATAGCTGACCGACAATACAGCAACTAGGGCCATTCTTTTAAATTAGATAAATATTAATCAAGTGACATGATTTATAAGAATATAAAAAGCCTAATGGGGCATTTATTAAGTTCATTACACTAAAACCATGTCCACACTCAGAAGAACTACAAGGAAGTGATTTCTAAGCAATCTGCCAGAGTTTTAAGAAACTCTAAAATAAGTCTTCCTCCACAGTCGACGTAGTCTAGATATCCATTCAAAACATTTATTTTCAGTTCTGTTCTGAAGCAGCTGCGACTTTTTTTTATGGAATCCTCAACATTTCTCACATCCATATTATTCAGACACGAGCTTGAGCGTATTATTTCAAAATTCATAATAAGTTTTGAATATTATTCTTGTATTTCTCTTTAATTCCTATAGGCATATTTAAATTGTTGTTAAACATATAACTATTCAAGTGTAAATAATGCTGCTCAAAAGAATTGCAAATGATTTAATGATCGATGTCACAGCTTGTCAGTAAAATCCACACAACAAAATTACCCACACTCAGCTGATTTTATACTTTCTTTTATTCTTTCCCATGATTTGGATCTCATTGGTCTATTAATTCTTACTGCACAATTTATCAGATAATAATGATATGATCTACCTTGCAATTTGTTTGAAAAACTCATCAGTTTTTCAAATGCGTTATATCACACAGATACCTTTTTGAACATGTTTGGTTAACCATTCCCAACATTTTATTTTCTCATTTGAATTTGGTGTTAGGTCATTGATTTTATCCTTAAAGTAAACATTTAATGACAGGTAGAGGCAGGTATGAAACAGCCACTCACATCTAGTATTAGACTAATTTTATTCATTGAACTCAAAATTTTGATGCAACAGCAAGCATTCTTTTGTGTTCTTACTCGCCTTGGTGGTGTGGTTAGCTAACACACTAATTTTGTGTAGCGTTAGACTGCCGAGGACAGGGAGACGAGATTCGAATCTTGCTCAGGTGAACTGGGGGGTTTCCTAAATGGTTTTCCACTCTACCTTTATGAAAATGTGGGGTCACTTCTTCTATATTCAATCCTCCCAATTCCCCTAACCAATTAGTGTATTTAGTACTTAAGCGTACAACCCGAAGCTGTCGTAAGACACGGTGCTAAGTATTATTATTATTATATTTTTGTGTTCTTAGGAGATTGATAAATAATGTACTAATATTTTCATAAATGCTTTGAAATTATTTGTAGGGTAGATTTAATATAATCAATGGTGTCAATGATTGCTAGCTCCAATGCATGATTAAAACTGTGTCAAAATAAAATAATAGGAAATGTCTTACAAATGCATAGTTTCCATTCTGACTATCCGCCTAACATAATATTAGCAACATTATATGCTAAATAGATTGAATATATTTCCAAATATTTCAGTAAATCCACGTGACTGAGGACACATTAAGAGGGAGTTATTTATTGTTTGTGCTCTTTAATATTTCAATTCAATCTATACAAATCAATTCCAGTGTTTGTATTTTTGTAGTTCTTATATAAATAATTAGTGTAGAAAGTAAATTTAAACTTGTTACTCATCAATTATTATTAGTGATCATTTCCTCTCTTCATTCACTATTTTGGTTCTGCTTCCTTATCTTAATGACTGTCATGGTCACTAATTGGTGTTACACTATAACAAGAAGGGAGTGGGTTACCATATTCAAATGGTTCTTGTTTTTAAGTTCCAATAAAGGAGTATAGTCACAATATGGATGACTCTTTGCCGAGTACTAAGCTACTTTAAAGATGTTAACTGTTTTAAACTTTTTAGGAATTGCTCTAATATATGGTTTGTGTTTACAATTTGTGTATCAAATAATATTTACATACTTTGTTTATAACCCTGGGAGTTTTCATGAGCACGTATATTTTGTTCCAACCTCTTCTCTTCTGCCCAAGTGTTAGCTCTGTTGTATATTAAAAGACGAGGCATGAGATGTATCATAAGCACTAGCACTAATTGTTCTGTGATCCTCACACAACTGTTAGTCAACATTATAATTTACAGATATTTCAGTGACCATTTAAACTATTTTATTATTAGGTTCATAAGAAAGTTTTGTTTGAAATAAAGCATGTTTCATGTTTACAAAGTCAAATCTGTACTTAATACCCAAAATATAAATATTTAAAGTGCATGTGAAGCCACACACCACATTAAGACTCACTTAGCGCAAGGATTTCCGACCAACAATTAAGGCCAGATTGAGAATAGGTAGTCCATTAAGTCAAACACTCATTTAAAAAACTAGGTTCGCTGCCACTCGTGGTAGGCGGGGAACGGGGAGGTTTGTTAAGGCTGTGGAAAATGGTAGTAATCCTTCTAAAATAGCTACAATAGAGCATGTAGGCCTACTTGACTCCCTTCTCTTGTCGGGAGTGGTCCGAACTACCTTGTGGGACAGCTCTAGCAAGGCCTTATTGCAACCAGGTTTAGTGCCTTATTTTTGTTACAAAACCAAATTTATAAACCCTTTAAAGCACCAGGACTTGCCCTGGGCCACCTTAGCTCGATTAAGCTGACCATTTTTATCTCCAATTTGGAGTAAGCTGCCCACTCATACATTCTTAGTGCAAATGCTGTAATAAAGTGAGGGGAGATATAGTCAAGTTCAAACATTAACACATTATTTTCTTCGTCATTTCTTAGTACCTGCTCTAGCTTTGTACATAAGTTAACTACTACTCCAATGGAATGGGGATGGGGTGGTTAAAATTTTAGAGGATATACAAGCTACCCACATTTGCATAACAGTAGAATGGGGAACCATTTAGGAAAAACCACCCTCAATACACTGACTATTGTTCAAATCACCAACAATACAGTCTAACATGAGAGCAAACGTTGTCCAAGCAACCATCGATGTGGATATAGTACAATTAAAATGGTCATTTTCACATAATCAAAAATAAAATTGACACATAGCTTCTTTTTAGTAAAAAGAGTTTTATTTCATTAACATATTTGGTGATTGACAAAATTAATTTTCATACAAATGACACATTTAAAGCTTTTTTCCATGTGACAGTCTTTACTACTCATACCATTTTCACTCCTGTTGACGGGTAACAGCATGACTAATTTACTTCTGAAATAATTGATTGTGAATTTGTTTAAAAAATGTCCTGACAAGTGATTCTCTCCCAGGAAACAGAAGAACCGAGCATTCTGTTATTTCTGCCAGACTCTGCAACGTCTTCCGCAGTGCGCTCATTGTGGGAAAGTGAAATGTATGTTGAAGACTGGAGATTGTGTCATCAGGCACGCTGGGTGTTCACTACAGGCCTAGGCATGGTGGTAAGTCACGTTACACCCAAACTTGCCACGGAACACTTAGTTCTGCATGCCTCACATGCATGTACACACAACAATAGTTTTTAATTTACACTTTCAATATAATGTTTCTTTTCAGATTAAAACTAACATAATTCTTACAGCCTCTTTCTAGCCAAATTCCGAATTTTTTATTTATTTATCATGAACTAATCAAGGGCTATAGTTTCATTTCCTGCAGGTTTTGTGGTAAGGATTAATTCTGGCAAGACACACAATTTAAATATGTATATTTTTTTTCACATTTCATGGCGTTTACAATAGTTTGCCTCAAGTGATTTGATTCGTGACCTGGAATAGTTTTAAATACTGTATCTCATTTGAAGGTGACCTGGTGGTCCAGGGTAAGGTGTCGACTCTGATCTGAGGCCGGGGTTCAATCCTCGGTCCGGCACAGATTTATCTGATTACCAAACCCTTCCTTCACCTCTGACAAGAGTGTATTAATCACAACTTGTAAATGTGGGAATGCCAGGCCTCCACCGTGGTTCGGATCCCACGTTAAACTGTAGGTCCTCCATTTCATCTCACAATCACCCCACCATTACACATTAGCGTAAGTGCGTATAACCCGAATGGGTAGTAAGACGCGGTGCTAATAATAATAATAATATCTCATTTGAATTATGAAGCCAGTCAAAATATTGTAGAACTTGATCAGGACTACTTGAACTGTGTATTATTTCAAATGCTCCTTAGGTAAACTATTAGCATGTGAGATCTAATTTGTTATACAAGTGGTTCATACTTGTTCTTTAACTAATATTTTTCTCTAAACTATATTAGTTTTGGTACACCAATAACTAGAGCTCTGTAAAAATGGTTTTATTTTTAGTTAAATTTTGGTTTTTAAATCTTACTTTTCATGTCATTTAGTGTTTAGTTAAAATTACATGTCCTTTGAGGTGTTTAAGTATTATTTATATATAGAGACAAGGTATACAAAATTAAAATTTATTATTGAAACCTTATATATTTGCTTTAAAATTCTTTGTCAAGTTTGTCTGTATATTTTACAATTTTGTAGCCTAAAGTTAGCTTACACTACAGCAAAATACTAATCAAATTAGAGCATGGTCTAAATTTCTGCTTAATTTCTTCTTAATTTCATGTTTATTTAAAGATTTTCTTGTAAAAGCATGGTTATTTTGTTTTAAAGGAGATTTCATGTAACAAGACAATTTGTTTTATTTAGTTTTTCATAAAAATTATAAATCATATCAAAGGAAAAAGTACTCGATTCCATCTTTGTATGGCACTTTTCGCTTTATCGCATTTCACTATTTTTACAACGCTCTACCGATAACTAAAGCTGAAATTAATATAGCCCAAGCGAGCAGCAATACATGTTGCTAAAACAAACATAAGTACATTGAAGGGTAGAAGAAATCACTCAAATTAGAACACATTAAAATGTTAGTAAAAACCAGCCTAAATTTATATCACTGGACAAATGTGTGATTCAGCTAACTAATTTAAAATCAAACTTCATTAAACTATTAATACAGGCCCTAAAAAAATTCTTATTTTGTCACTCTTCCTTACTTAATTTTAAAATAAGCAAAAAATCTCTATAGGAACATTTGTTCCATCCACTTTATCACTCCCACAGTAGAGTGGATTGTCGAAGACAGAATCCCTGATGGGTGGTACTGAGAAGGTTAGTTTTTCCTTATTGGTTTCCCACTGTGCGTGTAGGCTTATGCAAATGTGGGTATAGTCCCTCTAAATTTCACTTTTCTCCTATATACAACATTAGTGAAATTAATATGCATATAACTAACAAGAAGTGAGATGCGGTAGAAAAATAAATAAAAAACATTAATTACACATTTTTTTACCCATTTGTTCCTTAACACTATTACCTAAATTATAAATACAACCATCTTACCTTATGTCTCCTTGTATAGTACCTTTAACTGATCGTTTAGCATATATTATATTAATCACTGATTGGTGTGCATAAAATACAACATATATGATTGCACGCTCAACAGGAAATATGTTATTTCTTCTTCTTCAGCTTAAAACTTGATTGTAATATATATATAAAAAAACTGAAGGAGTACAATATACACAACAATGTCTTTGGAGTAAAAAATAAATGTAGCTAACAATAATTTGTATAAAGCCAATGCTCTGGTGTCCAACTGGGAAAACCTCCCATAGTTAATTTTATTCTTACTCTTTCACTATTTCTCCATTGTCATTATTTGTTCCATTTACATCATAAAACCTAGTAACTCTTTTGACATGTTTAAAAGCGTCATTAGTTTGGTTACATGATTCGAACCTACTGCTCATCGGTCTTTGTTTTAGCCCCTTTCTTTGATAACATAACTTATATACATATTTTATTTTTTAATTATTTGAGGTATTTAACACGCACTTTCTGAATCAACTGATCACAAGAATTTCTATGAGCAAGAGTGAAAGGGCCTACCTATTCTGCCGGGAAAGATACTTTCACATACCTTCCAAGTTTATCTTACATACCACAATCAACATGGAACCAACGGCTTTATACTTTTCCTCTTAAGGAAGCTGCTCTATGGATTTTCAGCACTTAAAAAAATGTGTTTACTCCGCCGGGGTTTGAATCCACGAACATCAGGATAATAGTGTAATTTATATTTGATTTTAATATATAACTTGATTGAGTATTTGACTTAGGTTAGTGTGTTTTCTTACAAATTTGTTCTTAAAATAGGTATGTAAATGTTTTTATCTCTGGTAGAAGGAAAAGGTATTTTATGCCTCAATAGTAACCTTCTCAATTGTAACACAACAAGAACCAAGATAACAATTCAGTGACATAATAAGACAACAATTTATATATTCACAAAGGAAAACCTTACAAAGACTTTGGATGAACATACAACTTCGTAATCGCATAAATAAGGAGATTCTGTTCAGCGAGTGAACATGAGTCCAACATAGCCACACAAAGCAGAAAACAATAAAAAGCAAATATCCTAATTAAACCATGTTAAAGTTGGTCAGACAGTGTTTAAAGTACCAGAATTCATTATATAAACGAAATCAAACTAAATTTGATGTAGATATTTATAATTTATTTAAATTAACAACTTTAATATATATATATATATATTGGGGAATCCTTAAGGATATTTGAGGCTCAAATCCTTAAAAACAATTTTATTTATGTTAAAATTGAGAGTGAATTTTGAAAAGTAAGAATGAAATAAATCAATATGTTATTTTTTAGTCTTAAAGAGAAAATTGGAAAAAAGCAATGGAATACCAGAGCCCCTTACCACGCAAAACCGAGTGTGCTTGAGCAACCCAAACTACTCCTGTATTTACTGTAGCCAAATACATTTCACTGACTTGAAAACAAGTGCACGTGTGATTTAGGAAGGACCAATGTGGAGCCTAGATTTCAAAACATCTCCATACAAGGTATGACAAATAATTAAGGTATCTGTAGGGGGGCTAGATTGCCCGATTCATCCTAGGAGTCGTTGGGTCGATGAGCATTAGCGAGGGTCATCATTACATCTTTATGTTGTTCCCAATCAACATTTTCCGGAGCGGTCTTGCAAAATTGGGCAGGATCTTGTTTAGTTGGACATGTGTTATAGTTATTGTAGCTAACGCTACACAAGTACTAGCCACCCTCATCTCCCCTTTTCCTCAACAGATGCACATTATCACAACCCCTTGACAGTGATTTGTTGAAACTAGCTCCTTCTCAAGGTTAATAGCGGTACCCTTGAAGTAGCAGTATAGGGCAAGAATATTAAAGGAGTGATGGAAACTAGAAAAAAATAATGTGCTAAATAAGGAAAGTGAAATAGAAAAATATTATTATTATCGCATCTTACTACTCGTTTGGGTTATACGCACAATAGAAAACTAATATTTTCTTTTTGTAAGATGCACTTTTCTCAGGTTTATTGTTTTAGGGTTTGTTTTTAAACTTACAATGGCCTACAAGCCTTGGATATTTATTTTTCTTAACTGTCCAGTAAAAGGTAGTCTCATATTCTACTAGCTACCTCGACGCTACACCCCTGGTTTTTACTAGAGGTTCTTAAGAAAGGAGTGCTCTAAGATGTTTTACATAATAGTTTGCTTGTTACTGATGTTGTAGGGTGCAATATGTGATTTCTGTGAGGCCTGGGTATGCCACGGTCGACGATGTCTGCAGTCGCACGCCTGTACATGTCCCTTGCAAGACGCTGTGTGTATAGAGTGCGAGAGAGGAGTTTGGGATCATGGAGGACGCATCTTCCGTTGTTCTTTCTGTTCCAACTTCTTGTGTGAAGATGACCAGTTTGAGCATCAGGCTTCGTGTCAAGTTCTCGAGTCTGAGAGCTACAAGTGTAAGTTTATTCTCTTCAGGGTGATAACTGATTTTGACAATGTTAGAGTACTTCTTGTATACTTTAAGTTGGGATGAATGCTTCAAACCTTTGACTTCTTAGTGATAGTCAAGATTTGGAAATTTAATTATTTTTTTTACTCAAACCTTAAATTTGGTTATGTTATAGCCATTATTTTGCGGTCTACTAGAGATCTAGCGCAACATGATTATAGGACAAAATTTACCAGGTGCCATAACATAATTTAACATTTAACTGAAGGTAGCAAAAACATAAAAGGCCTAATTTAGTCACTATTTATATTTTATATCAACTTAAGAATTAATGTTAACAAATCAGTGTTAAAGAAAATAAGCCAAACTAACGTGGAGAAGTTAACTTCTTTTGTTTATCCATTGTTTTTTTAATATCGAAATTCACCTCCGATATTCTTGAATATGAGGTTGAAAGATAGCTTTCTATAAAACAAATTTTAAAACAAGAAATGGACGGAAGTATACATCTGAGAAGCAGGTTATTTTAGTTCTAATCGAACCTCATATTAAAGCAAAAATTATCCATGAATTTCAAATAATTATCAAATAAAGTCATATCCTATTTAAATAATCCTAAAATTTTTATGTTAAGCAGTTACACATTATAAAAAAACGTTAAACTAGATACCTTAGTGCTATGTTATCTTGTATAAACAAGTTCAACATGTTCTTGCAACAATAATTCACCTTGTCATAGTAAAGTGGATGTAAGGTTAATTAACTATTTCAATATGTATCTTCAATCCTTGAAGTTGACACATTTGTTACATATTATCTAAGGATGGGAATATAGGCTATATGAAGGTTTAATAAAGGTTTTGTTTGTGGAAAAGTGTGGCTTACTTTGCAATGGCCTAAAACCCCATCAGTTATTTTCTAGTTTGTTTGGATTTGAGTTATCAAAAAATACAACATTTGAATCGATATTATCGGAGCTTCCCAGACCTGTAGACAGAAATTTTGTCAAAATTCATATATTCATCGCGACAGAATATGTTTGTTTCTCAAGTTTGCTTTTTTTTACCAACAGAATCATTCAAGATCAATAAAAAAATTAAAATATGATAAAAATAAATATTGAAAGATGTTGTTGTCAACATAATTTAAAATTGATGCCCACTATCTATAATTTTGTGTGGTTTTCAACCCTCCCCCGTAGTGGTTGCAACCTTTCCCTATTTAACCAGTAACTCTCCATAAAACCACCATAGCGATTGTGTCATACAATGGAACTTTATAAGTTATTCAACAGGGATCTTTAACGATCACTTTCCTACTCAACCAAACCCAGTGTTCGGGACCTACATATTAAACATCATCAGGGAATAAGTGCCTCAGTTAAATAAAGATATGACATTAAACAAAACATGAATTGTAACAATATTGGCCTCTTGGCTAGTTTATTAATAAAAGACAAAAAGTTGTATATACAATAACCCAAGATATATTAAGAATGTAATTTCTGTGCAATTTAATTGATGTATAAACAAAATCAATTTCTTCTCAATTAACATATTATTAAATTCAGGAGCAAGTGGTAACGTCAAATGATGACATAGAAATTTTACAGTAATAAACTAGGGATAATACACGTAATCCACAAAATGATAATATAAATTCTTTAACACTTTAATTAGTGTAATATAGAATACAAATGCCTAACGCCTGACTCATTGATAAATAGGCTGTAAAATGTTATAGTATAGTAGGCTAATCCTTCTCTTCAACATTAACACTTACTGGTTCATGCCCAAAAAGATAGTTAAAGTTACGCATTAAGGCTTAATGACCTAACCCTCTGACAACACTCAAACACCTAACTTCAAAATGATCTGACGGATAAAAGGTTTTACATATGTGAAATCTAAAAATATCAATATAAGCTTTAATAAAATATGAATATTAATCAAGTTATGTAACAGATTTTGGATTCAAAAATCTTAATATTCAGGAAAAATAATAAATAATACAAACCAAAGATAAATTCTTAAAATGCAAATAAAACAGACAGCTCTTCATATTTAACGTTTAATGCAGTCCATAGCCACTTATGTAAACTAAAGAAAAATAATATACATCTCCAACATTACAACTACTTACAACCTAATATGTTCCTAATGACTATTGGCATTAAAGATTAAAGATTATTGCTGGGTACTTGCTTATATTCTGCTTGAAACAGTGGGGGAAATATGGGTGACATAAGGTGAGATCATTCACAGCCAATAAGCTCTCGGATTACCTCATCGGCGCCTGCGCACACCGCCGATAGGTACAAGATGAAGATGGGGGTGGGGGGGCACACTTTGCACACAGCTCCAATAACCTCCACAAGGCCATGCATGCGCATAAACCGCAACATCGGTTTAGTCCTGTGGTAACGATTGCACGTTCACGGCAGGCTTCAGATATTGTTTATCGTTAGTGGTGATCACAGTTGTCGGCTGGCGTGTTTTCTTGCTCTGTACGTAGCGCCGGTTTAGCAGTTAAACGGGGTGAGTGCACAATATACACACTTGGTGGTGGAGGTTTGGTGGTTAAAGTTTGAAGCCACAGTACAGTTTCTTTAAGACTTTCAAACATATTTTAGTTCTATGTTAAATTTATCCATTTTATATTAAATACATATACCTTAAATTTAGTGGGATGGGTTTTTTCATTCGAGCAGGATATTTCAAAAAGCTTCAGAGTTCAAGTCGAGTATATTAGTAATTTTGAAATTTTAAGGCCTAATATTTTATTATTTTAAAAGTTAAATAATATATTTAAAATGTCACCAGTAAAAAAAAAAACCTGCAAAGACCACATCTTTAAAATGTGCAATTTTAAAAATATTTGAAAACAACATATGTTCTTAAAATAAGAATAACACTCATGTTTATAAATAGTAAATATTTTTGAAAAAAAAAGTTGAAATAATGATATTAGTTTTTAAATTAGAAATAACAATTTAAAAAATAATTTAAAAATAAGGCAAACACACAATTCTTTAAATGCATTACAATTAAACTAACATAAACAAAAGTTAATAAAATTGATCTTTCAATTAGCTAATATTTCACTTTTAAGAAAACATATGAATCACATGCATTTAGAAATTTGAAATGTTTCATGTTTTGTTTATTAAACCGTAATGTAATAATCACCATGATCACTTCTATTTCACTTCCATTCCTCCAAATGCAGTTGCGCCTTAAATGGGCTCTCAATCAAAATTATATTATTACAAAATTTATTTTAATTCACTTTTTAATACCTATAAAAGTTGAGGTTTATACTTTAAAATGAAAAATAAGATTGTTAAATAGTATTTGTAGTAGACTAGTAAGTTTGGTAAATTATTTATAGCAATGTTGATCAACATTGATTTTAGACAGGTTAGCCAACATAATTCCATAACTAAAAGTAATGAATTCTAGTTTTGTAGTTAAACATATTTACAAATTTTAAATTTTCTAATTTTGAAAACCTTGTCTATTCTCAATGGGGTTGTGTAGGAATAGTAAGTATTATTCAATCATTTAGTGATCAGTTTAGCTATTTTTATTTACATTGCCTTGTCATGGCAATGTAACTTTAATCAAAGATAATTCAAAATGAACTAAAATATTGAATTAGCTTACATCTCAAAAGTAATTCTACTACTAGTTTAATATGTTATTAATGTAAAATTTGATATTAATTTTAACATATTGTTATGTTACCATACTTACCATTGCGTTTTAAAACTTGATTTATACGTACATCTTGAGGAAGCTTAAAAGTGACGAGCTTACACAGTTTTCGATCTAGATCCTGAGCTTTAATGACGAGCGCAACTCGAAGCTTGAAATCCTAGAACTCGCAGAGACCTACTTAAAACTTCTTTTTCCAAATTAGTGACTATTTTACCTCTGGAATATATTACCCCAGGAAAGACTTGGTGAACTTTAGATGTTTGTTTGATGTTTATTTTTTATTATGATAGTTCTTTTATTGTGCTTAATCACATCCACACCCAACCAAAAGGTGTGGTCTTTGTTGGTTGTCCACAACTACTCAGACAATATAGTTACAGTTAACACTCTATTATAGAGTGTTAATTAGATTAAAAAAACAACAATTTCATCATATTTTCCTGTCAGTTATTCCTTATAGAATAATGTTATTAATTAAAAGTGTATAGACATTTTTAGGTATTTATTTGTGTAAAATTTTTACTAGCTTTATATTATGATGTATTTTAAATACTACAAAACAAAATAATTTGTTAATAGCCTACTCTAGTAATAATTTAGGCTTGCATATAATTACAATAAATACAGAATATTTATTTTCTAAGATCTTATTCTGATTTTCTGATGCAATTTTTGATTTTACAGAAAGCCATAATTATTTTATATATATACATTTGTTTTGTAGAATTTCACAACCTTAAAGGAGATTATGTCTAACTTTTTTCATATAGATAGTTTATTCAGTTTGAAGTCGAAATATTATATTTTGCAATGTTTTTCAAAATTATGTTAATGTAACTATTAAAACACATGAGATTTCAGATGTAGAGAAAATAAACCATAACGTAACTATAGTAATTTGATATGATAATTTATTCTATAAAGTTTATTCTATAATCTTAAAAATCTGTACCTTATTGTGAAGGAATTCTAAATAACATTCACAGTTTGAGGTAGGCTTATACATTTTAGAAGATAGGGTAAGGGGTTAAATCAATCAAATATGCCACTGAATAAGTTTCAAAAGATTTACAGTAAGGAAAGACTGCTAATTGAAAGGTTATTTTTTCAGGCCAGTCGTGCAACAAGCTAGGTCAGTACTCATGTTTACGGTGCAAGACTTGCTACTGTGAGGATCATGTCCGACGCAAAGGGTTTAAATATGAAAAAAACAAACCTATACCATGTCCTAAATGTGGTTACGAGACATCCCAGACCAAGGATCTCAGCATGTCCAGTAAGTTTATTATTAACATCAGCTACTCTTCACACGCACAGACAAGGACAATATATGTTCGCACTTTGTCCTCGGTAGTTTTCCACAAATAATAATTTGTTTCCCCGCTTCGGTTGCCGCCTGGTCTAACACACTACTCTCATGTTAGACTAGTCTACCGATGACGGGGAAATCGAGGTTAGAATCTTGATTGGGTGCACAGAGGGTGGGTTTTTCACTCGCCTTCCATGCAAATGCAGGTACACCTATAAATATAATCTTCCTAATCCCTAAAGCCATTAGTGTAATTAGTACATAAGTGTATAACTCGAGCTGATAGTAAAACGCGGGGCTAAACAAAATTGTTCCCCAATATATGGGCACATTTGTCTAGCTGTGCATTTATTATTACAATATTTGAATGGCTATAAACCATCAAGTTTATCAACTATTGCAATATTTCAGGACTTGAAACCAGAGTAAGGAATCGATTAGTTGGATGCACGTATACAATATTAATGTTCATAAAATATCAATAATATTGTTATTTTTGTGAGTTATAAACCCATCTATCAACATGATTCTATCTTAATTATGCATAATTTATTTTTTTTGAGCTTACTTTTTCGTCTAGAGAAAATTTTGTAATTGTGTACATTTTCAACATCGAGGGGAAAGTGGGTCACAATGAGACATAAAAAAATGTTTTTTTTAATGTCTGTTTCAGTTACTATTCAAATTCAATTAAATTAAACTGAAATGAAATATACATTATCATGTTATGTATGAAATTTACACATCAGTACATTTGTATGCAATTTACAAATTAGTTCACTTGATACTTTTTGGCCAACTATATCAAATTTGGCAGCTCAAGTCACTTCCTCTTTTTGTGACCCACTATGGGCACAATGAGACATTGGTGTTAAATTTAGGAATATATAATTTTATTATTGTTCAAACATAAAATTACTGTACACTAAAGTAAAGAATTCTTGGTACACAAGAGTATGTTACTAAAATTGTAACTGGAAACCTAAGTGCATTCATCCTAACGAATATTAACAAGTCTAAAGCCAATTCCAAACGAAAGGTAAGCATTCTGTCGCTTTGTCTGCCCAAACACACTGAGTTTAGGCAAGACCATCCCTAAGTCTTTCAAAGGCAGTGAAGCAAGGTCTGGAATATGTGGAAAACAACTTCTTAGCTTTGCTGCTCCATTTCAGGTAACTTATCCTGCGCGCATCATTCTTGTCTTTTTCAGCCAATATCTTGCCACCAGAACACAGACTATTTTCCCCATGAAATTCTAAGAGTAAGTAGGACCTTTCTTTCGGATCTCACTCCAAGTCTTCAAATGCCCCGAGATCTATGGAAACCAACTTCCCGGCAGACTCTTTGTCTGAAGAATGATCAGATGTTGTGGCTGGAATGAATACATCATTATCATCAGATTAATTAGCTGCTTTGTGTGTGGAATAAATTCTGCTTGACCTTGGCACTGGTTGGCTTCACCTGTTTCCTCTTAAATTCCTCCTTCTCTGGGGTGTCAGTTGGAATTCAACTCTTCCCTTTAGGTCATGGCCTGCTATTTTTTAGAATGGGTTGGCCTAGTGGTACAGAATTCTGTAATGGGTGAACCCATTGGAGTAGACATACAGAACTGTTCCATACAATAAGAAAATGGTTCAACAGCCGACTTATAGAACTGTTCTGTTCACTTAAAAGACTACAAGTTTCTTTTATTCCTTCCGCAAGCTCTAAACTGTATTATTTCATAACCTTTTATTTTATACCATGGTCTGATATCAAGTAGGCTGTGAAAATGTCATTTTTATAGTGAGCTTGTTTTGAGCCGAGTTTCCTCGACTCTTTTATTTATGTGTGTGTGTGTGTGTGTGCGTGTGTACAGTGCTACTCTGCATGGTCTCAACGAGCTCAGAGGCTCGGGCTTCAACCTCGTCGAGACACTCTGGCTTTGGACTCATGTTAGTGCACGTCAGTTCGTCCCTAGGTCAGGGTGGTAAAGCGCAAGCATGAATGTGCACATAGTCTGTTCACGAGTCACTAGCTATCGGGTGCACAAACTTCTTATTGTATGGAGGGAGACTTCTCGACCCCGGGAATGACTGTGTATATGCGGGGCGTTGAACATTCGAGTACAACTCCTACGCATGAGGCTAACTCAAAGATTGGCATTGGTATACTTGGGTGTTGAAGCATCCAGAGTCAATAGCTTCATTGTAATTTGCCTTGGAGTAGTAGAACAGTGTCATGCCATTTGCCTTTATAAGGTCAATCACGTCAATCTCGAGGTGGCTCTCGTGGTTGCCAAATAGCAGAGTAATGGATTTTCCTTTGATGAGTTTGAGTGTTTGTTAAAATCGCTTATCACTTAAAGGAGCAACTCGCTGTTCATCCATCCTGATGAGTAGCAAGCCCAAGAGTACCATTTGGTGTCCCTTAGTTCATGCATTTGTGGGGTGTGTAAGCTACAGGTTAGGATACCTATGGAACACAATGATACTGTCTCATTGCACTCCACCAGCTACATTTCAAAATATGGTGATATGGTCACCAAACGCGTAACATATCACAATCCATCCCCATATTATTTGCAGGCAACTAATCAATCTTTTTCAAAAGTTTGAAAGAATACTGGTACTCACTTTATTAATAGATGCTGTGTGACAGAGTTCAATATTTTAACTAGAGAGGGGCCACTCGAATCTTCGAATCCCCAAATCCACCAAATCTTGACAAGTATTTGAGATTCGAGGTTTCGGTGTTTTATTGGATTCAATGGTTGAATCTTTCACCACCTAAACAAAGCACAATATTTTAATTTTTGAATTAAAAAATTACTAAGTTAAGCCTACTTGAAAATCACAACTTAATCCATAATCATTATTTTGTCGGACAAAAGAAATAAACATGAATAATATTTTTTTTTTTTAATAATAATTGTTAGGTGTAGAAAATTTAACTGCCTAATACCCTACCCTTCCGCCCCTATGGGAAACTTGGACTCAACCTTCAGCGATGTCACTGAAACTTCACCTAACAAACAATCTTGTAAATATTTTAATGAACATATTAAAGCTCTTGAAAAATTGAAACTCAAAACTAGAATTACAAATAAACTCAAAATAAATAAAACAAATTATGGCTTTTTTTTTAGAAAGATATAAGAACACATTACACACAATACAAAGTCAGCCGTCATGATGTATATGTTTACTCGCCAGCGACCAGAATGATGACTGTTAATTCTCACTACCCAACTAATGCAAAGAACCACAATTTATTTCACACAATCCTTAAGCTAGATATTTGGTTGGTTTCATGAAAAATAAATACCGTCAACAGTTTGACACTGATAAAACTGTTTATTTACGCCTACCAGTCTACATAGAGATGTGTCGTTTATGAACGCAACAGTAAAAAAATTAATGATCCAGATCTTGGTTTAAATGAGCTGTTGTTCATTTTTATCTCTGTCTACTTTCTCGAGGGGCTTTGTTTAATATTCGGTTCAACTGGCTAGCCTTGGTTATTAGTGCATTGCTTCCACTCGTTCCTCTTCAAACCGTTATTTTGTTCGGCAGTCCACCAACTCACCAACAGTCTCTCATTCTTGCTCATTTGTCCGAACAAGGGATTAAGGTCAGTTGATTTTCTACCATTCATTTACCGCTCTTCTCTCATTCTCGTTCATTAGTAAATTGGATGGATCAAAGAGTGACCGGAGAGCTAGTCGTTCATTGGGTCTTCTCTCATTATCAGTCATTTGTTTATTGAATGGATCAGTGATTGAGCGGAGGTTCAATCAATCACCATTTTTCTATTTTTAGATCTTGACTTGATCTTGGATTGTAATTTAGATGTTTAATCATCGTAATTTTTTTTTTATCAACTGTTTATATTTTTAACAATTGTAATTTTTTGTAAATTGTGATTTAGTTATATCATTACATACATTTTTGTTATTCTACAAAGCATTCCATCATAATTTACCTACAAAATAGTTATATCATGTAGAAATAAACAATTTCTTAATAAAAGTATAATAGTATAATAAAACACACCACATCACATCACCATTTTTAAACAGTAAGCCGTTCTTTTTATTAATAAGTTAAATAATCTTAAGGAAAAATAACATTGTTTTAACTAAATTTAAATAAAAACTACTTTAAAAAATCGAATGAACGGTGAACGAGTCAAAATGAACTGATCATTGTACTGAACCAGATCCAATGAATCTTTATTTAAAAGAACTATTTTTCCCATCTATAGGCCTATGTCGATTTCTGAGAACACATTATATTTAAAACACAAACATATTTTCGACTCTTGCAATATGTTCATTCCCATTTTATTAGGCAAGACTGCATTTGAATATTTTTACAATTACTTCAATAACATATTTGAAAAAAAAAAAATAAACTCTTAGTTAAAATCAATTTAAAAACAAATTATGAATTAGCAAGTCGTTATTTGATTTTTATCACAAGAATCGAATATATTTCTTGTTTTCTATGCGAAGAGAGATAATATATATAAAAGAAAATAATAATAATAAATTAATAATACATATTAGGCATTATTGAACTCACTATTTTCAATGTTTGTTTAATTGAGCTTTCTTATCAAAATAAATTATACCTCAAGATGATTAAAGTTGATCAAAAGGTAACTAGGCTTAATCTGTTTGTTTATATTTCATTTGTTTTATTTAGAAACTTAGCTCATTCTATCAACATTTTAAAAATAACTTAAAGACACTCAAATTTGATATTTGATTTCTAAACTATAATATGAGTCTAGATTGTTTAATTTGGCTGGATTTTAACCAGTATTTTTCAAGGCGTGGTTGGGGTTGATTAAAATTGAAAGCATGATTGAAATAAATCTTAATTTACAGCTTAGGCCTATATTGTGTAATGTAGGTTTATTTGTAAATCATTAAAATTTCTAACAATTTGCTAGGATGCGGATTCGATATTTGAGATTCGAAAATAACATGTGGATTTGGATTCGAGAAATAGTAGATTCAACCCATCTCTAATTTTAACCATACATTTTATTTTCATGTTTTACCTAAAATTTAATGCTTGTAGCTAGAAAATTTTGGCTGTGTAAGTTTATTACACTTTCATAGTATCACCATGTAATGAAATATTTGTGTTGTCTCATTGTGATACACCCTCCCCTACACTTTGATGGATGTCAACCTTTAATTTGTCTCTGATCTAGAAATATTGTCAGTCTGTCTGTACCTGAGGATACTGCTGATACAGTTTGAGGTGGATTTTGTCCAAACGTTAAAAATAGTTCTGATGTTTCTCACTGACTTTTAGCTTATATTTTGAACAAATTTATCCACAATGGTTCCTAAAAGTTGAACCTAAAGAAAATAAGTTGTCTAGATGTTTAAGGGTACAAGTAAAATAACAAATGATTGTTAAATAGGAAAGGGTAGTAAAACAGTGAACTTTGCTAGTGAATGTGTGTTAGCCCAACCAACCATCACAATAATTTCCATTGAACAAGTCTTTGGGTGTCAAAAGGTCAATTATCTGGGCATTTGAAACAGATTAGAGCTAAAAAATGTAAATGAAACCATTTTTAAAGCTCCAACACTTTGGCTCAGTCGGTAGCATGTCGGTCTGCTGAGTTAAGGGTCCCGAGCTCAATTTCTTCTATGGCTTGGAAAAATTATTGGTGAAATGAGGGTTTAGCCTTTCACAGTGATAAATTAACGGCTGGGGGCTGGATGTTGTATCTGTTCTAGATTTAGGTTAGCTTATAAGTCGTGTGCTGATATAATCATTTGGTTGAGAAAGTGCACGTTAAATACCTAAAGTCAAAAAAATTTAAATAAGTGTGACTACTCTGTATCAAACTGATTTTGTAAAATTGGAATCATATCATATTGACATATTTAGTATAAATAGTAAAATAAATACCCATATTATCTTCCTCTTTTAAAGGTTAGTTTTCACAAACAAATTAAGATAAAAAGTTATGTTTCTTTAATTCACCAATTTTGACCCCATTTCTCTTTGTGTAGCTCGAAGTCACAAGTTTGGTCGCCAGAACCAATCAGGTGGTGGATACGATGATGAGGACGATGATGAAGGTGGATACTCTTACAATGGTTACTATGGTGGTGTAGATGCTGGAGGTATACTCTTTATTTATTACTCTTGTACCATCAAATGTGACTCATATTGGTGGGCACACAGTGGTCCAGGAATTAAACAATGTTGATCACATATTATGAAATAGCCAACTATATGTTCTATTTAATTCCTCGATAAACACAAGGAAGCCTGAGCAATTATTTATAAAAAAATATTATGAGGTCTAGAATATTACAAATTAGGGCTGGACTGATCATCCTTTTTACTGACTAGGCCGATTATATAATTTCTTGCCGATTCAAAATCTATATTTTAAACTCAATAACTCTAGTATTCACTGATCACCTAATACTTAAAGATTAAATAGTAATTATGATTAAACATGATTTGGATATTGCATAAGTCGTGAACAAGCGTTGAATTTGTTTTGGTCCTGTCACTCCTTAAATTTACCCTCTCATTATTTCACACTTCCTATTAATTATCTTATCTGTTGCTCGCAAAGAGTTGACCTTGAAATCTACTCCAGAGCAATATTTCATTGTTGCAAGCCACCAAGTATGAGTCAGTCAGCACAGACTGTCCTACAATAGCTTCCTTGGCACCAAGCAATGGTACAATGAACATTGTTGTCTGTTACTCAGCTTAAAACTGACTTCTAACTTGCACATCTGAAATGATTGGAGGAAATTAAGGGTTCAAACTGAAGATTTGCTTAACCAACTGTGCCATAATCGGCCTATGACTGGATTAACATTATTGGCATAGGTCCACAAACCTATCAAAAATAATCAAGCTAACATTAGGCCCTAGCTACTAGGTACATATGATAATTGTTTTTTAACATTTAATTTAGCAAATTAAATTTGATCTTAAATGGAATTCCTAAAAATATTTTTTTTCCTGAATTATTTTAACTCCCCCACCCCCGTCCCTCATTTTACTCATAGGCCCCTGGTGTTCCCCTAGCACGTACAACAACCTCCATTTGGTAGGCCTCTATCACTAAAACTGTGGGAAAACACAGGGTCTAAGTTGATTGTCTCACACTGGACCGGACCGCTGGTGACAAAAAGACTTAGGCTCAAGTCTCGTTCCAATGTATTTCCTATAAAACTAGCTTCCTTATTTTTATATATTGAATTAAGGCATTGATAAACATGAGGCTGGCTGGATATAATAATTAAATAAAAGAACGCCTGTATCGTTTTCTTTATATAAATAAACTGTCATCAAGTCCTGTTTAAAATAGTCACTTCATTGTAACTCGGTGTTGACATTATTGTAATAATTGTCTGTTTCAGATTCAGACTCAGATGATCCTGATTATGAGGGTTCTGATGACAACTCTGATGATGACGATGAAGATGATGAAGATGAAGCTAAAAAAGAATGATCACTTATATTTGGCTTCTGAAATAAATAAATGATGATCAAATTGCAGATTGTGGGCGATAAAATATATAACATTTGTGTAAAGATATTGAGGCCGTTCTTCCAAATCTATGTTGCTCTTTTTAAGGTGTTGATTATTATTGGTTTTATATTTGTGGTTATAATTAAATGTTGGAACAATGGTTTTTGCTTTGTAAGTTTCATGAATATATTTTTAATAAATTAAATACTAATCTAGTAATCTTTTAAAAGAGAAGTGGTCACCACATATTATGAGCGTACTAAATTAAAAAACTCATATAACTTACTGAGAATGAACAGTTTGTTCACCATTCTTTCATGCATACGTTCTAATATGGTCTATAATACAAAAAGAACAACCACTTTCCACCTAATATTATAATAAGGGCTCATGATCCCAAACTTCGAGAACAAATTCAAGAAATTAGTTGTTTCCAATACAGTCAACTCTCGATTCTACGACCTTTCACAGTTCCCTGGAAAAGGGTCGTTATTTTGAAGGGGTCATTATTGGAATTTTAACAGATTTTGTTCCACCCCTGACCTTCATACGAAAAAAATTGCATTTTTTAAACGACAAATAGTGTGGGTCATCAAAAATCGTTAACAAAATCCAACCAAAAACGTAACCAAATCAAAATAACAATGTTAAACAATAGCATGGGTCGTCAAAAATTGTTCACAAAATCAAACCAAAATAGTAACCAAATCGAGAATAGAAATAACAATGGCAAAAGCAAGCCTGGCGCGTGATGTAGTGGCAGTCGTACGCGGGGAAACATTTCTTGCTTGTGGGAGGGGGTGGACAGAGTCAAGTGCTATTGGCTGGCATTGATGAGGTATTAACATATTAACTAATACGTTTAGATACAAAACTAGCTCTATTTTAGTTACTATTTAGTTATAGAATTATGTTGGTTAACCTGTTATAAAATCAATGTAGATCTTATTTTTTCAATACATATTTTACCAAACTTTCCACATTTATATTTAAAAAGCATTTACTACTTCATATTGTTTGCTAGAAATATTATTTTAGTCGTATTATTTTTAATTTTAAAGTATGAGCATCAATTTTTATAAGCAATAAAAATTGAAGTGAAGTAAATTTCTCAATAAAATAATGTCTAACGAGATCCGTACAACGCGCATGTACAACTGCGCATAGAAGAATAGGAATGGAACAATAGACAGTGCACGATTACACTAAAGAATAATAAACAAAATATGAAACACTTCAAATTTCTAATTGATTAACTTTTTACCAAGACAGTGTAGAAACACTGTACAATAATGTAAATTGATAATGAAGGAAGCCAACCTGAAAGGATAGTTAGGTTAGGCCTGGATAGGAACAAACACTTTTCTATATTTTCTTTCTACACTTTTACACTTTCCACTTCTTCAAACATCCACAGTTGTACATTGTTTTGAATTTTCGGGAATATTACTTTTTCATATGAAGTGACAGTAATGAAAAAGTAATATTCCCGAAAATTCAAAACTATTGTGCAACTGTGAAAGTTTGAAACAGTGGAAAGTGGAAAAGTGTTTGAAGAGACATGAAGAGAGAAGTGTGTTTGTTTATATTTGGGCCTAACCTAATAATCCTTTCAGGTTGGCTTTCTTCACTATCACTTACCATCACTGTAAAGTGTTTCTACACTGTCTTGTTATACATTTTCAAGCCATCATGCAATTATAGATTCTATTAACTTTTTTATAATTATTGTTGGTGTAATTTTAATGTCCTTAGAGACATGAGTGTTGAAACCATTTTCATTACTCTTTATTGAATATTTATTATTTTTCTTATTTTTAAATTGTATTTTTGAAGTCTTTTAAAATCTGATATTTCCATTATTTAACTTTTTTTTTTTTTTCAAAAGTATTTACTCTTGATAAAAATGAGTGCCATTCATATTTTAAGAACATGTGTTTTAATAAACTTTTTAACATTTAAAATCATGAATATACTTTAACTCGGGAGCTTTAAATACTCAACTCGAATGAAAAAACTCAAGCTCGCAGACCCCTACTTATAATCTAATTAAAACTAAGACAGGCACAACATCCAGGCCCAACCGTTAATTCATATCTGTGAAAGGGTTAAACCCACATTTCGCCAATTATATATTTTTTGGCCATGTTGGATATTAAACCCAGGACCCTTAGCTTAGTATACAGACACGCTACCAACTGAGCCAAGGTGTCCGATACAATATTTTATAATAATTTGTTTTAATATGAGAAATAAGTCAATGTTTTTTCCATATGAATATTAATTTTAATTTGTAATGTATACAATATCTCAGATTGGGATTAATTGATCATAAATTTAATATTTAAGCTGTCTATATTTTTATTGTCAAATTTTTTTCGAAGACAAGTCAAAATTTCACATACCCTTATTGTTATAAAGTAAGTATACTATATTTGACCATTCCCTGGATGCATCTTGTGATAAAAACTTGTCACAAAATAAATAACATAAGTCAATACTGAAATTAACCAATTTACTCATTAAAACCAAAATAAAATAAAAATAAACTATCAACTATACTCACACCAAACTATAAATAATTGTTTCTGTCATACAAATTTAATTTCTTTTTTTTTTTCGGAAAAAAAACCTTAAACATTTCTTGAGCCTGATGTCATAATTAACCTTGTGACTTAGTGGCATTATCTTCAAAACAGCTTTCTAACTATATGCCAACAATGGTAAATCATCTGCATACCCTAATAGCTGCATTATACCATTTACAGGGTTACGAAAAAGTCACGACATTTTAATATTTTGGTCATAAAGTCACAAAAATAATTTTGGTTTGAATTTCCCACACATCGTAACAACGCGAATGTTTCAAAGATAGTGCTATCCACTACACGTGATGGCACATGCCAGTCGGAAGTTGCCTGATTGTGCTACTTGTCTCGTGGGGTGTGTGTCTACAAATAATGGTTTTCGAGTGCATGAATTGGAATTCAGGTTTTGTAGATGATACAGGAAAATACCAGGACATTTTCTACACAAACCATGCGTTCATCTGTGTTGTGGATCTGGATCAAGATGTTGGTGGCAATTATCAATTTTTTACGCTTTCAGTGATCCGACTGCAATTTAAAGGCGGTGTAAAATATATATTATAATTTCAATTTAACGTTGGCAGCAAATAGCAATTGTTTTTGTAGTGAAATATGGAATATTTTTTATAAAATATAAAATAATACTATTAGTGTTAATATTTGATCCTTGACACATTTCATTTAATTTTAAAGACCGTTCATTCAAAAAGTTGAAATTTTCCAATTTTTAAAATGATTTTCATTGTCTTATGGGCACATAAAATATTAGGCCTAAATTATTTTTTAATCGTGTGTTGCGAAAAAAATCCATAATTTTTTTGGGGGCATTCAAAGATTTTATGTGATGTTTAGGCTAATCTGTTAAAAGATGCCTGGTAAATGTTCGTTCAAAGAGTTTTGGCTGACTGTTTAAGAAAATAAATACTCAAAGTGGTTACGCCCTGTTAAAGATGACCAGTATAAGGCTTATTGTACATTTTGGAAATCGAAATTTGATATAAGCCACAGTGGGTTGAATGGAGTGAAAATTCATGGAAAAGGTAAGAAGCATTTGGAACTAACCTCTGCCCTACTCCAAGGTAAGCAAAAAACGCTCAGCTTTATATCTTCTGATAAAGTTGGATGTAAACAGTCAGAATCGGCAAAAGAATTATTACTTTCCACATGTAGGCCTACTTCTGAAAATGATGTATATTTGATTACAGCTTCGTCTAAATTAGTTGTTTCATCTTCCTCATCTCTTGGAGGACCTTTAAGTAAATTTTGTGTAAATGATGATACCTTGAAAGCATATTTTCTGTGGTCCATGAATAAGGTTATGACTCATACTTCTGACAGAGGTTCATGTATTTCCAGTGATATTTTCTCAATCATTTTTCCTGACAGTGTAATAACACAGAAGTTCAAAATGCAAAAAGACAAACTTGGCTATTTGACAACCCTTGGTCTTGGCTCCTTCTTCCAAGAAAAACTCTTGGCGGAGTTAAAGAAGATTGCATTTTTTTGCAGTTTCACTTGACAAAAGCTTATAAGACAGCTCATAATAAATGTGAATGGCAAGTTAATAATTTTCTGCGTTTGTTGTATTATCTGTTTAAAGATTTTCCATCTCGAAGATCTGATTACATCCTCTCAAGTGGATCAGACCTCTTTCCACTTAAAATGTGTTCCATCAGATAGGTGGAAAACTCAAAAGTAATTGAAAGCGTCTTGAAAATGATTCTGCATTTAAAGAAATATGTGGCTTTTGTGTGTTCCAAACCACATGAAATAAAGAATTTCGGTGTTGTGCGAGACTTCCTAAAAGATAACCTTCTTGAAGCAAAACTCTTTTTCTTACAGTCGGTAGTAGAAGTGGAACCATATATTAAAATATTTCAAAATGACAATCCAATGTTGCCCTTTGTACATGCCGAACTTTATTCGATGGCACGTAGCATTGCTGCTCGCATCCTTAAGCAAAAGTTATAAGCAATGTGAAAAACTCAGGACAGCTCTTGGCAATTGATGTCAAAAATGAAAATCTATTGAGCTTTTCGGGTGTAGATATAGGCTTTGGTGCGAAGAAATTTTGTAAAAATGTGAAAGAACTTGATGTACAGCTCTTTAGAAAAGATTGCAGTTACTTAGTGGAAATGTTTCAAAAATTGACTGGCCTAGGTCTCCATTATGAAAGTGCATGGTGAAAGGTGCTTCATGCCTTTCACCAGCAGTAATGACTAGTGGCACTCTAAGAGTACAACGGGTTAACATAGCACTCGAACAACTCACTTCAAACAACCATATTGCATACACTGAAACTGAACATATAAGAAAAAACTACCTTGAAATCTGTGAGCAGTCTTCTGTTCAAGAAGAGCTGAAGATATTTGATTTCAATGAAACCAGACTAGATTCTTTTCTCTTCAACATCTTCATTAATGCAAAAGCTTGCACGGCATTGCTGTCATTTTGCACGATGATATTTACAATGTTCCATGGAAACAGTGCTGTTGAAAGAGGTTTTTCAGTAAACAAGGAATGTTTGGTTGAAAATATGAAAGAGCGTTCTCTAATCACCCAACACAGCATATATTCAATGGTTCAGTTGGTAGGTGGCATAAAGAATGTGGAATTTACAAGGGGGATGCTGCATGCAGCTAGGTCAGCAAGTTCCAAAAGGAGGGAAGCAATTGAAGAAATGAAGAAGAAAGAAAGTGAAGAAGCTAACAGATCAAAAACAACATTGGAAACTAAATAAACTCGAGGCAAAGAAAAGAAAACTTCTCCAACAGGCTGAAGAAGAGGCTTCAGCACTTCAAACTGGAATCAACTTGGAGAAGAAATGACTGAGGCAGATGTAAATCCTTTATGTTGTGATTTTGTGTATAAACTAAATATTAGGTGACAAATTTGAACAATATTAGATTTTTATGTTTGTTGAGAGACTTCAGCTTCTGGGAGCTTCAAACATCTTTAATTACAAGTAAGTTTTCTTGTTGGTATAATTATAGTAATAGTTTTTACTTGTGTTTGTTATTATAATATCTAGGCCCGATGTACAATATAATGTTGACTGTTTACCAAAGTAATTTTTTTTGCACCGCGTAATACTGCCCGTTTGGGCTATATCCTCCCGAAGGTATTTTGTGGTCATAAACGGTCACCAAAAAGTCACGAATTTTTGTTCCTCTAACTGATTTAGACACCCTGATTTAGTGTCAATCTGTTCCTTGAAGCACCCCTTTTTAATAGACAGATGACATCCAACAATAAAAAAAAAAAAAAGGCAAGGAACTGAAGAGTGGCGTCTAGAAAACTAAACAATAACTCTTCATTGAGGGGAGGGTTCCCTAAATACATTTAACACACAAAACTCAATTATATAAATATAATTTATTAAATAAATAAATAAACACAAAGATTCATCAGACAATGAATATAATAGAAACCTACAAAACATTCGTCCCTAGAATCCAAAATGAAATCTAGCGAGAATAGTACACACAAATACAATAGCTCCAATAGGCAAATAATTGCCTTGTCAAAAAATCTTCCCAAGTGCCTTATGTCCAGAGAGAAGCACAACTAAACAGGGGCACACAAGCTCCACAAACACATTTTAAGTTATTCTCACAACTACAAATTCAAATATTAAATAGAAACAAATTATTTTATCAAATGTTTAAAAGGTATCTTTACCAAACTGTTAGCTATTATATCGCTAAAGTGCCCGTCTCAAAACAAGTATTAATAACACTTGATACTATTATATGTGGCTCATTTCACATATTAGTTAAGTACTGTGAATTGAAATTATACTGTAACAAAGACATAGAAAAATTAAATTAAATTAAATTAAATTAGTCATCAAAACTTTATTTAAACAAAAGGGAATTTAGGAAACAATAAAAGAATATATATAATGGCGAAAATAAATAATTTCTATCTTATATTTTTTAATATTCTAATATAGTACTTGTTCCCTATCGCCACCAAGAGTTCTATAAAAGTTACTCCGTGGCTATCCAAGTCCTGGGAGGGGGAGGTTTGGGAGGAAGGAAGGGGGTATTACAAGGGGAGTGAGATTTCGCTAGTTTGATCAAAATGCCAAATTTCCAAATTTCACACTTTATTTACTAGTCTTTTTAACATACCAGCTTAAAATGTTAAAATATCATTTATCTCTTCCATTTGTTTTGTTTAAAAGTTCCATGATTCTAGCATACTATTAAACTTTCCATTGGTAGCACTGTCTTAGGTCTTCCCTGCTATCAGCCAAGTTTCTCGGAAGGTGGACAAGAATGAGTCAGTATAGCAGGCCCCTTCTTGCTTCCACTCTCTCATACACTAGCTATTTCTTCCTCTTTCTTACTCACCGTACAGTCACATTTATGAAAATAATATTCAGGCCACATTAAAAGTTGGTTCGTTATAAGCTCCGCGGGCCTCACAAATTCAGAGATACCAAGTTTGATGTGCCTGTCTTGGAAGTTTATTTAAAAATGTATATTTTTTTAAAGCTAGACTAAAATAATTTGAGCTTGTGAGCCCCAAAAGTTATATTCTCTAATGTATGCTATTGTGTGGACTTAATTTTCCCGATTTAAGGGTCTTGTCTTCTGCTATTTTCATATGAATTATTCATTTATATTTTGTGAATTTATGAATTAACTTTCCTTTTTTTGTTTAAGGAATTGCATATCAAATTTACATTTCTGAGTACTTTTTAAATATCTTACTTTCCTTAAACACCACCTTTTCTATTATTTTTTACTAGATAGTAGAGCATAAGTCATTTATAATCAAAACATTGGCGCTAACCTTCTAACACTAATTTTGTATATTGCTATGCCCCCATGTATCCTTGGTCTACCCTGTAAGCTTATCAAAGGTGACCTGGTGGTCTAGTGGTAAGGTGTAGACTTCTGTGCTGGTGGCCGGGGTTCAATCCTCAGTCCCGGCACAGATTTATCTGATTACCAAACCCTTCCTTCACCTCTAACAAGACATCTTGTGAATGTGGGGAATGCCAGGCCTCCACCGTGGTTCGGATTCCACGTTAAACTGTAGGTCCTTCATTTCATCTCACAATCACCCTACCATTACACATTAGCGTAAGTGCGTATAACCCGAATGGGTAGTAAGACGCGGTGCTAATAATAATAATAATAATAATGTAAGCTTATCTTACATTATTTCACCAGGTTGTAGCCTATAGATAGGCTCATATTGCAACTCGTCAAAGGGAAACAATGAATATACTTATTTTAATTAGTGTTCATATTGTTCTTATCAGTGCCAATAAGTCATACAAAGTGCTTTCTGTAATTACAGTTAGTGAGTATTTATAATGTCATGTTGTATATTATAGAAATGTTGCCTACTAACACCCTGGGGTGAATAAATAGATAGATACAGGGCCTGAGGCTTTGCAGGAATATATTTTTCGGGGGGTGAGGTGGGGTAGACAGTGAATTTCCCAACTCTAGGCATTTTAAAATTATATAAATGTCCAGGTGACAAAGGCAATGTTGAGAACACCTTGGGGTATGGGAGTACTGGAAATAGGGGGGCCAGGGATTCTCCTCTGTGAATATTTTAAAATTTCAGGTGAGAATTAGCCTGAATTTAGGATAGCGTATTTTAAAAGTTATTTGTTAATGCAGGGGTTTTTCAAGTTACAAGTATTATTTGTTTTGACATTCACCAGCATTGACTGCATGTAGGAAAACTAACAAGCTTTGGCTTGTAAAAAAAATTACGGGCTTTACCAAGTGATCAACTTAAAACCTTAACTAACCTTATTAAGACTACTAATATCTAGTAGGCTCGTAGTAGCAGCAGCCTTAAAACTAGTAGACAGTGACAATGATGCTACTAAGCCTTCTATGCACTACTCGGAAGGCATTTCCTTTCAATGTTTGATGAGTTAGAGATCAACAGTTGGGGGGAAATTAAAAATTTGGAAATACTGTACTGTGTTGTACAGAATAATATCTCTAGAATTTCCAAACTCAAGATCTCGACTGAACACAAAATTCCCAAATTTCCAGATTTTTCTTAAAATTGAAGTGGGTGATGGTACATCCTCCCTCTTCAATCGTCCCAGCGCAACACCTGTATACAAGAATATGAGGATATAAAGAGGTGTTCTTGTTTTAAAATGTAGAACTTGGAAAGAAACAGTTGTTTCCTAGATCCAAAATCAAATTCACTGTTTAGGGATGAAGTATAAGGGAAGAAACTCTTCCATGTGGAATTGAATTTCCCACAAGTTTTCCATCACTGCATTGGGAAATAACGACGAGATCATAGTTCAAATAAAATCTAGGGTTTCTTCTGGCAATCACATCACCATCTCCTGACATACCACCTTCAAATGATGACTTCATTCTGTCAGATGCAAATTATACTATACATTTTATATTAATATTTCAATGGCAATGTTACCCACATTGACAAGCTATCATGATGTTGGCTGAACCAATTTCAAGTTACTGTATCATAAAAACATGTGGCTGTTAGGACCTAACATCTATTGGACACCCAATGATAGGTATCCCAGGTGAGTCGATGAGACAGGGTGTGGCGTTACTCATATAACAAACCATGCACTAGCAAAGGTGAACAATGTTTAAAGAAGTAAACATTTCATATATCTTAGCAACCATCAGAAATGTTATGTTAACGAAACCAAGTCCTTACAATTTTCAGTCTTTAAATGGCCGCCATTTTGTTTTCACACATTATTTAGGGCGCTAGCAATGATTTCCATATTCAGGGCTTGTATTTAAATGGGTAAGTGACGTTGCCAGTTATTCTTCAATAAATGTCTGCAACAAGCTAGTGTAAAAGTGGAGTCAAAGGTTACTTGGTAAAATTGCATGGAAAATCATTGTCCTTAATGTAGAAAAAACTACTTATTTTATAAAAACGCTAAAAACTTAAAGAAAGTACTACTCACTACGTATAAAAAGATTAAAAAATGGGTTCCAACTGTCCGGAGCCAAATTAGTCAAGCGCCAAATTTGACTTAAAAAAAAAAAGGTTTTTCTAATTTTCTAGAAAAACTACTCTAATCAAAACATGTATAGAATATAAAATAAGGGGATTAAAATTACCTTTTATTATAAAAAAATAACAAAATTAAGATTCGATAACCAGCAACTGAATTATAGTTGATTTAGATATACCCATGGCCGCCATTTTGCTTATGTGAATTTGTCAGGGTGCCAGCAGGGTTTTTTGACTTCAGGGGATGTATTTAACTGAATTTATTACACTACCAATAATTCCTCACCAAAGGCCTATGGAACGCAGCTCCCCTACTAAAACACAAACATATATTTTAATATATTATTAACATTATTTTATCTTTAGTGATATTATAAATTAGAAGTTTAAAGTTTCAAATCACATGACTTGACATTTGACCATAAGAAAATAGTTTTAAAAGCTTTTGTAACTGTCAATTCCTATCTGAATTTGATGATAGCAAGTACACATAGGATGAGGTTGCTAAACCTGAGCTCAGGAGAGGATAATGTGAGTTCAAGTGAGTGCAGCCCGAGTTCAGTCTAGGGTTAAACGAGTTCAGAAAAGGTTAACCTGAGGAACATACCAGAAAATCTTAGTTGAATTTTTAAACAAGGATACAGTGAAATGTCATGTTGATGAAATTAATATAAAATAGAATATTTTGAGATGATGTTCAACCAGGGAGAGGAAATGTATGAGAGTGAAACAGAAGAGTAGGAATAAATAGCAGAAGAGGATAAAAGAGGTGGAGGAAGCATTAAAGAGGATGTAAAAATGAAACATGATGTGGGTGAACTGACTGACTGAAAACAATCAAAGCAATGGTTATACAGGGTGCTGAAAGTGTTTTAGAAGCAGAACAAGGTACCGGGAGACTGGAAAAAGGGAGTTATATCTATTTTCAAGAAACGAGAGAGAAAGAGGTGTACAAATTATAGGGGGATAACTGATGTGCCATTGTAAAAATATATATAAGAAGATACTAGAAAAGAGAATAAGAAATAGAATGAAAGGAAGTCGGAGAGTGGAATAGCACGGATTTAGATTACGGAACAGAGGTCTTCAATAGACTTAATCTTTGCCATACAAAATCTGATGGAAAGAAGGTAAGAATACGGGAAAGATTTGATTATGGTATTTAGGATGTGGAGAAGGCACATGATAACTTTGATAGAAATAAAGTTTGGAAAGCAATGGAGGAGGCTGATCTGGAAAGTGGAATTGTAATGAAAGTGAAAAGCATGAATGAGCATAACAGGAGTTGTGTTAATACAAATAGTAAGAGGGTGGAGTGGTTTCAAATAAAAAAGGTTATGAACAAAGTGGTAATAAAACTTTGAGAGGAAATAATGAAAGCCACGATGTTTGCTGATGACTTGATATTTTGGTGGGAGAAGGAAGAGGAAGTACAGGAACAACTACAAGAATGAATAAGGAAGTGAAAAAGTGTGGAATGAAACTTAGCGTGTCAAAGTGTGAAATGATGGTAGTGAATAAGGCCTAGTAAAACTATAGAATGGGAGCGTGATTGAGGCAGTAGAAGTGGAGAGGAAGGAGAAGTAGAGAGGATGTAATGAGAAGAGGACAGCAGTGACAGTTGTTCTGAAGGTGTGTAATAGATCTGCTTTGGATAAAAGAAGTACCCTTGAGGTGTAAGAAAGTGTTTACAGGATGTACTTTGTACCCATAGTCACATGCAGCAGAAAATGGAAGTGAATGTAAGAGAGATTAGGAAAGGGGAGGCCATGGGAATGAAGTTTTGAGGAGCATAAGGAGAAACAAGATTAGGAATTAGTAATTCAGAAAAGAGTGGTGGTACAGGGATTACATGAGATAGTAGAGGAAGCAAGACCGAGATGGTATGGACATGTACTGAGGATGGTAAAAGAGAGGATACTTCCTCGTTCCATTCTTGTAGTTGTTCCTGTACTTCCTCTTCCTCCGTCTCTCATACCATCACATCGTCAACAAATATCATATTATTCATTGTCATGCCTCTACGTCAAAGTCAAGTGTTTAGTAAAAAAATACTTTTTTCAGGGAAATTATATATTATGTGGTTTGATGGAAAACTCAGTTTCAGTGTGTGAAAGGACTATAGTTTTTATATCCAATATAATTTGACTATTAAAACACAACATTGTGTTACTAATCTTTTATTACTGAAACAAACAATATAAGTTTATGGTTCCATAGTAGATCACAAAGGTTTTTCCTTCTCCGGAGTAAATAAAAAAATAATGTGGCCACCCCTGGTCTAAGTTAGTAACAAAAGGAAAAGACACTGAATAATAAAAAAAAGGAGTCTAGCTTATATTGATTAATAGCTGACTAGTGGATCAGTTTTGAGTTAGACCTGTGGAGATTTATTCCACGACATAAAGTAGCATGATGCATTAATTATATTAAAATTGATAGTAATTAGTACAAATCAAACTTAGCAATTTTTCAATCCAAAGTGTTTCTATGTGTTTTGATCACTTGATTATAAATAATGACTGAGCGTATTAAAATAATATTTAGTTTATTCTTTATTAATTTTGAGAGATAAAATATGTGCATCATTGATGTAATACAATTTAACTAAATTTAAAATAATTTTTATTAGTTCATACAAATTTTTCACACATGCACACCCTAATTTACACGAGTTTCATTTCAAAATATAATTTTACTCATAATGTATATTCTACTTGTATTTTATATAAGGTAAAATGAAGATAATATCATGTAGAAAGTAGTCAGCCATTAATATGAATAGATTAAGTTTTATGAAACAATGTATTTAATCGTGTATTAAAGTGATGGCTCCAAGTATGAAGGCTCCTAATTTGGGTATGCTTCATGAGTTTGTGTGACATGCACTAACCACTATTGAGTGTATTTCCCAACTAGACTACACGTGATTACAATGGATCTGCAAAGCCCACGTTTTAAATTTAAAAAGGAAGTAAAAGCACAGCTTGTAATATTTAGTGAGATATTTTAAATCCATTAATAATATATCAAAGTTTTCTTCTTCATTCAAAATGTTTCGAAGATGTGAAGGTTATTGTGGGTGTTGAAGTTGAAGCGAAGGAGATTTGACCTTCAACTTTGACATTTCAACGATTCACAATTCACATACACCTACTAAACAATTAACCAGATAATCATCCTTCCATCCCTTTTCTCAAAAAAATTAAATAAATTTGTACAATGTCAAGCGAATATTTATTTGAACACATGTGCCTTTATACAACAATGAAAGCCAAGTTTCCCAAACAATTTCAACATAATTTATGTGATGCAATAAATAATATTTTTCCATTATATATACAAATTTTAATCCTCCATATTTAATTATTCTATGTAGTTATCCAAATAAAAACTTTTTACCTTGGACTTGCATTTTAACTTTGAGCTAAAGTGTCATGCCCAGGATTATTTTTTCAAACAAATATTGCTTGTATTAGTTCAGTGGGCTTTATACATGGTTCAAAGTACGTGAGATAAGCAGCCGGCACACTAACCTGGCTAACAGCTCACTAGAAGTTTTGACAACACATTATTACAAATAAAAATAATTCATATAAACACTAGCTTTTTAAGGCGCCTTAAACCGGGGTGAGATTGATCACCTGTACTTCATTTTTTTGTATGAATTAACCCTAAAATAATAAAAGATAAATTTATAATTTGTTTTGTTATATCCTTTAACATCTAGGAACAACCACAAATTTAATTATAAATTTTTCTTTCAATAATTTAGAGTTATTTCACAAAAAAAAAACAAAAAAAAACAGAAGGGCAGGTGATCAATCTCGCACCAGTTTAGGGTGGTCTACTTTTGAATTCTTTTCAACATTGCCCTTGCTAGTAATCTAGAAGTCCCAAGTTCGGTTCCTGGTGATACCATAGGTACTTTTTCCGAAGGGGAATTGTTATGGTCGTCATGGTCTGGTTAATTAGGATTAAATTAGGTTTAAGACTTATATTGGCACCACATAATCTCATCACATCAAGTCCCAGCCTCAGAAGTTGTTTACATAACAACCAACGCCAGTAGAAAGTCGACAAACCCTAGAGGCATCAGGGGAAGAAATAAAACAAGGGCCGGACAGAAATTCTCATGAGGAACCAGGAGTGTTGACATCCAACCAACCACAATAAAAACAACAAATAAACCAGCTTTTATTACACACAATAATGCTTTAGATCACTTATTTTATGTATCAATATTTGAAAATTTTTCTAATTAAAATATTATGCTTAAAAAATAATTGTAATTCAGATACATTAAAGAGAGGCAAGTACTACAGATAACCACTTTAAACTTTGCCAGCAACAAATTAAAATTGAAATCAATAGAGAAAGCATATCTAAACAGGTAATACTATCAATTTAAAGTAATTTAAATAATGTCAAACTCAATTTCTTGATTCTTAATGGCATCAAAAGAATCTAGAATCGATCTTGACATCATAATTTTTGATACCTTGATTCTTAGTTCTCAAATACCAAAATATGAAAGTTCTGGCTTTTTAAATGAAACAGCAATATTCAAACTGGAGTAGTTTTTCAATGTAATCATTATTTGTAATGTTGTCATTTTCTTTAATTAAACTTGTGCGGGAATTACATTTTGACTTAGGAACATTTTTGGGCCAGTAACAAGTTCTCATAGGAACAAAATTAGATTTTTTTTCTCTTTAATTTATCATTTATTTTTGTATTTAAAATCTTAGTCCAAACTTAGCTTTCTCATTCATTCCAATAAAAAATAATTTGATGATAAAATTAGAAGCTTGTGGCAATTTCTTCATAAAGGAATCAAAGTGTATAGGTTCCTATTAGGTGTTTGACAATGAGGCGGCCCAATAGTTTAGTAAAATAACTTCGTCTTCTATTTTCACTTGCAACATTTCTATTATTTGCTCCATACATCTCTTTCTTGGTCTCTGTATTTTTACTACATACTTCATTTCCATAATTTTCTTTGGCATCCTCTTTTTTTTACACTCTCAATACATGACCATACCATCTCAGTCTTGCTTCCTCTACTATCTCATGTACTCCCATTTTTTCCTGGATAACCTCATTTTCTAATCTTGTCTCTCCTCGGGACAGCTAACATGCTCCTCACAAACTTCATTCTCATGGCCTCCACTTTCCTAGTCTCTCTTACCTTCAATATTCAAGTTTCTGCTGCATATATGACAATGAGTACAAAGTACACTTTGTACAACACTTCCTTACACTTCAAGGGCACTTCTCTTCTTCATAACAGGTCTGTTACACACCTATGAAGCAACTCTCCCTGCTGTCCTTTTCTCATTACATCCTCGCAACTTCCACGTTTCTCCTTAATCATGCTTATAAGATATTTTAATTTCTGTACTTTTCTCAGCTCTACTCCATCCAACCTTATAGATTTACTAGGACTTACCCTCTTCCTTGTCATTACCATCACTTCACACTTTGACATGCTAAATTCCATTCTCTCATTCCATTCTTGTAGTTGTTCCTGTACTTCCTCTTCCTTCCCCTCCCATACCATCAAGTCATCAGCAAACATCATACATAGCTTTCATTCTTTCCTCCCCAAGTTTGCCTCTCTTTGTTCATAACCATCACAAATAGTAGTTTTGATAGAGCCCTCCCCTGCTTCACTCTATTCAGAGAAATATAATAAAAACCAATTTTATAATCATTACAGATCATAGTGGCATGAATTTAAATGACTACTTACACAATTACCCTTTTACTAAACTGAATAAATAATAGTGAGCCAGAATTTTGTCCATAAGAATAATAATAAAAAAACTAATTCATCTGAGCCATTGTGCCTAGTCCTCTCTTACATTGTGATTACTAAACCTCTCACAAAGAGCGCTGTTATTCTCCCAAAATATTAGTATATCCATTGTCCATGCTGGCATAATATTAAAGCAATTGGATACTATTGAAATATTAAGATTAATGTAATAAGTGTGTATTGTTGCAAATAAGGGTGGTAAAGGTATATTTAATGCATAATAAAATATTCAAGTGTCACTCTGGCGTCCTGAAAAGTTGTTGGGAAAGTATTGCTAGTCTACTGCGTCTCAACACACACACATGTAGAAAGCCGAGATCAGCCAGGAATTATCTTCTTGACTTGCCGGCTACGACAATAAAACATTACTTGAACTTCAGGTACTAATAGCTTTTCAATAAATGAAATTTACTTTAATATGAGAATAAAATAAATTGTTGCTAAAATATTTATTAGTTTAGAATAATTTAAGATGGGGAAAAAAAAGAGTAATATTAAAGCTACCCTTCTTTAATTGTCGGATGAATAAGCTCACCGTAACTAGAATCAAATCCTTTCAAATTAAGAATATTATTCATTCTTATATTCTGCTAAAGTGATTTGACTCTATAGTTGTAAAATAAATGCAACTGAAATTTATGGTACCTGCCAACTTAATGGAAGCTAAGGTTAATTGAACTTTATTAAATTAATTATACTGTTAATGAACATAAATACAACATGAAATGTAATTTTTCCAGCCCGAGTTTTGGAAACATGTTCTTAGTTCAGAATCCCACATAGCCCTAAGTTTAGTAGTACTGAAAAAGTGTAAATTTACACATGATGTGTTCTAATAATCTTGTGCAAATCAAGATGGCTGTTTTAGTTAGGTATATTTTTTACTATCCACAAATTTTTATTTTATTTCAACCTGGTAAGGTATTTAAAAGAATAAATAACATATTTACGATGTGAGGTTGGAAGCAAGGTAGAGGATTAAAATTATAAATACTGAGGAATCAGAATCAAGAATTCAAACAAAAAGAAAAATAAAGGTCATGATATGTCTAAAAGCCTAATGCTGTGATACAAATGAATGCCTTCTAGCGAAGCTTTTACCTTATTTTATTTATCTAAGTAGAGTAAAGTCCAGCTCCAGTTGACAAAGTGGAGGTTGGTCTATATGCCTGACTATTTCAATCCTGTTGGTACGAAGGGTTGATTCGGAGTACATTAGAGGTAAACCAACTCAGTAAAACACATTACAGATTAATTATGATTATATACATTAATAACTGATACAAATTAAAAATGAGCTCAAATGTCGATAAATATATATTTGTGGAAATTTTATTTAAAAAAAATGTGATTCTTTTTATTTAAAAAAGATTATTGGTTTGTGGTGAAAATTTAGAAAAAAATATATAGTTTAACACGGCAAAGAAATTCTTGCATAAGCAATGCAATATTTGATCTTGTTGGAAACGAAAGTTGTGCAGGTCTAAGATACATAATCAATAAAAAAATGTATTATAAATGCATTTATCTCACTACCTGTTAGGGTTACTCACAATATAATTATGCAATGGATTAGGACTGAGGAACCTAGAATTCAAAAGAAATGTACCCATATTGGTCTGGTCAAGAGTGGGGAAACTATTTAAGAAAAAACCCCTTCAGAACAACCAAATGGTATTATAACCCTAATCTCCCAGTCTTGAGCAGTCCAATCTTTACCTAAAGTAGAAAAAGGGGTTCCCAACTTACAAGTGCCCGAGGGCCACAAATGAATCCAAGAGTCTAGTGGTGGGCCACATCACAATCAACCAATTTTTGTCAAGTTATGCAAAAATGAGAGCAGGTATTTAATTATGAATGAAATAGGGAGTTGTAATATAAACAAGTTTGATTACCTTATTGATCTGAAAATAAGCTGCTCTCGAATATAGGCCACAGTTTAAAAATATACTTAAAAAAATGTGTAAAAATGATACTACTTTGTAAGTAATCAAAGTCACACTATTTTCTTAGCTTTCCTCGTAGTCATATTATTTACATGTCTTATTACTAAGATTTAATTTTTTTTTTGTTATAACTATGCCTTAATCATTGGCTGAAAGATATTTTTTAATCATGATCTATGTATTAATTATTAATATAGCAACTTCATTCCCACCTCAAGAGGTAAGTGGGCTTTTGCCCTAATACATTTTTTTATATAGTTTTTATAAAGACAGTTGGACGAGGGAGGGAACTCCAACAACAACAACGCATGTCACGCACGCTTGATTGTGTTGACCTCCTGGACTTGCAAGATCGCGCTCACCGAGATAGACTCATTGCGGTTCGCGATAAATTATTAATGATTCTCCACGAAGCAGAGGACGACATCAATATAACAAGTGCATCAGCCAGCAACCTGGACCTACAATCAGGCAAATCCACTGTCCCGGGGAGCCCAGTCACGGATCACACACTCCTAGAGTCCCCGGAAGGCTCATCTACAAGAGACACCGGCGCGCGCACACCAGGCCTGGACTCAGGACTAGTCTACCTGAACGAATCGGCTACAACCCCATCCAGAGTCCGCGTAAGCAGCCCGGCAGTGAGCCCAGCAAAAGTAGTACAGTTTCGGAAAAACTCACCACAAGCCTCACCAACAATGGAACCTACAGGCCGTGAGTTGCTGCAAGCTATACAGGACCTGTCCAACACATTTGATCAGCGGATCCGGCAACTAGAGGGGAGGCATACCCCAGCACCAGAGGATGCTCCTGGAGACCCTCGACCTTCGGCCGAGGCGTGGGCTTCTCTGGTGCAGCCGGAAGAGCCGCTATTACAAATGGAGGACAGTGCAGCGCTGAGATTGGCTCTCGCCCTGAAAGCCAAGACGTCCGAAATGACCGCCGGCAGGGAAAAACATCAAGCCCAGTTCCTGCTAAACCTGGCGGCGGACTACCCGGAACTCCCAGAACGGACCCGGAAACTCATCATGCATCGAATTAATATTCTGTACATCGCGGCTACCAAAGGATAGTTTTTATAAAGTTTGTAAAATAAATGAGCAAGTCAATGGTCATATTGGCAAAAATACCAATGTAAAAGATGACTATTTAATTCTGTCAGCCACTTTGGCTTAAGTTAAATTTCTATTATTAGAGTCAAGGCCCATATATTTTAAATAACCCTTTGAAGCTAAGTGGTACAGCCGAAGGGAGCGCACATATTTTTAGTTTTTATAGAATTGACATTTTTTGGCAAAAATAAACCAAATATTTCTCCAGTAGCAACATATAGTTTAGTTTTCTGCACATGCTAATATCAACAGAACTTGAATATCAAAGGTGTGCTGGAATTTTGTCAAAACTTTTTAAATAAAGAGAAAAGGTTTTGAAAAAATTCCAGGACATCCTTGACAGATATTCAAGATCTGTTAATATTAGCATGTGCAGAAAACTAAACTATATGTTGCTACTGGAGAGATATTTGGTTTATTTTGCCAAACAAATGTAATGCTATAAAAACTGTAAAATTACTCGTGCTCCCTTCAGCTGCACCTTAAGTGTTGTGGAGATTAGAAACTATTTTGATATATATTGATATAACTAAATGACGTCCTCAAAGGTTTAACAAAGACTATTTTTGGGAAAAAAGTCGACCCATTTCCGGTTCAATCCAGTATATATGTTAAAAAAAATTTCCAACTAAAATATACTATGTTTGAAACGGCAATCTAAAACACACGTAAGGAAGGAATTAAACATAAGTACCAGTTGGAGCTTCCAGAGAGTTTATCCCACGCAGGTCAAAACTTTTCATTTATCGGCTGGAAACATAAATTTACTACGGCATATTACTTTACCAAGGAACTTTGTGGGCTGCAAAAAAAACAAAAAACATTGCAGACCATCAGTTGGAAACTTCTGGCTTAGACCATCATAGCATTGAAGTGGGTATAAATCAACAAATAATTGACATTCTAGAATTATAGCCTTGATTAATTGGATGATCATTGGCAATTATGATTCATTACTGATGGACTATAACCGCTCAACTACCATTCATATAATATCCGCACCAAAACACGTCTAGAGTACATTACATTAAATTATACTAAATTAATTTGTGCTGCCATTTGATAGTTTATTAATTGGCTATAATTATTATTGTTCAAATATTTAAAATGGCTAAGTTTGATCGTTGAATTTATTAGAATTGTAATTATAATCACATCCAAAAATGTCCAATAAAAGACGATTCCCCCCCCCAAACAAGTTTTTTTACAACCCTGTGAGGCTGGTGAAAGCTAGTGTTTGTATTGTCTCACTTACTTTGAACCATTTCCAAATAAATCGATAGTGAAATAATGTAATTTGAATATCTACTAAACAATAAACACAATTAAAAATTACTTTAGAGAGTGTTTAAAACTAAACCCTTTACACTCTGAGAAGAAAAAATAACATTTATATTTAAATACTTTAGTTACCAACTGATAGGCTTGTGTGAAGCTATTTTTTCAATGTGAAGTTAAGTTTATGTCAAATGTTCTTGTATATTTCTCTTTTACAAAATCAAGTCAGAACCAAATGCTAGTTTAAATATTATACAAACAAATTGTTTCAATTATTCTTAATACTAACCACTAGCTATTCTAAAAGTGTAAGTGTAGGGGTGTGCAAAGTCCACCTTTACAATTCTGAGCGAAGTTCAAGTATTTAAAAAAAATCTTAGTGGTGGATAAAATATATATTTTGCATAACTATGTAAATTTAGGTATCAAACATAGTTTACAAAATGTTATATTTGAAAGAAAATTTAATATGTTTTGTCTTAAATTATGAATTAACTTATCATCACAAAATGTAATTTAATTATATATGTATATTTTGTGAACACTAATTTGAGAAGTAAATAATAAACATAAATGTGAGTTTTAATTTTTTTGGTAAGGGTGGGGGGTGAGCAGTGAGGGGGGCGAAGCTTTGTAATTGTTGAATCCAAAATTTTACTTTCTAAATGGAAGTTGAAGCGAACGAATATACAAAGCCAAGACGAGGTTTTCAAAGCCTTACACACCGCTATTATTTGAGTTAATTTATTTAGGCTCTTAAAACACAGCAGAAATGTTTTTAAAGTAAAAAATTCCTTTAATACATGTTTGTAGAAGTTATTTGCAAAAATGTTCAAATTAATGTTTAGAAAGAAAGTGAAATACATTTTTAATATGAACTGACCTCTTGGTCTGTTGGTCAAAGTTCCTGGCTACTAATCTAGAGGTCTCGGGCTCAATTCCCATTGGCTCCATTGGTATTTTTCCAGAAAGGGAAATTGCTCCCATGATCACCATGGTCTGGTTAACCAGACTTAATTATTATAATATGGTATCAGTACAAGACTTAGACCTAGTAATTACTTAAGTAAGCTTGCATTACTTTACTCGAGCAATCTAGTAGCCCATCGAATAATGGACTGTATGGAAAATTAGAACAATGAATGAAAAGTTAGGTCCTTGTAAGCCATTTTCCTCATGATTAAAATGAGCACTTAGCATACAAACAGCTTGCTTCTTTGAGAGCATAAGCAAACTGCCAGTAATGGCAAGTGAAAAAATAAGGGGAAGGAGAAAACGTGCCTGTCCAATCAGGAGAGAGGAAGTAGTAAACAAAAAGTGCAGCAATTCTTTGTTCAAAACAATACATCAACCAAAGTACCTTTGAACTCAAAATATAAGTAATATACTATTTATTTAGCCCTTCTATCTTTAATAACAATTATAATTTTCTTGTCAAACACATTTAATTAAATCATCATAGGGATACATACATTGAGGGAAGCTTATCATTTTTACTTTAAATTGGAAACCAATGAATTTAATTTCTGATTTTTACACTACATATAGTAAGACAGCGTAGAAACACTCTACAATAACGTAAAGTGATAGTGAAGGAAACGAACTTGAAAGGATGGTTAGGTTAGACCTAGATACAAACAAACACACTTCTCTCTTCATGTCTTCTTAAACTCTTCACAAATCTTTCTACTTTCAGTCGCAAGATAGAAGTGTGTTTGTTCCTATCTAGACCTAACCTAACTATCCTTTCAGGTTGTCTTCCTTCATCATCCCTTAACTTTACATTATTGTACAGTGTTTCTATAATGTCTTACTATAAATTTCCAAGCCATTAAACAATAAGTGACTTTTATAATAGAAACAAATTGTGACAAAACTACGCTATTCCTATTTACAAATATAAACTGTTTAGGATACATTTGGATAAAAGTGATAAGATTAATCTGTTCTAGCAAAATGACTAGTGATATAAGTTAAACAGTATGCAACAGTCACACAAAACTTCATATTTTGCAAATTATAAAATGTTTATGTGGAGAATTGATTAAGATTGAGAGTAGTTGTACAAGAGTATGAATAATAATAATAAATAATATTAATAACTGTCAGAAACATTGTTTGGAAGAATACTTGGAGTGTCTGTTGTGAAATAAGCTTTTAAAGTAATATTGTATTTAATAGGTATGCAATTAATCCATCAGTCAGAGGTGGCCAACCCGCGGCCTGCATGTCACAAGTGGTACGTCCTAAAGACAACATAGATTCAAAAATAACACCAGAGCACCTAATAAAGACAAGTTGATAAATTGCTAACATTTTAGTATTAAGTTGAGTGTCCCTGTGTCTTGTTTCTCACCACTTAAAGTGACTTCATCCTGACCTCTATTACAACCGCTACCCTATCGCCTTGGACAATAGCTGCGATATAAGTGACATGGCTCAACTTTGTGTTTGTGTGTGTCATACTAACAAGAAATTTGATACTAGTTAAGAGCTTCTCAACCTGAACCAAATAGTTTTATGTAGAGGAGATAATATTTTTAAAGAAATATAATTTGTTTTTGAAAACAGTTTAGAATGGGATAAATATAAAGTGCTAATGCTGACCGGCAAGGCAATAGGTTTTGTTGAAAGCTTATTGGAAATATTATTAAGTTTTAGATACTAATGCATCCATGAAGATGCCCTTTGGGCCAATAACATTAAATTCTCTTCTGTACTTAATCCAGATACAATACATCAACAATATATGAATTTGAGCACTCAAGAGAAGGGAATTTCACCAACTCCTCAAAGCGGAATTAGAATAAAAACGGGGATTACATGATGAGTGTATGCTTCTAAAGGATGAAATTTGGCTAGATATTTGGCTTTCATAGTGGACTTAATGGGGCATCTTAACAACTTGAATCAGCATTTGCAAGTTGAAAACAACCTTTTTACTAAAATATTCAGCTCAGTTCAGGCTTTAAATGCAAAGCTCATTCTGCTGCATTATATATATATTATTTTCAAAATGAGCTCTCCCATTTTCCTAGAATGCACGATTATTTCAACACTGAATGGATTGGGCTCCCAGATTTGATGAATATAAACATGTTATTTCCGATTTAAAAAAACTCTTTTGGAAACCAGGTTTTAGACTTTCAGGATGAAATGAAAAAAAGTTCAGTTTTTCATAAATCCTTATTTCAATTTATACAAAGGAAATTGTTCTCTACTTTTATGAAATACTAATTTAAATTCTTGATCTTCAGAATGGTGAAATTCACATCAAGATCAAGGAAGTACTTGGGAACTAGGGCTATGTGGGTAATCATATTTCGATATCGAGCCTTTCGCTTAAGCTCGAGATCGAAATTGAAAGTTTAATAGGTTCGTCATTTTTGAGCTTCCACTTGATGTACTTAATAATCAATTTTTAAAATGCAATAGTAAGCATAGTTTGTTTAATTGAGATGATATCAGCATTTTCACTTTTAATTCATTAGGTTACTTAACTTGTTAAAAATTAATTTCAATTTTCATATTAACAATATAATAGAGCTTTAAAACCACTTTCAACCAGTAAATTTATTCAATGTTGTCGTCCATTTTGAATCATCCCTTATTGAAGTTGTTTACTTGTGTTGCCATGACAAAGCAATGAAAATAAAAATAGCTAAGAAGATTACTAAATAATTGAATGATTCTTTTTACTATTTTTACCTGGTCCTTTTCTAAAATAATATTTAAATTATTAGCACCGCGTCTTACTACCTGTTCGGGTTATACGCACTTACGCTAATGTGTAATGGTAGGGTGATTGTGAGATGAAATGGGAAGGACCTACAGTTTAACGCAGAATCCAAATCAGGGTGGAGGCCTGGCATTCCACACATTCACAAGATGTCTTGTCAGAGGTGAAGGAAGGGTTGGGTAATCAGATAAATCTGTGCTGGGACGAGGATTGAACCCCGGACCCCAGCACAGAAGTCCGACACCTTACCCCTAGACCACCAGGTCACCTAATGTAATATTAAAAATATTTATGATTTCTACTAGTATTTGGTTCTAATATTAATACTGTCATTTAATAAAACATAAGTATAAGATTATTAAGGTTTGTGAATGGTATAGTTATGGATTATTTTTGGAATGTATATTCTTGAAACATGCAATCATCTATTCTTATTATAAATATTTTTAATAGGTTTTACTTTATTTTCATTAATAATTTTTTTAATATTTAAATAAACATTACTAGCACAAAACACCTAATCCAATAAAGAATCAAATACAGTAAGGTCTCCATATTCACAGGTAATACTTTCCTTATATACTGCTGTTACGTGAAACCGCAGATAATATAGAACTATTATATAACTTGATATTCATGTAACATGCATAAATACACTACAAATTAATTGATATATTATTCATAGTAAGACATACATTACAAATACCAGATGACTTGAAGGAAAGAAGAACATTCTGGGAGCTGAAGGAGGGGGAAGAGGACAGGGTGCATTGGAGGTCTTAGTTCACTGAAAAAAGGAATGGACCTGTCATAAGACAGAACATAATAATAATATATTCTCAACATTAAATAAAGTAATAATAACGTGCACTATACACTACAGTGTACTATTTTCCATTCTTCTTGTTGCAACGATCACTGATAATGATAATGATTTGATAGCATAATGCTCGTAGTAGGCACATTTATGCTGCCGATAGTACAGCCGGTTCTTGCTTGGCGTGTGGTTGGAAACTTACACACACACACATATATATATATATATATTATTTTAAAAAAAATCTAATTAAAAGTAAGAAAAATTGGGCAGCAGTATACCGCAAATACTGATTAAGTGAATATGAGGGCCCTACTGTATATATTACACTAATGATTCTTTAAATAAGCCTAACTTGTTTTTTTAAGATGGTGGTGCTACTCGATATTTTGGGGTGTAGTGGCCCGCCCAAAAATTTTAGAATAAATAATGGTAGTACAACAGAAAAAAGGTTGGCCACCACAGAATTAAGTGAAAATTAAATATTCTTTAAAATGGAAAGAAAAAAAAAATGATACCTGGACCTGGAAATCGAACTCAGGACCTTTGACTTAGCATGTATTTTTCAATTTAAAGAATTTGATATTGAGATGTGGCTATTACCGTAATCAACAAATATAATAGCTTGGCTATTAAATCCATCAGAATATATCTACAAATATATTTTAAGTTTTACTATTTTATATACTTTCATACAACTCTTTGAGGAAAATCTCTTTTGACTTTGGGGTGCATTTTGTTATACATGAAAGAAGGCAATATCTTTCAGGAAGTTTTATTGCCCATTTCACACTCCCTATGAAACCCATATTAGAGGATTGGGTGGTTATGATTGATTTTCTTAAAAAGACCGCCATTACCTGTTTGTCCAATGGAAGCAGTGTAAGATGTTAAATGTGTTCATATTGATCTGTTTGTTCCTTTTATAAATTTCTATCAACCTTTCCTATACCTTCTTCCAAATATAGTTCAATTACTACGTAAAGAGAGAAGAGGTTTTCCTTATACAAATTTACCATCACTCAAAATTCTTAATCATTACTCGGCGATATAAAAATGCTCTTACCCATAATCTTAGCTTGTTATTTTTCATATGCAAGATCAAATTTGAAGTGTAAATTAACTTCAATTCACACTGTAGACATAAAGCTTCCTACAAGTCTACAAACCAACAAAACTCAGAGCAACTACCAAATGGTAGGCTTGGAAACAATTGTACTAAACAATCACACAAAACTTCATCTTTAACATTACTTTCCATTAGAACAAAACAAGTTTTTAAGAGAATTGTAATAGATTTTTACATCCCACTACTACCGTATTTAAGATATTTACAATTATTAACGACAAACACGAACATAAAAAGGTCAAATCAAAACCACATGCATTTGAAATGAAATATTTAATTAATGTATTTCACTTGAGAGACCTGTGCCGCATTCGTTTCTGGCAGAGGAGAGAATGTTTTTTTTTTAATGTATAAACTTTGCTGACACTTTCTGTGAATCTATTTCATTCACACATCATAAGATTGTTAACTTTTGCTTACAAATACAAGTAAATACGGTGGTAACAGAGTTCATCTCAAGATATTGTGTCTACTTGAGAAGATTCCCAGCCCGGGACACCCACTAATTGGTGGGGAGCGGGAGAGCCGTATCTCCCGGGGTCTCCGCAGGTTGCGGTAGAACAGGAACCCGACCAGTCCCAGGACTGGTCTGGTCGCTGGGTCATTCGGACAAGATGCGCCTGTACTTCCTGTGTGGCTGGTTGTCTAGAGAATCATCGTCAGAACCCGCTTCCACATCATAGGCGTAGGCTGGCAGCCATTTCTCCAACAGGCTGTCGAAAAACTCTTCCAAGGACTTAGCGTCTTGGAACACCTGGCTCTCCTTCTGTTCAGAGCAAACATTATATAAGAATATCTCAATACTATGGTCAATAAAACACAACTTACATATTATTTAGAATAAAATATCTTATTTGATGGAGACAATGGTTTATGTGGAGATAAAAAATACATTTTTGATTCTTAATGGTTTTGAGGGAATTGAGATAAGAGCTTCCCACCTTTATGCCATATCGCGAGTAGGTTTCATCTTTGGGACAAGAAAGGAAGTCAAATTTGATTCCCCAATGCCCCTACATTATTTAGCCTTAGCCTCACATTTCAATATATGAACAACGTCTGTAATCGCTACTCTATTCTCTTTGATTCTTAAACAACAAACAAGCTGATCACTAATAAATTGTTGATCTGGAAAGCTACATCCTCCCTCCCTCATTTACACCCCTAAATATGGTACAGTAGACTAAATAGGCGAGCATGATTGACTTGGTTATGTCTCGGGATCAAGGTTTTATGACCAAGTGATTCTCACCAAGGTAGAGCATGAAAATGATTTTTAAATATTTTTCTTAAACAAAAATTGCGGTTGGGGTGGAGTGGATCTAATCCTACTACATGGACTACAAATCGATGGAAAATGATGTCTTGTCAGAGGTGAAGGAAGGGTTTGGTAATCAGATAAATCTGTGCCGGTACCGAGGATTGAACCCCGGCCGCCAGCACAGAAGTCTGACACCTTACCCCTAGACCACCAGGTCACCCTACGTTCTGTATTTTTCTCAGCTATAATCCATTAAACTTTATAACTTTACTAGACCTTATCCTCTTCCTTGCCATCACCATCCTTCACACTTTGTCATGCTAAATTTCATTCACACCCTGTCACTTCCTCATTCCATCCCTTTGACTGTTCCTGTACTTCCTCTTCCTTCTCTCCCCATACCATCAAATCATCAGAAAACATCATGGCTTTCCTTCTTTCCTCCCCAAGTTTGCCTCTCTCTTTGTTCATTACCATTACATATAATATTGGTGAGAGAGCACTCCTCTGCTTCACTCCATTTTTTATTGGAACCACTTAGTTCGCCCTTCTCCATCTTAACACAGCTCATGTTATCTTAATTCCCTAACAGCATTTCTGTTCATTATGCATTCAATCCTTCCTGGCTTCCTGTACAACTCATTTTGTTTTTTCCTTCTTCTCCCTATATTCTGTGTTTCTTCATTCCTATTCTCAAAATCCTTCTGAATGCTTTATTCTTCTCCTCTACTGGTTCCTTCACCCTGTCATTACACTAGTGTGTTTCCTACTTCCTCTATCACTTGTCCTCTTACAAACCTCCTCTGCCGCTTCCACCAGACTGTTCTTAAACCTTTCCCATTAAACCTCTACACTTTGTATTAAGCTTCATGTCTTTCCTCTTCATTTCTTAACCTTCACACCCTATTCTTCTTTCACCTACATTCCGTCCCTTTATGTCTGCCATCAACAACCTGTGCTCACTATCTAAGGGTACACTTGGTATTACCTTGATGTTTATGGTCCACCCTTTCATTTCTTCACCCAAGTGAAAGTAGTTTATCAGCGACTTTTGCTCCCCATCCCACCTGTATCTAGTGAAATGACTTTCTATTTCCTTCTTATACCGGTTGTTTGCCTCTTTCATTTTATTTCTTGCGCAAAGCTCCTCCAACCGTCTTTTACCCTCCTTGATTCTCTGTCTCCATCCTTCTTTCCCTAGCACATCCTTAAACCCTACTTTTCTACTTTTGTGCTAAGATCCCCCATTATTATTTTATACAAAGATTCTCACCATTAAGCCTGGTAAAACCTATTCAAAGTCATCGGTCTCACTATCAAAACCAAAGTAGCACTGACCTTTCAAATAGATCAAAACTGAAAAGTTCCACATGCCTCAATTTTGAGGATTTTAACACAGAAATTCCTAATATCTTTCAATAGAAATCAATACATTAAGTCATAGATTAGATAGGGAGTGGCACATCCATAGATCACCAAGTTAAAAAAAACAACCTAACCCAAATATCTATTAGCTAACCTAGTCCGGTTGCAAGCACGCACTTAAGAAGTAAGAACACATTGCACAATGAACAAAAATATAACTATGAGATATGTGCCTTGCCAATATTCATATTCTTTTTTCCTCTTGTTTGAATGTTTCTATAGCTAGCTGTAATATCTTATTTGTTAATATTTCTAATATTAATTATAAGAAATAATATTCTGAATAACGGTAGTAATTTTAATGGTGAATGAATAAATAAATAGGGATTGGATAAAACTTGACATTGTTGAGGAAACAATATATCCTAACCCATTTAAATGTTACTATTTATTATGTATGTAATAAATAAAATAAAATAAAAGTAAAATTTGAAAAACATTTTAAATCAGAAAGTAAGAAATTTGTTTGTGCCTTCGAGTCAAGAAATAATACTTACAGGATTGAATATGTATGCGTTTCTAAAGATAAGGCGGATATCTGCAATAAACTCTCGTATAGTAGAATAATGTTCGGGATCAACAGGATCCAACTTCCGCCGAACAACATCCAAGGCCATGGGTTTCTTGATGACACTATAGTATTCTTTTACCTGCTTGGACAAAACCAAATGCATACACCAAGTTTAAACAAATGTATATGAATAGTTTTAAGGCAATATACACAGAAAAGTGAGTAGAATTGAAAGACTCTAATAATAGAATTGAAAACTCTTTAAAACATTAAAAAAAAAAGTTTTTAAGGTATTAATATTTTAGGATAGTAAAATTTAAAGAGCCAAATTTAAATTTAAATTATCATGATCATATTTTATTCGGAGAGCCACTAGATAATCTGTTGTAAATTGTTACTTGGATTATGTTGAAGATTGAAAAGAGAAGGGAATGGCCCACACACTTACCAGAGAAATGTAAGCCTCAAAGTTCACAATTAAAACACAACAAAACACGTAATTATGTAGTTTTCGGGGTAAATAACTCCCCCGAGTAAAACACAAACTGGAATATGGGAGCATGGCTACAGGTAGATTATGGCCAAATAAATATTGTTATTGCCTGTTAAAACTGTTTCTTGGATCTTGGTAGATGAATAGAATGACTAGCCACAGGCGGATTATCTGTTTTGCGACTTAACTGCCACATCACTAATAGCAGGGGATACTTTATAAAAAAAAACACCACATTGATGGTGAATACAGGGCTTCCAATTGTTGAACTCAGTAAATACCTAGGGAAGAGATCATAGCCAGAGAGGGAAAAGGAAGATAACATGGTCCTATCTGACATGCTAATATTAAAAAAATATATAGTGGGATAAGGAAAAAGGAAGCAGCTGCAATGAAACAAAACATTAATACAGACATTTTAAGTGATGTATACTGAATATACTAAGTACATTGATTTAAAGTGTTTTTTACTATCTTAGTGCATGTAATATAATGATGTGGTCAAAGACACAATCACGATAGGTGAGTACTTGTATGAAATGGATGTGCTACTATCTATTTATGAGGCTATCTCCAATTTTTCTTGTAGCAAAATTGGCAGCCCTTTTGAGAAATGGTGACTAGTCGTCATTTAGTTTTCTTAATTTTTGTAGATACTCATTATTAAATCATTTACGTGTCGTTATGTTATGCCTAGTGTATACTTTAGAAGTAAAAAGAAAGCCTAATAGAAGATAATAATAATAATAAAAATTATTATTATTTACATAATTTATGGCAGAAGATATAGTTTTATTGATTTAGCCGAGGGAAGAAAAACAAAACTATTAACAATTATTGATTGTTCTTTTTAATGCAAATACAGCATCTTATATTACTGACTTTTAAAAAATTGTATTATTAATTATTGAATGAATATTTATAGTATTCCTCAAACAGATCATTGGTAATATTAACCCCCTTCCCTCCCCTTAGTTTCAGTCGTACAAAGAGTGGTACACTTGCAGCATCATGTAGAGCTTTTCTTGCAGCCACATTGTTTAATCTTGCGTAGTCTCTGGTAGGGATGTCCAGGATATTTACCACCCACCTTCATCCTTCATCCATCCTTCTTCACTTGGTGATGGAAGGTGTGGTGTTGCAACCATCATTTGGGCTAGGAAATTACCGCACTCCTAATTTGTCTAGTAAGCCTTTTCAGTGCTGCCCAGGTTTTCAGCTGACAGTGGAATTGTTTGGGATCAAACCTAACTTTGGGTTGAGTACTAATCATCACACAAACAAAATTAGGCCTTGCATGTTAGAAAATGAGAGCTACACTTTGAAATAATAGGAACAATGAAATAATTATAAAAAGTAATAATAATTAATAATAAATAAAAATAATGTTTTAATTTAAAGAAATATAATCTCTACACTGTCCAATTAAACATTCTCCATGTGATTTCTAAATTTAAATTACTTTCAAAAACTCATCATAAAATTTTAAAAAATTATTTAGGTGAAACCTGTTGTCTAAAAAAATGTATCAAAGTTCCTCTCAATTTCCTGAATTTTTTTTTAATTCAGTCTGTTTTACCAACTCAAATAACAATGTTTTGAAGTATTTTTTTGTATTTTGCATACTTAATTATAAAACCACATTTTCAATAGGAATTTACTAATTTAAGTTAATTTTATCAGAAATGTAAGAGACACCTACTATTTGAATAGTATTATTCGGTACATCATCTGTGAATGATTGTAAGCCTTGTGGTGATGCTCAGCTTTTCCCATCTCTTTGTCTTGTAGGCTGATAATACGTACATCACATGACCCCCAAAAAATTGCAAGAAAACATATTATGGTTTTTTTAATTCAGAATGTGGTATGTATACAAAAAAAAAGTTGGCGAAAATCGGACCACCATAAGTGGTTTGAGCACTACATGAAAAAACTTGGTAATAAATGACCAAATTTTAATTACATATTTTACAATTAAAATATTCTCATGTGTTTGCCTTTAAAAATGACTCATTATATTAAACATAAATTCAAAAAAGGATGTAGTTTGTTCTTAAAGAAATTTCCCAGATAGTTCTCAATATCGTTCTCATTTGAAACTGGCTGTTGAGTAGTATTGTAATAGTTGCCATTTTGACATTGTGCACAGGCTGTGGTGCACTAAACCCAAGTTTTACTTCAGTTGCATCTCATTATATTACATCGTGAAGAGCGAATGCATCAGATCAAGAAGAAGTTTGTTCAGTGCATGACTATTGTCCATCTTTATTGGAATACATTTTCCATCTTGTATAATTCACACCCATTTATTTGGATTCATGTAGTCATTCTTGCCCAAACACTGCATGACTTGTAAGTATACCGACCGAGAGTGAAGTTTTGTGGTCGATGGTGTTGGAGGTAGTCTTTCGGGCTTCGCAAATGTTTTTGCAATGAATACTTTCCTACAAATAATGCTGTAACATAGTGACATTAGAGAATCAGTCTGGTTCCCCTTAAACATGGACACCATTGCTTTGCAGTCAGTGTGGTCTCTTAGAGTATCTGAGTTTGGAGCACAAAATATTTTCAAACCACTGTGAAATAGAGGATCACCTCCAACCACTTTTCGAATGATAGAGGGGTGGTCGGAAGAGTCTGCTCAATCACCAAGTCGGATCCAAGGTCAGCCCAGTACTTATTTCTACACCTAATGATACGGAATCTGTTCTGGAATCTATTGTACACTTCATGATGTTGAGTATCTAATAACTTCATGTTCTGCAAATAGAGATACGCAGATTTTAGACAACTTGTGGGCGCTGCAGCAGCAAATATGGGTAAGCACTCAGATATAGCATTGAGATGCATGTCCCACGACCCTATTGGATTGGCTTCTAAGAGCTCCCTAATTTTTTACAAAATTGAATGGTAGTTCAACCACAGTTTGCTTGTTTCGAGCCATTGCTTAGTTTATTCTTCTTTAAACTTGGTTCTTTCCTAATCACTTCAATGCATTTAGATTTAAATACAGCATCCAAATCAACTGTACCAGACTCCAGGCAAGTATAAAATCCCTGAGTTCCTGCAGAAGGTTGTCTAATCCTGGCTTACTTTCAAATCTCAACAGATTGCAAACATTTCACTCATTTATTTGCCATTGGCTTCCATTTTTTTTTGACGCCACAATAGGACAACTTCCGGTCAGCCTATTTAGGACAAATTTTACTATCCACACTAATACACCAGAAAATCAATATAAAACTTTCTCTTGCAATTTTTTTTGAGTTAACAACATTTTTTTTCTTAGTTTGACCAGACTATTGGTAGAGTTAAATTATTCAACTAAGTGGGTATCTGGCACCATAGCCCAGCCAATAGCATGTCTGTCTACTGAGTTAAGGGCCCCGAGTTCGATTCCCAGAACGATCAAAAAATGTATCATTAGTGAAATGTGGGAATACCCTTTCACATCGATAAATCAACAGCCAGGGACTGGATGTTGTGACTGTCCTAGTCTTAAGTTAGATTATAAGACATATGAAGCTATGACAGGCCTAGCCAGGCGGTAGTGGAAAATATATGGCTTGGATAAAAACGTGACACAGGTCAGCTCAATGGCAATAGCAAAGAATCCATGCTCAGGATTAACTGGTGTATTCACAATATCCATTAAATAGTGAAACATAGCCACCGACATAGCATGGTCTGGAAATAAAGGAAGCAGGGACGAATCTTTTGGAGTTTCTCTTGTTTATTTGCGTTGTATGTTGCCCAGGTGATTATTTCACCCCCTTGTAAGTCGTCAATAGCCAGAACCTGTGTAATCTTGGTGTAGCTCTTAGGAAGACGTTTAATCACTTTCTTGGCAAACGCATTATTAGTCTTAGCCCAATCAGTCCCGGTAAAATTACCATCAAGATGTTGAAATATTGATATTCGTGTACCACAGAAAGAGTCATGAGCTGTGGTGGTCTGTATTGTCGACTGCACTAGTCGTGAAGAGTCCTCCTTTTAACAGAACAAGAATAACAGCATTTTCTGTCTGAGAGCGATGACATATTTCATTTCCAAATTCTGATGATAGGTCTAGCACACGGCCATTAACCCAAGCTTGTGAGTGTTTCAACAAGTTCTGTGCTTGTGAGCTTCTGTATGTATTAAAATCCTAGGGAGTTTCTCGTGCTTGGTTGTGCCTAAAGGCTCTTTCAGACTCATCCTGACTGCTAACCAAACTGTTAAACATAAGTAGCTCTGCAGGCGTGAGGATTTGTTGTGGCATTGTTGAAGAGATTGACTGTGTTTTAATGTTTGGGCTGTTTGTGGCTATAGCAACCAGTTCTAACAATGATGTTGGCATAAAGTCTTCTTGAAACTTGTTTTAAATGATTCTTTAAAGTAAGTTTTCATTTTAAATGAAACCAAGATAAAAAGCATCACTATCTACATACTATTCACATGCTTTGCTAAATGCAGATATATCATTATTAAATACAATCCTCACTATCTCAGCCTTACTTATGTGCTTCAATGTCAGGAAAGTAAGTGAAGTTGTTTGTTTTTCAGTTTCGTGGAATGTATATGTCCTGAAATATCACCCCTATGTTGTTTCAGCTTCAGGCTGTACAGCTTGCATAGGCCATCTTAGTTTCTGTTGTTGTTTTTTTGTCTCTTTCTCTATTAAATAATGATATGAGTCAATGAATATGGTGCATGGCGTCTTGTGCAATAAGATCTCCTGCGCTTAGTTTAGCAAGCAGGGGAGGGGGTTGTCTTCTAGTTTGAGGGCACAGTAACGAATGCAAATATCAATGCTGAATGTAGATACTGTACACAATTATCATCAGCCAGCTGGTGCAGACAGGTCACAAAAAAAGCATTTTAGTTTTTCACTAACCAAACTTATTTCTTGAACACTCCTATTGGTGAAGTTCATAGAACTATAACCAGCTACCTTTGTATGACATTTAGTCTCTGCTGGACAATGAAGAACTTCTCGACACATACAACTCTTGGTCCACTCGGTATCTGTGTCTAGACATATCAGGCTCAAATGGATTCACCAGCTTATGTATTTTCTACATATTTCTATAGTTTTTAAAAAATACTTAAATTGTCATACATAACAAACTCCTTCAAATGTGGGGGGGGGGGGGGGGGGAAATTTATGAAACTAAACCAATCTGTTTCGTACACTTATTTATAAAATAAATTCCTGCAAAATCACATTTAATATGAATGTAATAGGAATTTTGGGATGGCCTCATAGTAAAAATAAAACCTTTTCATATGTAACATATCTCTGTTTTATGATTTTATTATCAATACTAGAGTTGGGTCGAATCCGAATCCTAGCAAATCGTTATAAATTTTAATGATTTATAAATATACCTACATTACACAATATAGGCCTAAACTATGAATTAAGGTTTATTTCAATCATGCTTTCAATTATAATCACCCCCCTCTTCCCAAAATATAGGTTAAAATCCAGCCAAATTAAACAATCTAGACTCATATTATTGTTTAAAAATCAAATCATTCAAAATGTGAGTGTCTTTTAGTTAATTTTAAAAGTGTTGTTAGAATGGGTTAAGTTTCTAGAAAACATGTGAAATAAACAGATTAGGCCTAGTTATCCTTTGATCAACTTTAATCATCAATAAAGGATAAAGGATATTTTATTGTATTAAGATAACAAAAATAAAAATACAAACAGATATTTTAATAAAGACTAAAACAACGTGCTTAAAAATTAAACATTGATTGGAAATAGTGAACTCAATGATGCTTAAGTATGTTTTATTATTATTTTCTTTTATACCCATTATCTATTTTTGCGTAGAAAACAAATATATTTCGATTCTTGCGATATATCGATTTCTGAGAATACATTCTATTTAAAACACGAACATATTTTCGACTACAATCTGTTCATTCCCATTTTATAAGGCAGGACTATGTTTGAATATTTCCACAATTACTTCAATAACATATTTAAAAGAAATAATAAGAACTAAGTTAAAATCGATTTAAAAATAAATAATGGATTAGCAAGTCGTTATTTGATTCTTAAAACTCGAGAGCGCTTACTAAGTGATCAGATTACCTGAATCGATTTTAAACAAACAATCTATATACGATACGTACGCCGGTAGGGATGAATAAACTGACTGTTGACAGTATTTACTTTTCATGAAACCCAACAACATGTCTAACTTAAGGATCGTATGCAATAAATTGGGGTTCTTTACATAGTTGTAGATAATTAAAACCAGTTGGGTAGTAAGAATTAACAGTATCATTATTTTAATCATCCCTCGGGCGAGTAAACATAATATAAGTCATGGCGACTGACTATATCGTGTGTAATGGCGGCTGACTTTGTATCATCCGTAATGTGTTCTTATTTCGGTTAAAAAAAAAGCCGTAATTTGTTTAGTTTATTTCGAGTTTATTTGTAATTCTAGTTTTGATTTTCAGTTTTTGAAGAGTTTTGATGTGTTTATTAAAATATTTACAATATTGTTCGTGAGGTGAAAATTTTAGAAGTGAGCATGTGATGAAATGGTCGAGTCCAAGTTTCCCATATGGTTGGGAGGTTAGGGTACGAGGCACGTAAGATTTTCCACACCGAACAATTTTTTGTTTAAAAAAAATAAATTTATTCATGTTTATCTCTTTCGTCCGACAAAATAATTATTAAGGATTAAATTGTCCTTTTCAAGTAGGCCTAACTAAGTAATTTTTGAATTCAACATATTATGCTTTGTTTATGAGGTGAAAGATTCGATCATCGAATCCAGTAAAACACTGAATACTCGAATCTCGAATACTTGTCAGGATTCGGTGGATTCGAGGATTCGAAGATTCGAGTGGCCCATCTCTAATCAATACCAAATATTTCACTTATCTAGCGTACTACCACGGGGTGCCTGGATTTGGTTATATAGTGGTGCGCAAGTTTGTATCTGCAAGGCTGGGAGGGCTTGTATCATAGTGAAAATGTGAATTACGCAAGTGGACATGAGGCGCTGCTGGTCTGCTGTCACTCTCGCAATAGACTGGACTGCCGATCAAGGAGGGAGGAGGTAAGTGTTTACACTCTGAATATTAAGAAGCTGCCTGTTCCAGTGAAAGCTCATCTTTAAAGTGTGTTTATTTTGTATTCCAGCATCACTAATCTAAAGTATGATCCAGTAAAAAGACAAGCAATAATCATGTCCTGTCCTTACCTCTGGGCCCACAATCTCTCTGAAGTGGAGACTAGGCTCATACTGACAGTACAGTTCTAGAAGGAGTCTCTCTGCTACCTTCTGGTCTTTGGAGCAGAGTCCTTGGCCTCGCGATTCTGCAGGACTGGTTGGAGGAGCATCGATAATTTCCTTCAGGTTGGTACACAGCAGACACTGCCATGTCTCATTTTCACTGCATACACAGAGGTCCGGCACAAAGTGAGCACACATTATAAGATTTCTTTGAAATGTTAGTGGGTCAAAACATCATGTAAATTAACTAAACACTTTTCTGAAATAAGTAGAATAACTCATTATTTACATACCTAATTATCAACATAAAATATTAGGTATATAGTAAATAATTTGCAATACAGTTTAAATATATATAACAGTGACTTATTAAATCAGGTTTATATGGGGGAAGGTATAGGAAAGGTGGATAAAAACATATACAAGGGACGAACACAATATGGCTGCTACAATGAGAAGAAGAACACAGTTCACACTTTACAAAGAGGTAATGGCTGCCTCTTGAAGAAAATTGTACATTCCATCACCTTACCTAGGTTTCATTTTATCAGAACTCATCAGGAGGGAGTGTGAAACGTGCAATGTAACCTCCTTAAAAGGGAATCAACAAACACGAGAGAGAAAAAGGAAATTGGTAAATAATAACAGACCACTTTGAGAAGAACATGTAAGAGGTAAACATAAAGGAATTGGATGTGAAGAATAACAAAACTTATCTCATGAGCAAAAAGAGATTTCCCTTAAAGAGAGGAGTTAAATTATATTAATGCATTTTTATGAATCATTATGCCCTTGTGAACAATGTCCCTCCTAAAGAGGACAGGAATACTATTTTAATAGTTTTGTTACATTTACCGTTTTGAATGTATGAGGTCATCATGACCAGGCCCCGATTAAGCTATGTGTCAAATGTGCCAGGCACAGGACCCCCTAAGGTCAAGGGGTCCCGCCCGCTTGGCAAAAAACCCTTTGACTTGTGGTATTTATTTTGATAAATTATTATATATATGTTTTTTTTTTTTGTAAAGTTTATCTCAAATTAATTTATAAATTACCTAATCGAAGGGAGCTGGTAGCCTGGTATTAAGGGTATTACGTGGATTCCGACAGTCCTTGCTTAAAAATTAACACAACCTTTGCTTTTGGCAAACCAGAAATACTGCATATCTACAGTCTGTACCATTGACTTTAGACAGAAAAATAAACATTGATTTTATATTGAAAGTAATTATTTCTGAGGTAAAATAATAACATTTATGATATTAAATAATTAACTAAATACGTGAGAAAAAAAAAAAGAATTTATAGTAAAATAATTACTATAGTATTAATAATTAATATGTTAATAACAAAGTTCACAGTACTACCCACAATTGCCAATGTTTGCAAAAAAAGTGTGTCCCTAAATAAAACTATCCATGTATGATTTGTATGGGAGATTTATAATCATTCATTGGGGAACTAACTGCTAAGGGCCCCAATTTCTACTTAGCACAGGGCCCCAAAAGTGTTAATCCGGGCCTGATCATGACTGCATTTTCTCCAAATATTCATGAATATTGCTAGAGGTAGCACTTTTTTTTTTAGCATGTCGTCTTACTACTCGTTGCTAATGTGATAGGAATGAGGAAGGTTGAATTTAGAGGACATGTAGTAGCAGCATTAATATGGAGTGATAGTAGAAAACTGTTTAGAAAAATCCACTCTCAGTACACCCAACCAGGATTCAAACCCCAATCTACCTGTCATTGGTAGTCTAGTCTATTGTGAGAGTGACACCTTAGACCATGTGGACACTTAAGTGGGTATTTGCATGTTATTTCAGGTTTCTTGAATATATTTTGAATACTATTTCAGTACTATTTCAGGCTTATTGAATTTACTTGTGTGCTATTTTTATTAAATATTAAAGTTTCTTGAATTTATTAGTATTGCTTTCTTTAGTATTTGGGTTTCTTTAATTTATTCGTGTGCTGCAAACAAATATATTTCTGAGTGGATGCCTGCCATCTTCAAACAAATAATTATATTGAAAAAAGATGCAAATACATTTTTCGACCTATAGTCAAAGAATGTCCCAGTCAAATTTGGTCAAAGTTGGTCCACTCATTTTAACAGTTATCAGTAGCAAAGATCCGAACCAAAAGACAACATAGCAATGACTATTTTTGCTATGATATTATAAAATTACATTTAAAAGAAATTAGTTTTGCTGGTCATTTGATGTTTGTTAAATTTAAAAGTTATACTTAAAAAAAAAAACACCAACACCAGAAGGTTGTTTACTGTGCTGTCCTTGAGGAGAAAATGTGATCTTACTCTGGTATGGCCGCAAGTTTGGGTATGTGACACATCTGGTGGAACACCTTGGGACACTTGTCACAGCACACAACCACTTCTCCTCCATCCATACACACCGCACACCAGTCCTCATTGGGGTCATCTTTCTGAGGGTCCGTTTCTACACCGTTCTTGTCACCATCTGCAAATACATATATTGGTAAACAGTGAACAGTTGTATGCATGGAATTGAATTACTTTTCTATCAATCTTGGACATGAAATCATGGACAGCAGTGGTTTTGTTGATAACTAAACAAAAATATAAATATCAAACTCATAAGATTTCACTAAAGGTAAGAAAAAAAAATGAAGAAGAAAAGGTGTATGCTATTAAACAAAATGTTTTATTTGGTTAGCTGGAATGTCAAAGAAAAAATGTTATGTATTCCTGTAGTAAATTGACCACATATTTATGTAATCTAAAAGTTAGAAATAAAAGCTGTGTAAATGATTTGTCTTGAAATAAAGTGGCTGTTATGTATTTTAGTTTGGACTATTCGGGGGAAAAGGGTGAAGTCAAAATGGCTACTTTTCAGTAGAGCAAAAAATTTGATTCTATCTAAACTTCTAAATCAGTAAATGGTTTGTTTTTCTAAGCGACAAGAGAACCATCAAAGTCCTAACTTTACTCTTTATTAATAAACCAATAACTTTTTACTCAATTTAATTTTATAAGAAATATTGCTACACGACAATTAACATATCCCCTATTGGCCCATGGACATTTAAAAAAGACCGTTTATAAATTGTAAATATAACTACTTTTACCCAGGTAGAATATGTTGGTGGAGTTATTAAGTAATTGTCTCATTCATAGCATTGTCAGACAAGACACTTTTTTTCCTCTCAAGTGTTCGAAAATTGTTCCCAATGATACCAATTTGAATCTGCAATAAAAAGATAGTTTGTCCTCAAGTATGGGTAGTTGTTTTCCACATTGTTAATTTCCTATCCTACATCTATTATTATTATTATTAGCACCGCGTCTTACTACCCGTTCGGGTTATACGCACTTACGCTAATGTGTAATGGTAGGGTGATTGTGAGATGAAATGAAGGACCTACAGTTTAACGTGGAATTCGAACCACGGTGGTGACCTGGTCCTACATCTAGATCAAGGATAGTTTTCTTTATTATTAATTTTCCTTGGCCTGTGGTCGAAAAATAGTAGAAGTTGTGGATAGTTCATCCATGCAGTGGTTTGAAACAGAATTAGAACTGATGTTATTTTAAAGTCATGTCTATAGCAGTTTGCCTATAGTTGGTTTTGTTTCAATAGCATACACTATTAAGAGCAATTTTTTTCTTTATGGAGTTATTGTGTAATATATGTATGTATGCATTTATTTTGTGGTTTTTTGAAGTAAAACACATTTCATTATTATGGTACTTTAGGCTCATTTATTTATATTACACTCATTTTAGTCCTAGGGTTGTCAAAAGTTTAAGCAAACACCCCTTGAAATGCCTCCAGCATAGATATCAGGACTGTAAAAATAGATATCTGTTACAAGCTAGATTTTGATTTATATATAAAACACAATAAAATACTTAATTTGTTTGTGAGTAATAATACCTGCATAAGAACATTAGAACATGTAAAATACTTACTAGTGGCTAAGATTTGGTAAGAATATATTAAAAGTGAGACTAATGTAGGTCAAAGCTTTTAAAAAAAATCAAACAGATTTAAATAACTCAGTACTATACAAACAAATATTAATTAGTATACTTTATTGCCCGTGAGAGTGAGAGGGTTATTAGCGGCTTAAACTTAACCAAGGAATCAGGAAGGAGGCTAATTTTAAGAAATTCTAAACACTTGCCTGGGAAGAGAATGATAAGCCACCAAGTTAAAAACTACCCCCACTTATTTGATTGAACATATTTTACAGGACACTCTTGTCTGTGCATAGTTAATGTTGTTAAGAATTTAGTGTTAATGGTTTGATGAAAGCAATTTTCTTAATGTATTGATAAAGCTACAGGCTACATATTATTATTAGCACCGCGTCTTACTACCCGTTCGGGTTATACGCACTTACGCTAATGTGTAATAGGTGGGGTGATTGTGAGATGAAATGGAGGACCTACAGTTTAACGTGGGATCCGAACCACGGTGGAGGCCTGGCATTCCCCACATTCACAAGATGTCTTGTCAGAGGTGAAGGAAGGGTTTGGTAATCAGATAAATCTGTGCCGGAACCGAGGATTGAACCCCGGCCGCCAGCATAGAAGTCTGACACCTTACCCCTAGACCACCAGGTCACCTACTACAGGCTACATAAATTGTTAATGAAATATTTTTTCACAAAGTTTTATTAAACTATACAGTGAATAAAAATATATATTCTAAAATTTATAAGTAAATTTTCATTATTTATATAATATTTTACAATTACATTAAATATTCTCATTAAAATGGATTTCTACTCCTTTTTCTACCTTGTTAGCGTTTTAATCTGGGATTAGAAAATAACATAACTAGCAGATTTAACTCAGCACAAAAGGACACTTTTCCAGGAAGCATGGGTTTCAAATCTTGGACAAGTGAAATGTTTTGTACTTATATGTATGAAATAAAGTGCATTGAGCAAAAACATTTAGTAATAAATAAAATGATAGAATATTAGGAAAATCGTAGAGCACAAATAAAAGTAAAAACACTAATACATATTTACACACACTTCAATATTTCAATGCTATTATAGCATCTTCCTCAGGAAGTGGTGGTGGTGGTAGTTTTGTAATTAGTAATTCCTCATTCTGAGGAACTATTCCAGTTTATACTTTGTTATTATGTTTGTTAGTGTAAGTTATATACATGTAGCACTAACTGTTCCAAGATGTGGAACATGTTAGGTAAACATCAGTCCTAGAAATGTTTGATAGAAAAAATACTTCCCACGTCTAACAACAGCTAAGCAGGACTCAACTTAACAAGCAATAGTTATTTCAGAACACTTATTTTACTTTCAATTGTTCTTAACAAGCATATAGCCGGAACGAATAGTAAGATGCCATGCTAATTATTTTTTAGAAAAAATAAAAAATTGACACCACAGTAATGCTTTAGTGTTTTAATCCATTCAAACTTCTCTCGTGGAATTCCTATGAAATCGATATTCTCTGCTGGAAGAAAACATGAAGTCAATACCATTTGCATTCAAGGATGAACCCCAAAAACACTTTGGAAGTATTTCAATTCCTTACACCGTATATATATTTGCCTGGATCCTAACAAAATTGTGTTTTATTTTTATAAAAGTTTAAGTACTTCTCCAAAATGTCTTATTTAATCATGTTTCCTAATACAGAGAGGTAAAAATCCTATACAATTAGCTCCTTATTTAATATTAGAAAACAGTCAGACTCAATTGGAAACTCTGAGTCAAAGTTGGTGCGGAGGCCAACAAAATATCAAATTGGTATTGGGACCATAGGTATAGATAGATAACCCGTTTACCCCAAATAAACTAAAACACGTTTGAAATGTGTCACATCTGTTATATTGCAGATCTTCACTTACGTATATACAATAATCACTGCAGCCAATACTACAAAAAACACTTACATTTCTTGTCAAACTTCTGAACACTAAAATAAAAATATCTTAATTTATCATAGTTCTTAGGTAAAGAAAATTACTATTGCAAGTTTATACGTTAACAGTTTATTTAATGATATACAAATAAACTATAGTGCCATAAACAACTATACATGGACATTTTTTGAGAATTTGACCATATGCTAATATTACATAAATTGTTACCATGTGAGTTAACAGAAAGGGGTCAAGTAAATATCCTCCTCCATTTATTATTGAATGACAATGAAAATTGATCTAAAAAGTTGTTTTTTTTTAAATCAAGCATTCTTATTTTAAGCTATGCATCTAGTTATGAAAACCAAAATAGTACAATCAGAGGCATAACTAGGGTTGATAGTGCCCGGGGCAAATAAAAGAAAACAGTACTCTTAGAAAATTGGTTTTTAAAAGTTGATTGAATTTTTATATTGGTAATGGTCACTTGTTATAATAGGAGTGATACAATTTTATTTTAAATACACCTTTACTATAAAAAAGTGAAACTTATATGTTGCTAAAATTGTTAAGAAATTTGGCACCAAGGGCATGTGCCCGACCTGCCTCACCCTAATTACGCCACTGAGTATAACACAGTTGTAGTTTTATTATCATGTTAACTTTATTACAATGTAATGTACAACTAGCAATGAACCAACAGGTTAATACATTGAAATTGACATTTGGAATGGACAAATATTTATTTTTAAAATACAGTTAGCTCCCAAATATTTGTGTGCACATTATTCAGTTAGTGCTCATTTATACATCAGTCCGAACTTACTTTATTTCATTATTGTTTTTTGGAATTGTGTCTGAGCAAATGGGAGGGTTCGAAGGATTGCTGTTTGCCTTGTATTCTAGTGATATAGACAACAGTCCACAGTGGCTCAGTTAAATGATACGGCAACATTACTTTGTTGTGCGAAAGAGAAAGTTAAAAACAAAATCAAAAATTGTTTTTCTAAAAAATAAATGTTTAAGATAATAATTTAAGTTGTGATGAGAGACTAAATTTACAAGTAAGTTGAACTATCCTGGTTTTTGAATACCTGAGCAACTCCTCCCTTTCAATAAACCGAATAGTTGAAAGTTTGCAGCATAATGAGATGATGTTTAAAAAAACATAAGCTTTACTATGGCTGAATAATCACAAAATATTTGCTTATAATATATTATTGTATTAAATAAGAAAAGCAATACTTGATATAAATTGACCATACAGTTAATCAATAATGAAGTAATATTAGATTAATATAAGATAGTAATTTGAAAGAGAATAGTGAAGTTTAATAGTTTCAAGTTTAAAGATATTTTATAAAATATTGGTAAGGATATTATTAAAATTTGAAATGGTTTAAGAGATTAAAGAAATATCTAACAACTGACAGTTAAAATAATATTAAAAAAGTTAAAAACAAGTGCTATAAATAACAATGTGAAAAGTTGTTTTAAAATTAATAAAATGGAAACTAGATTAATTAAATTAGCCTAAATAATATAATAAAATAATTTTACATATTATATTATTCAACTCTGTTGCTTAACTATACTGGTTTAATTATATAATAGAGGAAATTGATAAAACTAAAGATAAAGGGGGGGAAAACCTACTAGTTGGGCTTTCTTCGTCAATTTTACTCTTAGTAGTTTATTTCCTTTTCCTTTTAGTTTTATCAATTTCCTTTTACTCTTAGTAGTTATTTCATTTTCCTTTTTGTTTTATCAATTTCCTTTATTATATAATTATTTAGAAATTGGGCCACCTCATTTTTAAATAATATACTAGTTTAACATATTTATTTTCCTGTTTCTTTAATTTTCCATTGTATAAATGACAAACTTTACTTCCCTCTTTCAAAGTCTTAGCTCATATTAAATAATGCTGCTTATTTCATTTATTTTATAGAATGATTTCTAAAATGTTGATATCAGATTGTTGAAATTTGTATAACTTATTTTATAATAGAAACATTTCAGGGAGTTAAAAGTTATTTGGAATAGAACATTTGGCTAGATGATGGTTAAATAGGAGGGTTTGTATTTGTTTGGTTTAAAAATGGATCAATAATAAGGGAGCCACATCGATGAGACGGAGACAAGACGTCAAGTTTGTATAGTTCGATTTGCAGCTGACCTTTTTTACTATCAAAATGGTTTCCTTTTGCAAATAATGATGTTTGAGTTTTGTGTTATCGTATTTTGTTTCAAACTGGGAATTGTGATAAGTCCATACCCTGTGTAAAGTTGTGATAATACTTTGATTAATTGATATCACAATGAAAGAACATTTCACTGTAAGAGAAAACTAGTCAAATTCAATTGCTCCATTCCTTAGCCTCACATCTTAATGAAGTAAAAGATTAAAAGTAGTATTTTTTTATGGCACTTAGTATAGTTTTAAAATAGAAAGTGCTTTGAAGAGTACAAAGTTGAAACCGAGCATTCACACTTTTGGTATATTTTGTTTATTAATACATAATGTACCAATTCAATATACAAATTATCTGAGGTAACATATCAAAAGAGGTATCAGAACAAAATAATAATGATGATTAGATAGCCAATCATGTGGTGTACCCACTAATACAATGTAGACAAAGCAAACCATGCTATGAGAGACAAATCACATTTATTAATGGTTTGTGACATTTTACATATACATTTAAATGCTGTATAAATATTAAGGCACTCACTTCTCAAGATTGAAATAGATATAAATATTATTTCCTGTAACTATCAACGCAAAGCTTTAAGTATTGAAAACTGTTCAATCATATATTTGTTTAAGAGTGTACACACATTATTTATTGTACAATCCATCTTCAAAATTGATGATACCATCAACAGGGGCAAGGAAATATGCCATTGATTCCAGGCAAGTTATTTAAATACACAGCATGCACAGTGAACATTTGTATTAATTCTCTCTATACAAAAAAAGTTATTCATGAATTTATTTAGCTTCTATACAGGTGACAGTTTGTCATAATATGCTATATTGTAAATGTAGCAGCATGTCGGCAACAGCAGATTGAAAATTTGGTGTCTGTCTCACAAACTAAACATCAGGTAACATTAGTTATGTTAAAATTTCAGCTTGTTTTGTTATAAGGAATCACACTTTATAGAGGAATTGTGTAAGTTTGTTTAAGCCCTGTCTGTATATGAGGAAATATTCCTGAAAGCCTGGTGGTGGCACTGTAACTAGAAATATTTCACTTCTAGTTACAATACAGTCACATTTAAATTGTTGATTAAGGATTGTGTTATGGGAAAATAAAGTAATGGCAGTGTTTTTAAAGTCGTGATTTATTATAGCTGAATATATTTTACACATTATAGGAAGATTAATGAGGCAGGTGGTACGCAGTTGCCATTAAAAATAGTAAATATAAGCAAGCCACGCCACTGTCAAGAGGGTGTGAAATATTGTATGTAGGAAATATGAGTGTGTAGATTGTTAGTTAAAATATACTACATATTTTAAATATTATTTAATATAAAAATACAAACAATTTGCAATCAAAAGAAAACTAAGTATTTTAAGCCAACTAGAATTGAGAAGGGGAAAAAAACAATCAGAAATGAATTAATAATTTTACCAAAACAGCCAATGAAAATGTAGAAATCATCCCATTCTCAAGGTCAGCTTATATTTTACTTAAGTAAATATGATACTTCCAAATATATTCAAATATCAACATTTTGTTTTAAAAGTCCATCACAATAATACAACACTTTTAAATACTTTTTTTAGCATAATACATTTAAATAAATTGTGATTATTATTATTATTATTATTATTAAATATATCAGGTTTCCTAATACTGATTTATGATGGTGATTCCTGACAAAAGCATTTTCAAAGTTAAAATGTTTTAATGTAATGTGTTTATATTTCTGGTATGGTTAAAACTAGTTTTTATTTTCTCCTAACGAATCAGTCCAAAACCTTTAGGTTAGTTATAATAGTGCAAAGAGAAAGGGAGTGAGACAGGGAAACATGTTATCACCAGTCTTATTTAATATTGTGACGGATGAAATTATAGGCCAAGTTGAGGGTCACAGAAACCTGAGGGAACTAGAGGGATGGCATGACCTGGGAGAAGTCGGAAGAGAACTTGGAGAGAGAACTAGCTAAATCGGCAGGAGCAATGGAACATGAATGTGGAAAAGAGTAAAATGATGAAAGTGGCTATAAAAACAAACCCAGTAAAGAAAGAAACAATTAATGGAAAGGTGTAAGATTTCTGCTATCTAGGAAGTAAGATTAGCGCAAAAAACGGTAAGAACCATTTAAGGATATAATCTGACAATGGAATATAGGAAAAGAGGCCAAAACTTTGTTATATAAGGCATATTATCATCCAGTATTGACAAACGGCTCTGAAACCTGGACATGGATGAACAGAGATTTAAGTAGATTGCAGGCAGCAGAGATGAGGCTCCTGAGAGGCATTGAGAATGTAACAAGAAGAGACAGGATAAGGAATTAAATAATTAAGGATAGTTTAAAAGTTATACCATTAAATTTGAAGAGAACCGAGTTAATGTGGTTAAATCACATAATAAGAATGGAGGACAGAATGCCTAAGAAAGCCTAACAGAACAAAGAGAAGGTTAGAAGACCTATTGGATGACCATGGACAAGATGGATGGACCAAGTGCAGAAGGTCATGGAGGATAAAGGAGTGGAATGGAGACACAAGGCTTCTTTATTGAATAAAAATAATATGTATTTGTCAAAATCAATTTCAATTAGGGGTGGATGGGAAACCAAACCAACCCTCCCCAGGAAAGGGTCTGAACTTTTTCAATTCCGGTGGTTGGGCGGGAATTACCCTTTCCTAAAAAGTTTAGGGCGGGGAAACAAAACATAGTGCTCCAAGAAACAACAAAGGGTGCTGTGGTATAGCAGTTACTGCCTACTCATCACTGTTAATCTCTTTAGTAGATAGTCTTGTGATGGTCTGTAGAGAGACAAATAAGTACTTCCATTGTCCATAAACAGTTATTTGTTAGTTTCAGCAAGTGAAAGAGCTTGAAAGATTTAGAGAAGGATGGAGATATATTATACTAACTTTTGGGGTGTGGAAATGATTGGAAGGGAGGGGGGAGGAAGTAGCTTGCCAAGGTCAACCATTTATGAGGGATCAACAAGTTGGTGAGCCAGCCAGGGAGTTGAGTGTAAGGGGTGGTAAACAATCACCTTTAAGGGGTGTCAAACCTGAGAGAACATTTAAGGGGTATTAAACCTAGATAGCATCAAAGAGGTTCCAAACCTAAATAATATTTTGCAGTTTCATATTTAGAGCACAGTGAAAAGGTGCCAAACATTATGTTTTTTAGTATTTTCTGCGCTCTGCAAATAATAAAATATAAAACACGATTTTCAAAATAAATTATTTAGTAAAAAAATGTCCATACAAAATTTAATAAAAAAATGCTAATCTCAAACCTCTTATGTTTTTAATATTTTTAGGACACGTCTTACAACCCGTTCCAGTTATACACCTATTTACTAGTGACTAGTGTGTTAGGAATGAGAAAGATTATTATATTATTATTATTATTAGCACGGTTTCCCACATTGTGTGGAGTTATAACCATTACGCTAATGTTAAAGGTAGGGTGATGTGAGATAAATGAAGACCTTACAGTTTACCGTGGAATCGAACACCGTGGCGACGAGAAAGATTAAATTTAAAGAAGGTGTAATCACATTTGTGTGGATAGAGTGGAAACCATTATAGGCAAAATCGCCCTTAGTGACACCTGCCAGGATCAAACTACAATCTTCCTGTCATCGGCAGTTTCTATCTCTATTACAAGAGTGATGCCCCCTAGACCTATGCAGCCACACCAAAGCAGGTTTTATTAAATATTATTAATAATATTATTAATCTAAATTATTCAAAAGCGTAATTTTAAAATTTCTCGTTCGTGTCCCGAATCCCAATATTTTGACTCGTTTCCCATTCCGAAATAAAAAAGGAGTTCTTGTCCATCCCTAATTTCAATTTTATATTTATTTCTTTAATATAATCCTCTGTGCATCTAACTCATTTCTTAAGATAAAACATGTGGTTTATTTTGACAAAATAAAATTCCTAATTGTTTTGGCTAGGAATTAAAATTTTGAGTTATTACAGTAATTTAAAATGCCATTTGAGTATCAGAATACAAATAACTTTTTTTAATGCCATAAATTTGCTTTGCGTCATAAGAATTTGAACTTGAAATAATTATTTAAAAGTTACCAAATGATACCCATTTCTTCCAATTAAGAATTAAATAAGTTACCAAAAGTGATTAAACCAGGGCTACTGTTTTCAAAGATTTTATCCGTTTTAGTGGATTTTAGAGGTAAAAAATGGATTATAGAATATTTTAGTGATTTCACGGATTTGTTCGCTCTTTTCTTAAAGGTTAGCTTTAGAATTATGATTTTTACTTTTAACTATTACAATATCTTTCTTAAAATATCAATTTTGATGGATCGATTCTTCAATTCCAGCATTTAAAAGTTAGCATACTCAGTCCAAATTTATATAGACTTTGCTATAAGTAACCATGTTTGGCCCAATCAGGTATAATAATTTATAATATAAGAATTTGGCTTCAAGTAGCCATGCCTGGTTCAAAAAAGGAGAATATATAAACCTTGTTAGGTTCACACAAAATAACTAGAAAATTCAAGTCAAGTCAAGCTTATCAAGTTATTGAAATTAGTTTGACTATCGATTATTTTGATAGTGGTACTGTTGAGAGTTGAAGGACATTATAGTGAAATATCGAGTTTGACATTCCTAAGCTTAAAACAGTTTTACACTTTATTGCTGTTTGTTAAATTGCTATTTACACAAGATGAACAAAAAACACAAAGCTTCACCAGACAAGTACAAACCCAGATGGGAAAAAGAATTAAAATGGTTAAGGAAAGGAAAAAATAACACATCAACCATGTGCATGATATGTAATTCTGATATGAACATAGCCAACGAAGGAATAAAGGATCTCAGACGCCATGAAAAAAAAGATTATTACTAAAGGAACCAGCGCAGTATAGAGCAAAATTCTTCATTGGCAAATTTTGTGACCAAACAAAATAATGTGATTAATGCAGAAATACTATGGTCAATTTTTTTTGTGTAAAAAATAACTTACCATGAAATTAAGTGATAATTTTATCAAAATAGTCCATAAAATGTTTCTGGAGAATGACATTTACTAAGAACTTTCATTGTTCCTGTACCAAAAAAGGTCAAATTATTGTGTAGGTTAAGTTTAACTTTATTTTAATAGATATAACTAGCCCAAAGTTGTCCAAAATGTGAAGTTAAACAATATGCAAATTTAAGAAACAATTATGTTTTTTATGAGTTTTTTTGCCATAGAAAAATTAAATTAATATGTTATGAGATTTTACAGGATTTTTTCATGGCAAGAAAAGGACTTATAAAATACTTTGGTGGTAGCCCTGGATTAAACTATATTATAGTTAGGGATGAAACTATGAAGGTCATTCAACAGTTCACTTCTTGCTGAATTTAAGAACTGTTGTCATTCGAAATAGTATTGACATTACATCTTTTGGGTGAAATATGATTGTAGAGTAGATTGATTATTTAGGATATTAATTAATTATGATCAAAGGTGTTTGTGCCAGTGAACATAGTTTTGATATAGTGGATTATTTATTCCCGCCGACTCTGACTGCAAGCTCTATCTACTCTCTCGATATACACACAACATAGTATAGGTTCACTTGTAAGTACATACAATGATCTATTCACCTGATTATGAAATAATGGCAAACTCTTGTTTGACACCATGTTGTGTAATTACTGGTCATTAAAAGAGCAAAATGGCCAACACAGACACAAAACATAATTAGATTAATATTGTTTATCACTAAGGGGAAAAAATATTCTAATGGATAGTTTAATCTTATGCAAATTTTAAAACAATAACAGAATATAATCAAACAGGTTTTAACAAATAAAGATTTTTGATTAATAAATTGTTGCTAGGTAAAAGCTGATTAACCTGTACAGGTATTTATGGAAAGTTTTTAACTCTAGTTGAATAGGGATAGATGTTGTTAAACAGAATGTTTTTAGAGTAGGATTTAGTTTACTAAACCAAATATATAGATTATAATAAATATGTATGCAGTGGTAGAGCAGAGAGCTTTTCTTTAATTCCTTACAGAAATTTAGCTTGTTCCCTCTAAAGATAAAATATTTACTATATTGACTACCACTAGAAATAAATATTACCTGGTCTTCCTACAAATGAGCATAGAACTATTGAGATCTTAAACAAAAAACTTCAAAAATGGCAAACAGCTTACAAGTATTAACCAAATCAGGAATAATTTCACTTTTGAAGAGATTTATATATTTTGTTTGGAAAGGGGTATCCAACACCTTAGCTAAGTTGGTAGCATGTCTGTCTACTGAGCTAGGGGCCCCAGGTTCGATTCCCAGACGGGCAAAAAATGTATCATTGCTGAAATGGTTAACCCTTTCTTAGTGATGAATTAATGCCCTAGGACTGGATGTTGTGTCTGTTTTAGAGTTAAGTTTGTTTATTTACACAATTTTCACCCTTTCCCAAAATATTTATTGCAACTAATATGTTGTGTTAAAATTCTATTTGAATGAAGAAACATGTACCCAGGTTTATATGACATGTAGCTAATAATAAAAAAAATAGGGCTCTGCGAGTTTTTGTATTTCAGTCTCGAGCTTGAGATTGTCGCTTAAGGGCAGAAGGGAGCACGAGTTATTTTACAGTTTTTATAGCATTACATTTTTTTGGCCAAAATAAATAAAATATTTCTCCAGTATCAATATAGAGTTTAGTTTTCTGCACATGCTAATATAAACAGATCTTGAATATCTGTCGAGAGTGTCCAGGAATTTTTTCAAAACATTTTAACTAAAGAGAAAATGTTTTGACAACATTCCAGGACATCAACGACAGATATTCAAGATCTGTTTATATTAGCATGTGCAGAAAACTAAACTCATGTTGCTACTGCAGATAATTTTGATTAATTTTTGTCAACAAATTTACCCGCCTCGGTGGCGTAGTTGGCTAACGCGCTTGTCGTGTGGAGCTCGACTGCTGAGGACGGGAAGATCGAGGTTCGAATCTCGGTCGGGTGAACTGGGGGGGGGGGGGTTCCTAAGTGGTTTTCCACTCTCCCTCCACGCAAATGCGGGTTCACTTCCTCTAATTCAACCTTCCTAATTCTAATCCATTAGAGTAATTAGTACTTAAAGCGTATAACCCGAACGGGTAGTAAGACGCGGTGCTAAATATTATATATTATCAACAAATTTATATTCTATAAAAACTAAAAAACACTTGCACTCCTTCTGCCACACCTTAAGCTTGAGATCGAGAACAAAAGTTTGTAGGCTTGTCATTTTCGAGCTTCTACTTGATATACTAAATAATCCATTTTTAAAACGCAATAGTAAGCACAGTCTATTTGATTGAGATAATATCAGCATTGTCACTTAAAAATCATTTGGCTACTTAACAAATTGTTAAAAATTAATTTCAATTTTCATATTAACAATATAATAGAGCTTTAAAACCACTTTCGACTGGTAAATTTATTAAATATTGTCATCCATTTTGAATCATACTTGATTGAAGTTGTGTACTAGTGTTGCCATGACAAAGCAATGAAAATAGCTAAGAAGATTACTAAATGATTGAATGATTCTTTTTTATTTTTTTACCTGGTCCCTTTCTCAAATAATAATGTATGTTAAATTAAAAATGTAATATAAAAAATACATTATATTAAATGTTTTCAAACTTAAGATATTTAGAACTCGTATTAATTAATAAGTTTACCTTCAAAACTGGCACTAGTATTAATAAATTCATTTAGCTACAAAACTACCATTTAGTTTGGTTACTATTTAGTTATAGAATTGGTGACCTGGTGGTCTAGGGGTAAGGTGTTGAACTTCTTGCTGGGGTCGGTTCAATCCTTGGTCTTACACAGATTTATCTGATTACCAAATCCTTCCTTCACCTCTGACAGACATCTTGTGAATGTGGGGAATGCCAGGCCTCCACGTGGTTCAGATTCCACGTTAAACTGTAAGTCCTCCATTATATCTCACAATCATGCTACATTACACGTTAGCGTATGTGCGTATAACCCGAACGGGTCGTAAGACGCTGTGCTAATATTAATTAGTTATAGAATTATGTTGGTTAACCTGTTTAAAATCAATGTTTCTCTTATTTGTTATAATACATATTTTACCAAACCACATTTATATTAAAAAAGCACTTACTATTTCATATGGTTTGCTAGAAATATTATTTTTAATTTTAAAGTATGAGCATCAACTTTTATAAGCATTACAAATTATATTGAAGTAAATTTCTCAATAAAATGTCAAACGAGATCCAGTAAAATGTGAATGTAGAACTATGCATAGAGGAATGTAAATGTAACCGAAGACATGATCAAGCACGACTACACTAAGGAATAATAAATGAAATAAGAAACACTTCAAATTTCTAATTATCTAGATTAATACGTTTTCTTATATGGTAAATTAAGTTAGGGAAGCATACTTTGGGAAAATATTAGCTTATTAAAATGTCAATTGTATTAAATTTTTATAAGACATTGTAGAAACACTATACAGTAATGTAAAGTGATAGTGAAGGAAGCCAACTTGAAAGGATAGTTAGGTTAGGCCTAGATAGGAACAAAATTACTTCACTATTTCTTCTTACACTTTCCACTTTTTCCCATTTTCACACTTACACATTGTTTTGAATTTTCAGAAATAATTATTTTTCATATGAAGAGACATTAATGAAAAGGTAATATTCCTAAAAATTCAAACTAATGTTCAACTGTGAAAGTTTTAAAGAAATGGAAAGTATATGAGTTTAAGAAGACATGAAGAGAGAAGTGTGTTTGTTCCTATCTAGGCCTAACCTAACTATCCTTTCAGTTGGCTTCCTTCACTATCACTTTACATTAATGTAGAGTGTTTCTACACTGTCTTGTTATACATTTCCAAGCCATCATGCTATTATTTGTTTTATTAACTTTTTTATAATTGTTAGTGTAATTTTAATGTCCTTAAAGACATGATTGTTGAAACAATTTTAATTGTTTTATTAGATTTTTATTTGAGTGTTGTTTTATTTTTAAATTGTGTTTTTTAAGTGTTATTTCTAATCTAAAAACTGTATTTCTATTATTTAACTTTATTTTTTCACAAGTATTTATTATTTATATAAATGAGTGTTATTATATTTTGAGAACATGTGTTTTAATATACTTTGTAACATTTTAAAATTATGAATGGGCCTATACTCAAACTCGGGAGATTTTTAAATACTTGAATCTAATGAAAAAAACACAAGCTCATAGACCCCTAAAAATAAGCATAACATCAGTACAAATATGCAATTTATCTAAGTTAGTTTTATTAAATAAATAACCAATTGAAGTTAAAACCCAATTTTAAATTATTTAGAGAACATTTTGGTAAAAAATGAAGATGTTTTATCGAAAGGGAAATCATAGGGGTATTGTGATATTAAAATCTCAATTTTGACCTCAGGTGGACAAAGGATATTTTGAAACTAGCCCCCTCTTATGTAAGTAAAATTAATTATAAAATAACAGATCTGTCACACATTAAGCGCTATTTTAGCCCTTGGATAAAAGATAAAATACTATTAACAAATATACTTATCAGGAGATAACCAGTTAATGTCTAACCATCTAGTGTGGGTGTTCGAAGAGTTACTGAGCTGGAAGATCCTCCTCCTTCATCTAGTCCTGTTGAGCTGTCTACATGAGGCGAGTCTCCAGACCCAAGAGTCTTCTGTCCTTCAGGTACCACTTCGATACCATTGCGGTCAAGTTTAGCGATGGTAGCCATCAGATCATTTACAGACTCCTAAACAAAATAATAGAGCCATATAGCATACAAAACTAATGGAATGTACAACCTGGGGCAATCGGCTGGAAACCAAGTTTAAGGTATTAGAAATGAAGATAAGTAGAGGTGTTGTCATGAGCGAAAAGAGGTTTTCCTTTTATTTCCTGTGTTTGTCCTTTGTGTTATTTGTTCCTCTCACATGTTTCTGTCCAAGTGTCTATCATTCTTAATAATTTTTCTTTTGCTTCCTCTTTTAGGAAGTTGTGTTGCGCGTTTCACATTCCTCCCTGATGAGTTCCGATAGAATGAAACCTAGGTCGGGGGATTGGGCGTTACAGATCAATTTTCTTAAAGAGGCAATAATTACCTCTTTGCCCATGTCAGCAAAGTAAAATTGTGAACTGTGTTCGTCTTTTCATTGTAAAAACATTTTTTTGTGTGTGTTAGTTCCTTTTATATGTTTCTATCCACCTCTCCTATACCTTCTTTCATTACCTAAACAAGTGAAAAGAGGTTTTCCTAAAACATATATCTATAAATAAGTATGCAGGTGTATGAGCACTTGAGCCAGGTTTGACCTGCCTCAGTGGCTGAATGGTCTAAGGAGTCACTCTTGTAATATACTAGACCGCCGATGATATGGAGATTGGGGGTTTAAATCCCATTTGGATTTAGTGAGGTGGGTTTTTGCATAATGGCTTTCCACTCCTATCTCTCCCCATGTAAATGTGGGTACACTTCCTCTAAATTCAACCTTTCTCATCCCTAACTCATTAACGTAATAAGAGTAAAACCACAATATCTGAAGCAAAAAAAAAAAAAATGATAAATTTAGTTTTGTTGCGTATTTAACTTTGTTATATTGAATAACCATTTATTTGAATACTTTATGCGAGTACATATTATATAAACATATATTGTGCTGAAACTATTTATAGCTCTTCACCTGTGTTGTGTTTCTGGTGATGAATGACTCATAACTTACTCTCCTCTGTGAAATGAGGAGAGTGTGAGTGGAGAGAGCTCAACCAAGAGGGTGTTGCTAATGAAATATCAAGGTCAGCAAGTGAGTGAACTGGTGTTGAATGGAGGAGAGTAGGAGGTTTAGATAAAGGAGAAATAGAGAGGCATATCTCTGTAGGGTTGTTATAACACAACTAGCTATGTACAAGTGAAGAGATCACTCCAGATAGATAGAGATTTGATGGGTTGTTTGATTTTTTTTTAAATGTTAAATATGTATAATTAACCTATATTCATGATTAATAATAATGGAATGAATAATAATTAGCTTTGCAGTTTATAGCACACTGGATTTAATAATTAGTTCTATGTATTTTTTTAATGATTATAAAAAAAGATTATTTCAAATTGTAGAACATTACTTTTATTTGAAAGCTCTGAGCCATATTTTATAAAAATAACAATTTTAATACATATTTGTGCATGTGGAGTGTAACTATTCACTTGGTGCCAACCTCATAGAAAAAAAGAGAAGTTAAACATTAATGATTTTTAGGATAAAGAAAAAAATATTTGCATTAAGACATAATTGATACAGTCTTGCACTAAGCTAGTTGTATTTAAGTAAAGAACGCTTTGTACAACACTTCCTTACACTTCAAGGACACTTCTATTCTCCATAGCAGGTCTCCTACACACCTATAGAACAACTATCCATGCTGTCCTCCTCTCATTAGATCCTCTCTACTTCCAACTTTCCCCAAAATGAAACTTCTAAGATATTTTATTTCTGTACTTTTCTCAGCTCTACTCCATCCAACTGTATAACTTTACTAGTTCTTATCTTCTTTCTTCCTCCATCATTCTAACTTCTTGTATTTTCTCTTGCCCCTTGTTTCTTCCCATTCCAGCATTTCTGTCCATGTTGATGTCCAATCCTTCCTGTACAACTTGCTTCACTCTTTTCTTCCTCCCCTATATTATTTATGTTTCCTCATTTAGATTCCTAAAACTCCTTCCACTTCCTCTAATTCTTGTCCTCCCACACACTTTCTCTTCGACCCCCATCCAACAGTTCTTAAACCTTTCCCATTCCATCCCTACACTTTTCATCTCATCCTCGAGTACTACATTTTTTGCCTTTCTTAGATACAGCTTTCTTTTCTCTTTATTTCTTTAGCCTTCATACACTTATTATTTTTTGTTGTCTTAGTGCCTTTCTCCTAGATTACCATCTATTTTTGCTGCCACCAACAGCCTTTGGTCTCTATCTAATGACACATTTAGTATAATCTTGATATTAACAGAATACCGGTCTGCCTTTTCATTCCTTCATCCCCCTCCCAACTGTATCTAGTGACCTTATGACTTTTCTATTTCCTTCTTATACCGGCTGTTTGACACTTTCATTTTATTTCTTGCACATAGCTCCATAAGCCCTTCTAGCCTCCTCGTTTCTCTTTTCCATGATTAGTTATAAATATATATTAGTCATAACTACACAAAATATGTTTAAGATTTTGGACATTTCCAAAATAAAAACAAAGTCTTTTAAGACATTTTTTATGATTTATGGCATAAGGCTAGTTTTAATTTCTTAAGTTGTACAGTAATTTTTTAGGACCTATTAAAAAAGAACTCGAGTTCTTCCAGAAAATGTGGGAGCTATATTTTTGATGATTTGTATTTTCAGATTAGAGAGTTAACACAATTTCAAGATGAGTATTTGTAAAACGTGTATAAATTGACTCATAGTTGCCATGCACAATAAAGCAATCTACTGACCTGACAAAACTTGTCCAGACTTTTCTCGGTGTCATCAACTCTTGCATGACTTGGACTGGGAGTTTTAGGGACAGATGATGTAACCTGGCCTCCCGGAACCCTTCCAGGATCCGCGGGGGCTGGAAACACAGCTCTTTGGCTCTGTGGGGCCACTTGTGTCTTGAGGGTGATCTTAAATGATTCATCCATCGGGAGAGATTGTGGTACAGGCCGTTGCTGCACCATCATACCTTGATATAAAATCAGAAAAACAAAGTACTTAGGGATTGAAATACATGAAAACGCTGAGAATATAAGTGATAGGGAAGAAAGTTAAACTGGAAAGATAAATAGAGACAAATATAATTGCTTCTAATTTTAATCTGCTCTATTTATTATTTGAGTTGACATAATTACATATTATATTATAATTTAAATTTATGAAATATTATTTTATCATAATAATAAAAAGGTAAAATCTGAAATAAAATTTCTTACATTTGATAAGTTGATGACTAGATTTGAGATTTTACTAGTTGATAGGTTATAAGATTGATCGTACCAGCGGTGATGGATAGTTAGCATTGAAATGAGAATAAATGAGAAAGGCCTACATGGGGCTACTCAAATAAGACTCAAACGTGACGAGATTAAAACCTAAATTATCAACCAGTAGATTGAGAGTCACTGCTAATGTGTTTCGATGGTGGTCCTCTCACGAAGCTAATGTTTGCTAACCAGTTTGACGCATTCGTGATTAGTCAATGAGAATTTCAAAATGCTGGTCACTGGGCTACCTCAGTTACTAAGCAAATAATCATAAATGAACAATTATTCAACTTTAATTGTACTATTCAAGGTAGTTTTCTTTTAACATTCTGTACAACGCTAAACATTTTTTTGTCAGTCGGGATGATTAGCCTTTTTAATGTCGTCAGCGTGTTGTTGTTATTGTTATCATTGCCTTGCTTATAGTTGTTATTATTATTATTATTATTATTATTATTAGTCTGCAGTTTGTCGGCAACCCACTTGGATTAAGTATGGTCGTAGCTCTCACGTAGCCTCTGGAGCTAGCTGCGATGTCTAGAAGAGCTCGGAGAGTTTCTTATGAGCCTAGGGGTTTGTTCGCGGGAACGAACCGGATAGGAAGGATGGTTCGGCGAGTTACTGCGGTGAACTGGATAGGAGGGGTGGTTCGGCGATGTTACCGCGGTGAACGGATAGGAAGGGTGGTTCGGCGAGTTACCGCGGTGAACCAGATAGGAATGATGGTTCGGCGAGTTACGCGGTGAACTGGATAGGAATGATGGTTCGGCGAGTTACTGCGGTGAACGGATAGGAATGATGGTTGGTTATGGTGGGCGGCTGAATGGAATGACGAAGAAACACACACAAACTGTTGACGATGGTTTATTACTCGAGAGGTCGAGTCCAAGCGTGGAGCTCTGCTCTCGTTGGACTGATGCCAACAAGCGGTCTGTCAGCTCCTTTTATCCCCCCCAGATAGGTCGTTTGGGAGCGCTCGGCTTGCCACGAGCGGCCACGAAGTAAGTGAGGGGAATGTTGGCTATGGTGGGCGGCAGAATGACGAAGAAACACACACAAACTGTTGACGATGGTTTATTACTCGAGAGGTCGAGTCCAAGCGTGGAGCTCTGCTCTCGTTGACTGATGCCAACAAGCGGTCTGTCAGCTCCTTTTATCCCCCCCAGATAGGTCGTTTGGGAGCGCTCGGCTTGCCACCGAGCGGCCACGAAGTGAGGGGAATGTTGGCTAGCGACATTGAGCATAGAAGGGGGGGAAGGGGTAGAGCATGACTGGTCGCTTTGTGAATGCAAGAGCATTACATTGATAAATAAGGAGTAGAGGGTTGGTAACAAGTTTATATTATTTTCATTGCATGGAAGAATCCATGGGGCATGTTACAAACATGTTTTGTAAATATGATACACAATTACTCCGAAAGAGACTTCACCCATACTGACTGCTTGCACGTTCCCATTCAAATGATGAGACAGGATGAATCTTACCTGTTCACTTGCATTCCTACTGCTGTGGGTTGATTTTAGTTAGTTACCTACTTGAAAAATGATGCTAGTAATTTAGTTTTTTAATAAACAAATGAAAGAAAGTTAGTCAAAGGCCTAGGCTTACAGTCTTGAAAACCATATTATAATCCTTTAAACTGATCTTCAGTACAAGTCTTTCTCTCAAGATAGTTTAAGGATGTGAAAAACAGCACTGTGGTAAAAATGTATCAACTCAAGACTCCCGAATAAAAAATTATAGTTATAGAATATGGTAAATATTTGATTTTAGTTTCATACTATCTTGATTCTTTAGGGCCAATATTTGGATTGACAAATTTATTCACATGTAAATTCACAATGTCAAATAAGCTTCACATGAAGTAATCCGTGTTGGAGCATTTTACTGCAGTAAATTTGTTATTACCAAATATGTTTTAAATTAGGAGGGATAGCCAGCACACTTACCTAGGTGATACCCGAGTGGAGAGACTAGACTACTCTCTTGACCTGATGAAGCTGTCTGTGTCAGTGAAAGTTTGTCCTTAAGAATATGTTTGTATTTTTTAGTGTTCTATCTAAACAATTTCTACTCCGGTATCACCAAGGTAAGTGTACTGGCTATCCCTCCTAATTTAAACCATGATTTAGCCTAGTGCTCTATTCCAATTAGTAATTAATATACTTAGAATTTCTGAAGAAGTCAGAGTTAGACAGTTGAGTGTGGTCGAAGACTTAGTGTACTTACCACCGTTGACCATGCCCCCCGCATGTTGCGGTATGTGCCACTGGACTTGTTGGTTGGAGCTGTGTGGAGACTGTGTTCGGGGCTGTACCACAGGCCTCACACCAGCTGGGGTCGCATACATCACACTGCCATGAGGTGAGATTCGGTGTTGCTGCTGCAGCTGATGTTGCTGTTGCTGCAGATGGTGATGATGCATCTGTTGCAGATGTTGTTGTTGTTGCTGTTGCTGCTGTTGTTGTTGTTGTTGTTGTTGTTGCTGGATGTGGTATAATTGTTGTCCAGAGTACCTTGGGATGGCTGGTGGTGGGAGTTGACTGGCGTAGGTGGGATGGGTGACTGGCGGAGCACGATAGTTGGCACCATTTACCAGATGTTGGTTACTGCCAGACACGCTAACGCGGATCACTGGTTGTACTGGATTGTATGATGCAGCTTGCATCTATGAAAGATATGAGACATACATTGTCCGAAAACAAGCAATATGAATTAACACATCGGTTATTTAAGTTCAGATAAAGGTAGAAGTTTGCCAAGTCCACTCTTTCTATTCCAAACAATGTCAAAATGAACAATATTAAACATTTACAAAGCCAAATTAAAGTTAAAAATAGCTGTTATTAATATAATTCACAAAATGTTATATTACAAAACAATATCATTAATATATTTTGTTCTAGTTGATCATTATCATCATTAGTAAATGCCTTCATCTTCCTATATTCTTCCTGCTCTCCTGTTTCATTTTCATCCCTTTTCTCTTCCAGGTTGAACATCTCCTCAAAATATCTCATCCACAGTTCCTTTTCCTCCTCTCCTGTCTTCAACGTTATTCCTTCATCTATCATTCCTAGTTGATAAATTAAGTTATTATCACAACAGGTAAAAGAAAAGGAGGGAGTACATGGGATAGTAGAGGAAACAAGGCTCAGATGATACAGGCATGTATTGAGGATGGAGAAAGAGAGGATGTTGAAGAAAAGTTTGGAAATAAGTATGTAGGAAAAAGACAGCAAGGAAAACAAAAAATAGATGGGAGGAGCAGATAACAGAAAATGAGCAAGTTAGAGGAAAATGGAAGAGATAAAAGGAGAAATAGTAATGGAAGGATAGAGGAAGATGGAAGCATTTTACCAAAGTGACCCAACCACAGGCTGGAAACAGTTGATGATCACGATCATGCTTCTATTACTCACCATTTAGATGCTTAGAAATTATAAATGTCAACAAATCACCAAATTAGTGTTATTATTAGGAATGGGACCGTTGACTCCTTAAGGATATTCGAAAAAGAAAATTTCAAATTTGAGACTCAAATCCTTTAATAAATTCTCAATTTTAAAGGTAAAATTATTTTTTTAGAACTGTAATACAGCTTTTTGGTGGTTCAAAACCAATTCAAATTATATGATGAACTTAAAAACCAGACCCCAGACCGGTAATTTAACACTTTACTGAATGAATGTTAAAATTATGTTATAATTAATGAATTATAAGAAAGAACACTAACATTAAGTTACTATTGGTATTTTATATTATTCTATTATATTTCTTCTTATGTTTAAATTTTCTTTGCAAGATTCGAGATTCAGATTTTCTACTGTAGTCATATACTAATAACACATTTTTTGAATTTCTAAACACCGTGTGTGTGGTTTGATATAACATGCCAATGAAATATTGAAAAGAGCGAGATTTTTTTCTCCAAGTAGTTGTCCAGTCTGCTTACAATGAGCCTTGAGCACAGACACGCAGGTCTCCGAAAAAATAGTTCACTTTAAAGATGGTTTTACTAGAGAAGAAACAAAAATTGCCTTCTAGTGCCAATAAACTGGCTTTCTCAGAAGTAGGTTCAGGTAGCAGTTCCAGCCCCTTCCCATAAACCACCTCCCTACTGAAAATATAAAGAAAACGAAGAATTCCATGGTCCTTTTTTTGTTCAAGTGAATGATTGCAAATTGTTTAGTTCTAAATAATCTTCAAATACCAGTGTCTACAGTAGCCCCATAGCTTCTTTGGTACAAGTGACCGCTGACAGGCTTTGAAAAGTTACCAAACAAATTATGTAACCCTATGCCGAACCATTGATTGAAAAATGTGTCTAGCAGCTGTCCCTTTGACAGTCAAAATTTAGGTCTATACTAAATGTTGACTGTCAGCTGTCAGCTATGAGCCGTCAATCAGCACCAAAGAAGACACGAGGCTACTGTATATACCTAAATGTTGACTGTCAGAAGTGAGCTGTGAGCTGTCAGCACCAAAGAAGCCGCGGGGCTACTGTATATACCTAAATGTTGACTGTCAGAAGTGACCTGTGAGCTGTCAGTCAGCACCAAAGAAGCCACGAGGCTATTGTATATACCTAAATGTTGACTGCCAGAAGTGAGCTGTCAGCTGTCAGTCAGCACCAAAGAAGCCCGGGGGCACTGTATATACCTAAATGTTGACTGTCAGAAGTGAGCTGTGAGCTGTCAGTCAGCACCAAAGAAGCCATGGGGCTACTGTAGTTACATGTCTGAAAAGGTTTGCTAATTGAAAGAAAGTGAGTTTGTGGGGCAATATCGCTGTCATCTAAACTATTATGTTCGGACTGGCACCTCTCCGCAACAAACAATTTGATATAAGTGAGTTGTTTCAGTTGGAAGTTCTGTTATCACTGAGAACTGCAACTAACACTCCCAGTGCCCTTCTGGAAATAGCCTCTTCAATTATAATTATTCATTCTGAGCCACCAATAAGCAGTATTATGGCTCTAAAACAAATCTCACTTGAAAAATTGGAAAACAAAGTGTTTTTCTTTCAAGGATTTGAGTCTTGAATCAGAAATTTTTTGAACTCTAACCAAAATAAGGGCTTTTGAATTTGGCTGAGATTTTAAAAATTATATATTTATTCCAGTTTCAACTAAAATAGGTGAGAATATCCAGGCCAAGAGTGCCCCACATTACGAAAAAATCTAAATACTTTTAATTCGAAAACTCTTCATAATGTCTCAAACAGTTGAGACTCGAGACAATTCTAATAATGAAAGTATCATAAAACTCGACTTGCACCAAAGATGTCTTGGAAGCCACAAAAAGTTGAATTGGTATAATATTTTGTGCACAACTATAATAACAAGATTAAAGAATGTGCCCATTTCAACAAACCTGATGGGAAAGGAGGCCACGCAGGTTGGCAGAGTTAGCGTCGACACCTAGAGTTTGTGGGTGCGTGGAGGAAGTGACCTGCTGATGGTGTAAGTAGTGGTTGCCTCCTGGCTGCGGCTGGATTATGTTCACTGCTTGCATTGCTGCGGAGTGCTGCCTGCTCATTGGCATGTGTCGAGACACTTGTACAGGGAGAGCTGGGGCGCTCTGGTGGGGGGATATGTTGTTGTGTGGGGACATACTGTTATGCGGGGACATTCGGTTGTGGGGGGATACACGCTGGGCTGAGGGGGGTTGGGCGAGATGCACTAGAGGTGGGGCAGGAGGAGTGGGACCAGAGGGGCGAGAGAGAGATGTTGTTGTGTGGGATAGGGAGGAGGAGGGGCAATGGCAGAAGGTTGGGTTGGTTGTGCAGCAGTAGTAGTAGTAGCGGCGGCTGCAGAAGCGGCGGCGGCGGCTGAGAGAGAACTGTATGGTCGGCCATCTACCACCACACCACCAATAGCAGACACCACTAAAAAAAAAATAAGATAAATGGTAAATACAATTATTTTGACCCCAGTTAAAAACAACATTCTGAATTTGTTGTGTGTTAAGTCCACATTCTCGATTCTAAGCGATGTCAAATCGAATTAGATATTTCTGAAGTTGAATAAAAGTTCAATTTTTTTTTTAAATGCTTGAGGTTGATGAAAATACTATACTTTACATAATTATGTAAATTTTGGTATTAACTATAGATTACAAACTTATATATTTCAAACATAATTAATGTATTTCGTCTTAAAATTATAAATTAAGTTATAACAAAATTTAATATAATTAATGAAAATATTCTGTATGCAAACATTAATTTGTGATGGAAATAACAGCAGAAAATAATAAAACATAAATGTGTTTTAGTTAGGGTTCTGCGAGTACTCGTATTCCGAGCTTCGAGTCGAGCTTGTCGCTTAAGCTCAAGACCAAGTTTGAAAGTTTTGTAGACTTCCACTTAATGTACTTAATAATCTATTTTTAAAACACAATAGTCAGCATAGGATATTTAATTGAGATATTATTGGCATTTCCACTTATAAATCATTTGGTTACTTAACAAATAGTTAAATATTAATTTCAATTTTCACATTAATATTGTAAGAGAGCTTTAAAACCACTGATGACTGGTAATTTTTTTCAACATTGTCATTCATTTTGAATTATACTTGATTGAAGTTGTTTACTTGTGTTGCCATGACAAAGCAATGAAATCCAAAATAGCTAAGAAAATTACTAAATAATTGAATGATTCTTTTTACTATTTTTACCTGGTCCCTTTCTCAAATAATAATATATGTTAAATTATATATCAAAACTATATTATTATTATACTAAATGTTTTCGAACTTAATAAATTTAAAACTCGTGTTAATTAATACATTTAGCTACAAAACTAGCTCTAGATTAGTAACGAGTTATTGAATTATGTTGGTTAACCTGTTTAAAATCAATGTTGATTTTATTTTTTGCATACATATTTTACCAAACTTATTTAGATTAAAAGAGCATTTAATATTTCATATTATTATTATTTATTATTATAATATTATTATTTTATTGCACTGCATCTTACTACCCATTTGGGTTATACACACTTACGCTAATGTGTAATGGTAGGGTGATTGTGAGATGAAATGAAGGACCTACAGTTTAACGTGGAATCCGAACCACGGTGGAGGCCTGGCATTCCCCATATTTCATATTGTTTGTTAGAATATTGGTTTAGTCATATTATTTTTAATTTTAAAGTATGCCATCAACTTTTATAAGGATTAAAAGTTGAATTGAAGTAAATTTCTCAATAAAATAATGTCTAACGAGAGCCAGTACAATGCGCATGTGCAACTGCGCATAAAGGAATGGAAATGGAACAGAAGAAGTGATAATGCACGATTACACTATGGAATAATAAACTATATACGAAACACTTCAAATTTTTTGTTTATGATTATTACGTTTTCTTATGGGGTAAATTAAGTTACTGAAGCATATTTTGGGGAAATATTAGCTTATTAAAACGTCAATTTTATTAACTTTTTACCAAGACAGTGTAGAAACACACTACAATAATGTAAAGTGATGGTTGAAGGAAGCCAACCTGAAAGGATAGTTAGGTTAGGTCTAGATATAAACAAACACATTCTCTATTTTCTTTCTACACTTTTACACTCCCATTTCTTCAAATTTCCAGATTTACACATTAGTTTGAATTTTCAAAAACATTTATTTTTCATATGAAGACACATAAATGAAAAAGTAATATTCCCGAAAATTCAAACTAATGTGTAAAACTGGAAGTTTGAAGAAGCGGGAAGTGTAAACATTTAAAAAGACATGAAGAGATAAGTGTGTTTGTTTATATCTAGGCCTAACCTAACAATCCTTTCAGGTTGGCTTTCTTCACTATCACTTACTTACATCATTGTACAGGGTTTCTACACTGTCTTGTTAAACATTTCCAAGCCACCATGCAATTATAGATTTTATTAACTTTTTTTTATAATTATTGTTGGTGTAATTTTAATGTTCTTAGAGACATGAGTGTGAAACCATTTTAATAATTTCTTATTAGATTTTTATTGTTGTTGTTCTTATTTTTAAAATACTTTTTTATAAGTGTTATTTCTAATTTAAAAACAAAAATTTCCATTGTTTAACTTTTTTTTTTCAAAAGTATTTATTCTTTATAAAAATGAATGTCATTCATATTTTAAGAACATGTGTTTTAATACACTTTAACATTTTAAAATTATTAATATATTAGAACTCGGGAGCTTTTAGAAATACTCGACACGAATGAAAACACCCAAGCTCGCAGACCCTAGTTTTAGCCTTAAATATTTCTTGGCAAGACTTTGTAATTATCGAATCCAGAATTTTACATCCAAATTGAAGTCAAATCAAACAAATATTTGAAGAGAAAATGAAGTTTTTAAGACTTCACACACCCTTATTTGAATCTATGAAGTGCTATCAAAAGAAATCCCACTAAGGTTAAAATTATAGCTTGGATACTGGGATCGAGCTCATGGACTTTTTGATTTGCGTACCAATATTTTACCTCTGAGCCATCCTGGCTTGTCTTGTATTCACGACTATCTTCAATTAGTTGTAATGATTATAATGGTGCACTAAATGCTAATAACTATCACAGTCACAGCGACCCATAGTTGGGTGTATGCTGCCATGCAATCTATAGTCGTCATCATCATGAATCGTTTCCAGGCTGTGACCGGGTCCATTTAGTGAAATGTCTTCATCTCCCCCTAAGGCTTCCCCAATTCTTCTTTCTTCACTCTCTTCCACTCTCCTACCCCCACTTGCACACTTATTGCTATCTGTTCATCTCATCTCTTTCTTGGTCTTCCTTGTAGTCCATAACATCTCATCATAGCTTCCTCAACCGTCTCATTTACCCCCTGTACCCCTTACATCTTCAATCCTAGTCCTATTTCTTCTGGTGCCATGGAATTAATATTTATAATTTATGTGTATTACAAACTGATACAAGATTATTAATGACAGGTTCAGCCCTCATATCTGAATCTAGTTCAATTAAGTAAAATGTCAAATGATAAGTAGCCTCTGATACATGACAACTTTGGATGCCTCAGTGGTAGAGTATTGGCGTGAAAATCCTAAGGCCTCAGGTTCAATTCCCGTGTTCATGTTGTCATTTTTCCCTTGATTGAATTTGACTCGGCCAACAGGACTCATCTATTGAGCAATCATCACATAACAGTTTGTGATACACATGAGTTAAAAACATAATTTGAAAGTTTATTGTTTATGAAAATTGGTATGTATGGTATATTTTCTAATAAATACAAGTAGCATCAATGAGAATTGATAAATTTTTGGACATAATTGTGTGATAATAATGTCCAATATAATACCTTTAATGAGATCAGGAACTTTATCCAACATGAGACCAATCCTGACAGGTATTTCAGGGTTGGGTATATCCGCGCGACGACTTTTTATTCTCTGCAAGTGCTGAGTGACGGTTCTAAAACACAAAAATGCTGATTTATGGTTGTATCCACCCAAAATAAAATATTCATAAAAAAACCAGAGAATATCAAGACCTTAGATTAATTAGGTGAAACAATTTTTTGATTTTTTATCAAAACAAGACCAGAATGTGTTACTCAATTTAAGAACAAGTTTTATATTCTGGAAAAACAAATCACATTTCCTAATGAGAAGGAAAAGAATCAATGCGTGTGTGTGTGTGTGTGTGTATGCATATAAAAAACACTCAAGGTGTGCACCTGCAAGCGAACTATACTCAAGAGCAGCCACCACTGTTAGCAATAATAGCACAAACATTTGTAGAGAGTGGTCAGCACAATGACCTGCTAATCTCAGTTTTCTGGACTGCAGCTGCCACTTCTTTATTCATGTAGCTCCTCATTTGTCTTCACGAGGGTGAGTTTTACCTCGTCCCAGACCCACTGCTACACAGATAAATTTTGGAAGCACAGGTAATGAACCCGGGGCCTTTGGTTCTGTAGCCAGGGAACTCTGACCATTAGACCACATAGATGGCTGTGTGTGTGTGTGTGTGTGTGTATGTATATATAAATGATTTATGATACTTTTCCTTATCAAATTTATTTTTAATTTAGGTAGCCTAGTGGCTGATAAATAAAGTTTCCATTATAATTGAATCATCAGTCAAATCTTGATTAAAGCTGAATTTACTTAAAAACCCTTCCAATTGATCTCCATTCCACATCAGTGTTTTGTTTATGAACTTAAATCTCACTAGAATACATGAAGCCCCCTGTATTTTAACGAACCACCTTGTTTTACCTGTCTCCGACACCAGAAGATACCTGGGACTTTTATTTGATTTTAAATTAACGTGGATCCCACATATCAGAGACTTGAAAGTGAGGTTAATTTGATCATAATCAACTGTTTACAGCTTGTGGCCAGATCAGTTTTGTAAAATGCTTCCATCTTCCTCTATTCTTCCACCACTTTTTCTCCTTTAATTTCTTGTTCTTCTCCTTTCACTTGAACACTTTCTGTTATCTTCTCCTCCCATCTCTTTCTTGGCCTCCCCTGCAGTCTTTTCCTACATACTTCATTTCCAACATTTTCTTGGCCATCTTCTGTTTCCATCCTCCGTACATGTCCATACCATCTCAGTCTTGCTTCCTCTACTATCTCATGTACTCCCTGTACCCCAACTCCTAACAGGATAACCTCATCTCTAATCTTGTTTCTCCTCTTGGCTCCTCACAAACTTCATTCCCATGACCTCCCCTTTCCTTGTCTCTCTTACATTCATTGTCCATGTTTCTGCTGCATATGTGAAAGTGTCATTTTGATTACTTACAACAATAATAATAATAATAATTTAATTAATGATAGTAAAAAGAGATGGGTCGAATCCACTATTTCTCTAATTCGAATCTACATTTTTTTTTTTCAAATCTCGAATCCAAATCCTACAAATCATTATAAATTTTAATGATTTACAACATTACACAATATAGGCCTAAACTGTGAATTAAGATTTATTTCAATTATGCTTTCAATTATAATAACCTCAACACCCCCCCAAACCCCCAAAATACAGGTTAAAATCCAGACAAATTAAACAATCTAGACTCATATTATTGTTTAAAAATCAAATCAATCAAAATTTGAGTGTATTTTAGTTATTTTTAAAAGTGTTGTTAGAATGAGTTAAGTTTCTAAAAAAAACATGTGACAAACAGATTAGGCCTAATTATACTTTGATCAACTTTAATTATCATTAAAGGATATTTTATTGTATTAAGATAGAAAAAATAAAAATACAAACGGATATATTTATTAAAGACTAAAACAATGTGCTTAACAATTAAGCATACATTGGAAATAGTGAACTCAATAATGCCTAAAGAATATTTTATTATTATTTTCTTATATATCCATTATCTATTTTCGCATAGGAAACAAATATATTCGATTCTTGCAATATATCGATTACTGAGCATACAGTCTATTCAAAACACAAACATATTTTCGACTACAATATGTTCATTCCCATTTTATAAGGCAGTACTACGTTTGAATATTTCCACAATTACTTCAATAACATATTTTAAAATTAATAAAAACTAAGTTAAAATCAATTTAAAAATAAATAATGGATTAGCAAGTCGTTATTTGATTCTTAAAACTCAAGAGTACTTACTAAGTTATCAGATTACCTGAATCGATTCCAAACAAACAATCGATATACGATACGTAGGCCGGTAGGTATAAACAAACAATTTTATCGCTGTCTGACTGTTAACAGTAAATATTTTTCATGAAACCCAACAAAATGCCTAACTTAAGGATCGTATACTATAAATTGGGTTTTTTTTTGCATAATGTAGATAATTAAAACCAGTTGGGTAGTAAGAATTAACAGTATCTTTATTATAATCATCACTCGGGCGAGTAAACATAATATACGTCATGGCGGCTGACTTTATATCGTGTGTAATGGCGGCTGACTTTGTATCATCCGTAATGTGTTCTTATTTCTGTTAAAAAAAAAGCCATAATTTGTTTTATTTCTAATTCTAGTTTTGAAGAGTTTTAATGTGTTCATTAAAATATTTACAAGATTGTTTGTGAGGTGAAAGTTTTAGAAGTGAGCATGTGTCAAAACGGTAGAGTCCAAGTTTCCCATAGAGGTGGGAGGGTAAGGTACAAGGCACATAAGATTTTCCACACCTAACAATTTTTTTAAGATGATTTTATTCATGTTTATCTCTTTTGTCCGACAAAATGAATATTATGAATTAAGTTGTGCTTTTCAAGTAGGCCTAACTAAGTAATTTTTGAATTCAAAATATTATGCTTTGTTTATGAGGTGAAAGATTCAATTATCGAATCCAGTAAAACACCGAATCCTCGAATTTGAATACTTGTCAGGATTCAGTGGATTTGAGTGGCCCATCTCTAATAATAAACAATAATAATAATAAAGTTATACTTCCAACTTCATTATATCTAAGAACAATTGTTTCTATGCTCCAATGAATTGTGAACATCAAGAGAGGGAAAAGGTAGGTTTAGAGAGAAAAAAAGTTTGTGTTAAATTTTAAATTAAAATTATAATCAGCTACTTTCAAGTGAAATGAAAAGAGCATACTAAATAGCCTAAAGTTAAAAAAAGAGCAATTTTCTCTATTTAACTTACTTTTCATGCTATTCTGATTAAAAACCTGATAATTCCTTTTAGTTGCAATTAAAAATATGGTTACATATTTATTTGTAGAAATAATACAATTCTGCTTCTTTTTTTTTAACTTTTATTATATTTTCACCCAGACCTTTCAATTTCCGATTCAGATTCTTTAATGTTTAACAATTTTACTATTTTCCAAGAATCTTACAGCATATTAAAAATATATTATCTATTTAATTACATTATATTTGAAATAAATTACAGGAAAGGTGGATAGAAACACACAAAAGGAACAAACAGATCAATATGGCTTTTACAATGTAAAGAAGAACACAGTTTATACTTTACATTGCTGCCATTGGTCAAAGAGGTAGTGGCTGCCATTTGAAGAAAATCAATCTTTACCGCCCAATCCCCCGACCTAGGTTTCATTCTATCGGAACTATCAAGAGGGAGTGTGAAACACGCAATGTAACTTCCTAAAAGAGGGAATCAAAAAACACAAAGGAAGAACATGGAAATTTGTAAATAATGACAGGACACATGAGTGTAAGTACCATGTCTGTTTACTCAGATAAAGGTCGCAGATTTGATTCTCGTCATGGTTGAAAAATTGATCATTGGTTGAATGTGGGTTTCCCTTTCATGGTGATGAATTCAAGTTTTATTTTCATATGCAGAATATGATTAGCTTTAGTTATCTTTTGAAATGAACACATATGTAATATTTAAGCAACATTCGACTTACAAGGTAGGATAATTAACTGTGTGTCAAGGACTTAGTGTAATATACTTTTTACTGTAGAGAAGAGCCATGTCACTGCCTTTGTTGAGAGCGTTGTTGACAAACTCTATGCAGTGGTCAGTGAGACTGGACAACTGCTCCAAAGCCACCTTCTTCTCTTTCAAAGTCTTGTGTTTGGCATCACACACCTCGTTCAACTGCAGGACTAGCTGCTTGCCACGCAAGTTGATAGCGTTTGTCAGTCTATACAGAGAAAAACATACATTATAACATTAGGGATGAGACCCTTGAATACCCTAAATCCTAAGGGTATTCTAGATTTGAGGATTCGAGAAAAGTTTGTATTCGAGACTGAAATCCTTTAAAAATATATTATTTTGTTTTTAATTTTTCAGTGAAATTTGTCTTAGTGTTATAATACTGCTCATTAGGAATAATACTAACATTTAGTTAAAATTTATATTTTCTATTATTCTATTATATTTCCTCTTAAGTTAATAATTTTTTCCAAGCCTCAAACTTATAAAATAGTGGATCCGACACAGCTCTAATAAACAAGCATTGCTTCAAGAACTTCAACTTTATCTCAACTAATTGTTTGTTAGATTTGATTTCACTTCAAAAAAAAATATATCATCAAAAATTGCAATTTTTTAACTCAAGACTTATTATTCAAATTACAATTAGTGTTACAAATATAGAAATTGAATTAAAGTTTAGTTTGATTTATAAACACTTATATTGTGAAACACTTGATATATAAAGTTATATAAATATTAGGGGTCTGCGAGCTTGGTGTATTTTCATTCGAGTCGAGTATTTCAAAAAGCTCCCGAGTTCGAGTGTATTAATAATTTTAAAATGTTAAAGTATATTAAAACACATGTTCTTAAAATATGAATGACATTCATTTTTTATAAAGAGTAAATACTTTTGAAAAAAAAAGTTAAACAATGTAAATATCGGATTTTAAATTAGAAATAACACTTATAAAACACAATTTAAAAATAAATATCACACTCAAATAAAAACCTAATAAAAAAAATTAAAATAGTTTCACACTCATGTCTTTAAGGACATTAAAATTACACCAAAAATTATTATAATAAAAGTTAATAATGGATATGTATAACAAGACAGTGTAGAAACCCTGTACAATGATGTAAAGTAAGTGATAGTGAAGGAAGCCAACCTGAAAGGATAGCTAGGTTAGGCCTAGATATAAACAAACACACTTCTCTCTTCATGTCTTCAAACACTTTTACACTTCCCACTTCTTCAAATTTCCACAGTTGCACATTCGTTTGAATTTTCGGGAATATTACTTTTTCATTATTTTATCTTCACGTGAAAAATAAATATTTACAAAAATTCAAAACTGCATCTGTGGAAATTTGAAGAAGTGTGAAGTGTAAAAGTGTAAGAAGAAAATAGAGTTGTTTGTTTATATCTGGGCCTAACCTAACTATCCTTTCAGGTTGGCTTCCTTCATTATCATTTTATATTATTGTAGTTTGTTTCTACAGTGTCTTGATAAAAAGGTAATAAAATTGGTGTTTTAATAAGCTAATTATCTCCTCGAAATATTCTTGAACAGTAACTTAATTTACCCTATAAGAAAACGTAAGCATCATAACAATTATTAGAAATTTTAAGTGTTTCATATTTTGTTTATTATTCCTTAGTGTAATCGTGCATTGTCTATTGTTCCATTCCTTTATGCGCAGTTGCACATGCACAGTTGCACATGCGCATTGTACAGGCTCTCGTTAGACATTGTTATATTGAGAAATTTACATCAATTTAACTTTTAATGCTTTTAATGCCTATAAAAGTTGATGCTGAGAGTTTAAATTAAAAATATTATAACTAAAATAATATGTCTAGCAAACAATATGAAATAGTAAATGTTTTTTTAATATAAATAGGTTTGGTAAAATATGTATGCAAAAAATAAGATCAACATTGATTTTAAACAGGTTAACCAACATAATTCAATAACTAAATCGTTACTAAATTAGAGCTAGTTTTGTAGCTGAAAATATTAATTAATACGAGTTTTAAATATCTTAAGTTTGAAAACATTTAGTATAATAATATATTGATATTTAATTTAACATACATTATTATTTTAGAAAGGGACAAGGTAAAAATAGTAAAAAGAAACATTCAAATATTTAGTAATTTTCTTAGCTATTGTTATTTTCATTGCTTTTCATGGCAACACCAGTAAGCAACTTCAATCATGTATAATTCAAAATGGACGACAATAATGAATAAATTTACCAGTCCACAGTAGTTTTAAAGCTCTCTTAGGTTATTAATGTGAAAATTGAAATAAATTTTTAACAATTTGTTAAGCAATTGAATGATTTATAATTGATAATGCTGACATCTCAATTAAATAGACTAAGCTTACTATTGCGTTTTAAAAATTGATTATTTAGTACATCAAGGGAAGCTCGAAAAAGACAAGGCTTCAAAACTTTTGAGCTCGATCTCAAGCTTAAGCAATGAGCTTGGAATATGGAGTATTCGCAGAGCCCTATTAAATATACATTGCAGTGGATTTTATAGTGACAAACCACCAACAAAAATATATAAATGTATACTATATAAAAAATATATAAACTTAGAATTGGCTTCTGGAATATGTTCTAATTTGATTTCTCCCCATTATACAACAAACAATAAAGCATTAAAACGATGACTGTTAAAATTATTTATATCTATGTATTAAAATATATAGTAAAATATTTGGGTGGGGTTTCAACTAAATTTTGCGGTGGCACTCTAGGATCTACGAGAATCTAAAAAAAAAAAAACTTTACCTCGACTAACTTGACAGTGGCACAATGATCTTTTAACACTCGAGACCACTGGGTGTGCTCATGACAGTGAGCTAATAATGACACTACCTTTTAACACTCGAGACCACTGGGCTGTGCTCATGATGTGATCCTAATAGTAATGACACTACCTTACCTACAACACTGGTGGGATGAAAGCTCTACAAGAGTTGAAGGAAATACTTAAAATAAAACATGAACAATTGAAATAAAAAATGGATTACTGAATAAAATGTACTAATTTAAAACTACAATTGAAAAACTTATTGACACCTTTTGTGGGTTATTATTATTGTTTTATTATTACCACATCCCAATCCCACCTAGGAATTCCAAGTAAATATAATTATAATCTCACCGAATTAAAACAAAAAAAATGTTATATTACATCTATTTTTGAACAAAAATCATCAATTAAACAAAATATTATTGTTGACAAAAGAATAAAATAAATCAATAGTAAATAGTTGTATTAATAATTTTGTAGAAATAAAATATTGAGGTTCTAGAAAAAGTAAAGTGTCTGAATGTTTGAAATGTATAATGGAAGACTGATGTGAGAGAGAGATTTGGCTAGATGTCATCAATAAATATGTCCATGTTGAAATAGCACAAATATCTGGAATTTGTTTCCTTTTCCTAATTTCAACTCCTCCACAATTTTTAAAGAAATGAACAGTCTCTAGTTCTTCCCTAGACATTTAACATTCTATTTTACACTTATATTTCATTTTTAAACTGTTGTTTCAATTTAAAAATATATTTTATTTAGGATCCACACAGATTTTGTTCCATGTTTTTAGGACACCAAAGAAAGAAGACACCGATCTTCTTCAAAAAGTGTTCCAGGAATCAAATTTAAAAACTTATTTTCGTCCCAAGAGACTACTGGTGCCTTTAAACAAAAGTAAAATGGTTGGCTATGGACTAAGGATGAATATAAAATAAAATGCAATTTAATATGAAGGTTGAAAATAAATGGCTATTATGAATTTTTTTTAAAAAGGAACTATAATGTTTATTTCCATCTGTCAAAAGTGAAATGTGCGCTAGTTTTTAAGGTAAATACATCACGTTTTATTTACTTACGTCTTTTATAATTACTAGACATGCCACTCACTTGTTTAAGTCTTGCATGCCTTGGAATAAAATCATGGCCGACGTTGAAAATAAATAAAGAAGAGTCAACAAATTTCTTAGAAGGATAAGTATGTTTAACAAAGAGGTAAGTGTCCTTCCTTAGCTCAAAATTAATTACTTTAATTATTTAAAAAAATGATGATCTTCCTTCCATTTTATTGTGATAAATAGTTTTATTTTGTCCCGCATGGCAACACAGTGCGAACAAACTTTGAAGTACATCATTTAATCCAACCAAAACCAAAATAAATTGCAAAGTATTTACAAATCAGAAAAATATAGGGAAATATATGGTATTATTATCATGCCTATTTAACACTCTACTGAGCAATAGAATGGGGTCTAATTAGATAACAAACAATAAAAAAATAGTATAATATTAAATAGATCATCTTTAAAATACTAAATTCAAATTTATTTTCAATTTGCTTAGTCATGAAGTGAGCAGAGGTGTACGAAGCATGGAAAATATCGACTTTGCTTTGAATACTTGTGCACTTCAAATTAGATTCGAGAGTAAAATATTGGATTCATAATAATGGAGCTTCGCCAAAAAAAACAGATATAGAGTTAAAACACACATTATTGTTTATTTTTTTAATTTTCTGCTGATATTTCCATCGCAAATTAATGTTTATGTAAAAAATAACTGAAATAATTATATCAAATTTTGTGATAGCTTAATTTATCATTTTAAGACTAAATTAACTATGTTTGCAAATAGCATTTTGTAAATTATATTTAATAAGTAAATCTATGAGCTAATGTGAAGCATAACATTTTTACTAAACTTTGCACTTTAAAAAAAAGAAATAGTCAAACTTTAATTGTGCTTGGTAAATATTTCATATTATTCGATTCAACTTTGTTTCCAAACAAAAATTTTTTGTCTATGCACACTTCTAAAAATAATTATTGATAATGTTTCTAATAATTCAATATATTTTACAATTCAAGCTGTAAATTAATCATTATTTCATTTGACTTACCTAACTACCACTTGTGTTATTTCCTTAACAAGAGATTTCTTCTTATCCAGGATCATGTTTTGGCGGTCGTCAATGACCTTCATGGCACTTGTCAACAAGACACGTTTGTAACTGAAATCATGTGTAGCATTATCTTGTTAGTCGCTGTGTTTATTGAACAATACATTTAAACATCATATTAAGAATGACAATACTCACCTAACTTCTTGTAACAGGCCTCCTATCATTCCTTTGGTCTCAGATGCAATCTCATGAATAAACTTGTACTTGTGTTCACGGTGGTCCGAGAGTTGACAGTCCCTACAAGTCAGCTGATCACAGGTCTCACAAAACAAGGACAAACTTTCCTGAAAATGGTTAGGAAGAAGAGACAGCAGATTATTTACTAATTAAATGTGATCAAAGCAGAATATATACTTACTTATTTCTCTAGGGCATTAGGAATTCAAAGGTTCATTACTGTACTTAGAAACATAAGCCACCTACCCTATCTTGAGCTGGCTCTATCCAATACACCTCAATACACCCTATCCATATATTGAGCTAGTTCCATCAGTCCATCTAATTACACCCTACCCCTATTTTGAACTCATTCTATCCAGTCCATCTTACTACACCCTATCTCTATCTTGAGTTAGTTCTAGCCAGTCCAGTCCATCCCATCAAAACCAATCTCTTTCAGATCCATTCTGCGTCTAGTCTTCCCAACGGTCTCTTCCCATTGGGTTCGCCAGTCAATACTCTGAACACGGTTCTAGAATGTCCCGTTCGCGCTACATGCCCTGCTCAAGGTAATCTATGATTATCCTGACAAAGTATCATGATGAGTACAGGGTGTGTAATTCATCATCCACTTTCCAGTATCATCATCCCTCTTTTGACAAGATATCTTCCTAGGCAGCTTGTCCTCGTTGTGTAAGATAAGAGACCCTGTTTCACACCCACGAAGAACTACAGATACAAGTATTGTTTGCATCAGGGTTTTACATTTCTTGAAAGCAGGCGAGATTTCAACAAGGGGCAAAATATCTACCAAGTTTAATTTAAAATTACCCGCATTGGTGGGCATGCAGACAAAGGTGCTGTTCTGGTGACTCATTCAAGTGTTCTGAAGTGGTTTTCCTTAGGGTCTCCCACAACTATTGGTACATTATAACAGGATTCTCCTACAAACATTACTAAAACTATTATCCTGATATATTCATACAGCAGCTCATGCAAATTACACCTTTCACCTTCACCAGTGTGACAAGGTCCTTCAACCTCACCACAGAGCAGTGTAGCGAGTTCCCTTACCCTCCATCTCACCACATAGCAGTGTGATGAGGTCCCTTCCCCTCCACCTCACCACATAGCAGTGTAGCAAGGTCCCTTCCCCTCCAGCTCACCACATAGCAGTGTGACGAGGTCCTTCAATCTCACCACAGAGCAGTGTAGCGAGGTCCCTTCCCTCCACCTCACCACATAGCAGTGTAGCAAGGTCCCTTCCCCTCCACCTCCCCACATAGCAGTGTTAGCGAGTTCCCTTCCCTCCAGCTCACCACATAGCGTGTGACGAGGTCCTTCAATCTCACCACAGAGCAGTGTAGCGAGGTCCTTCCCCCCCACCTCACCACATAGCAGTGTAGCGAGTTCCCTTTCCCTCCACCTCACCACATAGCAGTGTAGCGAGGTCCCTTCCCTCCACCTCACCACATAGCAGTGGGACGAGGTCCTTCAATCTCACCACAGAGCAGTGTAGCGAGGTCCCTTCCCCTCCACCTCAACACATAGCAGTGTAGCGAGTTCCCTTCCCTCCAGCTCACCACATAGCAGTGTGATGAGGTCCTTTAATCTCACTACAGAGCAGTGTAGCGAGGTCCCTTCCCCTCCACCTCACCACATAGCAGTGTGTGAGGTCCCTTCCCCTCCACCTCAACACATAGCAGTGTAGCGAGGTCCCTTCCCCTCCACCTCACCACATAGCAGTGTAGCAGGTCCCTTCCCCTCCAGCTCACCACATAGCAGTGTGACGAGGTCCTTCAATCTCACCACAGAGCAGTGTAGCGAGGTCCCTTCCCTCCACCTCACCACATAGCAGTGTGATGAGGTCCTTCAATCTCACCACAGAGCATTGTAGTGAGGTCCCTTCCCCTCCACCTCACCACATAGCAGTGTAGCGAGGTCCCTTCCCCTCCACCTCACCACATAGCAGTATAGCGAGGTCCCTTCCCCTCCACCTGTAGTTTTTAGAGTAAAGTCCGTTCACCGCAAGAATTGTTTTCTGAAAGGCCTTTTCCCCTACCAGAAATATATTATATAGTAGCATATTGGTAAGAAAAAAGACCTTTCAGAGAGTAATTCCTACCGTGAATGGAGTATACCGTCAATTGCTGGCTAATGTGGCCAATTCGTAGCACAGATTATTATAATAGAGGAAAGCGGGATATGACTTGGGATTCTCTTGTGCAGTTCCCGCCGGATAGCTTCACTGATGATTACTTGGAGTTTGTTTGAAAAAAAAATCTTTATAGCAACCAATTCTTAGCCCACACACTGCTCTTTTTCTTCTTTAGTTCTCACGAACACATCACATTCCTTTAAAATGATCACTGCTGCTGCCACTTGATTCAACAAACTCATTGTAGCTATCAAAATGTTTGATCAAAGTTGGGAGACCACTCGTGCTAGTGGTAGAATGTGTGTGGAGACCAGCTCGAGAGTCAGACACGTACGTGGATGGGTCGCTTCAAGGTTTACAATTATAATGTTTCCCAAATTCCACAAAACATTCTTTCTAAATCGTTTTAGTGAACATGTTAAGAGTGACCAGTAATAATCTAAGAAAGCTTTCGAAACAAGTTTTATGCTAACTTTAACTAGATTAAAAAGGAACTTTATTATTTTTATTAATTACTCTAGTTCATTTTTTAATCTGATTTGATTAGTTTGTGTATGATTTAGTTATTTTAATTTTGTTACAGTGTTTGGGATAATATGATTACTATGATTTTTTTTAGCATCCCTTCTTATTACCCATTTGGGTTTGTAACAATACAAGGGTTGTATTGTTCAATTGAAGCCCCACCCAACCCGATGCTGCATATACTATCGTCCGAATCATACTACCCACTCCAAGAAACGTCGACATTAGTTCAAATTACCTACAATAGTATTCTTCACTATTGTAGTTCCATGTCACTTCAAGCAATATAATTCACTATCAACACTCGATGTTCCGACCTGGCTGTCTTAGATGCATCTGATGGGCGTTTTTCCTGCACACCTGGCGAAACTTGTTCTCTGACGTCAGCAGCCAATCCGTCAAAAAGATGTTTTGTCAACAAACCTGAGAAGTGTCTACACGAAGCGGGATGACCAATCAGCGACCTACAAGCAAGTTGGGGTACGTGCCAGAGGAGGCATGCCCCTCCACGCTGCGGCGTCACCCGGCTTAAAATGGACTATTCCTACCAAAATTCCTACGCAGTTAGCTCACTATATAATATGGATATTGGGAAGATATTAGTCGACTTTGAAATCAGCACCGCCAAGGATGGACCTCTGTTATATTTATTAAATGTTATTTTTTTTTTGAATCGACGCCATGATGGATGGACTGTGGAGATTATTTTATATCGTCAGGAGACGACTTCTAAAATTCTGGACATTGTAAAGGAAAGTTAAACAACTCTGTTAATATGTTTTGTTTGAATTATGGAACTCTAACTATTTAATTTAATTTTGTTATAGCCGAGATAGGCTGATGTTTGTTTATTAGATGTGGGCATTATTTAAATGTGATTTTCTAACTAAATGTAACTTCAATTTCATGTCGCCACTAAAGGCTTGTTTCTTAAAGATGTTAGTAAATTTCTTAATGTTAGTTGGTCTAAATTAACGTAATGTTAATTTAAATATACTAAAATAATGTATCTTAATTATCTGGACTTTCTGTATTATTCTAGCTTTTGTTGTTGTACATTTACATTCATTTATTTACCATTCAATATTTTTTGCAACGTATATTTGGCAAACTTTTAATGTTCATTAACTTAATATCATTGTTATTAGACTTTGTTTTGTAACTGAACGATGCTGATTCAAGTAGTCCCGCGTGAGTTTGCATTAGGTTTGAGATGTTAAACACTCGTGTATATTTTAATGTAATGTTTGTAGTTAAAATATGTAATGTAGTACTTGAAGGTACTTTCGTTTTGTGTAAAATTTAATACATAAAGTCGAGATATTGAAAGTAAAAGTATGTAAAATTATTATATAGCTTTACTTTGGAAAGGTTAATGTTTTCGTAATGTCTGTAGATAATCAGACGCCTTTGTAACAATTTATAAAGGCTCTTCAAACTTTTTTATATTTTTCTTGGATAGATATTGATTTACTGTTTATTAATAGCTTTATTGATATAATGCTAACTTGGTCTAATTGCATTAATCTTCTTTATCATTAATGTATTAAACTATGTTTTTCTTCATTCTACTGGATAATTGAAGAGATTAAGGTCACTAAAATTACTGTTTGTTATTTTTTGAATGAATTAAATTACTCTTTACATTTAACTCTTGCTTGTTCTATTTTCTCTTTAATATTGTTATGTTAGATAACTCCCTCTTATCCTTGTAGTATTTTTGTTAGTGACCTACTCCTACGAGGTAAAGAACTGAGTAAGGGGTGTTACAGGTTATACACCTAAGTACAAATTACACTAATATGTAAGGGATTAAGAAGGATTCACTTAAAGGAAATGTACCTGCATTTGTGTGGAGGGAGTGTGGAAAACATTTTAGGAAAAGCTACCCTCAGTGCACCCAACAGGATCAAACCTCGAGCTCTCGGTCTTCGGCAGTCTAGTCTGAGAGTAGCACCTTAGACTATGTGGCCGATGGAGTGCGTACTATGATGATTGTTAGTGTTGTTGATGTAAAATGGAATACTGACGTTTATTATTGACATGAGATCATCCGACCATCTGAAGCAGTACGTACAATTAAAATGATTACTGTCAACCAAGTGCCCCATTAGATTGTGTGTTGTTTAGCGTGAGAACGTACCTGTCGATGCACAGAACAATACAAGCTCTTAGGGACTGAGCTACTGGCAGATGCAGGGCTTTCATGGTTTGCCTCTTCTTTTGGCTTGATTGTGTGCTCCTTGGTAATTTTGAGACGCTGGTGAGCCTGAAAAATTTGGAAGTTTTATTCTCTTAAAATTATATTTTAGCATAATAGTAGGAAGAGTGGTGTGGATACTGTTACATAATTTTACTTCAATAAAAAATGACAAATATATCTCATCAAAGTTTTATCTATTTTGAAATTTGTGTCATATTTGTACTCTTTATAAGTTACAGAAGAGTCCCAATTATTTGACCTAAACAGGATCGGCATGATGTTGGATAATATGGAAACAAGGGAGGGGCTGGAACAAAACAAATCAAAATTAAATGGAAGTGAGGAATATATATGCAATAAGGATTAGTAATTCTTCCACAGTATAAATTAAGCAATAAATTACATCAATATTATTTCATTTATGTAAACAGAACCAAGTATTTTAAATTGATTAAATGCAACTGTTATTATATACTGTACTATGCAAAATGCCCCAAGTCCCTGACTAAACATTGGCGATAGAAGTTGTTTCCCAGCTTTGCTTCTCTTCCTTGTGACGATGTCCTGCCAATAGCACATTATTTATATATATGAAGGATAAAACAAAATGTCAAGATAGTCGATGGTCGAGACTTTATTGTAGTTTAAAATTAACCTCACTATTGCTTAGTGATTTTAAATTAAACACATTTATTATTAAATTAATATTTTATGAGCTGAGGAAACAAAAATAATATATGGAGCTCTATGCCAAGGTATCTTAATCTCTTACAGTCGCACACTTGTTTCTTCCCAAGCTAGCTTCCCCAAACCCCAGTTTACATGACATAAATTTGACCTTAGCTTTCTAGTCGCATATTGTATTTGTACTATTGTATGAATATGATTTGTTTTTAATAAATACACAAAAATTTTAAAACTCTTTTTTAATGTATATTGCAATCACAATGTGGTTATTTTTTTGTCGTAGAATAACCCTATTAGGTTGGTAAGAATGTGTGGACGTGCAAGACCGAGGGAGGATGTCACCAAATAGTTTTTCACTGCATTACTCAGATGTGTGTCTTGCTACGTTGTGTTCAAGGTATTTAAAAGCATTTGGAATTTTGTAACATGTTTACTTGTGTGTGTGTTTCCCCTCCATTTCCCCCATAGCATCTCACTTTTTATAACATATATGTGTCTTCTGTTATTTTACGTGTCTTCTTATGTTTAGAGCTGTTTGCATAAGTTGTGAAGTGATTTTGAATTACAGTTGAGTCTCGTTAATCCAAACTAATTGAGACCAAGACCTATTTGGATTAACCGAAATCTTTCCTATAATGTAAATTAAAAATTCACTGTAAGGTCTAATGGGTGTGTTTACGTGTGTGCTATTCATGAGCTCTGAGAGACGGGAGAGGGGAGGGGAGAGGTGGGGTGAGGGTGGAGTAACAGGTTCACTTCATTACGACAAAATAGACTTACTGATTTTATGAACATGTCAAATAAATAATTGTTTCAAGTACCCAAGAATATGCTATTTTCATCATTTTTGAAAGCAAAACAAACTGAGGGAATTTATACATTGTTTATTTTTGTTACTTTGTACTATTACAATAAATTCTGTTTTAAAATGATTACATTTGTTCTTTCTTCCACTTTAGTTCGGATTAGCGTAGTTCGGATTAACGAGACTCTACTGTATTTGTATTTATTTGATAATTTGTAAAAACACACCCATCTCAGATACAAGTACTCAGGAAAGTATTTTCTGCTATGTGGTGGACTTATCAAACAACTTTTGAAGTGAATGATTTTATCAGCAAACAGCTTACAAACCAACTTAAATTTAACACTAAAACAGCAACAACACTCAGTTCCCTATCAATAAAATAATCGATGTAAAAATGGAAGCCATGCCAGGATTTGAGCTCGGAACTTAAGTTCAGTAAACATATGCTCTATTGACCGAGTATACATACATAAATACAAACCTAATCACGCTGTTCCCTTTTGGGGTAGGCAAAAAACTATGCATATTGCTACAAAAAAAACTCTGTACTTAATCCAGCCTCACTAACTTTCTCCACACTTCACTATTCTTGCATACGTCCTTAGCTTCAACAACATCAAACACAAAGATGTAGCGTTAGCCATGATAACTACAGCAACTGTTAAACTCACCAAGCTCCCACATGATTTTGCAAGACCACTTCGGCACATTTTACTGGCTACAATATTAATACTGGCCGATGGCCCTCGCTATTGCTCGTCAACCCAGCAATTCTTAGTTGCGAGTTGGGAAATTTAGACCCCTCCAGGTACTTTCATTATTTTTTCTTACCCTATATGGAGATGTTTTGGAATCTAGGCTCCTCATTGGTTCTTCCTAACTCTGACGAGCACTCAATGTTTTCAAGTCATTGAAATGTATTTGGCCATGGTATATATAGGGGTAGTTTGGTTTGCTCAAACACACTCGGTTTTGCATGGAAAAGGGCTGTGCTGTGCTCTGGTATACATACTATTTACTTCCAAATTTCATTTTAGACTTAAAAATAACATAACTATCTTGATTTATTTCTTTTTTTAATTTTCAAAATACACTTTTGATTTTAAACTCATATCTTTTCTAGACACACACACACAATATATATAAAGAAATTTATTAATTCAAAGTCAGAGGGACATATAAGAAAAAACAAGAAAAATTTAAATACAAAATATAAGACTTATGAAAATGTCAGACTTTAATCAGTAAGTTAGGGCATAGCGTGATTATACTGTCACAGACAGAGAAGTAATGGAAGTCGAGCCAGCACATCACATCTCTAGTCCAGGAAACCCACTCATTGCCAGTGCAGAATCTACTGCCTTCTCTTTTACTATGCATCAATAGCTATACATTTACATGACATTCTTGGGATACGGGGTGATTTATAAAGATTGTTAAGTAAGGTTTGAAATTAGTACTAACTAGAAAATATTAACAATGAATAGGCTCTGAATTATCCAAATATTTCCTTCTAAAATTCATATTAAATGTTTTTTTACCAATGATTTAAATAGAAATTCCATGGGGAATCATGGTACAATAGCCCCATGACTTCTTTGGTGCTGACTGACAGCTCACAGCTGAGAGAGATGACGGCTTTGAAAAGTTACCAGACCAAATTATGTATCCCTACGCCGAACCATATGATCTGAAAAAACATGTGTTTAGCAGCTGTCAGTCAGAAAAAAGAAGCCATTGGGCTACTGTAGATTTGAATTATCCAATTGTTCAAGCTGATGTCGAATTTTCCAGATCCTACTGTGTATATAGGATTAAAGTTGTTGTCAAATTAAATCAATTTTAAATATTTAACTTGAATATATTTTGATTGCATTTAAATATTCCTTTCTTGCTCTTCGTTTTAGAGATGTCTTGTTTATATGGAAATTCAACCAAGTCTTATGGGTTTGATTAAATTGTAGATTATAGTTTTTGATAAATTTAATATTTAAATAAATTAACTACAGTTTTATTGTGATTTTGTTTGCATAACCGATGTTTTACCATTAATCCTTTTGATCTTTTAAAATTAATCTCTTTAACCTAAGTTTTTAAGATTCCTTGTTTAGATTTAACCAAGTCTGTAGGGCTAGATTTACCTGTGCGAGATATTATATGTAATGTTTACAGATACTAGGTCTTCATCAATCTGACTGGCTTCGATGTGCTTTAATTAGTAGTTGCTTTTTATTGTTTTCTGCTTTGTGTGGCTATGCTGGACTCATGTTCACTCGCTGAACAGATGCTCTTTATTTATGCAACTATGAAGTTGTATGTTCATTCAAAGTCTTTGTATGGTTTTACTTTGTAAATATAAAAAAAAATTGTCTTATATAGAGTCATACATGCTTTTGTATTCTTAAGACTCTTAAAAGTTTCTCTTTGTTATCTCCGTGATTGCTGGGCGCCATCTTGTGATAGTCTGGCGGTGTGTGTATTCTGACTAGGGTGGGTAGAGTTGGTGAAGAGGGTGAGGGGAAGTGGTGGCTGAACTTATTAGGTATGTTGGCATTTAGGCGGAGAGTTGTCTTCTTTGGATGTTTCCTGCAGTAGGATGTTGGCAAAATCCCAGTTCATCTGGCTCCAGAGGACTGAGATAGAGAGTCGTTGACGGGGGTCTGAGGGTAGACTAGAGAGGGGGGTTGAGGAACGAGTGTATTGGGGGCAGGGGCCAGTAGAAGTGATTGGAGGAGGAGGAGGAGGAAAAAAGAGAGTTATGGGTAAGGAGTATTCAGCGTCGGCAGGCTTCGTTTTTTGTCTTCTTTCCCTCTCTCCTTACTCTTCCCTTGGAGTGAGTCATGTAGTCGGGGGTAAAGGAAAGAAATGATCAAACATGTCCTAGTCAACGTAACATGCTTCTTTCACATATATATATTGAATACCCTTTCAAACTGCATTCTTTTAACACCAATTCATTAATGAATTTGTTCATACAAGTTTTTCCACATATACCTCTTTCAATACTACTTCATTATTTGCAATAGTCCACGTACATCCAACTAGCCTCTGAGATGCATTAACAGCTCTGTTGATTTCACAAACTATCCTTCCATTTTTTCAGAATATTTTCCCCAGATACACAAAATTATTCAGTTGTTAACAGTTTTACATTTATACTATGATGACAGTCATTTCCTGATCCGTCCTTAACAAAAACCATCACCTTAGTTTTTGAGACATTTATATGAAGATTCTTTATGCCCGTTGCCACATTCAAATGATTTAATGCATTCGGCATGTCATTTTCGTTCTCAGACATTAATACGTTATAATATGCATCAAGAAGCACTCTCACATTTACTAATTCATAATTTTATTTATTTAGTACAATAAACTGTTTTTTGTATCTCCATTTGATTTAATCTAAATCCAATCATAGATTTAGAAAATAAATTAATCCAAAATGAAAATAAAATGAAGTACTGTATTTTGAAATTTGTGTTAAAATATTTATTTAAGAGTGGGAGGTGACCTGGTGGTCTAGGGGTAAGGTGTCAGACTTCTATGCTGGCGGCCGGGGTTCAATCCTCGGTCCCGGCAAAGATTTATCTGATTACCAAACCTTCCTTCACCTCTGACAAGACATCTTGTGAATGTGAGGAATACCAGGCCTCCACCGTGGTTCGGATTCCACGTTAAACTGTAGGTCCTTCATTTCATCTCACAATCACCATACCATTACACATTAGCGTAAGTGCGTATAACCCGAACGGGTAGTAAGACGTGGTGCTAATAATAATAATAATAATAATAATAATAATAATAATAATAATAATAATAATAATAATAATAATAATAATAATAATAATTTAAGAGTGGGATTTTGATTATACTTTTAAAACGGTCACAGATCACCAATGTATTTTATAATGATTAACTATTAGCTTTTAAAAAATTAAATACTTAAGGTGTGTACTACTAATGGTTATTATTGAAAAACTAGCTTTTTATTTATTTAGCACCGGGTCTTACTTCTCGTTGTGTACCAAATACACCAATGGTTTTAGGACTTAGGAAAATTATATTCCAAGGAAGTGTAACCACATTTGCATGGAAGGAGAGTGGAAAACTATTAGAGGAAAAAAAACCACTGTGTAACCGACTGAGACCTCAAGTTCCCCATCTTGTCAGTCTAGGCTGCTGTCAGAATTACACCTTAGACTATGCGGCCGCTGAAAAGCTAGTTATATTTTAAGATTTCATGTTAGGGGTTGTAAGGAATTTATCAGGACACAAATGTTAGATTTAATTTTTAAAGGAACAAAGAATTTTGTAAAAACTTTTAGATAAAGAGAAAAAGTTTTGACAAAATTCCAGGACACCCTCAACAGATATTCAAGATCTTTTGCTATTAGCATGTGCAGAAAACTAAACTCTGTGTTGCTACTGGAGAAATATTTGATTTATTTTGGCCAAAAAAGTAATCTTATAAAAACTGTAAAATTACTCGCGCTCCCTTCTGCCACACCTTAATGTTTTCTGGTTATTTCTACCCCTCTTTTTCCCGTATTTGCTCTCGGCCGAAGACCAATTTCTGAGAATTTTCAGCCCTCTACCTAACACCTACATTAGCAGTTTATGATGACTTTCTCAACAACATATCTCTGTGAGTGTTTTTTTATCCATGTTGTACCTAAATAACAAGTACATCAACCGGATAAATTTGGTGCCGGACATATGCTTTAAAGTTTCAACTGGACAACCAGACATCAAAAAGTTGTGCCAAGCCAGGCAGTAACACACCTCTCACTGAAAAACTTTGGGATTAATCCAGAGTTATAAATAAAAATTTTGATTTGAAAATATTGTGTTTAGGTTTACTTTTTTTCTTTATTTTTGAATGAATTTGTGAAGAAAATGTATAAAACTTTTCTACAGACTTTTTAAAGTAAAATTATTGTTTTTTAAGCTGACCATAGCGATTCTCAATAAGCGATAATGTTAAGTTTATAACAGTAGGATTCTCTCTAAATAGCTTTTTCACATTTGAAATATTTTGATTACAGTTAATTTCCCCACTAGCTTAAATAGACCAATAATTTACCATGTGGTCATATTTTCTTTAAACTGTCATTTGGAAATGTTTTGTCTTGGAAGAGCATTAAACTTTTAGTCATGACCAAGGCCTACAATCTAAAAAAGTTTGAGAACCACTCGTTCATAATCCTCTTCCGAACAAGCATTTTCTGACCAAGGGTGTCCAAATTTAAAAAGATAAATTATTTTAAGCATAGTTAGTAATTAAAAAAATTGCCATAAGGAATTTGGTTGTAGATTTTACCTTTATTTAGTCTACAAAATATATTAATTTGTATGAACAGCTAAGAAATGTTTTAGAAGTTAATATTTATTTTGTTATAAATTAGGTACATGCTGACAGTTTCTTCAGCCCATAAGTGTGATAATAATCGAACAATGATGTCAAAATTATTGAGGTTGAGAGGGCAGGGGGGCCCAAAATATATATATTCTATTACAGCTAGATTATTATCCAAGCCTAAAATTCTTTTAGACAATTATTGATGAATGGAAATTTTGTTCCCGCGACCCGTCAACTGGACCAGTGCTGTCCACAATTTCAAATAGGTTAGGTTAAGAAATAAAAAGATTTCAACCCCAATCTGAACAAAATTTAACATAACAAATAATTTTCCAATGGAGTCAATTTGTATCAATGTTCCTAAGCCCCATATGAATAGGCAAAAGTTTAAAAGATTTTTAAAATACATGATTTTATTCAACCAAACTTGTTAGATACTTTTCCTCACTAGTTCCCGAGACTTGGATTGAAAAATGTTGTCAACAATATTTCCCCCCTCATAAATAGAACCTCAAAGTCATTGGCATAACTATACGAAGAAAAGAAAACTGAAATGATAGATACATAAATCTTACTCTACATCTCCTTATACACACTTTACCCAAGTGATGACAAAACTGTGCCTACTAGTGTGCGTGCGGCTTAAGGACTAGCTGAATTTTAAACTAGTCTAGTGTGCCAGCCCTTATTTACATTTCTAATTAGTATTCAAACATCAAAACTTGTTTAATATTATCAGATGTAATGGCTAACTCAAAACAAATTGTAAATATTATAATAATGCCTAAATTTTAAACAAGGACATTTTATTAAATTATCAAAGTGAGTGCCTTAGATAATATTAATTTCAATAACTTGAATTAAAAGCATTGAAAGCAGCACCTTTCGTGCAAAAAAGACCATAATATATATATATATAATTATTATTATTATTAGCACCGCGTCTTACTACCCATTCGGATTATACGCACTTACGCTAATGTGTAATGGTAGGGTGATTGTGAGATGAAATGAAGGACCTACAGTTTAACGTGGAATCCGAACCACGGTGGCGACCTGGCATTCCACACATTCACAAGATGTCTTGTCAGAGGTGTAGGAAGGGTTTGTAATCAGATAAATCTGTGCCGGGACCGAGGATTGAACCCCGGCCGCCAGCACAGAAGTCCGACACCTTACCCCTAGACCACCAGGTCACCCCATACATATATAAATACATACATATATGTTTATATATATATATATATATATATATATATATAATTATTATTATTAAGCGCCGATCTATACTACCCATTCGGATTATACGCACTTACGTATATGTGTAATGGTAGGGTGATTGTGAGATGAATGAAAGGCCTACAGTTTAACGTGGAATCGAACCACTGGTGGCGACTGCATTCCACACATTACAAGATGTCTTGTCAGAGGTGTAGGAAGGGTTGTAAATCAGATAATCTGTGCCGGGACGAGGTTTTGAACCCCGGCCGCCAGCACAGAAGTCCGACACCTTACCCTAGACCACCAGGTCACCCCATACATATATAAATACATACATATATGTTTATATACAATATATATATATATATATATATATATACATATACATGTTAAAATCAAAAAAACTATATTAGCTTTTCCATATTAGTTTGATATATGTTGTTGTATATTGCTAGTCAAGATATTTATGTTCAGTTCATAGCTTGTTGTCTTCAACAGGACACTAATACAAGCCAAAATGAGTTTTAACCATTTGATTAATTGTGACATGACATTACATGACTTGGCTGCCAAAATATTATTGACTTCAAAAAATCATATGACATTGAAATAAGTTTTATTTACTGGTTTTTTCCCCATGTGGGTGTGCCATCCAAATTAGGTTCATATGCCACTGGGTGCCATGCGTGTCATACGATTTGCCAACCCTGCCTAGCCAATGGTTTACCATAATTATATTATATTAATCATCAATTTTTGTGCATACAACACGACAAATAAAGTTTACAATGGTACACTCAACAAGAAATATATCAGTTCTTCGCTTCTTTCCATTTTATAGCTAGATTTAAACGTGTTCAGTACACAAAACAATGTCTTAAAAGTCAAAACTAAAAGAAACTAGCACATTTTTAGCTCTAGTGACCCAACCGAAAAAAAAAAACTCACACAGTTATTTGATTTTCATTCTACAATTACTAACATTTAAAAACAATACTAGTTGTATTGCTCCCTTGCAAATGTGTTTTTTTTGGTATATGAAATATTCCTGTAACCTATGTAGGTAAAAAAATAGAATGATCTATTTGTTATTTGAATATATGACTCAATTAAATATTTGACCTTGGTTAGCGTAATTTATCACACAAATTTGTAGTTAAAATAGGTGAATGTTTTTATCTCGCGTAGAAAGCCATGGTGTTTCTTACCTAAATAGCCCTCATAATAATCTTCTCAAGTACTAGCCTCCCCTCCCCCTTTGTCCCAATCCTCATCGGCGCTGTCACAACCCGTAATAGCAACTCGTTGAGACTATCTTCTTCTCAAGGTTAAAATTAAATTTGCTACCAAGTATGGTTTGTCTCAAAAGGGGAAGTGAAAGATAAAAATAATATTTTCTCCTCGCAAGAAGCACTTTGCTCAGTTTTAATGTTTTGGGAGTTGTTTTCAAACTTATAAACATAAAGAACCTTTGCTATTTATCTATCTCAACTGTCCAGTAGATGGTTTGGGGAGACAATCTCATATTCTAACTTGACACTACACCCCTGCTCAAAGCATCAAGAAATAGTCTTTAGATTATGATTTATTAAGAGATATGGATTGGAATCTAAAAATAAAAGGCTTAGAAAGGAATTCAATGCTTAAAATGCTTGTGCGATTTAGGCTAAATTTTGAAAAAATAATAATCTCTTAGGTTTACCTGCTTTGCACAATACTTAACACACACAATATGAATTTCAATGGGGTTAAATGTTGTAAAAATATTTTGTCCCTCAGAATCATACTAGCTTGGCAACAGGGTTGCCACTGATATCCTCGGTTTTATTCCCCTGACATAAATATAAAACATCCCTGACTTTTCCACAAGCAGCTGGTAGCAATTTAAGATAATAACTACAAATAGTGTAAATGACCTCCTCCTTCCCCATGAGAGGAATGTGTATCAATATTAAACCATTGCTGCCAATACAATGAGAGTAGGAACCAAACTCCAGGCATTCCCATTCTCTAGACATAGCCATCACACACCTTTTGACTACAGTTTTTATTGATTTGTATTATAAAATAATCAGTGAACATAGTACAGTTGTTATCACAACTTTGACATTCCATTCTGAATGCAGGAATGTCTTTACATTCTTTAGGTGTTTCACTGAAGTAGATTATCACAACAATTAAGATCCAGAGCAACAAGTTTACTACCTCAGTCAGAAGATTTAACAACAAGAGATCACTGTACAAGTAAGGACTAAGGGGCATTGCAGACATTTTCATGGGAATGGTTCACATTCCCCCCAAAGTCTTAAAAATAGAGAGTTTACATTTGAGAAATTTGTTGTCTGTGTGCTAGTGACACTTTCAGTTGATTTGATATGAGGCAATTTAGAGGTGTGTACGAATTTGTTTAAGTTATAAACTACAATTCAAGCTAGTTCTAAGCAAATGACATTTTCAACCCGGCGTAACCACAACCAAATCAGGTTTCAAAAATAAGAGTTACAGTACATATTATACCATTTTACCTCGAAATACTTGATTTCTTATCAAATACACTGCAAAGAAAATAATCTGCAATTTAATGGAATGTACTAAAAACTTTCCCTGACCATGATTGCATTTCCATGACTTTCCCTGAATATCCCTGACTTTCCAGGTCAGTGGCAACCCTGAAATACATTTTAAATGTGTAGAAATGTTGAGTAACAATGTTTGGTGCTCAAGTTAGCATAAAACATCAAACTACGCTCGTAAGATTTGCCAAATTTATTTAAGAGGCTATCAAATAAAAATACTATAAATAAAAAATTATATTGTAACACAATTTTTTTGAAAAGTGGGACAAATTCTAAACTATATTTTGGAAATAGTTTTTAAATATTTTGATCAAGCTCAGTAAAACTTACATAATGTTACGTTATGACATTTTCTATAATTACTGCGAGTGAATTCTGTGAGTAATTTTTTTTAGTATCACGTCTTACTACCCATTCGGTTTACATGCTTATTTATTAATTATTCTAATTGCAAAGTGATGAGAAAGGCTTTATTTAGAGGAAATGTACCCACATATGTGTGGAGGAAAGAGGAAAACCCACCCTCGGTATACTCGGCCGAGATTCAATCCTCCATCTTCCCGTCATCGGTAATCTAATCTAATGGGAGAGCAATGCCTTAGACTATGCGGCCACTGAAGTGCGCCTTGAGTAATATGATTGCCCAAATTTTGAATTCTGATGTATGATTATCAAGAGGTAGATAAGGAACTAAGTGGCCTACCAAAGACTTACCTGAACACAACCATCGCAGATATATTCCGAACACTCCACACACCAACTTGTGGCTGGAGAATTCTCGTGACAACTGGTACATTTCAGGTCACTGGAAGGATCTGTTGCGTTGGCCTCTGAAGAACTGCCACTAACCTCCAGCAAGAACTGGTTCTCAATCAAATTGTTGGCATGGCAATGAACTCGACATACGGGGCAAACCACCACGTTGTTTTCTGTAGCATTAAAGAAAAAAACATATATTTTTTAATCTAGTCAGATAAAACATAAAATTACAAGCAAAATAAATAAACAATTGCAAAATCTAAAAAGATAACTAAACAAACCAGTTTGAGGGAATAAGACATAGGCCTAGGCAAAAAGTTGTTATACTTTGTAGAATATCTATTCATTCCAGGATTACAAGACAAATAAGTATTATTGAATTTTTTTTAGTGAAATATGAACACACTTTTTACATTCCTACAATATAGATGTTATTTAAGTATGCTTTTTCTAATATGTGATGCCCAAATCATAGATGTACCGTATATCTTGGATTTTTCACTCGCTTTACACATGACACCACACATTTTGTTTTTACGTGGAAGCCCTGCCTTCATGTGTGACCGTTTGAAGATTACTTGAGAAAGGAATATTAATCTTGGCTGTTGACTGACACCTTCCGGGAAAATTAAGAAAGCGCCAGCATCAAAATTGGCAAAATGGGTGTCAAGAGCTTGGAAGCTAATCCCAGAAATATTATTATTATTAGCAACGCGTCTTACTACCCGTTCGGGTTATACGCACTTACGCTAATGTGTAATGGTAGGGTGATTGTGATATGATTTGAAGGACCTACAGTTTAACGTGGAATCCGAACCACGGTGGCAGGCTGGCATTCCACACATTCACAAGATGTCTTGTCAGAGGTGTAGTAAGGGTTTGGAAATCAGATAAATCTGTGCCGGGACCGAGGATTGAACCCGGCCGCCAGCACAGAAGTCTGACACCTTACCCCTAGACCACTAGGTCACCGATCCCAGAAATAATAGTGCAGCATTCATTTAAAAAATGTTGTATCACCAACGCTCTTGATTGCTCAGAAGACAAGGTATTATGGGAGAGTGGCAATAAAGACGGTTGAGAAGAATCAGACTGATATTGATTAAGAAGGAAGAAAGTGATAACATCTATTGATAAATAAGCTACTGCCTGTATTGTGTTGTTAGTAAAATGAATTCTGTAATAAGAATATTTCTTAGATATAAGATTGCTTTTTTTCTGTTGGAGGTATTGAAAAATTAAGGTGTGTCTTAAAATCGATTGCATCGAAGATACAGGGCATTATGATTGAAAAGTATAGCTTGATTCACATTTAGTGTTAATGTAGGTCAGGAGCCAAATACAGTGAGATCTCTTAGTAGCAGACACCTTACAGGATACAAAAAAAAAAGTCCGTTGATAGGAGATGTTTGCTCTTGGAAAAAAAAAAAAAATTAAACATACGTCTTGAACACAGTTTAATCTATTATTCAATATAGTGTGAATTATTTAGAGATCAATCTAATTATTGAATAGTAAAGTATTATATACAAGATAATTATGACTAATGAATAAACATTGTACATTGCTTATTTTGCAGATTGTATAATACATTACACAAAATGCAATGCGCACAGACAACTGCTAGAACATACCCTCCCGCCACTGATGGCTCTGTAGGGCTGGGAGGTATGATCTTGAGGTACAGCAGTCATTTCTAAGTGGGGCTATTTTAGAAACTGTTCTTAGAGGTGAAACTTCACTTGAGACAATGGAATTGCTGACATTCCCACAGTAAATCAGCAAATATGGTCTGGTGATTTCAACATTTGTCTGGTGTTTAGAGATTGTTATGCATAAATATTTGTTTCTAGAAATATTTGTTTATGTTATTAAAAAAGTTGTTTTTGGGAAGTTGTTTCACAGATGAGCCCATCTTATTTTATCGGGATATTTAAGCTATCGATTATAAAGCAGAATCCGCTATTCAAAGGTCTCCATTAAGGGAAATTTCTCTGTATAGCATTTCTTGTCCCTCATCAAGATGAGTGAAAGGTATGTGTGTCTGCATTGTACATGACCAAATTAAATTCTTAAATGGGACATTATGGCAGAAAGACACAAAAAAGTCCAAATTTGCTCTAATAGTGTATGACGGATGATTATCTAGATACAAGAATTATCAACAGGTGGAGTGTGCAACATGATGAAAAACAAAGGATAGGAGGACAAGTGGACAACACTCATCTGTAGCAGCCATTTTATAACAATGTTCAAATCGACCTACATTTTCTGTGAGCAGTGCACTTATGAAATGATCACTGTGCAAACTTCAATATTCCATTTATAATATGCTGCCGTAAGCCATCCACTGGCAATGTTAACTCTTTCAAATTAGAAATATGTATAAGAATACATACATTAAATGAAAATAATATTAGCGTGCATATTTTTAAGTATCTACATAATGACTGCAATCATGTAATATCCAATTAATTCAGTATGTATCATCCGTTATGATATGGTGGTAGACACAGGGTCAACGTGAAACAGTTCAAGGTAGTCAAAATAGACTTTGAAGACACAGAGAGAACAACTGACTTACAATCTTAATAAAATATTTATTTTTTATTTTCAAAATTCTAAGCAGTGTAGACTTTAGTAGTGAATGCAACTGAAATTTTTAGACATAAGCTTGGATGGTATTTATATCCAATAACTTTTGATACTACCTGGAATGCCTATTAAAGTTAACAAGGAGGTATATGAAGTATTCTATGTCTTCTCTGACAACTATTTCTTTGGATGAAAATAATAATTCACAATGTCTTTCACAACTTTTAAAACATGATTTATTATTTCTAGAAACTTTTGCTGGACCTGAATTAACTCCTGTGGAACAACAGCTTTCTAAAGTACAGTGAAGTCTTTAAATGACAAATGCAGAGGAGCTAAAAAACTTCTACTATAAAATTCCCCGACTTTTCCAGAAAACTTTTAAAAAAATTCTCGACACAACCTTTTGGCAGTTTTTCTTTGTGAATGGCAATTTTTCTGTTTTTTTTACATTGATCACAAATTTTCAAAAACAATCTTGAGTTATTTTTTTCATTACTGTATTTAATGTTCAAGGTATTATTTTTGGCCCCTTGTAAATGTGTTTTACCTCTTATATTAATACTGCCATATCTATACAATGCATTTTGATAGCAGCGGGAGACAAAATCACTCACTTTTGTTTAAATGTTTCAGTGCAGAATTGTGTTTAAATTCTTTGTTTTCCCTGTCTGTAGCCACCATGTAATGTTTACCATTACCATTATTATTATTATCCTTATCTATACCTTTTATTTTTGTTTCCACATAATGCTCTATTAGTGACAAATAATGACTTCTGCACAGCGTCTTACTGCTTGTTCAGGTTATACGCCTATGTACTAACTAAACTAATTGGTTAGGGATTATGAAGGCTTAATTTAAAGAAAGTGCACCTGCAGTTGCATGGAAGGAGAGTGGAAAACCATTTAGGAAAAACAACTCTCAGTGCACCCAACCGGAATTGAACCTCAATCTCCCCGTCTTCGGCAGCCTAGCCCAACACGAGATTAGCGTGTTAGACCACGCAGCCACTAAAGCGGGTGACTTCTGTTTTTTTTCTTTCTGACAGACCCTACATAATTATTATTTTAGTGGCCACATGCAAGATGTGACCCAAAGGTACTCACACTGGTTGCTTGAAGTACTAACTGAAATTAGTGCTTAACAACTTCATTATGTAATGAGTTTTACATGCTTTTGTTTTCAATAGTAATTTTGTGCTTTAGTGGTATTGTGATTCTTTAAGATGATATTGAAGGAGTTGCACGTGTTCATCAAGTTTTGTTTCAAACTAGACAAAAACAATTTGGAGACCTTCGTAAAGCTTATAATCAGTTCAAGATTTCCAATATTCTGGTCGATCCTGAATCAGCAGAACATTTATATACAGCATTGTTGATTGATATTTCAGATTGTGACAAAGTATTTTCATGGAGGAACTTAACGTGAAGCAGTCTACAGCCAAGTGTATGTCCCACTTACTGAACCAGGCGTGAAAGCAACACTAGCTCATTGTGTAAAGTTTGTTCGTGATAGGTTTTTACCTGGATGACAGTTCAAAAATCATGTTGTAGGTTTTGGGTTGCCAACACTTGTAAAAATCACTGTTTTGTATTATATGTTAAGTTTTTTATTTACCTGTTATATTTAACATTTAAAATAACCTAAAGTTAAGTTTTCTCATACTATTTCATTACTTTTAATAATTTATTTTTACACAACTCTAAACCATATTTTAAACATAACTAAAAGTACTTATTATTTGTTTTGGAACATTATTGATTATGTGTAATATAGTGCATACATTAATACTTTTTAATACAGCATCGTAATTACTTAGAAAATAGAAAATACTTGTCATTTTTATATATATATAAATATATATATGATTACTTATCGTATTTCATAATATTTAACTGAATAAAATATTTTTATCCAATGCATGGGTTCATCATTGTAGAAAGAATTGTTTTTATCATGTTCAACAACATGGTTTAAATTCATCAGTCGCTATTTTGAAGCCGTGTTCATTAGACCTTTAGTGAAAGTGATGTGAATAAAAAACAATGTAAGTGGAATAAAACTATAAATAAGCTTTGTGCCAGACATCAAATAAATATAAATAATATTGGCCTAAATTAATGTGGTTAACAATCACATTCATATATTATTACCATCTGTTTTCATTACAGTGATCCAAAGTGATATATGTCAGCTGTTGGTGTAAGGATATATTAGGGACTATTTCTAGTAACTTTTTGATCTGTCATCCAAGTAAACTAAGGTCGTGAATGTATTATACAAGAACAGGTGATAAACAATGAAAGCTGGGTTTAAGGCTATGGCAGAGAAATGAAGAGTGAGTCTTGAAGGGTAAGAGACCAGCACTACAACAAAAAAAAAGCAAGGCAGGACAAGAGCAACATCAAGAGCATACTGATCTGTTTCTTCGATAAGAACGTAAGTCCTCACAAGGCATAGTTTGTTTGTTCCAGTTGTAACAGGCTAAACTGGCTTAGCCCCGTTCAATTGTAAAATATGAATATTAGTTGATGCAAGCAAGTCGTCAAGAGTTAAAAGAATGGTATACTGTTGTTAAATGCTACGCTCACAACACATTTACATACCTACTTTGCCGACTCTTCCTTCAAGCCCGATGCCCCATCGGAAGGAACAACCCTTAGAAAAGTGACCGGCCGTGTCCACGTGGGGAAAACTCCACGTTCAACAAAGTCTATGAGTCAACTGAAAGGAGGTCTCCAGTGCTGTTAGCCGAGGCGAGTCGACCTTCCAGACGTTGATGGAAGCTCCCCCCACCTCTCCGTGCTGGCCGCTCCTCCACGCGGATTATACATACTATATATTCTCCGGCTCGCTTGGAATGAGCATCCACAACATTCACAACCAGCGCTGTTACTACACAGTGCGCACTCCTCGCGTCGAGCAGACTTATATTTCTACGGTGGACTTACGGTTTGAGGTGATGGATCCATTCGACAGAAGGAAGTGGCAAGGATAGACGGACAGTATGGCAAAGATTAGGGATAGCCTACATCGTGGCAGGATCTATAGAGTATCTTTTCTGTTAGTTGTTAGGAATTAGGAATAATAATTGTCTTCACTGGGGCATTATAGTTGTTACCTTGTTAGGTTAATTATGTAATGTTAGTGTAGAGTTAATGCCTCCGTAGTTATAAAAACGTATTGCTAACTAAACTTGTTGTATACCGCGCCTTACGCGTATCTTGGACCGAGCCATTGGGCCAGCCACTCAAAGGGATTGTGTATCCCTTGACACACTCTGTGTGACCACTAATGTATTTTAAAAGGTAGCTTGCTGGGGATAGCAATAGTTCAGGTTATATGAGGGCCTGGGAATGATACCTCACTAGGTACAATTGTATATTCTAAACACTGGTTTGGGTGTTTAACCTGTGGGCCGTCAATGCTCGTGGTTATCCTTTCTTATGATTTTTAATACTCCCCTTTGGAGTATCCGGCTCTTGAGCCACTACTGCCCCTCAGGCACGGCTGCAGCTGTTTGTATTTCTTTAGCTTGTAGTTTGTGTTTACCTCTTATGGGGGCTCAAATTGTGGGGTACTTCTGCCAACCCGGCGTGGCCCGTAGTTTCTAATATTTCCTTGTAGTTTTGTCTTAACCCTTGTAAGGTTTTTTTGGCATTATATCCATGGTGCTCATAATATCTGAACTTGAACGTTCCCAATCCAATTACTTACTGTATGTGCACGGTCTACATACTAGAATAATGGATGGTTTATAAAGCATAACATAGTTGTCTGCGAACATCCATTAGGCGCCTCACGCCCCTTGTTGACTGTGATATAGGCAATGCTACCTAATATCTCATTAATGTTTTATAGACAGTACTTACCGAGATTATATGCAAACTATTGACAATGTACCTTGCTTCATTAAAATCAAACCACTCTTAATTATCTCTTGTTCTCATTGGATGTATATATTTATATGTATATATGTGTACTTGCTCCTTTATCTAGGTTAATGCTATATAATCCCTCAATTATTAACAGATAGGTAGAGGGTGGGTAAACTGTAGTTCAAATGGCAAGCCGGAACTTTTAAACTGAGGTCTCGAGGCATATGAGGGAGGATGTGAGGCAAAAACGTCATGACAATGCACACAGAATTGCGTTATCGCAACACAACTGGCCACATTCTTCATGATAGAGCCTAGTTTATTACTAAGTGCTATCCACACTCCCGATACTCTCCTGATCTAGCTCAATGTGAATTACTTACATCGTTAAGATGGAGATCCTACTCTGACAGACTCGTAGAAAGTGCTAACGAACTTTACCCAAACAGAATTTCATAAGTGCTTCCACCAGCAATTGGTCCACTTTATCAACTCCTAAATAGGCTACATTGAAGGGGACAGCAGTGATTATAACCTAACATAAGCCTACTTATTTTATAGGTACAGTCTGGGAACTTTTGGACAGATGAATTTTAAACTACTATGAAAAATTCTAATCAGCTCCGCTTGTACTACACATCGTTCACCAAAGAAACTGGGAGCTGCCTACACCTCAAATCATTACATAAAGCATTACATAAAGCTTGCCATTAAAGCACACAAAAGAACCCTGTCGTCACTTATATGTCTATGATCAACTTTCTCCTACACTGGGAAATATTATCCGGGACTCTTAATACAGAAACAGAGAGGGACCTTGAGGCCATGTGGTGAGAGGTTTTGCTAAAGTTAAAAATGTCAAAGAAAAGGGTCACTTAAGGTTCGATTTTCACCAGTACTCAATATCTTATAAGGTGGTGATTTAGTGGATCACAAACTACATAATCTCAGTAAAGCCACAAAAGTCAGTCAAGCTATGTAATTGCTTGTCAGAACCGGTGGTTATGCTAAATTCCTTACACCCGTTACCGTGCAACTAATTGACCACATTAAGTTTGATTCACACTGGTAGGACTGTGCGCAGACTGTGCTGGGACTGTGTCGGGCTGCCAACAATCTCAAACAGGTCATTCCCATAAAAGTTACCTTGTAAGACCGTTTTTGATTCACACTCATAGGACTGTGCTCAGGCCGTGCTGTGACTGTGTCGTCTTGGATCGTTTCAAAAGTGATTTCCCAAGGTCACGGTCCAGCACGGTAAGAACACAGTCCCAACACAGTCCTATCAGTGTGAATGTAGATGATGTCGTCTTAGTGTCGTTTCACCTACTTCGGCTTCTTCCAGCAAGCGGTGAACCTTCACGAAGGTTCTTATCTACAATCTGACAGTGGCTGCGGAACATTCCAACTTGTTAACACAACTGTGTACAATAAGACAAAACTATGGATGAAGAAAACTTAATAATGTTGGTTCAAGAATATGAATGCTTGTATAATTTGCAGCATAAAAAATATGATAATAATCTCACTAAAGAAAATATTTGGAAGGAGATAGCTGAAAAACTGAATGCAAGAAGTTTCTGTAAGGGTTCAAAGTTCGGGACACTCATTCTTAATATTTGTGAAACTTTTGATGGTCATCTCTGAGTTGCGCAAATATATTGTGGAATTCTTCTTCTCTTGCTCTAAACAAATGATGAACCCAGTATTTTCTTCATTTTCTCCTCTTTTCATCAAGTGAAATAAGATAAAGACCACATGCAACAATCGCATCTTCCTCTGTTTGATCCATGTCTACTGCCGACGATGAGCAAAACAGCGCTAACAGCACAGTTCCAGCACAGTCCTATCAGTGTGAATGGTAGCGACACGACACAGTCCCAGCACGGCCTGAGCACAGTCCTATCAGTGTGAATCAACCTTTATTGGTCTGGTGTGGTGTCTATGTGACTTCATTAATTTAAGCCTGTAACTGTAAGTTATCATAGGGTTTGCTATCACTGATACAAATTAAGACCCAAGTCTTTCTCCCCCTTTATTGGGCCAGAAATGACCTATTACTGGCCCCAAATGTCACACCCCACAATGATGAAGCCTAATTTTGGGAGATTTTTAATACTGCATTAAAAGAGTTGGCGAAACTACATTCACCTTATGCTTAGTTTCCCTCCAGTTTTTTAATGTGTTCAATGGGTGCTTAGCAAGTGGTATTGAAGTTTTGTGGAGATTGTTCAAATAAAGCTAATGTTTCTGTAGTGTTTTGTTAAAAAAACATACAGTAAATATTTGAGTCTAAGAGTCACTTTTTATTGACAGTCCTAGAAAGTTATTTGAACCCACTTTATACCTTGTCAGTTAGAATAGCAAAATAAAAAGGCTCCTATGGATAAAACAAGTGCAAAAAGGATTAAAGAATACAGACAGAGAAGGAAAATAAACTCTTATTTAGTAGAAAAAGATAAAAAAAGGACAGAGCCCAAAAAAGTAACATGAGGTAACATTTGAAAAACACTGGAGGAATAAGCAAACTCAGGAAATATGAAAGAAATCAGAAAAGAAAACAAAAGTTAAAAAGAGGTAATGAAAATGCAGCTGAAAACTCCTTTAAAAAATTTCACCTGCAGCTTTGGGAAAGTCAACTAGTAGAGTTAAAAAGAGTCTTACCTCATTCTCCAACTAAAAAAGTTGAAGTTATAGGAAAATTAGTAAAATCTTTGACACCAAAGAAGAGATACCTTGTTATAGAAATTGCTGGTCTAAAGTTCCACAAAGACAAATGACATTTTCCGAAAGAAAAACAAGAAGTGATGCTATACCAGATAAATAGTTAATGCAGTCAAGGATTTCTTTGTTCGGGATGATATTAGCTGGCAATGCTCTGGAAAAAAAAAAGTTCAAGTCTGTTAAAACAGAACAAGGACGTGAACGTATAACCTTGTTACAACACATAAAGAAGAGGATGGATTGTCTTACCACTTCTGCCCCAGTTGACTGGTCATGACAAGGCTCCACACCACAACATCGCGGCACGACTTTTCGACTGACCTGAGGGGTCATAGTTTGCTGCGCACCTCTAATTGTGCCTCGCCCAAGAAAATAAGTCGATATCAACAGGTTGGGTGCACGCCGACAGCTGTGATTGGAAGATAACGAACTATTGTTCGGCGCGCATTTGAATTATGTCTAGACCGTGTGAGCATGTTCCAGAACAGTGCTAAACCCCCTTACCCCTCTACCCTTCTTTGCTTACTGCGCTTTGAGACACATGACCCCAAGCATGTGTATATACTGGGAGAACTTTGTAGTGCCAGTAAATATTGCACTTCGATCGCTAGGTGAGGCACTTTGATCTTGGATTTAACTTTGTTTATTTCTAAATTCTGTTTGACATTGATCATTCAAAATTGCCGTTTGGGATGTTATATTATAAATCAAATCTTTATTTATTTATACCAGGTCTCCTGAATTTCGCTTAAGGACTATGGATAAATGTAATACTGTTGCACGGTTGGACCCAAGACATTTGTCTGATAGGGAAACTCTTTTATTCGCTTCACGGATGGGTTTACTTTTTAGAGCATCGCCATTTTTGGTCTTGTGTTGCATTGGGCTGTATTATATTGTAATTTTCCCAAATTCTATGTTTTAAGATTATGCCATGTGTTATTAATGGGAGGTTTATTTGTTATTGTTAAACATCGGAGAGATATTCTTTGTTGGTTAAATCAAGGGCCGCAAGTCGGCGTGCTTATTCTTTTAACTCTAGTTGAAATGTTTAACCTTAGTTTTCCTAACTATAACGAATGTTTGTATTTTTGTTGTATATTTCTATTACGCACATTTATGGCTGTTAAGATATTTTTATCTAGAATATTTTGTCTACTACTCTGATAAATTGAGTCACCGATGGCAACTAGCTAATATCCTTTTAATAGTACCATAGTCTAGGGTTTACCATCGCCATCCTTCATTATTTTTGTTATCTCTACCAGACTTGTTTGAAGGTCAATTTAACCATTGTTGTTTAAATGGTTTTGTTTGGCCATTTATGAACTCGAGGAGGCGTCACGCATTTTTTTTGTGTTATTATTACTCTTCGGCCATTGTGTATGGATACAGCGCCCAACGCTGGGCATGCATCACTCTCTCATAGAGCCTTTTTTGTCATTTTGTTGAATAAAAATAAAACTTTCTTGTAACCAACCTGTCTGTTATATATTGGTTTTAAGTATACATAAAGGGGGGGAGAGGTTACAAGAGAGAGGCTGCGCTACTCTGCTCTCTTTGAGGGTAGTGGAGCATGCTTAAGAGTTTTGGAGCATGCTTAAGAGTGTTAGGACTAAGAGTAGGGGTCCCCCACCACTAGTATTTGGTATAATTGATATTTGTACTGATTTGTGTTTGTTTATTTTTATGACGTCTGTGACCATGGCGACCACTCTTGAAGCCAGCAAGATGGCCTTCCCCATGTTAAAAACAGAAGTGTATCGCCTGAGCCGGGACCAGTTGCTAGCCGAGCTGACATCCAGGGAAGTCTCATATCCTCCCAATGCTACTGTGGGTGAGCTCAGATCTAAACTGTGTGGGGAGATTAGCAGGACTTGGGAGGCTATGACTGACTTAGGTATGGATAAGAATGAGAGTGGGAATCCACCCCCCCCCTCCCTTTTGCGCCGATTCTGCCCCCCCCCCCCTTGAATTTGGTTAAGTGTCAGAGTAAGGTCCTTTAGGATATTCTGAGCCGCATCCCAGTTTGTGACGGTCAGCATCACATCTCCTTATTTAAATTTATGGTCAAGGTTAACAGAGGGTTTTGTTTGAAATTGGCCAGCGAAAATGAGTTTTTTATTCTCTGTTTGTCAAAAACGTCTGGGGTTTAGACTTGGTTACTATCCCATGGGATTCAGGACCATCTATTTTGGAGATCGCTTATCAACCTCATTTTGGAGGCATTATTGCCTAGTAGGGCAAGAGAAGGTTGTGTAGAGAAGTTATTCATAAATTTTAGTACCCCCACGAGTCAATGAGAAACTTAATTTTATCTATTTCGGAGACAGCTCAATATCATTAGTAGCCTTGTGGAGCGCCAGATTGTGGATATTATTCTCGAGAACGTATCTCCCCTACACGGCAACAGTTTGTATTTACAAGCAAGCCCTGTACTATGCAGGAACTCTTCTCTCTGGCCTCTACCATAGAAAACACCATGCTCTCAGAAAAGGAGCATTTGGTTGCGCATGGGCCTGTGGCTACGATCCTCAGCCGTGCGGGTTGGGCTCCCAGGCCTATAAATATGGCTTTGTCTTTAGCGACTGTCCTGTCGAATGTTCACGATGCTAATGTTTCCAGGATTTCTGACACTAGGGACCGTGGCCCCGAGACCTCTCACACGTTAGATGTTTCCCTTGCCGGAGGTTAGGACATGTACAAAGACAGTGTAAAGCAGGAAACTGGTAGGGTGTGCCCATGGTCATGGTACAGTCACGCCCACTCGTCCTAAACCACGTGTTCCCACCCCTGTTGTTGAGATCCAGATGGGTAGGGAGAATTGTCTTGGTGTGTTGGACACTGGAGCACGCCATTCTTTTGTTTGCCAGAGGTTCTTACACAAGTTAGATGGCAAAATTAAAAGAGTTTATTAGTATAATTTGATTCCTCCTAAAACGTACGCTGTGGCTAACGGGCAAAGTATAGTGGTTGACAGAAAGGTGGTCTTTTTGATCAAGATAGATTGATTTTCTTGGAAATGTCCATTTTTTTGTTGTTGTTCCGGACCTTTCTTTTGATTTCATTCTGGGAAAAGACTAAGTTCGACACTCAAGTCAAGTTGGATTTAGGACGCTCGGGGATATCTTTTAGCTTTGAGCTGAGCGTATTTATTCCATTTTGTGTCAGGGACAATCCTCGAGTTTTATTTTTGATCGTCGAAGAATGCGAGGCACTGGTTTGTTTGGTTAAGTCGATTCCCTGATGTCATCACTGACAGATGGGGGAAGTGCGAAATTTTGCCATACAATACTGTGGTGCAGGACCATATTCCCGTTAGATCAGGTCCTTACTCCTGTGTGCCTAAGTATGAGATCTTCAGAAATCTTATCCTGGACTTAGAACAGAAAGAGGTTATTCGTCCCTCCAAATCACGTATGTGAGTCTTGCATTTATAATTCCGAGAAAGGTCATGGGTATCGCTTGATTGTTTACTATAGGAAACATAAGAAGAAGATTGTGTTTGACCCGTACCCCATGCCCAGTGTTGAATCCGCCTTCCAACCTCTCAGCAGCGGCAAATACTACAGTTTGTCTGATTGATTCAAATGCCAGCTTTCTCCAATGCGCACTCTGAGTTTTCTAAGAAATACACGCGTTCATCATCCCTTGGCCTGTTTACGAGTTCAACCGTGTTCCTTTGAGTATAAGCTGTGGGGGGCAAGCACTCAGTAGGTTGTGGACCGCATCTTAGCTGACCTGAAGTATGAGTTTGTGTTAAATTATCTTGATGATATTTGTATACACAGCAAGTCTTTGAGGACCACTTGTGTCATGTGAAGATTGTGTTGAGGCGCCTGAGTGAGGCTGGGTTGACCGTCAACCCTGAGAAGGTTACTTGGGCAAAGAGATCCATCCCGTATCTTGGGTACATTATTTCTGAAAGGAACCTGCTTGTCGACCCGGAATGGGCCAAACCCGTCTTAGATTTCCCTACTCCAAAGAATATCAAAGCTGTAGTACAGTTCTTAGGCATGTGCGCCTATTATGCTCGATTCATCCCGAACTTCTCTGACATCGCCAACTCCCTTAACTCTTTAAAGAAAAAAGGGGCTAACTTCACTTGTGAATCTGCCCAAATGGATGCCTTTGTTGCGCTCAAGCAGAATCTTGTTTCGATGGCCGTTTTGGGTATGCCTGAATTCTCTCTCTCCCTTTCAACTGCATGTCGATGCTTCCTCTGTAGCGCTAGGGGCAGTTCTCTCCCAACTGACTCCTGAAGTAGTAGCCATACTGACTCGGAGGTAGTAGGCCAGTAGCTTTTGCTAGTAGGACTCTGAGCCAGACCGAAAGAAATTATAGCATTTACGAAAAGAAATATCTCAGTTGCATCTACGTATAGAGAAATTTGTGGACTACCTAGAACTTCGCCAGTTCGACTTATATACCGACCATGGCTCTGAGTTGGATGTGGAACCGCCCGAAAGAGCTGGAAAGATTGATTGTTGGGTTTGGAAAGTGTCTAGGTTTAGTTTTACGACACATAATGTTGCCGAGAAACTTAATGTTGTTGCCGACGTGTTGTCACGAATGTCTGAGGATAAAAACCCCGTTGGAGACAGTAAGGAGGAGGACTCACTTTTGTCATACATACCATTCTGGAATCGTTCATTTCCATTAAGGACCATCGGTTACTGGATCTTTCTTGTACGCAGATTGTCGGCAGGATCAAGCGTAGGGAAAAGGTGGCTAATTATGAAATTCATAAAGACCTACTTGTAGTTCAAATAAAGGCTAGACTTAAATATTTTGTCCCCAAGAAACTTAGGCCTATGTTGCTCAAATATTTTCACGGCTCCCTCCTCGGCGACCATTGTGGTGGCGTTCTTAAAACCGAACATAAGATTTTCAAAGATTTTTTTTTGCCTTTAATGGCTAAGGATGTCAGGGAGTGGGTACGTAAGTGTGAACCGTGCCAGTTAGTGAAACCCACTCGCAACTCTAAGATAGGTGCCAGTCTGCGAATATTGCTAGGCGACCATGGCAAAAGGTTTTCGTTGACTTTGTCGGCCCGTTGACTCGCTTCTCCCAGGGTAATACTTCTATTCTTGTTGCTATTAACACTTTCTCGAAATTTGTCATCCTTATCCCCCTTAGGAATATGAAGGTGAGAACTATGGTTAATGCCCTGAGTAGACGTGTTTGGGCGATTTTAGGGACCCCGAGAGTCGTTGTGAGTGACAATGGACCATGTTTCAGATCCAGAGTTTTCGAGGATATGTGCTTCTCCTGGGTAATCAAGCATGTTACCACCAGCCCCTATAACCCTTCACCTAACCATGTAGAATGGTGACTGCTCATACGAGAAAAAATGCTAGCTGGCCTTTAAGAACCTCCAAAAGTCTCAAAAAAATGGTGGCATCCACCTATAACCGGGGACGTATCTGGGTCATGTTTAAAGGAGACAGGTTGTATGTAAGTGTTTTGCCCTAAGCTCGGCTGCTGACAGGTATTCGGCAAAAATGGCTTACAAGTGGATTAGTTAATGGTCAAGACAGATTCCTTACTCCTGTTTCCGTGGTACTAAAGAGGTAGCTGACCATCTTTGATGCGTAGAGCGCATGTGAGCCACCTTAAGGCTGTAGTGTAATGTGTCATTGATCTTCGTTCGTGTGGTGTCTGCTTTTTGTATATGTATTTCTAATATCTCTTTAATGTAATTTGTGTTAGTTCATCATAAGAATATATATATATTATATATATTATATATATGTAGAGAGGGAAGGGGCCACCCCTTTTGATGTTTCTGTATGGTCACACGTTAGTGTCTAAACTTAAGTTCTGCCAGAGACTTGTGATTAACTTTCTGAATATGATGTGTGGGGTTGTGCATCGCTTTATCTGAAAGATACTGTGTAGAACGTTCACCCCTCCCTCCCTCAACACGGACAACAAGGACAACACTCTACGGCGTGTTAAGTGGCAGACCCACCTTCCCTCACCAATGGAGAGCTACCGCTTAACACAAAGTTGTGGGTACCTCTGTGGCTCATGCCGATAGACTAAGTTGGTTGAACGCGACCGTCTCAGTAGCAATCAAGACTGGTGCAACAAACTCTTGAACCTAGTGGTGAATATGGTGGTCATGTGCCAATTATGTGTTCTCAGAGATGCCTCCTGCTTCCTCCTGGTTCTTCCCTCTCCCCCTTCGTTCATATGTGTGTTGTCCTACTGGAGAAGATCACCGAGCTAGACGTAGCGAAAACCTGCCTAATAATGAGGATAGTCCACCATGCGTGCCGATGCCGTCACCGACCCATCTGAAATGATGTAGTGTGGATGTGGGGCGAGCAGTTACTCCTGGAATCCAGCCTCTGGGTGCTTCTTTCGACCCGGGATAGGCCGCCTACTAAACCTTAGGCGGTGCCAGAGCCATAGCTTACCTCCTAATTAGCTGTGAATCACAGGGACGCATACACCCCCCCCCCCCCCCCAGTTCATTCACCTAGAGCTGAGGACATCTTTCATCCCATCCAAGAGGGGACATTGTAACCTTATTACAACACGTAAAGATGAGGATGGTTTGTCTTACCACCTCTGCTCAGTTGACTCGTCACGACAAGGCTCCACACCACAACAAAATCGCGGCACGACTTATTTCAGACTGACCTGAGGGATCATAGTTCGCTGCTCACCTCTAATTGTGCCTTGCCCAAAAAAATAATCAACAGTCGATATGTGCAGACTGGGTGCATGCTGACAGCAGGGCCAGTACACATTGCACTATGATCACTAGGTGAGGCATTTTGGTATCCACGTCACTATGTGAGCGTGTCATAAATGTGTTAGCACAAAGTTTCCTCAAAACAAAGAGGAAGTTTCTCAGTCATTTTACACAGTTTTTAGAGCTTCAAGTCGACAAATCACACCTCCACTCCTTTCTCTTTCAGATGTTCCAGCTACTTTTACAATATAAGGGAGGTCTGACCCAAGATGAGGTTCCTACCACAACTAGAAAACACCTCGCTTGGAAAAGTGGGGACAAAGGAGCAGTTATGACAAATATTTGTATTCTAAATTAATTTTCTAATCATAAATTATCAAACTATTTTTTCTAAATTCATTGAATTGTACCATATTGAATATATTTTGTCATGTTACCATCTTTTCTAATCAAATTGAAAAAGTGTCAATGTCTGGACCAAATTAGATAGGTTCATAAAGTCTGTGCATTTATTTATTTGTGTCATATTTTGAATAAATGATCTAGTTTCCTACAAATAATGACAATGTTGATTGCGGGAAAGCATTTGTTTCCCATGGTTGTTTAGGCTTAGATGTGCTTCTATAATTTTGACAAATACGAAATAATCAAGTAAAATGATCCAGGTCTTGTTTATCTGTCGTCTTAATGATAGTGCATGATAAATTTATTATTACTTTTAATTCACTTCTTTATTTATGATCAATTTACCCATGTAGCCTCTTATATAACCTTATACTTAATATCCCATATCGTTCTCAGCATCTTACATAACCATTGTATTCCCACTTCTCGTGCAGTGCAGTTAATTTGTCCACAAATTGTTATTATTAGCACCGCGTCTTACTACCCGTTCGGGTTATACGCACTTACGCTAATGTGTAATGGTAGGATGATAGTGAGATGAAATGAAGGACCTACAGTTTAACGTGCAATCCGAACCACGGTGGAGGCCTGGCATTCCCCACATTCACAAGATGTCTTGTCAGAGGTGAAGTAAGGGTTTGGTAATCAGATAAATCTTTGCCAGGACCGAGGATCGAACCCCGGCCGCCAGCATAGAAGTCTGACACCTTACCCCTAGACCACCAGGTCACCCTTACAAATTGTTATTTTCCCTGTTGTATCTGTTTTTAATGCATCCCCAAGCTCTTTCCATGTGGGACTTACTCCTCTTCTTCTCATTATTCTTACTCTGAATCTGCTTCCCTCTCATCTCACTCTTCTTTAGAGTTAAACAACATCAAAATATCCCCTCCCTGGATTATTTCTTCTCTTCTTTTCCTGACTTCATTATTCTTCCTTAACTTCATTTTATCCTAAATTTGCTTAACTTAACATGTAGAATAAAATTAAATGTTACCTTATAAAATTTTGTATGAGGAGGCCTAGAAATTTAATATAGGGTCTACCTTGTGGAAAAATTGGCACATAACCAACATGGAATAAATATGTTACTGTAAAGGTCTTGTAGTCGGGTCACAAATTAATTAGTTTATTATAATAAAAGCAAGATATTTTGTCTTTCCCTTTTGAGTCAAATGTAATTTAAGACGTGTGATAAGTGTTACTATAATCATAAACCAATAGCCTAGTTTTTGGAAAATAAATTGTTTACGTATTGATAAATAGGAAAAACTAGCCTAGGTTAAGTTTTTATTTGAAAATATATATTTTATTATATTTTATTCCATTAGGGTTGGCTATTGAACAGTGAAGTGTATCAAACCAAATAGTTGTATAAACTCACCTATTACTTCTCCGTCAAGTTGTTCATTTAATTTGGCCGCCACACAAGAGGAACAAGCTGTGTGAAGACATTCCATTAGTTTAGGATTGTCATTTGAACTTAACATTTGAAGGCAAAATACACATTTGATAACACACCAAGGATTTACAGGTGGTTCATCTCCTGTGGTAGGACTGGGAGCAGTTTCTTCATTTACTTCACTTGGAATTTCGGCACCGACTTGATTACAAAGAGTACTATTTTCATCAACTTCTTGTTTGACAAGTGGGGCTGTGTCCATTTTTTCTGGTTCCATTTTCAAGTTATTGTTGGAATATATTTACAAGACAATTTCACTACAATCATAAAATAAAGTATTTAGAAAATTTTAAGCACATACATAGAGCGCACATAATGGAATTAATAAATATATAATAAATAGATTTATTACTAAATTTAATTTGAACATTTTCAATAAGTAGGGCTAGATGACGGCCATTTCACTGACAATTGTTTTTTAATCCATGGATACATTTATGTAGATAAATATATTGGTTAAAGAAGAGTTTTGATAATCCAGATCAGATGTCTTCACAGAAAACCTTTCATCATAGTATTTTAAGCACTTCATTATAAAAAAGAATATGTTTATGTTTCATATTTAACAAAATATTAATTCTAAATACACCACCGCCAAAAATTATTTAGTTCTGCCATTGCTATCTGATTTCTAATAAGCACCATTGCCAACACTACAAAATCTTATTAATCTTTTGCAAAATTAGAAACAAAGGAGATGTTTATTTATAAACTTAATTTAATACTAACTAGTACGAAACTATACCATGTAGAGTCGCTGCTTATTTATGGATATTTTCTTGAAATAAGTAATATTTTAACTAATTTTTGAATGTCTTAATTTTCTCCATTCTCTAGTTTATACCATAACTGTATGGACATATTATGTGGCTGAAATTTTCAAGTAGTCCTCTTCATATCATTGTGTAAGAGAGAAGGAAATTTTCGGGTATCTCTTACTTTCTTTACCCATATAAGGCATTTTGACATCGTTGATTAATTTGATTAAATATATGAACTAAAGTAATATTTGATTAGTTAAATGAAATAAATGCGTTAGCAAAAGCTTTGAAGAGCATAACAAAGTTCTAAACGAGTGAGTTTTTTCTTTAAATAGTTAATTTAAGCTAATATATACAATAATTTTTGAAGAAAGCTTGTTTGGAAGGATATATATGCTACCACAATATAACTATATAGTAGTGTTTATGTAGGATAAAAGACCTTCCAGAAGGTATTTTCTGCTTCCATTCTAAATAGCCATTTATCCTACCAAAATACTAATGTATGATAGTATTCTGGTACAAAATAAAGCCTTACAGATTGGGACTCCTACTAAACTTTGGGTTTAGTAGATAACGTACTTCCTTCAAGCCTATAACCTAAACTATAGTTTAAACGTAAGACTTGTACACAAATTATGTAAGTCAAACAAATGTAATACAGTTTTTAGCTAACTTGTTTCATTATAGTTATTGAACTTTCAACATAATATTGTTTGTAAAAGCAATACTGTATACAAGATATAATAAACCAACTTTCGTTTTAATTATAATATAATAATACTTTTTACAAAGTGATCATTTGAACGTATGGCAAATACACAAATTTGTCATTCAAACAAATGTAATAAGTTTTAAGATAGGTACCTACATTATTCATTATAATTATCAAACTTTCAATATAATATGGTTTCTGAAATCAATATAAAAGCTAACAGTCAACTTTAAATATAAATGTAGTCTTGGCAGACTGTAAACAACGTGGATGATAACTACATATTTAAATATATTAAGGACTTTATTCGTATTTTAACAATATTACCTGTAAAACTGAATGGTATATCCTTCAATGTAAATGTTTCTTCAGGCAAATGTGGGATAATGATTAATTATTTTCAAACAATAACACTTTTATCCATCAAAGACATGCTTTCGCATATGAACATTGAAAGAACCCATTGAGTATATCCCCCCACAGTGAAGAAGATGATAATCTTGATCGTCACGCTTTGGTCCTTGACAATACGTATGTTTATGTTCAACCTGTATAATATAGAGATCACTGGTTTATACTCCCATGCAATTTCCAGAAAAACTTAAGTACCAAAATGTTTTTAATCAGTGAACTGTAATTTGTATAAATGTGTAAAGCCATCAATAAATCCCTCAGAGAGTTGAATTTTCATCAACGTGGAAGAATTTTAGTCGAAAATTATTTAATACTGTAATACATATGATATTTTATTTAGCTTTGAATAAACGAAAATATCTGGCAATCACTGTTATTAAATAATTTTCAGACATTTCTTTAAATAATAATTGTGAAGACTTTTATTCTAAATGCGATACGCGGGTTTTAAAAGAACATGATCGAAAATAAGTCAATAAATTGTTTGATTGATCTTTCAATGTTTTCACTTCTTTCGTGTTCTAATACATATTTATGTGAACCCTCAGTTATTTTGAAAAATTTTACCTTGCAAGATCTACCTTTGTTTAAAAGATTATGGTCCTATCTTATAAGTTACAAGTTATAAGTTTACACCACAGGAAAATCAAACAAGTTAAACTTGTATTATTTTCAGGATGAAGAGAGGAAACAATAAAAGATAATATAATTGTTAAGCTATGGCCAAATATATTTACTAAAAATCAAACTAGCCTTATTTTTGATGTTTTAAATAATACCTACATCATGATTTTTGAAGCCCCAAGTTTTAAAAAAGATATTAGGATTGTTGTTTCCCTCGAAATCAACCTTTAAATGTATAACTGTCATGTCTCAACCTTTTTTAAAAATCATTTTACCTATACTTTTTTACAATAATTTCTGAAGTACCCTTCACCTATTCTGTAAAGTAGCAAACTTACTTTGCAACATTACACTAATATAATGTAGTCCTATAGTATAATTTATAGATAGAACCATATCATAAGCCGTCAAAGTAGGACTGCTATCGTTCATGGTAAGCGAAGTTACCATTTGTCATCCAAATATTGTGTTTTATAGTGACAAACATCAATAACACTAACAATATCAATAGTAGCCCTTACAGCCTTAATAACAATAGAAAACATGTTTTCGTCAAATTTACTAGCAGTGTATGTTTTAAATTTTAATACATTAGTAGTTAGTGGATGTACTGCTTCATATCGTCAGTCTTTACTAACCAGTCACTGATTTATCTGTTCAATAATGTTGACTCATTTCCTTGACCAAAATAATAAATTTCGGACCACTTGGTAATTTTTTTTATACTAAAAGGGTGTGATTTTGTTTATTATTAGTATTGCCAATATTGCTAATCTTGCCAGTCATACTATCCTAGATACATACAGCCAGGCGCGGATACGGGGGGGGGGGGGGGGTTAAATGGTCAGCTGACCCCCCTGTGGTGTTAAGAAAATTAATTTAAAAAAATGTATATTTAGAAATAAAATACAAAAAAATTTAATCATACAAGTTTTTATCTTTCCTAGGGATGTGCGAATGTTCTTTTAGTCTAGGTGAAGCAAAGATTGAAGCATGGCCAAGAAAGGTTGAAGCTGAAACCAAATACAGTTTTTTTTATCAAATAACACTATCATTAATTTTTAAATTATCTACTAATACTTCTAAATAAAGAGAAAGTTTAGTAGGGAAAAAACACACTATATTATATTATTTTTATGCTGACATATCTGAGTTCATTCCTGCTTGCGTTATAGGTAGATATAATTCAATATAAAGTTAGTGTTAAAATACTTTTTATTGCTGTTATGTGGAATGCCAGGCCACTACCGTGGTTCGGATTCCACGTTAAACTGTAGGTCCTTCATTTCATCTCACAATCACCCTACCATTACACATTAGCGTAAGTGCGTATAACCCGAACGGGTAGTAAGACGCGGTGCTATTAATAATAATAATATTGCTGTTATGTGATTATTATAATTTATTTAAATGGGTAGTAATTAGTGATTTCCAAATATTTTCGTTATTTATAGAGGTTTTATTATAACTTCAAAACTTCTCAAGATGCTAAGGTTATAGTGGTTGTCGAAGTGACGAAGTCGAATCTAAGGTGACTTAGGCTTCAACTTTGACTTTGACATTTCGAAGATTTACACCCCTACTGAATTCATAGTGCAAGGCTGTTCACCTCATACACCTGTCTTCAACACAAGTAATGGATAGGGGTGAGAGGGTGGAGTGTGCTATTTTTAGAAAGACTTACCCCCTTCCAGTGAAAAGTACGCTGATCTGTTTCAAACCAATCAGAGGTAGCTGGAAATATTTACTTTTAGTATACCGGAGCGATTCGTTCGAGTGGTCTTAGACGTGGAACATTTTACGTGTGTGTCTCGTTTTGTTAATGCTTATGTGCAATAAAGTGTAAATTTATAAATATTTCAGTCTCTTTGTGATTATAATGACCTATGATGGTTTTATTTACTCTTAGTAAACTGTGAGTGTGATATTTGTGTTTTGTTTTTTTATGGTTATTGTGCTACTGCCTATTGTCATTGTGATACTGTGACTTTGATACTTCCTCCTGCTATTCAATTTTGTGATAAATTATTGTCTTTGCTAGTTATGTTATTTGAATGCAAGTATTGATATTATAATGTCAAAAAGAAAGGGACAGACAGATTTATTTTGTTTTTTCAAGAAAAAAAATCCTGAATCAACAGGAAACGAAACTGTGGATTTAATTGAAAATAGTGCATCAGTGAACTTTATTTGTGACTCACCCTCAACCAGTGGATCTAATTCAATTACTAAAATCTCTATAGAAAGTGTAGGACCAGAAAATTTTGATATTGGCAACTTTGTTGGAGCTGAAACTATTTCCGATGACTTAAAATACCACATGCTAGTAGAAATGTGGACTCCGCCACTAAGCTACAAGTTCCCTAATGTTGTTCAGTCAGTAGGTATTAGACATTTTCAAAGATCATGGCTGGACAAGTTTGTTTGGTTGACGTACAGTGCTAAGGACAATGGCGCTTATTGTATTGCATGTGTACTTTTTGGATCAAAGGAAGGAGGTAGGAGTAGAATATCTCTCGGAAGCTTTGTATGGACTCCGTTTCTAAACTACAGAAAAGGAAATGAAATGCTTTGCGGACATGCCTCCAATGAATATCATGAAACAGCAATTATAAGATGTTCTGAATTTAAGAATACATTTGAAAACAGGACACAATCAGTTGAAGTCAGACTAAATTGTGAAGTGAAAAAAAGAATTGAAGAAAATCGAGCACGTTTGATACCCATTATAAAGACAGTTATACTATGTGGCCGACAAAACTTTCCCCTAAGAGGTCATCGTGATGATGGCGAGCTTAACGAAAACGATAGCACAGAAAATGAGGGAAACTTTCGAGCACTTTTAAGATTCCGTATTGATGCCGGTGATAGTTATTTAAAGAATCACATAAAAAAAGCACCCAAAAATGCAACATTTATTAGTAAAACAACTCAGAAAGAATTAATTGAAGCTTGTGGAGAAATTATCCTTAGTAAAATTGTTAAGTCTATTAAAGCAGGGCAATTGTTTTCGATACTAGCAGATGAAACAACGGATGTTGGAGCAGATGAAACAACGGATGTTGGAACAGTTGAACAGATGAGTCTTTGTGTTAGAATTCTGGACATACTTTCACTCAAAATTCGAGAAGAATTCTTAGATTTTGTGGAAGTGAGAAATCTCAGTGGCGAAGCTCTCACAAATTTACTTATTAAAAAATTAAACAATTTGGGACTTAAAATTGAGAACCTGCGTGGTCAAGGGTACGATGGAGGGTCTAACATGTCTGGTAAAATCAAAGGTGTGCAAGCTCGTATTAGGGAAAAGCAGCCGTTTGCTATATATATGCACTGTGCTCCTCACAAACTAAATCTGTCCATTTCTAAAGCATGTTCTCTAACACGTGTAAGGAACGCTATTGCTGTGGTCAGTAACGTAACAAATTAGGTAAGAGATTCCAGTAAACGAACAGCTTTAATGAAAGCAAAACTACATGAACAATATCCTGAAGAAACAAAGTGCAAACTCAAAACGCTTTGTGAGACGCGTTGGGTAGAATGACACGATGCATTTTTACAATTCTTACATGTTTTTGATGCAGTTGTATGTTTCCTACAAGTATTTGACGCGTAAGCACCATCATCAAAGTCAGCACTTTTACTCACCTCAGTTCTCAGGTTTGACTTTATTATAACTCTGCATATTGTTTCATTTATCTTCAGTCTAACTGTCACGTTGTCTCGTCAGCTTCAAAACCCTTCGTTAGACCTGAAAAACTTCTATAATATGGTAGCAAATGTTTTAGAGACATTGAAAGATTATCGGAATAACCCTAATAAATATACAGAGGTCTATTATGAATCGGTGAATTTGTCTGTAAAACATGAAATTGATATCACTATACCAAGGACCTTTCGGACACAAACTCATGGGCCAAATGTTGCTGCATATAGTCCTGAGGAATATTATAGACTAAATGTTTACCTGCCATTTGTGGACTATCTTATTTCTGAATTGTCAACTAGATTTTTATCAACTGGACATGATAATATTATCACATTATACGGTTTAATACCAGCATTTGCCAACCAAGACAATGAAATTTTATTACAAGCAGCTCAAACATATGCTAATGACCTTCCTGGGACTTCGTCAGAACTTCGTGGGGAGATTGACTTGTGACAACAACGCTGGAAACATAAATCTAAGGTAGAGTGTCCATCTAGTGCAGTTGACAGCGTAATGCATGCTTCAGATGGTTTTTACCCAAACATTAAATTTATTCTCCACATTTTGTCTGTTCTTCCCGTGACTACTTGCACTAGTGAGAGATCATTTTCTACCCTAAGAATGTTAAAGACATACTTAAGGTCAAATATGGATGAGGAACGATTAAATAGTTTGGCCATGTTAAATATTCATCGAAGCATAGAAGTTCATCCTGATGAAGTTTTGGAGAAATTTGCTCAAAAGAATAAGAGAAAAATGAAATTAATGCATTTATAAAATATGAGGTACGTTTGAACAATGTTTTGTATAGGTTTTATAGTTATTATTATTAATTATTACTATTATTATTATTTATTACTATTATTATTTATTATTATTATTATTATTATTATTATTATTATATTATTATTATTATTATTAGTAGTAGTAGTTATGTTATTTATAAATAGAATGACCCCCCCCCCCTATGAAAATTTTCTGGATCTGCGCCTGTGTGTGTGAGCTCGCGATGGGGGCAAGGGAGATTGTTGTTATTCAGTTAGAATGGAAAGATTAGCAAGTTGGACAGCTTGTTGAGTGTGAGAGAAGTATTTCTTAGTGTGTGCGTTGAATGTATGTATACTATAGAGGGCGCGAAGAATAGGAAAAAACTCTACGCCGCTTATCAAAATTATTTCACTAGTAGTTATCTCGCTGTTAGAAAGTGCTAGTACGCTAGTGGTGTATCCTGATGGCCAGTTATGGTACTGTTTGTATATTACTCTCCCTCTTTGTCAAAAAGAAGAGAGGAATACTTCTCTTGTAAAAGAGGGATGGTAATAATTAGGGGGGTTGAAAGTTGTAAGAAAACTGATAAGATAGGTTTTCTCAAGGTCTAAACTAACCGTAATCGGTTTTAGGGGTCTTTTACCTGTCATTCAATAACATTGCATTCAAACCAAACGATGCTTATTTTCTTAGTTTGCTCATCTATGAGGAAAATAAATCTTTAATAGTTATATAAATGATCATTTTTACTTTAATTTAGTTCAAATACAAAGATCTATTTATTAATATAATTATCACAATTATATTAATACAAAACCTTTTCTATCTTAAGCTAGGTGCTTTTTGAGTTCACAATATTGGCCACGTGTGGTGTACGTAGGAAGGGGTTCTCATATTCACGGCCCGCGGATCATATCTAACTGGCCCACTTGTCTGCAAAACTCTTAAATAAGTATTTGGCATGCTGTTACACCAATACTCTCTCTCTCTCTCAAACACACATATACACAAACACCCACACAATAATAGTTTAATTTTAGTGCAAATATAAAATTGATGTAAAACGTTTAAACTATTTTAAATTGTGCTATTTTTTATCACTTTTTAAATAGGAAACTGTGAGGATTTTTGTTTAGACATATTTTAATAAATACTGCTTTGAGTGATTCTCTAACCCACATTAACATCTGGAAAATATAAGTTATGTAATATTTTAATTACATAGCATCCAATAGCTATTAAAGAGTTACATCGGTGGGCACGCGGATTAAACTTCAGATTATTACGATCTAGTTAGCTGGTGTCGGGGAAGATGGGGCTCGAATTCCATCTGGATGTACAGAGGGTGGATTATTCCTATTTATGGTCTCCCATATTCCCGTTTCTCAAATGCATTTAAATTTCCTCCACATTATATGCTCCTCATCCCTTACATACTAGCGTTTTTAAAATATGCTTAGTCAGGATGATTAGTAAGACGTGCCAAAAAAACAAAAGTACCTGTATAATATATTTAAGCAAACATGTTTGTATATTTCGTGGTCCTCAACACGCCGCGAGTTTGTGAATTTGAACCTTCGGCTAGTTTGAGTTTGATAAACACCGACGAAGGCAATATTTTTTTAATTGACAGATTCTCACATACCTTTATAATGATTCCCCTATAATTGCTCCAAATTTCAGCTTTCTATGTCATGAACAAATGTGAACATTTTCTGTACATCAATATTTACCTACCAAATCCAACCTTTTACTTAATAATTATTGGAAGACACATGGTGGGCTAGGTTTTGTTGTTGGGATAGCTTGTCTGTATGATAAATATTTGAGAAAAACATTTTTTTTTATTGAATTGGCTCTTCAATTTTTTTTCATGATACATGTTTTTTCTTGCAAAACGATGAATACGTCGTATTTACACTAAAAATATTTCAACAATAAAAAATTTAAAATAATATAATGTTTCTACTTTTTAGGTTCATGCATCTCATAGACGTTATTACATTTTGTTACTTTTTATGACTAAACTAATAATGCAAAACGCCATTATTGGGTGAAAAAGTTTTAAAATCATGCAAATATATTTACATAGGAAAATCGAAAATTATTGCGTTGGGGAGGGAGATACGCTACCTTTGCTTCCCCAACATTTTTAATATTAAATATTTGTTATTTAAAAGCTACGCTCAACCCTACCCCCACCACGTTTATGTATTTTTTTCCCCTTTCAAACATACTATAGGGCCATACTTCATGCAGAACAAAATTTTAATATTTACATTATACAAAATAATTTTTTTATTGAGGATGGGAACTACAATTAACCTGCTTTCTCACGCCCCTCCCTCCCATAACAATGGTCTGAGACTAGAAAACAAAACAAATGCCAAATGGTGGTATTTTTACATATTTAATTTGAGGGCAACTTGAGTGATCTGCTATTGGCCATAACTAAACCCCTTCAGGTTTATATGGTTTGTGCTGACTTAGAGCACCGTTTGGAGGACAGAAATATCCAACTTAAGAACAAATTAATAATATAAATTAAGACAGACTAACTGGAATATTTTGAGCATGTTTGATGCACAGTAAAAAAAAATAGAAACCAGTTTAGATATTATCACAACATGCTTTTGATAGGCCTATACGTATCAATTTACAAGAATTTGTCCTAAGAATAATATTTTGTAAAATATTAAATGAGTGTCTAAGGTTACATACATATTTAAAAAATATAGTGCCTTTAAGAGAACAGTACAAGAATTTTTAAAGTGATATACGTTTATCACTGTGGTATATCTCATCAATTCAAGTGAGCCCCCTACTGAAATTGTGTACAATAACAAGATAGAAGAAGGTATGCATATACAAATCATAAGTTACACTTATAAGAATTGACATAATTCTAAAATACACATTTGTACAATTTGAAAATAGTTTTAACTATAGACTTCATTGTAGTTAAAATCTTTAAAAGGGTTTACACTTTATTCAAAGTATTAAAAAAATAAAAAAAATTAATCATGGTTGGTGCACGACCGTGTATTGAAATCAACATTTAGTACGATTTGTGTGGTGTTAACAAAACATTTCTAGATTACATGATAAAAAAATTACACCTCTGTACACAAATAAAAACGGATACCTTGGTATTAACCCTGTAAGATACCTGGTCTCATAAGTCATCACACTCAAAACATAACATGTTTTTAGGTGACGTGGAGGTCGGGGTTTGAATTCCTGTTTGGTGTACTGAGGGACGATCTTCCAAATGATCTCCCTCTCTCTTTCTCCATTCAAATTCGTGTACACTTCCTTTTAAATACACCTTTCTAATTTACTTATTATTGTAAAGAGGCGGATAGCTCGGACGTGCAGTAAGATGCGGTGTACATAAAAATAAAACACTATTCCATTGAGTACTCATTATTTTAATGGAGTCTTAATATAACTTCAATCTATTCAATATCCCCCCAATAAGTTAAAAAAACTAGTTACGTAGACTATTTCTTGAACAAATTTAATCCAAGTTTGACACCTTACCTCAATTATAAGCACTTATTACCACAGAACTGAAGTTCCGAGAATCGAATCCCGGCATGACTAAAACATTTAAAATTGGTGAAATTTAAATCTGCGGGAATGCATATTGTGTCTGTTCTAATATTAAGTTAGCTTGTAATTCACGTTATGTAACCTGTCGGTTCTTATAATGCTCACTAAAAATAGACAAATAAAAACATAAATGTTTCTATTTAAATCTAACCTAATCGCACGAAGAAACTTACACTATATTTTTATTTAATTTCTAATCTAAAGATAGTATCTATAAAGTTTGAAAAAATTATATATTATATGTGTTTGTGTCCACCCAGTGACGCACTCAGAAATTTACTTTACTTAGGGCATACAATCAAGGCCATAGCCAGAATAAAATTTAGGGGAAAAAGGGGGTTTTGGCGTCACCATTACCTTCTAACCTCTAGAAGATGCATTAGTATTAATTACCTATATAGTTCTTTTCATGAAAATAAAGGCAACTATTAAATAAAGTAATTTCAGTAAATGACCATTTCTTAGTTTATAGTGGGTAGTTATGATAAAAAGTACCAAGGTCTGTTAAATGTGTACAATGCTCTTTGGTTTATGAACAAAGGAGGAAAATGTATAGCTTTAAAAGATGGTGTTATTTATAACTCTAGAACCACTTTAATAACATCTGATCTTTATTAATATCTATTTATAGCTTTCAGATGTTTATAGGATTTTCTAAATTTTCCAGAGATTAAAGTTTGTAGGAAATTGTTATTTTATTATTGGATATTATTTATTATGGTTTGAAATAAATTTTAATTAATTATCGGTTCCATGTTATGTTTGAGGCCTCTAAGGTAGCATTTTTCAAACTGGGCTCTGCCTTAGTTATCTGAGGCTACTTGGGGCAATTTTATAATGTTATTTAGTTTTTCCCATTATAAAACAGCATCAGTAATTAGGATTGCCAATTTTTTTCAAATCCAAATAAATTATACATGCCACACAAGCCACTAATAAATAAATAAATATATATTGATTTAGATTACGCATTTTTCAATATGAACATTTTGCACAAAGTGGTTGGGAAGTGTAGTTTTTCTTTTATATTTATTCAAGTATTAAGTTATAAAAGACTCGTGAGATTTAAATATATTTATTTAATATTAATAATACTAGTGTGAACATTTTTTATGAGAGTTCGAACATTTATTTTTTCTGGTACAAAGGTTCCTTCGGTCTAAAATGTGAGAGCCCCTGGTCTAAGTCAATATATGTTAATGTGTTGAATAACACGCTCTGGTAGCCTTGTCAGTTCGAAGAACTTTAGTATTATCTTTAAATGAAATTGGGTGGGGTGCGAGTGATTCTGAAGTCTCTATGAGCAAGGTCCTCGGTGTAATAACCCATATTTTGGGTTAAAAGCTTTAAAAACTAAAACGAACTTAATTACCAGAATGGTGGCTACTAACTATATACATTTTCTTGTATACAATGTATGGAAGCTATTATTGTTGTACTTTTTTCAAATGAGATTATAAGAGGCACTTTTAATATGTGTTTGTTTGAATACAAAGTCTTAAAATGGAGCCTATGTATCAGACTCATCTTCTGTGTCTTATGTTTTAGTTATACAGTATATGATTTATGTATTTATTGTAATTATTAAGGGTCATGGGGGAAGGTGCCCAGTTTACCCCACACCCTTGGGTGCACCACTGAGAAGGGCATACTATAAATTAATTATATCTATGATACAATGCCCTTCTCAGTGGTGACAGTTATTTCAATAGTTTTTATGAACCTATAATGCCCCTTTTTATTGTAAGGTGAAAAAATCAAAATTCTATCGATTAGCTTTTATTTAATTAAAGGATAATACATTTTTAGTTCAAACCCTTTAAAAAAGGTTTAAACTATATACAATATTGTTAACAATGAATAGTTTTTGAGCCAGTGTGTTAGAGGAGTCTCACATTTTATATTATCAAGTCAATATAGTAAGCAGAGTATTTATCTTAAAAATGTTAATTCAAGTTTAAAATTAATTATAATTATACAAAAATGTTCATTTGTTTTATATTTGAATATGATGTATTTTCACTGTCTAAAATATGTTTTTCTAGTAAATAGAGTAAGCTCTAGTAGTGTTGTTTTTTTCATTGTTTTCTTCACGCCAGTCAATGCTTTCCGTATTTAATAGAACATAGAATGTAGGTATGAGAAGATAGAATTATGAGAAGTACCCTCGTTTGCGTGGAAAATAGCGGGAAAACATTTAGGAAAAACTACCATCAGTTCACCGTGTAATTGAGCAGCGCGGTATGCACATTTTTGTCCTTGATTCATTATTTCATAGTACAAAACTTTCTTTAAAAAATGAAGATGGATTCTTAAAAAGATTAAATATTACTCAACTTTACACAAAAATATACAAATTAATACATTGCTTAATCTATATAAAGCAAAGGGCATGAAGCAAGATAGAGGTGGCCGCCTACAACTCGTGAATCTAAAATCAAATAATGTTAGTAGGTTTGAAAAAGAACCAAAAGAAAGTTGTCAGAGAACAACGATTCAACAAGAGACATTGCGCAAAGTCATGTCAAGATTCTAGAAGAGCATACAACAATATATACATATAATGGTAGTCATATTAATGACATTATTAAAACTGTAATAATTCAAGGGTATGTAGAAGATTGTCTTTTTTTTTGTTATTCTAAGCTTAATTTGAAGCGAATAGTAAAAATAAAGTAATGTTAAATGTATCAACACCTTCTGCCTTACCTTGTATGAATCACGATTATTTTAAAACACAAACTCAAGGTTGCGACGTACTGCAGAACTATTTGTAAACTTAGAGGAAGTGGATAAATCACGCATGCATATTTTTCTTTGTTCTTAGAACGTTTCCATTGAACATTGTAAAGCCGGAACTCGTCATACAGTTATTTGATGTTCGAGAAACAAAAAACCTCTATTAAAACAAAGTTTTGGTCTGTGTGGACGCTCCAATTTAAAAATAGTGTAAATTTCTTAGTCGAACTGTTTTTCTTATTCGTCGATGTTGGTTTTGTCCCAACCTATGGGTAATCGTCCTTATAAGGCCCAATGGTTCCTGGTTTCTTGGATAGTTAGTTCAAAAAATATATAAAAATAAAGGAAACCTTATTCCCAGTTTCTGAGCGCTCTTTTCATGGCTCCGAGGAAAGAATACGTCCATGGTGGAGTTTATAGTGCGTGTATCTCCAATGAGTACACATTATATGTAGTACGGAAGAAAAAACACGCCTCTACAATTAATAACATACAGAAATAGTTAGGCTGGGAGAGAAAAATAAGAATAATTAGGTTACTGACAAAGCTGTATAACATACATTATTCCTAAACTGAAAAATTACACTTGGATACGGGACACACAACTTATTTTGAGTAGCTTTAGTAGTTAATAAATTAACGGTAATTATTTAGTAATTGCAAACACTTTGAGATATGTTGAAGAGTAGACAATATTAAGTATTTGTGTGCCCAACGTGGCTGTTGTGTTTTTAACGTTTTAAACCAAACTTTGGTCAAACGAAGGACACTCTTATGTCAACTCTGGTTTATATTTTGATCGTCTTCTTCCTGGCCTGGAAATATCCATATATAAGCATCAAAAGTAGTTTAAAAAAGATACAACTATTTGTTACTCAGTCAAACTTATATAACTGCACAACAAATTAAATTTTTAACTAGATTTTGATATAACTTTTACAATTTTCATCAAAGTTATTAGTAGATAAAATTCAAATCTGTTTACTAGCAATAATTATTGTAACTATATATTGATTTTACTTGATTTAATATATTATACTCATCAATCATCTTACAACCTGTCCATTTAAATAAACGTTAGTCATATTTAAATTATGTTAATCTCAACTCTATTACATCTCCATATTTTTTCAAAGATACAAATTGATAACTGCTCTATAATCTATATATTATTTCGGTGTTTATACCATTATATCAGTTTGACTAATCGTTACAGTATACAGTGTATGTAGCACAACCTAACATTATTTAAAATTCTTTCAATGTAAAAAACACGCTATTTCAGTCAAGTATTAAGTAGCCAATATGGTTTCGACATTGTATTAATCAAACTGATTTTTAATTAGAAATATTTTTTTAGAGAGGGCAGGACCAGTAGTATTTTCATCGTAAAATAAAACGAATTAGTGGTTCTATAAGTTTAGGGACCTTTAAAAACATCTTGAAAATTCTCGATCAAAATAAGATTTATTGAAAATGCTTGATTTGTATTCCCTCCCCTTCGCGCTGAATCATTCAAGTATATATTTTATCTTAAAACTATTTGTTTCTTGATCGTGTGACTATAAGGTAAGACTACAACAATACGTACTAACCTCTAAATCGATGGGCCACGTGTTTCATTCTCTGCGTCACTGCGCAACTCACTGGTTCAATGCCCCACAGCCTGAACTTGCCAGGAAGAGGTTCCCTCCCGCATATTTCAACAACACAAGACTGACATACATCCAACACATCTCAGCTACCGTCAGTTATTGTTGGATCACGACTAGACAAGGGTTGGGAATACGACGCATAATAGCGCTTGGTAAATTAATAGCAGGACACGAAATACTAAGCGCTCTCAGATATAAGAGTTCTCAACAAGGACAAGCCACAAGATACCACCGTTCTCAGATATAAGAGTTGTCAACAAGGACAAGCCACAAGATACCACCGTTCTCAGATATAAGAGTTGTCAACAAGGACAAGCCACAAGATACCACCGTTCTCAGATATAAGAGTTGTCAACAAGGACCAGATACCACCGTTCTCAGATATAAGACTTGTCAACAAGGACAAGCCACAAGATACCACCGTTCTCAGATATAAGAGTTGTCAACAAGGACCAGATACCACCGTTCTCAGATATAAGACTTGTCAACAAGGACAAGACACCACCGTTCTCAGATATAAGAGTTGTCAACAAGGACAAGACACAAGATACCACCGTTCTCAGATATAAGAGTTGTCAACAAGGACAAGATACCACCGTTCTCAGATATAAGAGTTGTCAACAAGGACAAGCCACAAGATACCACCGTTCTCAGATATAAGAGTTGTCAACAAGGACCAGATACCACCGTTCTCAGATATAAGAGTTGTCAACAAGGACAAGACACCACCGTTCTCAGATATAAGAGTTGTCAACAAGGACAAGACACAAGATACCACCGTTCTCAGATATAAGAGTTGTCAACAAGGACAAGACACAAGATACCGCCGTTCTCAGATATAAGAGTTGTCAACAAGGACAAGCCACAAGATACCACCGTTCTCAGATATAAGAGTTGTCAACAAGGACAAGCCACAAGATACCACCGTTCTCAGATATAAGAGTTGTCAACAAGGACAAGCCACACGATACCACCGTTCTTAGATATAAGAGTTGTCAACAAGGACAAGCCACAAGATACCACCGTTCTCAGATATAAGTTGTCAACAAGGACAAGACACAAGATACCACCGTTCTCAGATATAAGAGTTGTCAACAAGGACAAGACCCAAGATACCACCATTCTCAGATATAAGAGTTGTCAACAAGGACAAGACACAAGATACCACCGTTCTCAGATATAAGAATTGTCAACAAGGACAAGCCACAAGATACCACCGTTCTCAGATATATGAGTTGTCAACAAGGACAAGCCACAAGATACCACCGTTCTCAGATATAAGAGCTGCCAACAAGGACAAGACACAAGAAACCACCGTTCTCAGATATAAGAGCTGCCAACAAGGACAAGACACAAGATACCACCGTTCTCAGATATAAGAGTTGTCAACAAGGACAAGACACAAGATACCACCGTTCTCATATATTAGAGTTGTCAACAAGGACAAGCCACAAGATACCACCGTTCTCAGATATAAGAGCTGCCAACAAGGACAAGACACAAGATACCACCGTTCTCAGATATAAGAGTTGTCAACAAGGACAAGACACAAGATACCACCGTTCTCAGATATAAGAGTTGTCAACAAGGACAAGCCACAAGATACCACCGTTCTCAGATATAAGAGTTGTCAACAAGGACAAGCCACAAGATACCACCGTTCTCAGATATAAGAGTTGTCAACAAGGACCAGATACCACCGTTCTCAGATATAAGAGTTGTCAACAAGGACAAGACACCACCGTTCTCAGATATAAGAGTTGTCAACAAGGACAAGACACAAGATACCACCGTTTCTCAGATATAAGAGTTGTCAACAAGGACAAGACACAAGATACCGCCGTTCTCAGATATAAGAGTTGTCAACAAGGACAAGCCACAAGATACCACCGTTCTCAGATATAAGAGTTGTCAACAAGGACAAGCCACAAGATACCACCGTTCTCAGATATAAGAGTTGTCAACAAGGACAAGCCACACGATACCACCGTTCTTAGATATAAGAGTTGTCAACAAGGACAAGCCACAAGATACCACCGTTCTCAGATATAAGTTGTCAACAAGGACAAGACACAAGATACCACCGTTCTCAGATATAAGAGTTGTCAACAAGGACAAGACCCAAGATACCACCCTTCTCAGATATAAGAGTTGTCAACAAGGACAAGACACAAGATACCACCCTTCTCAGATATAAGAGTTGTCAACAAGGACAAGACACAATATACCACCGTTCTCAGATATAAGAGTTGTCAACAAGGACAAGACACAAGATACCACCGTTCTCAGATATAAGAGTTGTCAACAAGGACAAGACACAAGATACCACCGTTCTCAGATATAATAGTTGTCAACAAGGACAAGCCACAAGATACCACCGTTCTCAGATATAAGAGTTGTCAACAAGGACAAGACACAAGATACCACCGTTCTCAGATAAAAGAGTTGTCAACAAGGACAAGACACAAGATACCACCGTTCTCAGATATAAGAATTGTCAACAAGGACAAGACACAAGATACCACCGTTCTCAGATATAAGAGTTGTCAACAAGGACAAGCCACAAGATACCACCGTTCTCAGATATAAGAGTTGTCAACAAGGACAAGCCACAAGATACCACCATTCTCAGATATAAGAGTTGTCAACAAGGACAAGACACAAGATACCACCGTTCTCAGATATAAGAATTGTCAACAAGGACAAGCCACAAGATACCACCGTTCTCAGATATATGAGTTGTCAACAAGGACAAGCCACAAGATACCACCGTTCTCAGATATAAGAGCTGCCAACAAGGACAAGACACAAGAAACCACCGTTCTCAGATATAAGAGCTGCCAACAAGGACAAGACACAAGATACCACCGTTCTCAGATATAAGAGTTGTCAACAAGGACAAGACACAAGATACCACCGTTCTCATATATTAGAGTTGTCAACAAGGACAAGCCACAAGATACCACCGTTCTCAGATATAAGAGCTGCCAACAAGGACAAGACACAAGATACCACCGTTCTCAGATATAAGAGTTGTCAACAAGGACAAGACACAAGATACCACCGTTCTCAGATATAAGAGTTGTCAACAAGGACAAGCCACAAGATACCACCGTTCTCAGATATAAGAGCTGCCAACAAGGACAAGACACAAGATACCACCGTTCTCAGATATAAGAGTTGTCAACAAGGACAAGCCACAAGATATCACCGTTCTTATACCAGTGAGGTATCCACGAAGGAAAGCTAAATTAAAATTATCAAGAACAAAATAAATAATACTATATATATTATTTGATGTTTTCTTTAACAGAATAATAAAAACAAATACGTGTATGGTCAACATTCTGGCTGTGTCAAGTCAATGTACAACGTAAGTAAAGAACGTCTAAAAAGGTGTTTTTATGTATACGCGCCATGACTTACTACCTGTCCATGCGATTTACATACACTCATGAATAAGAATGGAACTTTATAATTTAAAGTGAGTGCACCCGCATTTACGTGGAGATAGCGTTGGAAATTGTTTTCAGTATACAACTCCAGAATGCCTAGTCTGGGTTCAAGCCCCAACTTTCAAATTATTAACAATCTAGCCCATTGAGAGAGATACCTCTTAGATGATTTGATCACTGATGCGGGTAAATAAATCCTATTATAAAGGTTAAATATTAGTATTCGCAAGAGCAGTTCTCTAGGATTGTATTTGATGCACCGCGTTTTGTGATCCGGCTCAGTCCGACACATTAGCTCAGTGTTCTGTATATAATTTAATTACTAATTAATGTGGTCTGTCGGTTCAGAGATTGTGCGTCTGAAAATATAAGTTAACTTTCTGGAGGTGAGACCCTCTCTCTCTCCTCTCTCTACATATATATATATATATATATATATATATATATATATATATATATATATATATATATTTACATACACACACACACACACACACACAATGTAACTCTGTTTAGATACAGCTTTGGAAAAATGGGACTTGAAAATGCACAGAACAAATAATATGTTTCTCTAAATTAGTTCAAGTATTTTATTCCGTTTAAATTTGAGGAACTTCCCTATTTGGTGCGAACCCTATTCTTGTAGGAGTGTTTGTATTTTAGGTTCTGGTTGGGGCAATGCACACTCAATATAAAATAAAATCTATTTGGTGCGGTAAACTAAAGTAATTGTTCAGCATACACTCAACAGTACCACCTCCTGGGGCAATAAGGATGAGGGTGGTATGCCACTAACCTCAGGGGGCAAATGTACGTCACTGGGTGAATGTTTGAGATGGATGTCAGTTAAGGCACGGGCGTGTTCCAGTTTCTACACTTTGTGGGTTGGGGGAACTCTGGATCTAATAGTCCCCAGATCAGCGAGATCCCCATTAGGGGCAGGGATCCCCCTCCCTGCCATCTGGGGAGGTTCCCTACCAGAGATTTCGCTCCACTTATTACCCACAATTACATCACCCATGGACTTACAATTAACTTAAAATAAAGGTTTATAAAAATACTTAATACTAACTTAACCTAAATACAAGTCCTTCTTATTTCAGTTGTTATCACCGAACAATTTTCTGAACTAAGAGCAGCCATCCGATGGATCGGTGGATGGACCAGATGCCTGACAGCTCCAGCCCAGCATCACACACTGTGGCTAACTAGGCTGGACCCTATGAGTGAGGGTTGATTCTCCCGTCTGAATATGTTGTTCTCTTGTTCTCCCTAACTTGTATCAAGGCGCCCTCCAGTTCATCAGCAGTTCACACTACTGGAATCCAGAGAGCTCTCCTTCCCTCAGCTAGGCTCTGGTTTTCCTGGAGATCCCCACCACATTCTACCCAGCCAGCCGATAATCCAGTTTGTCTTTGTCACACCTATTGACTTATTCAAGTTGTACCGTTATGTGTCATCCATATCAGTTGTAACGTCACTGTCTACCGTCATGTCACTGTCTCTCTCCATCCTGTACCCTAGTCTTAAGTTGACCAGTCTTTTTTGTCCTCTATTTTTCATTGCAGTTAAGTACTTATCTCTTTCGTATTTGGACACATTATCCGCTTTTGAATCCAGAGACTCCATCGGTCCACATAATGCAGTATGTGATAAACCGTGCTCGCTTGGAACGGTATCTGTTGGGTCATTCTATCTTCCAACGTCTCAATATACTCCAGCGTCGCCTCCCTAGCACAATCCCAATATCCTATATCCGTCAGTCATCTGACCAGGAAAGCGGCATTATATGAACCATGCGCAGTAATAAAGTGCACCAAACCTGGATAAGGCTGCATGTACTCCATTCCCAACCGTTCAGAAACGCTTGGAATTATATTTTGCCTTCTTTTACCTGTTTTTCTCCGCTCCCACTCGTCTTGCCACTCCTCTTCCAGATATTTCCTGACCTGAAGTTCCGTTGTTATCCCTGCTCTCATGAGATATGCCACCTTCTACATATACCTTTCCTTATCCAATACAATGCTGCTCTATCTCCTCACCTCTAAGTCCAAGAGCCAGTACGTTTAAAAATATTAAAGGATTGTCATGCATGGATGTGCCTGGTAGAGGGGACGGTGGGCACACGCCCCCCCCCCCCCCCAATATTTAAGAAAAATTATACATATATTCAATAGAGTATATATTGATTCGTTTAGTAGTATTTTATTAGTAAATTATTTTATTTGCAAGCTCTTAACTTTTCCAAATAATTGCATAAATCTTGTGAATGTGAAGAATAAAATAGTGGTTTGTGTGATGTTGTTTAATGTTTTGTGAATAAATTAGTTGATGTAATAAATATGTCGTATTTGCTAATGTGTTTGTATAGGTAAGCTTGATATAAATCAATGTGATTTGGAAACTATTTTGAATAAGGATCGTTTCTTAATCAAAACAAATCGTGATTTACCAACTGAACTCCTCCTATAATCTCCTAAAAACACTTCTTTGGCGAGTGTGATGAAAAGTACATTCAAGTCAACTTAAATGTTAATAAAACAGGAAATTTGTTGAATCAATCACAAGTTTATAATTGTGAAAGCAATAAATATCTAACACCAAACAGGCCAATTAAACTACCAACCAAATTTCCTACTCAGAATTTAAAAGTAAAAATATTTCGGTTTCACCCAGCATGGTTCAAGGAGTTCATTTGGCTGCATATAGATGGCTCTACAAACAATGCTGACGGGGTTCTTTGTTATTATTTTAATAGACATCATAAATTAGGTCCTGATAACAATCTTGCTAAGGAAAATGGATCCAGCGTTTTATAGAAATGGATTTAAAAACTGGAAAAAGGCATTGGACAAGTTTCGCTCACATGAAAAGCCAGTTAGTAATTTACAAGCAGTTTTAAGTTATAGACAGCTTAAAAACCCGGTTAATGCTTAGTTAAATTCTCCTTTAGTTTCTGAACGTAGAATTTCTAGGGAATGTAATCAAAATTTTCACTTCAATAAAATATTTAGATATGCAAGACTTAACTTTTAGAGGAAATCAACGAGAAAGTGGAAATTTGTTTCATATTTTTAAACTACGTTCCTAGTATGATTCCTATCTTGCAAATTGATTGAATAAGGAACGAGAGGTATACACAGTTGGTAAAATTCAAAATAATATTTTGGAAATAATAGCCAATGAAAGTGATATTAATGGGACTGAACAGCTTAGTATTTGTGTGCGAAGGGTTGATGAAAACTTAAGTCTCTAATTAAAGTTGGTTAGGACTGTACAGTTATACTAAAACAACTGATGATTCGATTGCAGCCATTCTTTTTAATATAATTACAATAGTTCAAATACCTCTTTCAAACTTGCGCGGGCAAGCCTATGATGGTGCTCCAAATATGAATGAGATCAACAAAGGAGTACAGTCTATATAATAAAGGATGGACAACCTTTAGTCGTGGTGTTCACTGTGGGGCTTACTGCACTAACTTGGTCACAAGGTATGCATGTGATACATCAATTACTGTGAGGTATTCGATGCAATGGACACATGATCCTGGAGTTTTGTTTTCACAATCATTGACAGCTAAATATAAGTTTATTAATACCCAAGAAGCTGCTTTTAATGGTCCTTTGCCATCTAATCAAGCCCCTTTGTCCGACCAGGTGGATATACATAGGTGCTCGGGTTGAAGAGATTCTGGAAATCTATTCCATGATTTTAGAAACACTTGAGGCAGTATCTGTTAAAGCAAATCACTTACAGTCAGAAAGTGGGCTATTGAAGTGTTTGAGTCAAGTAAAACTATTTCTGGTTTCCCTATGGCAAGGAAAATAATAAATAATTTTGAAATTTTGAATAATTCTTTTCAAGGAAGAAAAATGATTACTTGCGAACATATACAGGCCATAGAAATAGTGTCTTCAAGTTTACAGAGACTTAGAGAAAATGATGAGTTTTTATTAATTTGGGGAAAAGCTAACAAAATCATTGTTACCAACAACCTGCAACCTCTTTATTGCCAAGACAGAAGAAACCACCAATGTGTTACACAAGTCCTGCTACAACTTTCACTTCTACTTCAGTCGAGGACTACCTTCACCACGAGTATTTTGCCATTATAGACACAGATCTTGGAAGTCGATGGTCAAGATTTGATCAAGAAAAACTTGATCACATGAGAGAGTCGGAAATGAGTCTTTTAAAAGGAGAAATAAACCCACTGCTGAAAATATATCCTGAAATTAACGAGAAAGATTTTAAAATCGAATAAAAAAGGTGTTTCCATTTAAATACACCTACTTGTGTTGAAGATGCCCTAACTTCATTTCGAGGGCTATCTCATGAAGTGAGAGCAATACGCAGTAATGTTGAGGTTCTGTGGCGTGTACTGCTGGTTTTTCCAAGCTCGTCTTGTGAGGTGGAAAGATCATTTAGTTCGTTACATCGCCTTAAAACATACTTGAGGAACAATATTAGACCAAGGCCCATTAATCGGTGGCTGTGCGTCACACACATAAATATATAATGGACAAAATAAGCATTCATAATCTTATGAACAAGCTTATTGTAGTTAATGAACTAAGAAACAAAGTGTTTGGTGAAGTCTAAGCTAATTTAAAATAAGTTCTCCTTCATCTTCATATAAATATATTTTGTATGGCATATAATATTTTATTTATAAAATGTGTTGTCAGTGTGATACACTAGATATAGTTCCTGTTATTTATTTAATACAAAATTACCCATTCTCTTGCAGTTTGGACTTTGGATATTTAAATTTTGAACATCTAAGAAAAACTTGTTATTTTAATCTGAGGTAAAGAAATGTATTTAAATTTTATTAATGTTTATCTGAACCATATATACTGAAGGTGACCTGGTGGTCTAGGGGTAAGGTGTCTGACTTCTGTGCTGGCGGCCGGGGTTCAATCCTCGGTCCCGGCACAGGTTTATCTGATTACCAAACTCTTCCTTCACCTCTGACAAGACATTATGTGAATGTGGGGAATGCCAGGCCTCCACCGTGGTTCGGATTTCACGTTAAACTGTAGGTCCTTCATTTCATCTCACAATCACTCTACCCTTACACATTAGCGTAAGTGCATAAAACCCGAACGGTAGTAAGACGTGGTGCTAATAGTAATATATACTGAATATGACACTGAGTTTAAGAATATTGTTAGTGTAGGCCTGGTTTAGACTATTAGTGAGTGTTAAATCAATTAAAATATTTTGTGCCCCTCCCCCCCCCCCTCCCCCGTCACCCCAAGTCAGAAAGCCAGGCAAGTTCATGTAATGTCATGGTAACATTGAACATTGCTTGGTTTGACAATAATAATTATTATAATAATGTTACCATGACAATTATTTCATACTTTAAAAGTACTGTTTGATATTCAAAACGTATTTCTAAAGAAGCTAATAGAATAATTTACGATAAAAGATTAATATGAGAACGGCAGTTAAAAGTTTGGCGCGGCTGTTTAACTTTCGCCCCAGCAGCGCCAACACAAACACCAATGCATACATCTATGCTAAGAATGCAAGCAGCTCAACCAACCCTAACAACGCTGCATCTGACTACAGGAAACGCTTTATAAACAGCAAAAAGGTCTAGTTTTAGGTGTGTGGTCGGATCAAGACGTCCCTAAAGGGCTCAAAATGACTAATTCTGGCAGGGAAATCAACAGCCAAACGAAAGGTCTCCTCATGAATATTCTCAAGTCACCATGTATTTGGGAAGGAGGTAACACAAAGGTCTTACGCGAGCTACATCCAGAGTTCAACTCTATAGCCGTGGTCAAACTCGGTGCTCAATATACAAGAAACAATGTAGAAACAGATATCAACGAGCGTATGGAGGCGGTCAGGATTGCTTCTGCCATCGGTTGCCGCAAGCTAAAAGACCTCGGAATGAAAAAGATCGAGGTAGATGACTTCGGCGGGTTGGCTAATTCGGCTGCTGAAGGCTCAATACTGGGGACGTATGATTATGATCCGTTGGCGTTACCGGGCCAAAGGTTGATTGTTCCTGACCTACAGCCTTACGACATCCGCTCCAACTGGGAAAAGTGGAGGATTGGGCTCGCGAAGGCCTCGTCGCAGAACTACGCCCGTCAGCTCATGGCTATACCAGGTAGAACACACATCTTAGTTGATTCAACAAACATACTTACATTTTTACACTATATCGATATGGATCAATGGCACCAGAACGTCTATTGATCAGAGGAGAGAGGAAATAAGACAATATGTCCATATATCAATTTAGGTTGAGTGAGTGTACATATAATGTTAGGAAAGGCACTGAAGAAAATAAGGATAATATAGCCTCATTAACTGAGGCAATGCAAAAAGCACAATCTATTTTGCACAAAGCCACCTCCTTAAAGTTAGAATCCACAATCACGTGTTGTGGACTGCAAAGGAGAATATTTAATGTTTAGGGAAACAGACGCAGGAATTATGGAACATATTACACCATAATCTCATCTCATTGAGTTAAATTTGGAGGGTTGAGTACTTGTGACTTTAAGCTGATTTTGATCCCAATTAAATGTAATAAATTAACTGTATTTTTACATATTTCTATGAACCTAGTTTCTGGTCTCCAAATTAATATTTCTAGCGTGTTGTATTTTGAAACGTTGAAATAATGTAAGAATTTATAAGTAGTAGTATTGAATGATTGTGATCGTTTTACAAACAAAACCAGCTGTTTGGCTTAAGCTTTAGGTTAACAACTTTGGTTTTTAAATAGTAGGCTTGGATAGTAGATATGTTTCAATAAAACACTTTAGTTGTTAAAGTGTGTAAAAGCTCAAATATGCATCGGTTTCTAACTAAACAGTCTTCATAAAACTATAGAACTATAGTTGATAGGTTAAAAATAAATACAATATCCAAATAATTGGACATTATGACTGTATACACTCAAAAACTTACATAAGTGGCCAATGTAATATTTACTACTTTTTGCATCTTAAATTGTGATTATTTTACTCCATAGTGTCATTGAGTCTTTAGTTGAAAGTAGTTTTAAGAATGTATAGAAATGTGTTTGCACCATTGAAGCGTATAAGACTATTATTTGTGCTCATCTTTACGTAAATAGACACTTTTTACCACGGTACTTAGAATACACGGTAGGGTCCACGCGCATCTCCCCCTCCAGTACCGCCCCTTTGACACGTCACTCGGTGCCCACTGGCCGCGCTAGTCCATTACTATAACATTGCCTGCTAGCTGCATCTCTCCTAACATTTGCTTTAAAGTAAATTGGAATTTGATCATAACTTTCAGATTTGACAATGTTTAACCACTTCTCACTGCTTATATTTAAGTTGTCTGGAATAATTAAGATTTTAAAATGTACAGATTACACTGCCACTGTATTAAAAGTACGCATCAAAGAACATATTTAAGGGGTTAAAAGAAAGTTTCACAACAAATATAAATAAGACAATTTCTTATAATTATAGGTTAAAAACAGACAAAATAATGTCGGCAAGATATAAAATAAAATGTATCATGAAGAAATGTAGTATTGGATAAATATAATACCACAAGAAATAAAGATGAAAAAACTTAATCTTTTCAAAAAGAAAGTTAAGAGGTTTGTTCTGGAAGATAAGTCTGACCAGATGGTATGTGGGTGAAAAGTTATCTGTAATTCTTTAGCAACTGATGTTATGATTGGACAGAATGTGTATGTACACCATACTATTTTTGTAAAGGTTTTTTTTATACTCCTATGTTTATTTGTAATTTTACTATCATTGGGATGAGTGCATCTAAAATAATGTGTTCGGGCGAGGTACAATAATTTATATCCTGTAATAGATCTCACTTTCCTAAATGTATGTAACAAGTTAGTGAATGAACCACGCCTATATTAGGATGTTTATATGAATACGATCCAATTTTGGCTCTTTTTATAAACAAATTCTGAATAAACAACTAAATAACTTTGTTAGTTTAGTTAGGATTGTTCAGTACTAATTTAGGTTAATATATTCCCTCTGTGACTAGGACTAGGCCTTGTACAAACATATATTGTAAGGTTAACTAGCCTAATATAGTACTGGTCTAAAGTGCTAAATCAGGCCTAGTAAGACCTACCAGTACACAACATTTATGAAGTTAGTAGTAAAGAGTAGGTTAGTTCAATAACACATAAATTCCAATAGTTCTTAAAATTTCAAAACAACTTTATTTTTCGACTTATGCTATGCAAAAATAAACGCAAGGCCTACAGAGAAAGTGAATAAAACTTATCAAAGCTAGGACCTACTCCAGTTAATAGCTTACAAATAATGTTTGGTTAATTTGTTTGTTTGTATCTACATTCAATAAGAAATACTTATAAAGATTTGACTTTACTTGTGTTTAATTCTATAGACTATCCAATTACGGTACTCAAATAAAATGTCATTTTATAAAAATGTTACCACCCCTCTCTACTCCTTATTTCTCAATGTAACACTCTTGCATTCCCAAAGCGGCCAGTCATGCTCTACCCTTCTCGACCCCACTTCTAGTCTGTTCACGGTAGGAATTAACTTCTGAAAGGCCTTTTTCCCTACCATAAATCTATATATAGTAGAATATTGGTAGGAAAAAAGACCTTTCAGAGAGTAATTCCTACCGTGAATGGAATTTATGTTCAATGTCGCTAGCCTACATTCCCCTCACTTACTTCGTGGCCGCTCGGTGGCAAGCCGAGCGCTCCCGAACGACCTATCTGGGGGGTATAAAAGGAGCTGACAGACCGCTTGCTGGCATCAGTCACCGTGAGCAAAGCTCCACGCTTGGTCTCGACCTCTCGAGTAATAAACCATCGTCAACAGTTTATGTGTTTCTTCGTCATTCAGCCACCCAACATGACCATCCTTCCTATCCGGTTCACCACAGTAGCTCGCTGAACTATCCTTCATATCCGGTTCACCAAGGTAGCTCGCCGATCCACCCTTCCTATCCGGTTCACCGCGGTTACTTGCTGAACCAGTCTTCCTATCCGGTTCACCGCGGTAACTCGCCGAACCATCCTCCTATCCGGTTCATCACAGTAACTCGCCGAACCACCCTTCCTTTCCGGTTCGCCGCGGTAACTCGCCGAACCACCTTCCTATCAGGTTCACCGCGGTAACTCGCCGAACCATCCTTTCTATCCGGTTCACCGCGGTAACTCGCCGAACCACCCTTCCTATCTGGTTCACCACAGTAACTCACCGAACCATCCTTCCTATCCGGTTCACCGCAGTAACTCGTCGAACAATCCTTCCTATCCGGTTCACCACAGTAACTCGCCGAAACCATCCTTCCTGTCCGGTTCACCGTAGTAACTCGCTGAACAATCCTTCCTATCCGGTTCACCGCAGTAACTCGCCGAAACCATCCTTCCTGTCCGGTTCACCGCAGTAACTCGCCGAACAATCCTTCCTATCCGGTTCACCGCAGTAACTCACCGAACCATCCTTCCTATCCGGTTCACCGCAGATACTCGCCGAACAATTCTTCCTATCCGGTTCACCGCAGTAACTCGCTGAACAATCCTTCCTATCCGGTTCACCGCAGTAACTCGCCGAAACCATCCTTCCTGTCCGGTTCACCGCGGTAACTCGCCGAACCACCCTTCCTATCTGGTTCACCACGGTAACTCACCGAACCATCCTTCCTATCCGGTTCACCGCAGATACTCGCCGAACAATTCTTCCTATCCGGTTCACCGCAGTAACTCGCTGAACAATCCTTCCTATCCGGTTCACCGCAGTAACTCGCCGAAACCATCCTTCCTGTCCGGTTCACCGCGGTAACTCGCCGAACCACCCTTCCTATCTGGTTCACCACGGTAACTCACCGAACCATCCTTCCTATCCGGTTCACCGCAGTAACTCGCTGAACAATCCTTCCTATCCGGTTCACCGCAGTAACTCGCCGAAACCATCCTTCCTGTCCGGTTCACCGCAGTAACTCACCGAACCATCCTTCCTATCCGGTTCACCGCAGATACTCGCCGAACAATTCTTCCTATCCGGTTCACCGCAGTAACTCGCCGAAACCATCCTTCCTGTCCGGTTCACCGCAGTAACTCGCCGAAAACCATCCTTCCTGTCCGGTTCACCGCGGTAACTCGCCGAACCACCCTGCCTATCCGGTTCACCGTGTAACTCGCTGAAACATCCTTCCTATCCGGTTCACCGCAGTAACTCGCTGAACAATCCTTCCTATCCGGTTCACCGCAGTAACTCGCCGAAACCATCCTTCCTGTCCGGTTCACCGCGGTAACTCGCCGAACCACCCTGCCTATCCGGTTCACCGTGTAACTCGCTGAAACATCCTTCCTATCCGGTTCGTTCCCGCGAAACAAGCCCCCTGGGGTCATAAGAAACTCTCCGAGCTCTTCTAGACACCGCAGCCAGATCCAGAGTGTACGAGAGAGCTACGACCATACATAATCGAAGAGGGGTTGACGACAAAAATAATGTACTATAAAAATAAACACACCTTTTGGAAATTACCGGAAGATTTCAAAAACCTTAGTTATTTGCTCCCACGCATTCTTCTTAGCTGTTTTGTTATTCACAGTTCGAAACCTAATTATTACTAATTAACACAAGTTCTCTTTTTCACTTCACCACACATTCTTAACATTTGTATACTCGCGCCCAACGGCATCACACACTTACTCGCGCACGGTGTCTCACATATACTCGCGCACGGTGTCTCACACATACTCCCAAATAGTGTCTCACACATACTCCCAAATAGTGTCTCACACATACTCGCGCACGTTGTCTCACACATACTCGCGCACGGTGTCTCACACTTACTCGTGCACGCTGTCTCACATATACTCACTCACAGTGAGTCACATGTACTCGCGCACGGTGTCTCACATATACTTGCGCACGGTGTCTCACATAGACTCCCGCACGGTGTCTCACATATACTCGCACATGGTGTCTCACATATATTCTAACACAGTGTCTCACATATACACACGCACGGTGTCTCACATATACTCGCGCATGGTGTCTCACATATACTCGTGTATGGTGTCTCACATATACTCGCGCACGGTGTCTCACACGTACTCGCACACGGTGTCTCACATATACTCGCGCACGGTGTCTCACATATACTCACGCACAGTGTCTCACATATACTCGCGCACGGTGTCTCATATATACTCACGCATAGTGTCTCACATATACTCGCGCACGGTGTCTCACACGTACTCGCACACGGTGTCTCACATATACTCACGCACAGTGTCTCACATATACTCACGCATGGTGTCTCACATATACTCGCGAACAGTGTCTCACATATACTCGCGCACGGTGTCTCACATATACTCGCGAACGGTGTCTCACATATACTCACGCACGGTGTCTCAAATATACTCGCGCACGGTGTCTCACATATACTCGCGCACGGTGTCTCACATATACTCGCGAACGGTGTCTCACATATACTCACGCACGGTGTCTCACATATACTCACGCTAGGTGTCTCACACGTACTCGCACACGGTGTCTCACATATACTCACGCACGGTGTCTCACATATACTCGCGAACAGTGTCTCACATATACTCGCGCACGATGTCTCACATATACTCGCGCAATGTGTCTCAAACCGAGAGTTTATCTCGTCTGTATTATTTTAAAAAATGTACTTTTTAAGCATTATTGGTATTTATTATATAGAAGGATCTATAATTGAATTAAAAAAAAGAGAAAAATATTAAAACTTTAACGTTATTTTGTAGAAATATACTTTTAACTAGGTCTCTTAAAAAAGAACATAATTATTTTGTACTCTAACTTTAATAACGAAAATAAACTCTTTCATTTTTTAATTATAAAAAAACTCTGAAATCTAATAAACGAAAGTATGAAGATCAATAAAATATTATACTAATAAGAATTAAAAATTACTAGGGTTGTTTGTATAGCAATCAGAACATACCATAACTGCGTGTTCGAGACAAAAATATTTTCCTGCAGTTCATGCAGTTATATCGTGTCTTTCATGTTGTTTTATTTAACGAACAGAATGAACAACAACCTGCTTGATCATTACCTGATGAAGAAGGTTCTGGATTATCAACTTTGCATATTTCTAACAGCCTTTGTAAAAATAACCATAGGCCACCGATTAGTTCCTCTAGCGCAGTTGTCTACAAGTTCAACGCCACCTTTTGTAGCATTGTAGTTCATAATTATCTTGGATTTCCAGTTCGTTAATTTATTTGTGCATCATCGTGCATACTGGACACAAGTAGAACATTTTTATTTTTTGGCACATATGAAACTAGGGTGCAGTTATTTCGGTGTCCAAATAAACTGGAATTTTCTGTACGGCCTTTTACATTAGTAAATTCCTTTGGCAGTTCCTTTTTATTCTTGCGAATTGTGCCTATCACACTTAGCTTGTGATCCCGCATCAAACTGTCGACAAAAGAGATGCCTGTGAAATAATTATCACAAGTTATATTTCGACCAGATCGATCGATTACGCCACAAAGACGCTTGACTAATGCTTGTGACCCAGTGTCGACTTTATATGGCCTTTCATGTTGTTGTCATACATAAACTTCCAGACACAACGTATAAAACATTTTGGCATAGTTCAGTGCATATACTTTTATGCCATATTTGTTTGGTTTCGAAGGTATATACTGACGGAAGCTACAGCGGCCTCTGAATGCTTCCAACTTCTCATCGATTGTTTCAAATTCAGAGGGGCTGAAATATTTTTGAAAGATGACACAATGTCTTCAAATAGGTCTCTTATTGGAACCAACTTGTCAACTGAAGCACGCTGAGTTCTTGTTTCGTCGTCGTCAAACCTTAGACATTGCAATAGAAGGTAAAATCGACTCCAGCTCATTGTTAATAGGAAAATTTCTGGAGATGAACCATCAGTCCTGAATAGATATTTAGCATTCAGCCGACCATTTCTACTAACACCAGCAAATAAAAGAAGCCCAAGAAAAGTTGAATTTCCTCTTCGTCAGTAATTCTACATCCCTTGCTCGTTTGAATTCAGGTGAAAGCCGTTCAATGTGTTGGTTAGTATGCTTCGTAATAAGATATATTTCTGTGTAAGAGAAATTTGTTTCCAAATCTCACCTGGATCTTTTGTATTTCTTGCTTCTCTCTTTACCCCAGGAAGTTGGATAACAATATTTTGAGACCATGTTCTAACAGTAAACGATGGACAATTTTTGTTACATCTAGTTGTTTTGTCTTTGCCGACGTAGTAGTTTGCAGACATTTGCCAAACTTCTTCAAATTTGTTTGACGAATCACCCTCCTGCTAAGTGTCGATACTTTCCTCTTGTACTTCTAGAGCATCCTCCGCCTCATTGTCACTATTGCCATGTAATTTGAATCGTAATATTCACATTCTAACAGAGCCCTTAATTTTTTTTCCTCCATTGTTGTGATAAAAATGGCTAAAAACAAAGAAAACGGTTCTAAAATAATGTAATACAATAAGCTCAATAAGTATTATACAGCACTAAAATAATAATACATTTCATTGAGTAATGTTCTAAAATAAAAATATTGTTATTTACCTAAAATAGTAACACTTAGACTCGCGCCGGTTTCATGGGCCTATAACAGTAATAAAGTGCCACACGTCCACTAGTCACCAACGCGCGCGCTGCATTAGACAATCTCTAACAACAAACTAAGAAGCTACTAAAAACCGCAAAGCCCCAGTGATGTTAATTTTTGAGAAAACAACAAATTATTGATTTGTCGTTCTGAGAGACCAATGCTCGAGTATACGAAGGATAATTAATTACGACATTTCTATCTATGCGCGGGTATATTTAAGCAGGCTATCAAACTTTGCAAACACAATCGACACTTTATAAGGCAGTGATTGTAGAGAATTTTTTTCCCCTCGGGTGTGGTACCACTATGTAAGATTTCATCATGTGACCTTGAGTGATTCAATCCAAAAGTTCTAGCACGACGCTGCTCCCTTCCTCTGGAGTAGTCGACTCCGCCTTTTCTCCTCTTTTTCTCCTACTCCAACATCGTTATTGCAGACTGGCCTAAACCTTTAATAACACTTATTTTTAACATAGTTAATAATATTTTTAACGTTTTTAAATACCAATGTTGAATGTCTAAGATAGCTTTCGGAATCCTACGTTCTACTGACTGATTTTATTTGGTTTGTGAAGGATTTTGCAAGCAAACAATTGTGCTCATAAAGTGAACGTTTAACTAATTACTATATGAGAAATAAAAAGTTGAAACATTTCTCACAACATGTGTTCTAAACCGGCCAATCAATCTTTTAAAACACACAACCGCGATATACAAACGTTTGATGATCAAAGGTCTAAACGAAGGCCTTCTTGAAATAGATTTGTCTGTTGATGACGTCTTGATTGGAGTTTTAATAATGGTTTTTGGGTAAACACTTTAAACACTTATTGCTGTAGATTGCCCACAAAATATATCCTACACAAAACTAAAGGCTGGGATTGACCCATTATATTTTAAATTGATTGTATTTCGTTTGCTTTATTTTAAATTGTATTTAACATCAATAGGACTGAATATATTAGTAGTTAGTGGGATGCACCAGCACAGCGCTCTCATTGGTTGAAATTGGTCACGTGACCAGGCCTCCTCGCTCTCTGGTTGGCTGTTGGTTTTCCCCCTCCTCTTCCACCCTTCTTCTGACCACCCCCAACCTCCTGAACCCTTTTACCTTGTTTCGAATATGTTGGTTCATGTATTATTGGTTATTTATGTATACTCATAGCTTTTTAAATTCAAATTACAGGGTTTTTTATTCATTGATTAGGGCGATGTAGATTATTTGGGGAGCATACATTCCATGATGTTTCGGCATGAGGGCTCTGCACGAACCTCGCGCTATGGCTGTCTGGGGTAGAATGGGGCCATTTTCTCTGCTCGGCCACTTACCGAGAAGTGACCACTGCTCATCACGTGTGCGCAATTTCCCCCTTTTCCCCCGGGGTTTTTCCGCTGATTTCGCAACCGTTATGAGTAATGGGTTTTCCCGGTTTATCAACCCCTTATGAGGTAATGGGTTGACTGATCATACATGGTGCCAGTTCAGCGGGACGACAAGAGGATTCAGGACAAGATTAGATCGTGACCTTGAATGATGTTGCAATGGGTTTTCCCTGCAGATTGTTAACGATATAGTAGGCTTTCTTTCTGGCATCGGTAAAAAGTTCCTCAATAGTGTATGGGGGTTTAACACCCAATGTTGAAGTAATGTACCACCTACAGATAAAATACTCAGTTTCTTGAGGATAAACTGTTTGCCGTCGTCTATGAAGCTCTGGAAATCCATAATGACGTCCATGGCTTAAATGATAAGGTAAGGGGTAGGAAACCTTTTATTCTAACTCCTATAATCGGTCACGACGTTTCTGTCATTGTCAATTATGATGATGTTGGCAAACTCCACGTACACTATACACTTGACGGTTTAAGAAAGAGCTCTGGTGAAGCTCACTTCAATGCTCAGAGAGCCTGCCTCGTCAAATTCCAATGCGTTGTCTTGTGGGCGGACAGATTAGGTGTGAGATCGGAAGCCATGAGATGATATCGCTTGGAGAAGGCTTCCCGTGTGATGTAGCTACCTTCGTTTATGAAATGGATACCCATTCCAGAAAACAGTGTGTGGTAGGACATGACATAATTACCGTTTGAAAAATCGGGCTGTAGCGGTTTGACGGCACTTGTTCCCCGTCCACTTACAGCGAGAAATGGTTCATGTCATAGGTATGGAAGTTGAACGTGTTCTTGGTGGCGTCTCCGTTGAACGCCACGTTTCGGACAAATACCACAATGCACCGTTTGGGTAACTGTCCGGTGAATACGTTGTCCAGTGACTTCCCTTGCACGCCCGTCGGAATAGTGAGTGTTTTACCTCCACACGGGTGATGGGATACTTGTGGGGCTGACGTATAATGCTTTGACATGTGCCAACAGTATAGAAGGTGCTACTTTGACACGTCGCACTAGTAGTCCAGCTTCAGCGATGTAAACCCTAAGTGAGGGAGTTCAGGGATGGCCATAAGAAAAAAAACCGACTCTGGAACGGACCAACTTGACTCTGAGTTCGGTTGCGTTTAGAAGGTATTTCTCTTGGTTAAACATATAACCGTGTATTTACGCCAAAAGATCCACCATCTTACTTTTTGCGGTGAGAATGCGACGGGCCTCTAAGGTTCCGGGGCTGTCTGCGAACCACAAACGACAAGTCAAATTTGTTATTTTAGCATCACTGTTGTAATTGAGCAGCATCTCAATGTAAGCTCTATAGGCATACGTGTCGCTGGGCGTTGATACTAGTTTTTGGTTTAAAAACAATTCCACCTGTGTGAATAGCGAATGGAACCAGTAGTTGATGGGTGTGATCTGATCCACCTCTGTGAAAGCGCCACCGTCGGGTTTCATGATAACCGCCCTGATATAGAGCATGGTCTGGGAAAGATCGATGTAGAACTCGCCTTGTCTGGTAACGGTAAATTCTTTGGATGAATCATCGTTGAGGGAAGATACAGGTTTGTACTAAAGCCATTGCCCACTTTCAAGACTGGTTTTAGTGGGTGGCACTGAAAAGAGATCGAGTTCGCTGCTGGTACACTCTCAGGACTGGGGGTGTAGAAACGAAATTTCAGCTGAAAATATCTTTAGCTACTTTCTTGACCATTTTACGTCGGGCGACGGCAGAAGACTGACGTCGTTGCTTCTTACGACGTTATTTATTGCCGGAGCCTGTCATCAATGTGTCAATCTTATTCTCGGCCTTGCGTTTCAAGTTTGTTCCAGCCTCGTCGACATGGTGCAGTAGCGCCTCTTCGAAAGGACGCCGTTGATTGGCGACGTAGGAGAGCACGTCGATACCCTTAAGAAGTGCCTGTTTTCCAATGGCTCTAGCGCCACTTCTAAACAACAGTACGATGCTTTTGAAAAGACTGCTGAATAAATTCCTATCCCAAGCTCTCGTTGAGAGGGAACACCGTGGTAGATCGAAGATATACCTGTTCCAGCCTAGTTAACGTAATATATTTGGTAGGGACAGTTCATGTTGAGCAGTGTCGAAAATGAAGTTTCACGCACACTTTTCCAAATTCGAACGGTACAGTTTCAGCAGTGTCTATTCTTATATTAATTTCCAAGCTTTCAATTTTCCTTCTAAGCACGGGCATATATTGCAAGGAATAATAGCTAACTGTCTTATGTATGCCGTAGAGATAGTTTATGTTGTTTATACCGACGATACGTAACACCGGTGCCACAATGTCACCCACGGGCTGAGGATCGACGATATCCATGTAGATGTACATTTGCGAGTGAAAGCCTAGTAGAATGTTGGCGTACGGTGACTTTGGGACATTGATCAGATTAGTCTGAGGATTGAAACCAAGCTGTAAACTTAGTTGGTTTATAGAGTCAGCAGCTGTATATTTGCTGAAGAAGAGACAATGTCCTATTTTTGTTGGGGTTTGTGTACTTGAATACAACTCCGGAATCCCCTTTAAACGCCTCTACGTCGTTTAGAGAATTGATAAATTCATGGATAGTGCTGTATTTTCCAGGAGGAATATGATCCTTAAATATTTGTTCCACGCCACTAGCGTTAGCCACGCCCAGTCGTACAATACAATATTTTGACCCTCGGGAAGGTGGTGAAAGAACACGGATATTGAAATTAAGCCAGAGTGAATTCCCAGTGGTATTAGAGTGTAAGAAGGTAAGGAAGTTGCGTGGTGAAATTCTTGAGGGTATTTTTCGGGAAAAATCCTATAGAGCTGTCGCTCGACAAACTGAGGTAAAACTGGTCCCTTATGGTAAGGCGCTGACTTAACTGGCAGGAATCCAAGTATTAAACTTGGCGAGGTAACCTTTCCACTGCACGTACACTTTCTTTCTGGCGCCTTTATTCTAGGCACGTAGTATTTTATCAACTTTAAATGTTCGGGAAGTCGTACGCGTTGAAATTCGGCTTCGTAAAACGTTCCTTCCACCTCTTCGCCATCAAGTTCGGCCAGCCTATAGACGACAGGTTGTCGCAACACGATAGTGCTTTGTTTGAAAATCTCTTCGCTCCATTGCTTTCGTAGCCCTATTCAAACAGCATCTTGGATTTGCTAATACGCATCGTGTCACTGACTTTTATTTTCTGTTTACTTTTCGAGTTTGGACGCCTTTTTCTGTACAGATTATCTCTGACTTGAACCACATTAATTTCTGAAACGTCGGCCGGTGCCATCTTGATACTGGAATGTTTTGCGCCATTGTAAGCGTCGACTAGATCTTGGAGGACGTCCACATACCGATACATGTTATTTTTGGTAAAGTAGCGTCACATGCGTCCTTTCAGAGTTCTATTGAATCGTTCCACAAGTTTGCCTTCACGTCCGGATTATGTGTGGTGTATTAATGCACGCCTTATTGCTTGAGAAATTTCCAGACTAGACGTGCCGTGAACTCAGTCCCCTGCTCCATCTCTTAACTTAGAGTTTTACGGCCACTTTGTTTGAAAATGTCCCAAAATGAGTCAATCAAGGCGAAGGCGACCACCCAATGCATTTCGGGAATTTCCTCCTGCATATGCAGTCCTGGCTCCAGCCCCACATACCAGAATATCGGCCCACAGACCGAACCCTGGGGACATTCTTTGGTCAATCTTTTCTGCACGCTGGCACTCTGACACCTCAGGGTGGCATACCTATTTCGGCAGTAGTCCTCCAAGCTTCTATATAATCGCCCTGGACACTGCAGTTCTCTTAACTGACCAAACAACGCCGGCCACCATATGTTGTCAAATGCTCCCGATATGTCTACAAATATCCCCACCACGTATCTGTCAGCGGCAGAGTCGATCAATTCCATTGCTCTACAGATAGCTTCCTTTTCCATCTACCCTTCGAAAGCCATACTGCTGTTGATGCATGCCCAATCCTGTCCTGTGCCTTAATAATCTTTCGCACAGTATTTTTTCCTGGAGTTTCCCACTCGTGTTTAGCAGGCAGATAGGTCTATATGACTTTGGCAGAAGCGGATCCTTGTCCTCACCCTTGCTTAGCATAATTACCTCGCGCTGCTTCTAGTTGTTCGTGATTCTGCCATGAGCGAGGCATTCATTTAGCAGGCCTGCAAAGTAGGGGGATATGAGGTCTGCGGTCTTTTGCAGCACCTCGACCATCATCCCATCTGGCCCAGGTGATTGATTCTTCCCCATCTGAGCAATAGTACTGATCACCTCGTCCTGACCAACCACTTCCACAGGCTCCTCAATATCATACATGTCCCGAGTCATGGCTCCTCTCAGCGCCCTTTGTTCTTCCGTATCTGCTTCCTCAACATCATCCGATGAATGAAGATGAAGGTCGTGCGCATGCTCAGTCCCTGGTATTTCCACAAGATGGCGTCAGTACACCCTGATTTTGGTAGTTATTATAGCCACTAAAACAATTTTAATATATTCGTAAATTAAGTCGTGTTACATGCAGCTGTCAATTTGATAGATATTATCAAGGTCTGTAGGACAGGACCATTAATTAATTATCAAATTTCACCGGAAAAAAATAGGTTTGAACGTTCTAAGCTGTTGCGTAACACATGTCTTTGCCGTCTATGGCGCGATCAGGTTAGGCCATAACAATAAATATAGTTGTTATGTTACACTTCTTTTTATTAATTTGTTAGTTTTAGTAAATAAACTGTCTAAAAACAACTGCAAGTAAAATTAAATCTTAACTTTTGACAATACTGGTGGTCACGTGGTCTATAGTGTAAGGTTAACATTATATGGAATTGCGTGTGACGGAAATATTGAGGTTGGGTTTTTCCTCTCTCTCTATGTTAATGCGTGTGCATTACCCTTAGCTACCCTATAATCACTCATTGTTTGGGTTGAAATGTGTAAAATAATGAAAATAGCTTGTCGGATGTAAAAAGCTAATAATGATGTGTACGCGTTGAAGTTTGTATTTTGGTGATTCGCTTAGCACCGTGTATTACTACCCATTTGGGCTGTATTCATATGTATTAATTACTTTAAACTCTAAAGGATGGGGAAGGTTGAATCTAGCTCTGAGTTGTCACGGATCGTTTTCATTAATATCCAAGCATCTGGTAGACACAAAATATATAACATTAAAATATGTTACATATAACCACACACATTTTATTAAGCTATATAAAACACACATACAAAATATAAATATACATATAAAAAACAAGGAAAAGTGAACATTAATTAAATAAATTAGGAAAAATTAAATTAAAAAAGGGCAGACTTTTATCATTGAGGACGACACGTGACATGAAATTTTACTCTTTCCACATTGGGCGTCAAGTTCTTATACTGTCAAACAAAAGTGATAAAAGCTGACCCAACACATCCCCTATTCTAGGAAACTTTATTTGACATTATTGGTGTATTGGGCGATTTAATAAAGGTCGTTGGATTAGTTTTGAAATGAGTAAAAACAAGAAAAAAAATTAATAGACCTCAAATTATCCATTTATTTCCTTCTAAATTTCGAATTAAATTTTATATTCTAGTATAGGTCTATATATTTAAATATTATTATAATTATTATTACTATTATTATTATACTATTATTATTATTATTATTATTATTATTATTATTATTATTATTATTATTAGCACCACGTCTTATTACCCGTTCGGGTTATACTCACTTAAGCTAATGTGTAATGGTAGGGTGATTGTGAGATGAAATTGGGGACCTACAGTTTTCCGTGAGATCCGAACCACGGTGGAGGGCTGTCTTTCCACACATTCACGAGTTGTGACTAATACACGTCTTGTTAGAGGTAAAGGAAGGGTTTGGTAATCAGATAAATCTGTGCCGGGACGAGGATTGAACCCCGGACCCCAAGCACAGAAGTCTGACACCTTACCCCTAGACCACCAGGTCACCCAAAAATGTCTTGTAACCATTCCTTTTGGCAATCAAGCCAAGTTGTAGTTGAAATAGTACGAGTTTCCAAGCTAACATGGCTGACAATTCACCATCGATTCTAGGGGGGGGGGGGGCGTCACACTGCCATTTTGTTAGCTGTTGGTTAGGACACCAGATCATCGAATACGTGGGATGGGGTTACCATCGTCCCAAAGTACCTTAGTTGGTAGCGTTGTAGGATCACCCAGAGTGTCAGTCAGAATATTGGCTAAGCATTCTTTACTATATTTCGTTCTGTCACTAGCTCCCGAATAAGTATTTTAAAATCCTCTTTATATATTTCTAGTAACTTCTTAACATCATCACGTTTTTTTCAGTATATAAATTGGAAGCCCACACAGTCATATATCTAGTCACCCTCCTTATCCTAGGATGCAACCCATCCTAACAAATTAGGCCCACGAATTGGGGAGAGTTATTTTATATTGAAAATTATATGTTTGCCTAGTAAAATGTTTTGATATAAAAACTACAAAAAACAATCACCTTTAATCACGTACCTACATTTCCACCTTAAAGAGACATATTTAATCTTTAGCATTTCACGTTTTTGTATTAGATAATGATCAAATATTCTTTCATTCATTTTTACTACTTATTACTATTATTATTAGCACTGCTTCTTACTACCCGTTTGGGTTATACGCACTTACGCTAATGTGTAATGGTAGGGTGATTGTGAGTTGAAATGGAGGACCTACAGTTTAACGGGGGATCCGAACCACGGTGGAGGCCTTGCATTCCCCACATTCACAAATTGTGATTAATACACGTCTTGTCAGAGGTGAAAGAAGGGTTTTACAATCAGATAAATCTGTGCCGAGACCGAGGATTGAATCCCGGAGCCCTAGCACAGAGATCTGACACCATAGACCGCCAGGTCACCTACTTCCTGTTTCGTTTATACACCTATACACTAATTAATCTAATTGGTTATGGATGTGTTAGATGAAGTTTATGGAAAGTGTACCTGCATTTGGTTGGAGGGGAAATGTCGAATCGTATTAGAAAAAGTTACCCTAAGTACACAGCACCGGGGTTCGAACCCTTATCTCCCCGTCATCAGCAGTTCAGTCTATGTTTAGAATGACGCCTCAGATCATGCGGCTACCGCTTAAGTAGATTTATCTTCTGTTAAACATGTAGTTAATATTTTTGGTTTATGTGACCATGGATAAGTGGTCCGGGTGCTTCTAAGGAAGACACTCTTTGAAAAATGGTCGGTCCTGTTATCCAATTAGTAAATATCTAGGAGCTAGTGCTGAGTGTGTAGTATTAGACTACTGCTCTAGGTTAAGTTAGTTTGTAAGTCCTGCTATACAATTAGTAAACATCCAGGAGCTAAGGCTGGGTGTGTAGTATTAGAAGTATTGTCCTAGATTAAGCTTGTTTGTAAGTCTTGCTATCCAATCAGTAAATATCTAGGAACTAGTGATCGGTGTGTAGTTTTAGACGTGCTATCCTAGGTTAAGTTAGTTAGTAAGTTCAGCATGTGTCCATAAATCTGCAAGTTAAATACACTATAAATTAAAAAGAGATCGTATTCTTGATGAGATTGTTTCTAAGTCTCAAGGCCGAGCTAGCCAAAGATATGACTACACTTCAGTTTTCATAAGAAGGATCTTTTTTCGGAAAATACTAATTGTGACCAACATTGTTAACATTTTACTAAAACTATCGGTGTTATTTTATAGGTATTGATAATATCTATCAAAGTTAACGTCTGCAGGTCACATGGTTTGACATATACATAAGAGAGAGTAGATCTAGTAAGTTCTCTAGCTGTCAGATAAGGTCCTTCCTGTGAAGTTTGGACTGCGCACCTGGGTTAGGTATTGGTTCAAGGGGTTCGGTGCCTTGTGCCGGAATGTTGTTTTCAAGGCCGTCTTGTGTAAGAGCGATAGAGAAGTTACCACGAACCAAAGAGAGTGACAGAAAGATACATTAAGGACCTACTGACTGTATACCATGCGGCCTTTCGATAAACATATTAGACTGTATGTAAGAATTTACTACATTCGACGGATTGAGGCGGATTACATTAAATCAATGGATATTTATTAAATGGACTTATTTGAGGTATTTAACGTGCATTTTCTGAACCGACTGATTCAATCAGAGCATGATAATTTCTATGAGCCAGAGCGAAAGGGCCTTCCAATTTTTACCGGGAAAGGTATTCTAACATTCCTTCAAGGGTTATTTTACATGTACACAATCAACATGTAACATACGTCTTTACTTCCCCATCCGAAGGAAGTTGTGCTACTGATTTTTATCTCTCAAGAAAATTCTGTTGACTTCGGCTGGGTTTGAATCCATGAACTTTGGGCCCTGATGTGAGCACTTTATTCCAATACCACTGAGGTTGACTAATTTCTGAACACACCTTTCAAAATCATGTGTGTTGATTTCCACACCACACCTTTCAGCAGCGACCTGAATATCTAATTAGAAACATACGTGTTCGGCCTTGGTCTCGCGACTTTATGACTAGCTGGTAGTGAGTTGAATACTTAGTAGAAATCAATCAATAAAATTACATAATGATTACATAATATTTATAATAGGTATATATATAAGGAAAGGCGGGAATATTAACTATACTATATTGATCATCATGTCTTCGTCTACAGAGATTAAGGTACCGGTAGACCGGGAGTACAAGAGAGTTTACAAACTTGAGTCAGCTTGGGCAGATTTACCAGCAAGCAGTTGTTTCGACTTTGCTCATAAGAAGACAAGCATTGGATGTCTTCTAATATCCAAAAAATATCAAGACGAAAAGATTTGGAGACCAGCCTGGAACAACCGAGTTATTTAACAGGAAACATTGTGAGAGAGGATTATAGAGAGCATCCAGCTTCTAATATAAAGATAACTTACCATATCTGTTCTGAAAGATGTTTTAAAATTTCAAGATACAATTACTGTCCAGAATTTAAAAGAACTTGCTGTGAGTTCGTTTCGTGGGAGTATTTATATGCAGAAGAAGCACTTAAACAACAAAAAGAAGAAATCGTTTGACATTTATTGGGAGGAATTCAATGACAATTACTACAAGGAACCTGCCAAAGGAGGACTACTCACTCTAGAGGAAGCAGAAGAACATCTCAACCGTGACGAAGACTGGAACGTGAAGACAGAGCTGGAGGGCATAGAAACGTCGGCAGAAGATTGGGATAAAGAAATCGACCTTGCCATCGATAGGGAAAAGGAGATCCGGAAATTCACTGCTTTGATAGATCAAGGTGGTCAAATTGGCAACTCATTCGATATTCAATATGAACAACAATGAGGTATTTAGCGACAGCGAGGTAAGTCTTGACGGTAAAAAAAGATTAAACAGAGTAATTCTTTTTCAAAAAGTATTTTAAGTTTCATTCAATTAATTAGATTATAATTTCAAAAGTATTTTAAGTTTCATTCAATTAATTAGATTATATTTTCAAGATCCTTTAGAATTTAAAAAAAATGGACTCAAAACTGTCTATTGTCTGGAATTTTGAAAAAAAATAATGGTTTTTGTGGTTCGAATCGAGGTATATTAGTTAATGCTTGGGGTAGTTCTAGACTTGCTCCAGTACCACCACAAGCTCCTATTCAATCACCTCATAGAACAGCTGATAATCATCCTAAACCAGTTCCTTCTACTCCAAAAAAACATCATCTAGTGGAACAATTGTAAGACAGGATATAGTTAGGAAATATGAAAATGTATATCATAATAATATGTAAATCAAACAAACATTGTAAATTGTATATTTTATTTTATAATCAATAAATAAATAAATAAACCAAAATACAATATAATATATATATATATAAAAGTTCTATATTATTAACCCTGGAACAATTGTAAGACAGGATATAGTTAGGAATTATGAAAATGTCATCAAAATAATATTTAAATCAAACAAACATTGTGAATTGTATATTTTATTTTATAATCAATAAACCAAAATACAATATATATTCGATCTTCCCGTCCTCAGCAGTCGAGCTCAGCACGACAAGCGTGTTAGCCAACTACGGCACCGAGGTTGGTGCGACCTGAATATCTAATTAGAAAAATACGTGATCGGCCTTGTCTATAATATAATCGTGATTCGATGGCTATATGGTTGTGAGATGCAAGTTGAATACCTAATTAGAAAGATAGATAGTTGATGTTCACCTTGAGAGCTAGACAGTATGCTATGTATTTAAGCCATTAGAATTATTAAAATGGAATCAGTTGAATACTTGTAATCACAATACTATCATCATGACGTCACTGTAAACACTCCTGCACAATTAATTATCTTATGACGTCAGTCACTTAATATTTTTCAAGTCTGATATATAATGTGACGTCATTACGAATCGTCACTACCATACTCTCATACGTCCTTAATTATCTTATGATGTCACTGTAAAAACGTACACACAATTAATTACGTCACTGTGCCTCGCACTTAATATTATAATTCATTCAAATCTGTGACGTCTAGATCAAATCCATTCCGGGACGTCACCATACACATGAGGTGACGACAAATACGTCACTCCAAAATTACAATACTTGCTCTCTCCGTTGCAGGAAAATTGATCATAGTCGCCCTCTTACTACTCCACTAGATTCGTGGCCAATGCCACTTGCTCGTAACGCTGTAATGTTTCCGGGGACACAAATATCTTCTTTTTGGTGTGTTCCATTATCTACTTGCTGAATAAGGAACCGAGGACACTGATAATTAAAGGGGCTAAAAGTAAGGGCAAGAACGCTCCTCCTTTTTTAACGATTAGTCGTCTCTTCTTCTTCCAGCACTTCCTCGTTTGACAAACTTGCGCAACACCTGCTTGTGAGCACGTAACTTTGTCTTCCGCGCATTTTTCAACGGCATCCACCCTTCTAGAGTGTTGCAAGCACACTCGCAAACAGCGATCAATTAGTTACTAGTCGGCCGTTTCCAGAAATGCGACACGTTGTTAGATGTTCATGCGATGCATCGCACACAGAAGAGGGGCTTGCCCAACAATTTGGGACTGATGGTTATGAAATTATCTGTAATCGGTAAGTGTCGGTGTTTTTATAGCTTTTTCGTGGAAGTTACACACAACACCCGAGATTAGTGCGAGTTCTATATCTTAACCATTCGGGTGTACCTTGCCGTTTTCAGCAATGCGACACGTTGTTGGAAGTTCATGCTATGCATCGCACACAGAAGAGGGGCTTGCCTCAACACATGATCTGTAATTGGGAAGTGTCGGTTTTTTATAGCTTTTGCGTGGAAGGTAGACGCAGCACCCGACATTAGTGCGGGTTCTATATCTGAATCATTCGGATGTACCTTGCTTGAAATCTAACAATATACCCGTGGGGAGTACTTGTAGCATCAGTGTAAGCCTCTTGTAAAACATGGGGATATTCAGGACATACCTGGCGTTCAAAGTGTTGAATCTAAACTTATCCCTGGGATTTTTTAAAAAGCACGATATAATGTGCGTTTAAGGAAATGTTTCTTTGGCCCTTGCCCTGGTGGAATATATTTTGTGTAAGGTACATGATTCTAATATTTTGATGGTGGCATCCTTTGGTGAAAAGATCGACGACCACTTCGTTGGCTTCCTGCATCAGGTCGTCCAGGATATTTAGCTGTGGAGAGTCATTAGAGGTGTCATCCAATTCCGGCAAACCCTTACAGAATATAACGCGGTGACTTGACCCATCTTATTCGAATCCCGGTTGCCATAAAGCATAATACCAAGTGATTTTATCAAATATAAGGTCACAGATTGTGTCTAAGTGACGGATAAAGTCGGATACAAAATGAGACTTACCACAGTCAGAAGGGCCGCATATGATGGCCGAAAATGGATGTTTTAACTTGTCCATAATGTTTGAGACTGAGATTATAAGCTATATGAAATTGTATTTATTGGATAGAAGGGGTGCTGTTGTAGACGTTAAAACACAAACATAACAGTTTTTACAATATTTATTTACTACGATGAAAAATATATTGTAAATATTTAATATATATATATATATATATATATATATATAATATAATACATATTGGGAATAGTGGCCTCGGTACTAAAGACGGTTCAATATTATATATATATATATATATATGTTTAATTTAAACAATAATATATATATGGTTTCAATTTAAAAGCAAATAAATATATATATGTATAAATCAGTTTAATATATTTGACTAGAATTAAAATAAATATATAGACAAACATTTAATTGACTGGATTTGGAAGATTTTACTTGTTGATAAAAAAAATATAAAATTAACCCGGGCGCATAAAATAAATCAATAAAAAAATATGCGTGTTTTCACGGAGAAAAAAATTATGAAAAAAATCTCAATTCTTTGAAAACTGGTATATCAGTGGAACTGGCTAGAGTGAAAGAAAAATAAGGATATTATTGAGATCGTCTAAATCATCACCTTTTATTCGTGGCTAGTGTGTTTACATGGACTCAGATACCCAAACGGAAACGTATTATAATCATCGGTTATGTGACGTTTGGTGTACAGCGGCCGGTAAACCTTACTCTGCGAAACGGTACATAAAGTCGCAAGACCCTTTCTTACAATTTTGTGCGGTATCTGTATGTATCTTTCCACGGCCTGTTCAGTGACCATCACTTTCAAAACGTCAAAATTAACGTCTTTCTGGTTGCCATAGTTTATGGTGATCCCGCGGCCTTGCACACAGGTTTTGTTTTGACAGGATCGCCACCAACACAAACTCGGTACGCGTAATTCTTGGGACCGCCAGATACAAAGGCGCTCTTGTAGCTTCCTGGACCGTAATCCTGAAGTTCGTCAGTGAGGTAACCTAAAAATTCTCCGGTCGGTGGACTCCAATCACTGGGGCGTTTTGTGAATAGAACATTTTCAATGTCGAATTACTCTAGAAATAGATGTCAATAATATTATTTTTCGTAAACTTTATAAGGTTTAAGTTTAACACTGTACCGCGCCACTATATTTTATAGTTTACTACAAAGACAAAATTAAAAGTTAGCTAAATAGTATTATATTATAATATCTTAATTTGATTTGTGTTATTTGGATGAAAACCATATTTAATTTAAAAAAAAAATTAGTACCACGTTTTACTACCGTTCGGTTTATACACTTAAAATAATTTAGTAAAACTATATTTAATCACAAGCTTTTGTAGCTTCTCGATGTTTATTATATTGGTTTTAGAGTAAGTACTTAGTTAAATAGATAGTAAAATAAATAATCTTGTTAATAAAAATCCCGTTTTATGTTTCCCCACAAAAAATAATATCTGGTTTCATCTTTCCAGGCCACTTGTTGACCCCGACAATGTTCGCCCAAAACATCAAGGAAGTACTTACCAGGTCAGGAGTCAGCGTGGAGTTGAAGGGCGAGGATTGGATAAGAAAGCACGGCATGAGTGGTACCCTTGAAATGGCCGAGGGCTCCAGTGAGCCACCACTCTTCCTGGAACTCAGTTACAATGGTGGAGAGAACAAGGGTGAAAATCCGGTGGTACTTGTCGGCAGTGCCATCATATTAAGTCTTTATACTGCTAATGCTAATCGCAGGTTGAAACCAAATCAGGAGATGATCCTAATGCCAGGTGACATCGGGGGTGCCGCCTGTGTTGCGGCAGTGACTCGCGCCGTCGCTGAGCTTAAGCTTCCCATCAACTTGAGGACGCTCATCCCTCTGGTAGAGAACATACCAGTGGTTAACTTCGCGGAACAGGGGCTTAGGATCACTTTAATGGACGGATCTGTCGTCAAGATTTATGGCTCCGAAGTTGCTGGACAGCTTGTCTTGGCCGAAGCTTTGTACTACAGTAACAATTTCAAGCCTAGGTTCGTCTTGAGTGTGAGTTCTTCATGTCCATGGCTAGTGGGGCCCATGAGTATACCTGCTACACCAGCATTCACACCTCTGGATTCCTTATCACACTTATTGAGTTGGCTGTCTATCACACCGGAGACCGTGTCGTCGTGCTACCTTTGCGGGACATCCCCAAGGAAAGGATGTTCAACGATGAAGGAGAACACGTCTTTGGAAGGAATGACACGTTGGGCTCCAAGCCTTTGTTTCTGAAAATGTTTATTCACAGTCACAACTGGATCCACTTCGAGGCAGATTGTGTGATGTTCTCCCGCAAGCAGACCCCTTACCTATGGGATGGGTGTTCAGGGAGACCAACGCGTACCCTAATTGAGCTCATCGCTCAGCTGAAGTTTATTGATTGCGAATAAAGTTAATTCACATGACACAGGACTTATTAGTAATTAGTATTATACCTTGTTCCAGCTCAGAGGCTATCTCCCGTGTAAGAGAGATATTGTGAAGTCAATTGACCTACATTTTACATCCGGTTGATTTACCGTTATTCACCCACCAGCATTCTGTGCTTGTCGGTGGTGTATGTGTGTCCATTGGCTTTCATGTGTGTCCATTGTTTTTTATCTGTGCACTTTGGATTGAAATGTCTGGGTATGATTGTGACAGACGTGGGAGTTTATTTATTAATTGGAAAGGGGACTGTGCAGTCCATGGCGTCTGACACTATTCCCGCGACGTTCCGGCAAATTTGTTCAATCTAGTCAGTGTGAGGCACAGGGTTCAGACACGGAACATTGTCCACCACAAAAGGAAGGGACAATAATTAAACAGCCAGTGTTTAGATCTTCGCGCCTTTCGTTATTGATTATTTATGTAAGCTTATTAGATTTTAATGTGTTCCCCAGGGTGCGAACTTGGGCATCGGGCCTAGATTTTAATGTGTGCCCAGGGTTTTGGGTGTGCACTTTTCATGATTGTGTGTTCCTGTTGTGCGGGTAATTTTAATTGAATGCAGTCTCGGTCACTCCTCCCACGAAGTATCGAGGGCTGGGTAGCATCCTCTCTCGACTGATGTCAAACACAAAGTTATGTCTTGCTGTAATTTTCCACATCCGGGGCCCCACTCGCTGATGATTATACTAAACATGTTAAAACAGGAAAATACTGGCTAGCAATGGGCACACAGATCTCCCTCCAATTTTGAAGAGAGCATTTACGGTTATTTTCCCGGTGTACCAGGGCATTCATTACTCACTGATGATTATACCAAACATGATCAAAAAGAAAATACGAGCCAGCACTGGCTCCACTGTGATATTCCACGCCATATCTAGGTGTAGATTTTAATGTTACTACAAGGACTAAGTGGTAAGGCTCAAAGGATATCAACATACTAATTATCCGCCAGTGACAAGGATCTTTGTGTCACTACATGATGTGAGCGCTATGAGTCTCCCAACACACTATTATTAACGATGTGATTCCTATCTACGATAAAGGACTCTTTAGTAGGGTTTTGACCGGAAAGCACAATTACGCAAGGAGCCTTGTGAGACACTTGACAGCCGAAGCCACCGTCGTGAACCTCCGGTGCTTAATAATAGTATCGGCCCCCGGCAGTCTATAAAAAAGTAGCCTGGCAGCATCAATCACCTGTCAACACGCGGACTCGTCAACCGACCGTCGGACACTAACAAAAGTTTCATTTTTCCTATCATAGGGAGATTTGGCAACATCACGGTCAAAAGTACGATTTTATAGTCCGGTATTGAGGTCAATCAAACAGGTTCACTTCCGCAAAGATCTTCCAGAGGACAAGAGGCTGAGAGACGACATACTCCTACTACTAGTGGCAATCCAGGAACTAACCCAGACTTTAAATTCCAATCAAGATGGTCCGGCATGTCGAGGCAAGACTAGATCAATTGACGCATAGAGACAACCTCGCGGACTGAGACCTAGGCGCATATCCTCCGCGAGGAAGACGGGCAGCACCCGAACTTAAAGATGTTAGTACATTTCTTAATGTTAGCTGGTCTAAATAATTAACGTAATGTTAATTGAAATATACTAAAATCATGTATCTTAAGTATCTGGACTTTCCGTATTATTCTAGCTTTTGTTGTTGTACATGTAAATTCATTTATTTACAATTCAATATTTTGTGTAATGTATATTTGGCAATCTTCTAATGTTCATTAACTTTATATCATTGTTAGACTTTGTTTTTTAGTTGAACGATGCCGATTCAAGTAGTCCCGAGTGAGTTTGCAATAGGTTTGAGATGTTAAACTCTCGTGTATATTTTAATGTAATGTTTGTAGTTAAAATATGTATTGTAGTACTTGAAGGTAAAATTTAATATTGAAAGTCGAGATATTTAAAGTAAAAGTATATAAAATTATGATATAGCTTTACTTTGCAAAGGTTAATGTTTTCATAATGTCTGTAGATAATCAGACACCTTTGTAACAATTTATAAAGACTCTTCAAGCTTTTTATATTTTTCTTGGATGGATATTGATTTACTGTTTATTAATAGCTTTATTTATATAATGCTAACTTGGTCTAATTGCATTAATCTTCTTTAGCATTAATGTATTCAACAATGTTTTTTCTTCTTTCTACTGGATAAATGAAGAGATTAAGGTCACTAAAATTACTGTTTGTTATTTTTTGGATGAATTAAATTACTCTTTACATTTAACTCTTGCTTGTTCTATTTTCTCTTTAATATTGTTATGTTAGATGACTCCATCTTATCCTTGTAGTATTTTTGTTAGTGACCTATTCCTACGAGGTAAAGAACTGAGTAAGGGGGTGTTACACATACGTCACTACAAAATAAGACAAATGTGTTCACCAATGAAGACATAAAAAAATTCACCCTTTATGTTTTGTACGTAAGTATATTGTATAGGAATTTTGTGTATTAACCTTTATAATAAAGATGTTAATCGGTTATTCTCTCTAATCCACCAGTCTTTATAATCAACCAGTGTCTCTAATCCACCAGTCTTTCTAATCAACCAATCTCTCTAATCCACCAGTCTCTCTAATCAACAAGTCTCTGTAATCAAAAATAATTCTCTCTAATCTGTCAGTCTCTCTAATCCACCGGTATCTTTACTCCGTCAGTTTCTCTAATCCACCAGTCTCTCTAATCAACAAGTCTCTGTAATCAAAAATAATTCTCTCTAATCTGTCAATCTCTCTAATCCATCGGTATCTTTAATCCGTCAGTTTCTCTAATCCGCCAGTCTCTCTAATTCACCAGTCTCTGTAATCAACAAGTCTCTGTATTCAAAAATAATTCTCTCTAATCTGTCAGTCTCTCTAATCACCGGTATCTTTACTCCGTCAGTTTCTCTAATCCGCCAGTCTCTCTAATCCGCCAGTCTCTCTAATCCACCAGTCTCTCTAATTCACCAGTCTCTCTAATCCATCCATGTCTCTCTAATTCCACACAGTCTCACTAATCCACCAGTCTTTCTAATCCACCAGTCTCTCTAATCCTCCAGTCTCTCTATTCCACCAGTCTCTCTAATCCACCAGTCTCTCTAATCCACCAGTCTCTCTAATCAACCAGTCTCCTAATCCACCAGTCTCTCTAACCCACCAGTCTCTCTAACCCACCAGTCTCTCTAATTCTCCAGTCTCTCTAATCCTCCAGTCTCTCTAATCCACCAGTCTCTCTAATCCACCAGTCACACTAATCCACCAGTCTCTCTAATCTGTCAGTCTCTCTAATCCACCGGTATCTTTACTCCGTCAGTTTCTCTAATCCGCCAGTCTCTCTAATCCACCAGTCTCTCTAATCCACCAGTCTCTCTAACTCTCCAGTCTCTCTAATCCACCAGTCTCTCTAATCACCAGTCTCTCTAATCCACCAGTCTCTCTAATCCACCAGTCTCTCTAATTCTCCAGTCTCTCTAAACCTCCAGTCTATCTAATCCACCAGTCTCTCTAATCCACCAGTCTCACTAATCCACCAGTCTCTCTAATCCACCAGTCTCACTAATCCACCAGTCTCTCTAATCCACCAGTCTCTCTAATCCACCAGTCTCTCTAATCCACCAGTCTCACTAATCCACCAGTCTCTCTAATCCACCAGTCTCTCTAATCCACCAGTCTCACTAATCCACCAGTATCTCTAATCCACCAGTCTCTCTAATCCACCAGTATCTCTAATCCACCCGTCTCTCTAATCCACCAGTCTCACTAATCCACCAGTCTCTCTAATCCTCCAGTCTCTCTTATCCTCCAGTCTCTCTAACCCACCAGTCTCTCTAATCCTCCAGTCTCTCTAGTCCACCAGTCTCTCTAATCCACCAGTCTCTCTAATCCACCAGTCTCTCTAATCCACCAGTCTCTCTAATCCTCCAGTCGTTCTAGTCCACCAGTCTCTCTAATCCACCCGTCTCTCTAATCCACCAGTCTCTCTAATCCACCAGTTCCTATCCCTCTCTAATCCACCAGTCTCTCTAATCCACCAGTCTCTCTAATCCACCAGTCTCTCTAATCCACCAGTCTCTCTAATCCACCAGTCTCTCTAATCCACCAGTCTCACTAATCCACCAGTCTCTCTAATCCACCAGTCTCTCTAATCCACCAGTCTCTATCCCGTCTCCTAATCCACGTCTCTCTAATCACCAGTCTCTAATCCACCAGTCTCACTAATCCACCCGTCTCTCTAATCCATCAGTCTCTCTAATCCACCAGTCTCTCTAATCCACCAGTCTCTCTAATCCCAGTCTCTATCTCACTCTAACCACCAGTCTCTCTAATCCACAGTCCATCTCTCTAATCCATCCTCTCCTCTTATCCTCCAGTCTCTCTAACCCACCAGTCTCTCTAATCCTCCAGTCTCTCTAGTCCACAAGTCTCTATCCGTTCTATAATCTCACCCAGTCTCTCTAATCCACCAGTCTCATCCTCTCTTATCACCCCCTCACCAGTCTCTCTAATCCCACCAGTCTCTCTAATCCCCAGTCTCTCTAATCCTAGTCATCCACAGTCTCTCTAATCCACCAGTCTCCTAATCCACCAGTCTCTCTAATCCACCAGTCTCTCTAATCCACCAGTCTCTCTAATCCTCTCTATCACTTCTCTAATCCACCAGTCTCTCTAATCCACCAGTCTCTTAATCCACCAGTCTCTCTAATCCATCAGTCTCTCTAATCCACAGTCTCTCTAATCCACCAGTCTCTAATCCCATCTCAATCCACCAGTCTCTCTAATCCACCAGTCTCTCTAATCCACCAGTCTCTCTAACCCATCTCTCTAATCCCCAGTCTCCTCCACCAGTCTCTCTAATCACACCAGTCTCCTAATCCACCAGTCTCTCTAATCCACCAGTCTCTAATCCACCAGTCTCACTAATCCACCGTCTCTCTAATCCATCAGTCTCTCTAATCCACAGTCTCTCTAATCCACCAGTCTCTCTAATCCACCAGTCTCTCTAATCCACCAGTCTCTCTAATCCTCCAGTCTCTCTAATCCACCAGTCTCTCTAACCACCAGTCTCTCTAATCCACCAGTCTCTCTAATCCATCAGTCTCTCTAATCCACCAGTCTCTCTAATCCACCAGTCTCACTAATCCACCAGTCTCTCTAATCCACCAGTCTCTCTAATCCACCAGTCTCTCTAATCCACCAGTCTCTCTATCACATCTCTCTAATCCACCAGTCTCTCTAATCCGCCAGTCTCTTCAACGACAATTCCCTATTCTCGCACAAGGATACACGTCCCCATCTTCTTCTTTCTGCCGTACACTGAGGCCGTGTCAAGTCCCTAAGGAACATAAGTTGCCCTACACTCATAAATCAAGAAATACTCATTCCTCTCGGGCAGACAAATCATCATCCTCAGCTTGGCAAAAGGGCTGAGGCTACACTTCTAAAATTTCATCATATTTTAGTGTCTTGAATAATGATAAATTGTAAAAAGGGTCACCTATAGTGACCGAAACTTTTAAAATTACTTAATTAAATAGGTTTTCAAATTTATCTGCCCCAAAATTGAGTTAAGGCTACAACGGCGTAAACGTAGAGGGTCAGGAGTTTGTGTCACGTGATTTGTATCTTTATGTTTCTCGTTATCTGGGACGTGTAGTTAGCACTCTGAGTGTGGGGCTTATTATTTCGGGCTTGTTAGTGCTTGTTACCTGGGATGAGTAGTTTCTCACTCTAACTGTAGTAATGAATGGCTCACAAAAGTGCAGTGGTCCTTGTAGCATTTAGGCGTTATATAAAGCAGTTTTTTATATATATATAAACTGATAAAAAAATAACTTTGACTAAAATGTGTTAGTCCCATATGTTTCATGATACCATAATATTTACAGAGATGTTAGATATTTAGTATCATCTTCCACATCACGGGACCCCGGTATCCATCTTTGGAAAACCCCTGCAATTTTATCAATACTACCTTGCGTTACACTTATGTAACGCAAGATAATTCCAAACATGATAAGGCGTTTTAAACAAAAATGTTGTGACTGGTGTTATAAAGATCAGCTCCAGTTCATTAGCTTGTTGCTACCGGTTAGATTATAAATTCTTAGTTGTACTAGTATTTTTAATAACTCTATATTGGGAACGCTGAGAGTAGATTAAAAAGTATTAACATTATTATATGATACACCCTTCCACCCGTACATTTGAAATAAAATAGGCCAGCCATGTGAACAATCTGGGCTTGGCACATAATTCTGATTCCTTTATCAGTTATTCCTCATGAACAAATGGTTTTGTTAATTCATTGTTTTAAACAACTAGAAAATATGTTTAAGTCTAACCACTAGCTAATATGTATTCATCCGCTAATATTAGGCGCCATGCAAGGTCAAGAATAGGATGCAAACATTTTAAATAAACTCATGTGATTTAAATTGATCGACATATTAGTAAAGAGCCACTATTTCATTTCTGACATCACCTGGAGAGAGTGTGAGAAACATGTATTACAATAATAGCTAAAAATAATTCTGAAGAAATCGAGGAAATCTTATTACAACAAACAACCTATGATAGTTAATTGCTAACAAGAAGTTAGGTGTATATTATTCTTGTGTCTTAGTGAGCTACTAACACACTTTTAGCTGTACAGTGCTACTGTATGATAGTGGATTTATAACACACAGCTAGCTTTGTTGTGTTCTTGTATGAATGTGAGTTACTAACACACGTGTGGTTTTTTCTGTGCTCTTGTATGATATTACGTTATTAGCATATATTTATTTAGCTTTGTATTGCTCTTATTGAAGTTTGAGAGGTCTTTTGGAGTTAACCAACGCGTTCACTACTTCTTTCAATATTTAGGGGGAAAAGCCCTCCTACCTGTATGCTTATTAAAAATATTTTCAGATGGATAGGAAATAAAACACAATCTTAATATTAAATCTTTTAACATTATAATATTAATTAGCGCATGACCTTTACGAGACTGATCTGCGTCTGTGAGTAAACTTATTAGATTTTAAAAAATTAGTATAATTTATTTTCAGGAAAGAAAGGACATGGCTTTATCCCAATCATGTGTAGTGAAATGTTTTTTCATTAAGGCGAATCATATATCGAAACAACTTTGAGATAAACACGTTTTTCTCTCAACAAAACAACTATTAGCGGTGTTTTGATTTCAAAATCTATTATAAATTCCTTAATTTTCTTAAGAATCTGTTTTAACTGAGTACATAAAATTTATAACACTTTCGAAAGAGGCAAAGTTTGCATTATCCAATATAAAATCATGTAAGTGCCAACATTGTTGTACGGATGTCAAGCGTGAGTATGTCAGTATAAACACAAGGGAAAGGTGAACGCGGCTGTAATGAGATTTATTAAAATGTTTGTTGAAAAACTCGTCTAGACGGAGTTAGTAATGAATGGTTGCTAAAGGAGTGTGGAATCCAAGAGATATATGTGAAATAAGCACCTTACGTTGGTTATGACATGTTGAGAGCAAGAGTGTGGATCGAGTGACGAAGCAAATATATGAAGGTAGAGTGCATGGACCAAATAGGAGTAGGCCTTGTAAGACGTATGTGTAGATGAATGTGTGAAGAATAGAAATATTGCATCTTAATAATAAAAGAGCATGTATGATAGATGATATCTTGAATTGCTGAAAGATCTTCCATCAATTAAATGTTTACATGAAGGCACGGTGGACAAAGTAACTTTATTTTTAAGAAAATTCATTAACATTTATAAAGGCCTATGATTTCTATATTCTTAAATGTTACATGCCTTTTATAATTTTTAAACTTTATAAATATTTTATTATTAAATTTTGACTATTTACTTTTATATTAATAAGGGCAATTCGGTGTTTATGATTTCAACTGCGAATTCTTCTTAGTTTTAATATAAATTTACTAATCTTGTCCATTCATTTAACTATACATTAGTTTATTATAAATTCGAGTTGTTTTCAAACATTATTTATGTAACTTTGCCTCAGTACATTGGACAAAATATTTTATAAAATTATTTTTAATTTTAATAGTAAAAAACCTAAAAAAATCGTATCCCAAATATTTGCAAAGATATAAAAATAAATTTGAGATTTTTGCTAATTTAAACTACTCCCAAAATGATTTTCATGGTAAAGTGAGAATTCACATTTTGTTTACTAAACTATACTAAATACAAATTTCATCCAAAACCGTTAAAACGTATTTGGCAAAAATTAATTTCCTCTCTACTTGTCCTTGAGTAAACTACTCCCCTGGGGGAACCTTACGAAAATCCAAGAAACCAAGTTGTAGCCCAATCAGTAAGTTTGTTTCGGCTCTAGGCAGAGATACACAGGCCTACACGTAGACGGACAAACATACAAACGTAACTGGTAAGCCACTTTTCTTGGGTTAAGAGGGTTACTATAATTGACTACTATGATTTATTTCTAGTGGGTTTATAATTTGGAATAATGAAAGCCACTTAGAACTATCTAATACAGTATTATATTTTCATATCACGTAAAATAATTTCTTATTTGAGTTTTTATTTATATAAATTAATAAAAAATAATATGGATTTGAGTATTTCACTGGCTCTCATATTCATTTGGAATAGTAAAATTATTAAAACCTTTTTGTTTCTCTCTTAATTATCTTAGATACATATAATTTAACAGAACTTATGTGCCCGATAATCTGCTCTGGTTTGTTGTGATTGGAAGGCTGGGGTTAAAATCTTGTCTGAACATACTGAGAACAAATTACCTATATAGTCTTTCACTTTCCCTTACGCAAGTGATGGAACACTTAACCTAAATTCGCCTTCTTCCTCTTTAAAACATATAATAACGTGTGGTGAGACATGGTGAAAAAATAAGCAAAATAGCCCTAATTCAATGTATAATGTAGGCCCATATATATACTTAGGATAGTAATCAAACGCTAAACGTACTTTTAGAAACTATTAATTATTTACTACATAAACGTGTTTACAAGAAAGTTTGCTGAGCAAATATGAGAGAATTTATAATTAAATCCAAAAGTAATTTACCAAAATAAGGATTTTAATTTTTTGGTAATTTATTTAGCAATACGTCTAACTACAAGTTCCAACTATCGTATAGGCAATAAGTTATATTAATTTAGTATTTTTGACGTAAGTCTTAATAACAAACTAGTATTTTTATTGTAATTAATCCTCCAACAATATTTTACTTAACTCTAAAAACATGGCCATAAGGATGTTTCCTACCAATAAAGTCGCAAAGTCTAGTTTTGCCAACAAAACAAGGGGAGTCAAGTACATAATTCTTTAAACCAAACCTACCTTCATAGTGAGAGTGAAACCTCGTTTATTATATAACAAGTTGGATGCAACATGTTGGAAGACAAGACACGTGGAAAAGTAAGTTTTATTTATTCTAGCCAACTTGTTGGACCAACATCCTGGTTCTTCCACCTTTATATTGTAACATATACACCCCTTCAATCCTATTGGTTGTACATCAGAGTAGGGTTAGCTGGGTATAGAAAGGTGGAGGAAATGCGACGTGATGGAACTGCAAGGTATTTGTTCCCAAAACGCGATGTAATGGACTTGCGATGTAATGGTGCCCACCCGTATTTGTTCCTAAAACGCGATGTAATGGACGTGCGATGTAATGGTATGCACCCCATAGAGATATATTATATTTACCGCTTAAATGATTTTTTTCTGAAGATTCACGATGTACGAATGGCTTGAAGCAACAGTATCGGTAGCTCAGTGGGTTTTATACTACTTTTATATCAAAATATAATTATACATACGTAGTCCTCCTGTTCCCTTACGAAGTAGGAAAGAAACTGTTCTTATAGCTCAAAAAAACAACCACATACTCTACCTTCATATATTTGTTTCATCACTCGATTCAAACTCATCCTATCAACATGACCAAACCAATGTTAGACTCTTCTTTCTCATTTACCTATTGGATTCCAATTCAAACCACAATTTTTAAATACCGCACCCATTCATTACTGAATCTGTCCATACAAGTTTTTCCACATACATTTCTTGGATATCTCATTCCAACCGCATTCACCTTGCTCTTGTGTTTCTAAACAATAGTGGACATCACTATTTCCTTTTTTATTTATTTGTTCGTATCAAAGCATATGGCGTAAAAAAATTAAAACAATCACTACTCAAATGAAAATTGCACTGTTCTTTGAGTTTAAATTTGTGAATGTTACAATTTAAAATAAAATTGTTAATGTTCACGTGCATTATGTGCTATGCACTATCAGTAGCGTACTCAAGGGGAGGGGGGCTTATTTGAGGAGGCTTGAGTCTTCTGTCGTAGTTTTGAGATACACCAAGATCTACGCAGATCTAATGAGAAAATAAAATGGGGGAAGGTGGTATGACCAGTTAAACATTGTGAGCGAAGAAAATACCAAGTGCCACACATCCTTATGTTTATCCTCTCTATTAGTCCAAAATGATATTCTTGCAGTCTAGAAAGTGGCATAAGTACTGATGATTGCAGTAGGTTTCTAATCTCCCAGTTTCACACGAGGTTCCATCGGGGAGTTTCACGGTGGCTAGACATTTACCTATTATAAATAATAGGTGATTTTTTTCACAGCTGGCCTATATGACGGTTAAGTCAATTTTAATTTAGGTCTATTTATTTAGTATTTTGTTAGATTATCACGTTTTAATAGTAGAATATAAATGATCAAGTTAACAAATACCAATTAAAAAACCTTCCCAAAAAGCTTGTAGGTATATATAATGGTTTACAAAAATTTACCTCTGGCCGATGAGGGTAGCTCAACCCCCCCGCCCCCTTCCTCCCGCCACGCTCCCTGTCGAACGCTCTGACTTCGCAATCCAGCGTACGCTACTGTACACTATTTGTTATTAGCTATAAGGAACACGTAAATAAATCCAGCCCAGTTAAAATTATGCTATTTATTTTTGGATGAAAATGAGGAATTTTTGTTTGAAGCTTTATGGCGTAGTTCGGTAAACACCGCGAGGAGGTGACCATGTATTAGTAGTGTTCTGGCCCTTACGAATCAACTTGACCTACTTATTCCTGATTGGCCAGATTAGGTAACGTGACCCTCCTCCTGCTCTCTGATTGACTGCTATAAATACCCTCCTTCCCCCACCCCCTGAACTCCTCCTGCCCCCTCTTACCCATCCCCTACAGCCCCCTTTGCCAACAAACCCCGGACATGTTGGTTCTTGATGATTATTTATTGTTAATTAATTATTGCTAATTGATTTATGGCTAGGTTGAGGTGGTGGAGTAGTTATTGTTTTGACACGGTTATCTCGCCATTAGGCCAGATGTCATAATACTTTTAATTAATTATCATTGTTATCATTATAACTAATTATCATTCATTTACCAACTTATTGTTTTCAACAGATATTCTATTTTATCGAAGGAAGCACAATATAATTATGTGGACCTAGCGGTCTAGGGGTCAGGTTTCAAACTTCTGTGTTACGGATTTGGGGTTCAAATCCCAGTCTTGGCACATATTTATTTGAGTACCAGACCCTTCCTCCACCTCTGGCAAAGTATATTTTTTCACGCTTTGTGTATGTGTTGAATTCCAGGCCTCCCACCGTGGTTCGGAACCCTCACTAAACCGTAGATCTGCCTTGCTTTCCACAATCATCATTCTCACCTATTATCTTACCATCTGAGGATTTTTATTTCAATTTTCCTTAGACCTTTATCCTTACATCTTAAACCATTAATTAGGACCTTTTTGCTCTATACATTTTACAATCTTCATTTTATATAATATTTGATTTCAAAATTTTAGCGCGTAAATCATCTGTAATTTAAACCTACATCTACTACTAAACTACTTGTCCTATTATTGACTAAATTATCAGTTTACCTCAACTTGTGCCAGTTAGTCCACCCTGGGTATTTTAATTGCCCGGTACCCTTCCCCTCTTGATCTCCCAGTTGACACCTGGGACTGTAGCGTTTATTACCGTAAAGCTACAACGGTTAATAAATAAAAGCAAGTCTGGACACTATTGGAAATAAAACAAGAAACTCACCGTGCCCCATTCAGCAGCTTCAACTCACTTATGTACTCCCCGTACAAAAATAACATGCCACAGTGAATTTAACTGACCAACTAAGCGAGTGAAAATCATGCAAGACTGAACTGTGCATTATCGCGGGGCATGTTGGGAAAATTGTGGCGCGCACGCGCAAGAAGGTGGTGATGTGTTGAAACATTTGGTCTAGAACAGTGGTTCCCAACCTTTTGTGGCCCATCTCCCCTTTCTGGAGGTTGACTAACACCTATCGCCCCTTTTCATTTTCATTGTATGCCTAATTTCAATTTAAAGTAAAGTGTAAATAATAAAGCAGTTTTATTATTTTAAACAATTTTACTACCGTATATAAAAACAACCAAAGCAGTTTTATCCGGTCACTCTTAAATAAAATAGAAAAAAAATGTATATTTTTTTACAGATTTTTTTTTAAGAACAAAGAAGAGAAATAATTAACTAAGATCATTGACAGTCATTTAAAAAACGAGTACATGTTTTCATTTTTAAATTGTAATCTGGAAGAATTAAGAAAGTTGACAGTTAAAATTTGAAAAAATAAATGAAAGTTTGAAAACTTTGTTATTGTTTTATTCTACCTTTTCAATGGCTGCCTTGTGCTTGGTAGATTTCAGTTAAAGCTTGAATATCTGGCTCTATGTTCGTCAAGTTCAGGCGCAAGTCTCCTTTGAGGCAAATGTCCAACTTATCTCTCTGTTTTGTGAGGAGCTGAACAACAGAACTAAATCCTTTTTCAACTAAATATGCTGATGGGAACGAGATGAGAAGTGGTTCAGTTTTTCCCCACAGTTGTGGATAAGTGTCGATAAGCTTCACCCATACTAACTCGTAACTGCTCTGCTTGAAAATGATTTTCACCTCACAGTCATAGATCAGATCTAGAAACTCTGTCTGCAAAGAGTTATCAAGCTTATCCACAGCTTCAAATGAGAATGGATGTAGAATCCAATCCGGAATTTGTAACTTGGTCAAATCTTCAAATCTTGATTCCATGTCAGTTTATATCTGGTCAAGGTGATCAGTAAAAATTAGGATTTTTTCTTCTGGGAGTTCAGGATTCTCGTTATCTGACACTGAACACTTTTTAAGGGTCGGAAACTGAATCACCTCTTTACAGCCAATATTTACCTTGTGAATATCATACTTGGCGATGAATGATGAAATAATTCCTTTGGCCTTGATAAGGTTCATCTTTTTTCCTTGAAGCCTTATATTGACTTTGTTCATTTTTTCAAAAATATCTGTAAGGTATGCAAGTTACAACTTGCGTTGCTTCAAATTCTCACTTAAATCAGGATCAGACGTGTCGAGAATCTCAGTAACTGTGTCAAATAATTCGAAGAAATGGCAAAAACAGTTTCCTTTGGAAAGCCACTCACGGCCGTATGTAGAAGCAAGCGTTCGAATTCCTCATCATTTTCATGGCAAAGTTGTCTGAACAGATGGTCATTGAGGGAATTAGCTTTGATCTTGTTGACACCAGTAATAACCAGTTGTAGGGTTTCATGCAGGACACCACTCAATTTTTTCGCAGCTAAGTGTTGACGATGAATGACACAGTGAATAGTGATGATTTATTTTGCTATACCAACTTTTGGACCAAGATTTATCTAAAACTAACTTATATCTAGTGCTGTGTTCCGTCTTTTAAATTCTGAAACTTTTCCTTGTAGGGAGTCACATTAACTTTTCTTCTCTGGTCACTTATTACCATGACTAGACTAGTAGACATCCTTGGAGTGCTCGATGGCTCCAGCCCAGCATCAAGCTTGTTTCCAAGCGGGCAGGACTATTTTAATTAGGAACATTATATATAATGGTAACTATATTTATAAGCTTAACCTAGGCGATATGATATAATCCTTAAGAAAATATATCATTTAATTAGATGATATAATTTAACATGTCAAGGAACCTTATCAAGAAAAAGATTTGAACATTCTGTTAAACTAACTTTTTATCCTTCATATAGAGGAGTTTTGGTGAAATTTCTTAAATATAGATAAAAAATTGTCCCTATTTCCTACATCCTTGGTTGCATCATTAGAGGAATTGTGAAAGCCCTTAACGGCCAGTGAGTTATGTAGCCTCTGCTTCGGTGGCCGCAAGGTCTAACGCGCCACTCTCGCAATTGACTTGACAGCTGATAAAGGAAGATCGGGGCTCGATCCCAGTCAGGTGGACTGAAGGTTGATTTTCCTAAATAGTTTTCCACTCTCACTCCACAAAAATCGGGTGCAGTTCCTCTAAATCCAACCTTACTCATCCCTAAACACACTAGCGTTGTTAATATATATTCGTATAACTCGAACTGTTATTAACTCTCTAGTATAACGCGGTACTAAAAAATTAAAATTTGTAGCACTAAATATACAGGCTAGATATTAAAATTATCTGTTTAAAAAACAATAATCTTTTTTAGTGTCACATATTGCCGGTTACTAATTTTACATAATATTTTAAAACTGTTGACAAATTTCAAGTTTTAATAAAGACCACTAAGAAATTTTTACTCAATGATTCTAACTCTTTCTTCATGAAAAAGCGAGTATATTTTCTCTAAATTATACCCTCCTCACCTCTAATCTATTAATATAAAAATAAATAGTTCATACGTGTAGACCGGCGCTCACATTCCTTTAATGTTGCATCCAGCGTTGCAAAATTAATTGAGACTGTTCAATTCGTGATATTCTTTTATAAGGTTATCATTATTTCGAGTTATTCTCACCTACATTCTTACTTTAGCAAACTCTACAAATATATGTCAAGTAGTGTGAGGTTAAGCTGACGGGTTGGGGGAAAAAATACTTGAGTATAAACAAGGACAAGTGTGTATTGAATTAACTGTTCTGTCACTTCGCCCACTCTTAACTAGATGATATCAAAGTTTGTCGAGCAGTTGGTCCTCTTGTGTCAACCACTTGGTTGTCTATCACTTTCTACTCGGCACCATACAAACTGCTAGACAACAAACTGCTCGACAAGCTCATGTATAGGAGTAGAAAGTGATAGACAACCAAGCGGTCGACACGATGTAACGATGTTCCAAACAACAACAAACATCTAACGCCTATCACCCTGTAATATGGAGTTCCAACACTCACCAAGGCTGGCGTGGCTTCTCTTCGTCTGATGGAACACTAACTCACGCACCAAAACAACCTCTCCCGTGGCTTCAATGAATAAGACTGAAACGAGACGCTGGTCGACGCCTCGCTCGTCATCCTGGCCCCGGCTCACAACAAACTATAATTCAACTTGACAAAGCCAATTTCCGTCTCCGCTTCTCGAGTGTTCTCCCTTCTTCGAGTAATTACTGGACTGTCCGCTACGCTTCCAGAGCGCTAGTTTTCTCCCTTCCTTTACTCGTTGTATCCACCCTCCTTTCCCCCTCTTCTGAGAACATGTGTGGGCAGTTTTTACTATAAAATAGCTGGTTTTGTTTAGAGCAGCACTCATTGTACCACTGGCTTACACAAGGTGAGGGCACCGGTATAAAACTAATGTTTGGGAATATTCTTCAAAATTCAGTTCTGGTTTAAATGGGGGGGATACTTATTAAAATTACTGTTTGGGCTTTTTAATGTTATTATGATTTATAAATGGGGTCTAACGCCGGTGAACGGCGAGTTTATTATGTTAGTTTTCAAGGGGAATTCTTGATTGACTTCAGTACTTCTTTGTACTGGTGGCGCGCCCTTATCTTAACTAAGAGTAACTAAGCGGTTGCCTTGATATTTTCTTAGGTTACAGGGGTATTAGAGAATATACAATGCTCGCTTTAGCCACGAAGTTTATTATATATTCATTTGTTTCTGATGAGGTTTTCACGCTAAAATGTATGGGTGTAACGGTGGTTTACGAAACTCATTCTATGAATTTTATTCTATATTGTATTATTAGATTATGCGTTGTTACTCAGGATTAGGATTTAACGGCTATTGTTGGGGTCTATTTGTAAGATATTTAACCACTATATTATATATATTTTTAGGTATCAAAAGTTAAATTTTATATATTTTGTTTAACGTCATTGGTATTCATAACTAAATGTCACCCATCTTGGTTTTTGGAGTTATTTGCGCCTTTCTGCGGCCAGTTTAAATTTAGATGTCAGAATTTGCACTCCAATAATTTCCCCTGTGAGGGCAGTAAACATTATGTATATTTGTGATGGCTAAAGTCAAAGTTTTGCCAGACTAATCGCAGGCTCTTTATGCCTTTCTTTTGGACTATACTATGTATCTACACTACCTTTGTAATTAACAAAATTTAAATAAAATTATGTTTTCTCTTGTTATCCCATGCTTGTTCTTTACACACGCTTCCGTCCTGGTTGTGGGCGTCACAACGAGAGAACAAATTTGTAAAAAGACCAACTGCTAGACACCCAGAAATGACGTGGACCAAGTGATCGACACGAGCTGGACCATGTGATAGACAAGCTCCCATATAAGAGTACAAAGTGATAGACAACCAAGCGGTCGACACGAAAGAACAAATCTGTAAATGACCAATTGCTAGACACCTAGAAACGACATGGACCAAGTGATCGACACAAGCTGGATTATGTGATAGACAAGTTATTTCAAAACTAACAAAGTTATAACATGGTATTAGTGGTTGAAATGACAGTTCTGGACCACTTTCTCCCATAAGGTTAACATTTATCCAGGTGACCTGATGGTCTAGGGGTAAGGTGTCAAACTTCTGTACTGGGTTCCGGGGTTCAATCCTTGGTCCCAGCACAGATTTATCTGATTGCCAAACCCTTCCTTCACCTCTGACAATACGTGTATTAACCACAACTTGTGAATGTGTGGAGTGCTAGGCTTCCACCATGGTTCGGATCTCACGTTAAACTGTAGGTCCTCCATAATTTCACAATCACCCTACCATTTCACATTAGCGTAAGTGCGTATAAGCCGAACGGGAAGTAAGACTCGGTGCTAATAAAATAATAATAATAATAATAATAATAATAATTTGATCCACCACATTGAATGGGGTGGATCACTTTCTCCTCTAACCTAACCTAGCTTGACCTAACCTTAACAGGCTCTTAGTTATACAAGAGTACCTTATGTCCCTGTATTTGTCGTTCTGCCCCTTGCAGCCTTTATCCCTTTCTCTTACCAACCCCCCAATCGCTCCTCTCCCCTCCTCCCAGTCTCCTACTCCCCAGCCTTGATCTGCACATCTTCCAGTCCCCATCCTGTGCTCTTACCTCCTTTCAGCCATACGACTTCCTGTATCCATCCTGAGCAAGAGATAGTCTGGCTCGATCATGGCCGTGTTGATCACATCCAGCTTCAATCCTTCCTATTACCAACCACCCGCTTACCAGCCAGTCTTTAAAACTTGACAGCTTAGATATTGTGCCTTAAACGATGTATCCATCATCATACCACCCACTTCTTGATACCTGATGGCTTAGATCTTGTACCTTAAACAATATATCCTTCCTGCATACCACCCATCCCTCAAAATATTCTGAAACGGTTTGAAACGGTTCTAAATAAATATGCATCATTCTCCACCTGACACCTTAAACATCGAGATCATTCATCGGGGTTCGATCCCAGTCGGTTGTCTGAAGGTGGATTTTCATAAATGGTTTTCCACTCTCACTCCAGAAAAAATTGGGTGCAGTTCCTCTAAATTCAACCTTACTCATCCCTAAACACATTAGTGTAGTTAGTATATAGGCGTATAACGCGAACGCGTAGTAACTCTCTAGTAGGTATAACGCGGTGCTAATAATTAGAAAAAATGTAGCACTAGATATACAGGCTAGATCTTAAAATTATCTCTTTGAAAAACAACAAAAATCCTTTTTACTGTCGCTTATTGACGGTTACTATTTTTACATATTATTTTAAAACTGTTGTCAAATTTCAAATTTTAATAAAGGCCACTAAGGAATTTTTACTCAATGGTTTTCAACTCTTTCTTCATGAAAATGTGAGTATATTTTCTGTAAATTATACCCTACTTACCTCTAATATATTAACATAAAAATGAAGTAGTTCACACGTGTGGACCAGAGCTCACTCTTCTTTAATGTTGCTGCCAGCGTTGCAGAATTAATTGTGAATGTTCATGATATTATTTTATAAGGTCATCATTAGTTGGATTTATTCTCACCTACATTTTCATTTTAGCAGACCCTATAAAAATATGTCAAGAAGTATGAGGTTAAGCTGATGGGTTGGAAGAAAAAATTATTTAGTGTAAACAAGGACAAGCGTGTATTTAATTAACTGTTCTGTCACTTAGCCCACCTCTTAACTGGATGATATCAAAGTTGTTATGACACTTTTGTATTGGGAATATTGTAGTACTTGGAAAGAACTACCAGATGGCATTGAAATCTTGAGGGTTAGCTGTTTTTTTTTTTTTTTTTTTTTTTTACTCTTCATATATTGTTGGCCATTGAAATGTGAACAAAAACAAATGGCCCGTTTACAACCAAACGCACCCGCTAGTCGAACTCGTAAATACCCAATAATGTAATTTTGTCTCTATATATACCTTACCCAAACACAATCGTATGTCGGAATTGTCGGACCCGCTTGTCGAGATAGTTCAACATTGTCCATCTCTTGCCTTTATTTAATTCCGTTGGTTTGCGTTCAGCGAATAAAATCAAATGTGTATGAACTACTAGAATCAAATAATATGAAGTTATTTGGTCTATGACAACAGCTCTTGGAAATGTATATTACAGAATACAGGATTTTCAATTAAAATCATATATATTTAACCATTTAAATATTTTTTATATATTTATTTATTTCTTATTTGAAAACACTAATATCAATTTGACTTTTATAGTAATCCTTCCTGTTTGTTTCTATTGGTTGAAATTACGATTTAAACTTTTCATTGTAGAGAGTCTATTTTGTAGTAACGTGTGCGCGTCTATATTGAAACAAAATTATGAAGCGGGCATTGCAAGCTATACAAAAATATAGTATTGTTGGAGTGCCATTTGGAAAAGGCCAGGTGAGATAAATGGGTTTCTTTATTAAATTACATTTACAAATAAATAACAGTATCTTCTTTTTTTAATTATCTAGGCTTAGCCTGCTTTGGTAGTCGAATAGTCTAAGCAGCGTTTTTCAGACTGGAATGCTTATTTCAAGCTCAGTGAAACAACACTAGAATATTCTTTATTAGTTGTTTTTCACAATATAAAATAGCATCAGTAATTAGTATTGACAATTTTTCAAATCTGTATAAAGGACATTTGTCAAAGGCACAACCAGAACATGCAATGTTTTCCAGTTGTGTTATAGCTTTATACATGTAAAATTTAACTGTTATTATTGAGTGGTCATAACATTTGCATAAAAACTTTAATGAGAGCTCCAGCATGAAATTTTGTTTAGAGTAAAAGGGCTGCTCCATATAAAAAGTTTGTAAACCCCTGGTTTAAGGCGTCACACTCACTATAGGCTGGACTGCCAATGACCGGGAGATTTGTGTTCGAATCCTGGTCGGGTGTACTGAAGGTTATTTTTACTAAACGGTTTCCCACTCTTCCTCTTCACAAATGTAGATACACTTCCTCTAAATTGAACCCTCCTCATCCCAAACACACAATTATTGTAGCTTGTATGACCCGAAAGGGTGATGAAAAGTGTAAAAAAAAGTATAAAATAAAAATTAATACTTTTAATTTCATGACGGTTGATTCTCTTAGCCATTATTTATTTAAAGTGTTATCATTTGTTCCCAGTTGAAGGGCGGAGTAGAAAATGGTCCAAATGCCATCCGGTCGCTGAAATTTATCAAAGGACTTGGTCGTAAGGGTGAGTGCCACATGAGTGCTTAGAGATACGCTCAGATTAGCCACACTCACAGAAATGTGTAAAGCCTGGAATAGTTAGGGAGTCTCTACTTATTCGTAAAATGAGGGATGGTTTTGTAATCGGCCAGGAAAATCGAATATTTGCCTGTTTAGGTAAGAGGGACGTCGTAATTGCATTTTATTTGAACACAGGTTTTTAGTTAGGCTAAGTTGATGTCTGGTTTTTTTCAAAGCAATACATAATTATTTATTTATAATAAATGGAGATTTTTGATATTATTCAACATCTTAATTTATATATTTTTTAAATGTTAAATTTGTTTATTTTTGAATAAAGAAAAAAAGATCAGATTTTTTTTCTAGAAACTAGTTGCCACCCTGACGCTCTTATCACTTGACACATTTTGAATGGTTCTGAAAATTAATGACATTTGATGGGATTGCTCAATTTCTACCCAGTTCTAAAATCTCTTACTTGGGCTCATATCACAAAGGGATTGTTTGGGGTCGAGAGCACTGAGGTATCAATATAAAGTACTAATAATATTCAAGTTCTGTCTGAGAACAATATTTTTTTTATTTTTTTATTCATATATTTTAAATCCCCGACAGCCTAGGCCATCATCTGGGACTATTTTGTTACAATGTAGCGGATGCTTACAGTACACATGAAGTTTAATTACATAGGTACAATTAATTTTTCAAAAGTAAAATTTTACAAGATAAAGACATAGTAAAAGATTTATGACAAGATATAAAAATTACACATGGCAGCTAATGTAAATAATAAGATCATTCAAACAAATCAATGTATATAAAGAGAAAAATATTAAGCTGTAATCATTGTAAAAATCAAGGTTAGGTGTTTTTATTAAGTACACATTTTATAGACTAAATGAAGGAGACGGGCAAAGTGTTTAGCCTACTAATTATATTACAGAAGGAAATTAAAGTTAGTAATTATGTGATATTATTTTTCAAAGGATTTTTTTAGTAAAGTAAAAATAAATGAAAAAGAATACTATATTTCTTAGTTATGTAGGCCTATATACCCTATATAATTTGTAGGTCCAAGCTATCGTTGTGTAGTTATTTAAAACTATTTATGGACAAAGAGTAAAGCAGAAAATGAAAATATAGAAAAAAAGATAATAAATCGTCAAGAGCTAGGCCTATTAGCTTACTTAATGACTACATGTTTCACCATAGTAATACAGTTCAAACAAAGGAGTTTAAAGATAAAAAAAGAATATATAAAAAGTAAGAAATAAAATAACCAAAATATACTAAAATACCTAGATAGCACTCAACAATTATTATTGTTGTTGCATTTATACAATTCTCCTCTAAGACAAGAGTTGTTTTTTAATTGCACCAACAAAACTATTCAAAGATTCACACTCTCTTATTGTTGGTGGAAGGGTGTTAAATTCTTTTAATGCTCTGTTTTTAAATGAAGTTATACCAAATTTAGTAATTTTTACTGATGATTGACATATTTTAGTAGTTCTTGCCCGAATCTCATAGTTACATTTTTTAGATAAAGTCTCAAATTTTATGTTTGACAGTAGTTTGTTATTCAGTACTTTATACACAAATTTAACCATATTTAAGGAAATAGTTTTTTCAAGAGATAATATATTGTATTTTTGATATATGTTTACTGAACATGTATTGCTAAAATTATCAGAGTTAAAAAGATTTCTTATAGCTCTATTTTGTATTACTTGTACTCTCTTCAATGTTTTTTTTTATGTTGATCCCCAAATTATGTTCACATATGATAAATGTGAGTGGAATAAAGAGTTATAAATTATGATTTTAGTGTTAGTTGTAAGTTTGTGTTGATTTCTTCTAAAGGCCCCAGCAATAGGACAAATTTTCTTACATATACTATCAACATGTGGTATCCATGTGAGATGCTGATCAAGAATCAATCCTAAATATTTTATTTGTGATACTACAACTATGTTTTCTCCATTTAGGTGTATATCACTTATGTAGTTATTATTGTTCATAGTGGGTTTTGTAAAATAAATTACTTTCGTTTTTTTAACATTTAAAGATAAACAGTTATTATGAAGCCATTGAGTCAATTTTTTTAAATCCTTTTGCAAATTGGTTTCTATTTCTCTTGTAGAGTTACCAGAGTACAGCAGACAAGTGTCATCAGCAAACAGCTGTATTTTGCAATAGAAACTATTTTGATATATATCATTAATATATATAAGAAATAATAAAGGACCTAAAACAGAGCCCTGTGGCACACCACATACTACATCTTTGCAGCAGCTACTGATGTTTGTATTTCGATCATTGATAAAGACAAATTGTTTCCTATCAGAGAGATAATTTTTGAACCAATTTAATTCCATACCTGTTATGCCAATATTAGACAGCTTTTTTATAATAATTATCATGATTTATGTTATCAAAGGCTTTTTTTATATCAATAAATAGTCCACCAGCAACTTTACCACTATCAAGAAAATTCTCCAACACATTTACTAGATCAACTACAGCACTTTCTGTATTAGAATTCTCTCTAAAACCATATTGACCTTCATAGATGAAATTAATACTATTGAGATGCTGCATAAGTTTATTTTTAACAATTTTTTCAATGATTTTAGACATTGCTGGTAGTAATGATATAGGCCTATAATTACCACAGATACGTTTGCTACCAGATTTATGAATTGGTATTACTTTAGCAATTTTCATGTTGTCAGGTACAATGCCTGTTTCTAGACTATGATTAATTATTTTGACCATTATAGGCACTATAGAAATTCTAATTAGTTTCAGCATGTGATTTGAGATATTGTCAAAGCCACAACTAAATTTATTTGGTAAATTTCTAATTATTTTGTCAATTTCAATTACATCAATTTTATCAAATTTAAACAAAATATTAGCATAATCTTTTTTATTGCTGACCACATGCTCACTAGAAGAGTAACACTTTCTAAGGATTTGGCTATCTGTTATTTTTCCAACATTTACAAAATAAGTATTTAAGATATTTGCCACTTCATGTATGTCTGAAGTTATGTAATTCTCATTTGTTTCTATTTCAGTTATTCCACTGTCTCTATTGTTAGGTTTATTACAAAGACTATTGTTTATTAGTTTCCAGGTTTTTCTATTGTTTGTCACACATTTAAAAAAATCCCTTTTAGCTATCATCTTTTGATTTTTTTCCCTTAAGTATGTTACTTTGTTTCTACACAAGATATATTCCTGTTTTATGGCTCCATTAGTAGGATTTTTTTTAAGTTTCTTATACCAAGTTTCCCTTCTTTTTACTAAATTTATATACTCTGTAGTGTACCAAAGAGGCAAATTTTTTTGGTCATGGTCTAAAATTATTCGTTCATAGGAACAATTCTCTCTAATGTTATTTATCAACCCAACTGTATCATTATACATGTTGTATGTGTCAGAGTTCAAAATTATTTTACCAACATTTTTCTTGAAAACTTCTATAAACATCTTTTCATTCAAAACTACTTTTTTAATTGTTTTAAATTGTTTGCTATTTTCAATGTATTTTGTTCTTAATGGACTATAATCTGTTACAAAAACATTATGATCACTGATCGAATGGCTAAAATTATACACTCTAATTTTCTTACTAGGCTGAGAGCAATTGCTTGGAATATGATCAATTAACGTGGTGGTATTTTTAGTAATCCTGGAGGGGTTTTTGGTATTTATACAATCAAATCCATTTGATACGATAATGTCAGTGTATTTCTTTACAACAGTGTTGTCTTTGTCGAAAATATTTATATTAAAGTCTCCAAGGATCAAACTTTGTTGATTTTTTAAAGATTCTAAATATCTATCAAAAAATTTAAGAAAGCTATTGTTTTCACAATTTGGCGGCTTATAAATGACACATATAGTGACATTATTTTTAAAATGATTTGTGGGCCTAAGTAATATCCTGAGAACAGACAAATCTTCTGCTTTATTTATGGTATTGTCAATAAAAGTGTATTCTAAAGATTTGTGAATCAAGATCCCTACACCTCCCCCAGGCTTATGGTCTCGGCAATCATATAGTGAAACATATCCGTTGATATTAAAGAACTCAGCCTCACTACTGTTTACCCATGTATCAGTCAAAACAATTATATGCATTTTTAATTTAAGTGAAATTAAAAGTGTTTCAAGATCATCAGTTTTATTTCTAAGGCTACGAATATTTAAATATAATATGCCAAAATTGAAATTATTAGACTGGTTACCATATTCAAGATTAAGTTCAGTAGCATTATTTAAAATATGCTCCACTGTTTGATTAGTATATCCTAATTTTATATTATGCAAACTCATTTAGGTATCAATATTTGAAAATACTTTAAAAAATAATAACTTTAACAATGATTTGATCACTTTGAGAGCTAGTATTTCTAAAACAAAGACGAACACACAAGACAATTTGCAAATCAAAATCACCCATGCTTGGCCCATTCTATCCATCTGAATAGAATATAATAACTCCAACAGTGAGATGATTGCTCTGAAAGCTAGTATTCCCAACATGAAAACAATTGAAAAATTCAACCTTGTGTCACCTTCCTCTGTTATTGGCTTACTCACTAGAATAAAAAAGTATAACTTTAACAATGAATTTATCACTCTGAAACCTAGTATTCCTAATACGGAAACAAAAGAACAAAAAGCTTTGTAAGACACCTTCCTCCATGTTAGGCCTACTTTAACCATCTGCATATAACAGAATAACTTTAACAATGAACTGAATGTTCTGGAAAATAGTAGACCTAAGCCCACAAGGACAAATAAACAAAACACATTGTAAGTGACTTTTTTCCCTGCTGGTCCTACTTTAACCATTTAGAATCATTGAAACTAAAACTTTTTCTTTGTTTCACATTGTCTTCCTGTTGGTGTCCCTTTTCCTAAGAGTGGCTGGTTTGTTGACTCTTGTATTGTTCAATGTTATGATCATAATCACTTACATTTGTTGATGTTAAAATATTCTTTATATCATTGTTGGACTTGATATGATGGACTCTTCCATTCTCATTAAACCTCGCGTATATTTTCCCCTCTCTGATCCATATAAATTTGAAACCTATCTTCCTAAGAGATTCTTTGGCTTGTCCAAAGAGAATATTATTTTGATGAATTAGGCATTCATTTACATATATGGGTCTCTTTATGCATGATAGTCCTAAGGATAGTGTACTGAGCTTATCGTCAAAGCTAGTTACACTTTTATTAAATTGTTTCGCTCCGTTAATAAGCTCAAGTTGTTTGTGTCGTCTGACTAATTTAACGAGAATAACTGGTGGTAGTTCATTTTTCTTGTTGTTTAATAGCCTGTGAGCTATGTCAATTTCACCTTTATTTAGAACAACTTTAACAACCTTGCCCAATTTTTCCACCAATTCATAAACATTTTCTGTATTCGCACCTATTATTGGGATTCCATGTATCTCAAAACTGTTTATTCGGGAATATTGTTGCAAGTCAGAAATGTCTTTATTAATCATACTAACTTGTTCTTTAACTTCTTTTCTCTCATTATCTTTCTCATCCATTCTAAATAACAAAGAGTCTACTTTATCACTTATCAAATCCAGTGTATTCATTTTTCTTAATATTTCTTCAATGTTCTTTTCTACATTTGAAACACTTTCTTGAGTATTCAAATTCATATTTTTCTTCCCTGCGGTATTTTTGTCAGGTTTAGTGATTGCACAGAGGTTAACTTGTTCCGGCTTAGACTGTTTGTCCAAGCCGCCAAGCGTTTGAGTCTCACAGTCCATACAATACCACTTTTTCTTCTTGTTGTTACAAAGTTGCTTGAATTTTGAATTAGATATTCCTACACACGATAAATGAAACCAAGATTTACAGGTTACATTACATTCTATCGAATTTTCACCTTCATTTATAAACAATTTGCACCCGCCACAATACGTGAGTTCTTTATCGTCCGCCATCTTTACTTTTCAATTTCATATATTCCATTCAGTTTTGTGGATATTTCATATAATCAATTCGTTTTATGAAGATATTTAATATATTCAATACGGTTTTAAGAACATTTAATGTGTTTCATATTTATTTCGAGTTTGGTTCCAATGAAAACAATTTATTTTGCACCTTCCTGTTGTTCAATTTTTTTCAATTATCATCTTCATAGCATATGGAGGAGGGGTGGGGCAGCACCCCAAACTTGTTTACCATGTTTGACCTGTATTATTGGTTTCTGTCTCCAGGATACGACGTGAAGGACTATGGAGATGTGACCTATTCAACGGCTGAGCTCAAGGAGAAGTTTCACCCAAACATGAAGAATTTAGCTCATGTTGCGGCATGTCATGAGAAGGTCAGAACATTTGACTGTCCTTTGATTTCAGACTTCTCAGGACCAGTCGTTCATTATCTCACCCCCTGGCAAACAAGGTGCACAACGACAAATAGAGAGTAGAATTTGGATGCCTCAGAGAATATTCTCACACCTACACATGTTTCAAATCATCCCTATTTAGTGATAGAATTTCCCATTTTGACACACACTTCTGTGGTCGAATGGTTTAAATTGTCACTCTCGTGATAGACTGGACCGTCAATGACGGGGATATCGGGGTTCAGTCCCAGTTGTTCCTAGATGGCTCTACTCTCTCTCAATAGAAATGCGAGTACACTTCCTCTGAATACAACCTTCCTCATCCCTAATTCATTAGCATAGTTAGTATATAGGCATACAACCTGACTGAAGAGTAGGACGAAGTGTTTGGAACAACTGAATGTTTAAATGTTAAAGTGACTGTCACGAAACAAAAAAAGTTAACTTTTAGCTACTATAGACCTACTCTCTATTATTCTAATTAATTCATATTTATTCTTATGATCATTTATTTCAAATAGACCTCAATGGTCTTGGGTAGAGTACCCAATCTTTCTGGGTTTATACCTAGCGCAGATCAACAGATTTTTCTTGAGTGAGAAAAATGTGTAGCACAACTTCCTTAGGATGGGAAGTCCCATGTCCTGTAGTATGTAAAGGAACCCTGGAAGGTTGTGAAAATACCTTTCTTGGAAAAATTGGTAGGCCCTTTCGCTCTCGCTCATAGAAATTCTCATGTGCTGATATAATCAGTCAGTTTAGAAAGTGCACTTTAAAAGCTCAGATAGATAAAAATAAATAAAATATCTCAAGATTATTTAAAATACCCACATAAAATAGTGGATTAGAACCAACTCTAGTTTTAAGAATAATTAAAACAAATTAAAGTAGTTGAAATTAATGTGAAAATGTAGATAATTACATTTTTGTATTATAGGTGTAATTTTTGTTGTCCCAGCAACTTATATGATATAACCTATAGGCTAGAGGAACAGTTTGAGTAGAGTAAGGGGAGTTCTAAATAATTACACTAGTGTTCACCAGGAAAAGAAAGGAGAAACGATCCTGAGTGCCGAGTCTGGTCTTGCGGGTCACAATCTGGTACAAGACAGACCTGTGGCGCATGTCCTGAAGTACTGCTACATGTCCTCCTCTTTCAGGTGTCAGAAAAAGTGCAGGCTGTGGTGAATGATGGTCGGGTGTGCGTGACCTTGGGCGGGGACCACTCGCTGAGTATCGGCAACATCGACGGCACATCAAGGCGCATGGGTGGACGCCCACGCAGATCTTAACACGGCGGACACCTCTCCGTCCGGGAACATCCACGGCATGGCGGTGGCGCTGCTGGCCAAGGAAATCTCTGACTACTGGCCGCGTCTTCCTGGCATGGACTGGCTTAAACCCAGGTAGGTGTCTCATTGTGGATAGCGGCGTACACCTATATATATATTTCTTAGCACTGCATCTTACTACCTGATTAGGTTATATGCATATGTACTAATTACGCTAATGGTTTAATTATTAGGAAGGTTGAATTTTGAGGAAGTGTACCAACATTTGTATGAAAGGAGAGTGGAAAACCATTTAGGAAAAAAAAATCCTCAGGATACCCGACTCGGATTCGAACCCCAATCTCACCGCCATCAGCAGTTTAGATTAACACGAGAGTGAGGCAGTTGAACAAAGCAAACGGTATGCATTATGAAAACATTTTGATAAACAAATTAACAAAGATTTTCACACAATGCTATGGACTTTATGAGCTTTTCTTTCCCTCTTATCACAGCTTTGTTTATCTTTCCTCTGAAGGTTTAATGGATCACATCATAAGGACCAATATTTGTAAGTAACTCCTAAGATGTCAAACAGTACAAAACTAACCTCTGGAAATGTGTTCGTTGGTTGTGGAACTGAATTATAATCTGTTGCCATACAAATGTACTGAAGTTTACTTTGCCTCGATAATAATTCTGACCTCTTTTGCTTGTGTCCCCCTCGAAGTAGTCTGGATTGCTGATGAGGACAAGATCTGGGTCCGATGTACTGGAGGGGGTGGGGGTGTTTACAATCTTTTACCCTACACTAATGTTGATACACTTTCTCGACCCTAACACACTGGCGTAGTTAGTCCATATGCATATAACCTGAATGGGCGTAGTGCTGTGGCCCGGACAACATTTGAGAAATGCTCTATTTGAATCCCTATAAACACACAGACTATTCCCTTGTAGGTTAGGCAAGAAACTGTGAATATAGTTCAAAAAACAACTTCTTACTTAGTCCATCCTCACTAAGTTCCTCGACATTTCCCTATCCTTGCATACTCCCTTCACCTCAGCAACATCGATAAACTGAGTCATGCATGAGTGCTCTTTTATTCTTAAAACTATTAAAATTTCTCTTTTTCACTCAGTCATCTAAAACATCTAGCAACGTATTACATTGCTTACTCCTTCCTTTTGATCCACACACACTATCTTCATATATTTGCACTGTCCCTTGATATATAGTAGTGAAGTATTCATGTAGCAAGAATGTAAGTGAGGTACAAGTGATTCTCACCCCTTCACTTACAAGATTTATTTTCAAAGTCATCTAACACCTTAATTAATGTTATAATAAATAATTCAGTAATCACACCTTATAATGACTGTCTTAGCCTCAGTTTTGTGTTGGGAACGTCATCAGTCAGTCAGGTTGACTGCATGAAGATAAAAAAAAAACCTGCGCTATTTAAAACCGAATGAAATAATTCAAATAAAGCTATAACTTAGTTATAATTTACAACACTTTATGATAAACATATTCAACTATCTGAATTGTCAATAATCAGGACATAAATTAATGATTACAATTATTTCAACCAAATTTATACTACTTTAAAGTTCCCTTTCACGGGCGCCCTCATACCATTGGGCCCCCTCCCCTGCATTGCAGGGCCAGACTGTATAGACTATAACAGAGATTTTGGGGTTCAAAACCATGTCGGGTGTACCATGAATGATTTTTCAATCTACTTCTGCGCTAATGTGTGTACACTTCCTCTAAATTCAACCTACCTCATCCCTAACATGTTAGTGTAATTAGTAAATATGCATGTAACCTGAACAGACAGTAAGACTTGGTTTTTAAAAAAAATGGCCTTTGATGGGTGATAGATCCCTTTTTATAGAAGCAAATGAAAACTTTATCGCACAATCCAAGTTTGTCTCAGGGTTTCGCTTACTCTTCACTCATCATATACGGTGGGATGTTTAAGGTGGGAGTGTAGCGGACACGACAAGAGGTCAGTCAGTTTCCAGTTTTTATAGCTAAGCATTTTTTTTACATCCAAATACTGCTCCAGTACAAATCAAGAGATTTATTTTCTTTATATGGTGATATCAACAGTTTTTGAATATCTGTCAAGGATGTCCTGGAATTTGATGACAAATTTTTCTCTTCACTTAAAAAGCATGTCATCAAATGCCGCTATGATCTAGACAGCTATTCAACAATGGTTGATATCACCAAGTGAAGAAAATTAAATTCTAGGTTTGTACTGGAGCAATATTTGATTTATCTTGGACTAAAAAAGTGTTGCTATAAAACCTACAAAAAGACTCTTTATTTCACATCCCCTAAATCCCCTCGTTAAGAGTACATGTTGAGCCGACTGTTTCCTTTATCTTGCTGACCAGGGTACTTATGGACACCTTACACATCCCCGCGTTTGGTATGGAAGACATTGCTGACAAAGGGATTGTCAAGGTGGTCAATGAGGCGTTGACGGTAATTGACCCGTCAAGCAGCCTACGCTTCATATAAGTTTCGACATCGACTGTCTCGACCCGTTGGAAGCGCCAAGAACAGGCACACCAGGTATTTCTTACTATTTTTACATTTATTATAAGGTAAAAAAATGTAAATATAATCTATCAAAGGATTTTTTTTCTTATAATTATAACTACTCAAGTTTCATGTTGAATACATAAAGAATTAATTAACTCAAGTGATAACTGGAGACATACATTTTGCCAAGGTATTTGTTAGAAGTGAGCGATGTAAATTTTTTAAATTCGAGGGAAAGTCAAATAGAATTGTATGAAATTTTGTTAAAGTCAAATCATAGTTTGAATATTTAAAAAAAAAAATCACATTATAATATAACATTAGATAATAATTATAATTTACAAAATAATATATATTACAAACACGCTTATTATATTTCATCCTAAATTGATAAACCTCAAATCGGATATTTTAAATATTTTCAAAACCTAATCAAAGTTAGAAAAGTTTTTGTTAGTTGTTCTCTGCTTAAAAAATATTATATTGTTTTTATTTATGTAATTTTATGCAGTAAAATAATTTAGAAAATGTTTTATTTCACAATTGTTTAACATCTCACTCTAAATTGATAAATCATCACAATATGCAATTCAATTACTTTAAATTTTTTCATGAGTTCTTCTTTAAGGAATTTTCTTTAGGATTTTTGAGATAGGTATTTCATAATAATCTTGCTTTGTTTTGTAAACAGCTCGATATGGCAATAATTTAACATAATTAAGTTTTATACGTATCTGTTAATATTTACTTTCTCTATACCCCCCCCCCCACCTCCCTGAGGAGAAAAGAATTGTGGTTGTCAAAATAAATCTAGCTTGAGATTTTAATAAAATGTCTATGTTTCAAGACCTGTTGGAGCCGAAAAAGTCAGAGCGAGGGAGTTTTTTGTTGTTTTTAGTTATGCTTTTATTAATTTGCATTTAAATTCATATTAAAATGGCTAAAAGTCGATTTAATGAAAAATTGTATTAATATATTATTAACTAAAACCTGCTACATAAAAATTTTAATATGTTTTTATAGCCATTTTAATGTAGCGAGTAAGAGATTGGGAAACCCCGTCTCATGAAATTTCAGTGTCTCAAACTAAATTACATACATTTATGATAGTTTTTCTTGCCTGTACTTGGTTTGGCGGGTAAACCAAGCCACATATGTGTATTCTGTCCCTTCTACACAATGGGTATCGATTGTTTCAGTCTGCGGGGGTATGTCCATGAGAGATGGCATACAGGTGATCGAGCAAGTCCACCACACTGGCCGACTATCCGCCGTCGACCTTGTAGAGGTGAATTCCAGTATAGGCGACGAGCGTGATGTCGAGCTAACCCTACAGGCGGCCGAAAACCTTCTGGTGGCGGTGTTCGGTCACCTGAGGCGAGGGAACACTCCCAGAAATGGCAATAAACTCACAAAATATAATTAAAAACATAATTATCACATAATTAAAAACATAAATATCACAAAGTTTTAACACAACTTATAGATAAAATACTTATAAGCCATACAAAATATATTTATATGAAGATGAAGGAGAACTTAATTTTAAATTAACTTGGCTTCACCAAAACTCTCTTTTTTGTTCATTAACTACAATAAGCTTGTTCAAAAAGATTATGAATGCTTATTTTGTCCAATATATCTTTATGTGTGTGACACACAGCCACATGATTAATGGGCCTTGGTCTAATATTGTTCCTCAAGTACGTTTTAAGGCGATGTAACAAACTAAATGATCTTTCCACCTCACAAGACGAGCTTAGAAAAACCACAGTACACGTCACAGAACCTCAACATTACTGCGCATTGCTCTCACTTCATGAGGTAGCCCTCGAAATGAAGTTAGGGCATCTTCAACACAAGTAGGTGTACTTAAATGGAAACACCTTTTTTATTTGATTTTAAAATCTTTATGTTAATTTCAGGATATATTTTCAGCACTAGGTTTATTTCTCCTTTTGAAAGACTCATTTTCAATTTTCTCCCGCGATCAAGTTCTTCTTGATCAAATCTTGACCATCGACTTCCAACAGCTGTGTCTATAATGGCAAAATACTCGTGGTGAAGGTAGTCCTCGACTGAAGTAGAAGTGAACGTTGTAGCAGGACTTGTGTAACACATTGGTGGTTTCTTATGTGTATAGCAATAAAGAGGTTGCAGGTTGTTGGTAACAATGGTTTGTTAGCTTTTCCCCAAATTAATAAAAACTCATCATTTTCTCTGAGTCTATGTAAACTTGAAGACACCATTTCTATGGCCTGTATATGTTCGGAAGTACTCATTTTTCTTCCTTGAAAAGAATTATTCAAAATTTCAAAATTATTTATTGTTTTCCAGGCCATAGGTAAAACAGAAATAGTTTTACTTGACTCAAACACTTCAATAGCCCACTTTCTGACTAAGTGATTTGCTTTAACAGATACTGCCTCAAGTGTTTCTAACATCATGGAATAGATTTCCAGATTCTCTTCAACCCGAGAACCTCTGTATATCCACCTGGTCGGACAAAGGGGCTTGATTAGATGGCAAAGGACCATTAAAAGCAGCTTCTTGGATATTAATAAACTTATCTTTAGCTGTCAATGATTGCGAAAAAAAACTCCAGGATCATGTGTCCATTACATCGAATACCTCACAGCAATTGATGTATCACATGCATACCTTGTGACCAAGTTAGTGCAGTAAGCCCCACAGTGAACACCACGACTAAAGGTTGTCCATCCTTTATTATATAGACTGTACTCCTTTGTTGATCTCATTCATATTTGGAGCACCATCATAGGCTTGCCCGCGCAAGTTTGAAAGAGGTATTCGAACTACGGTAATTATATCAAAAAGAATGGCTGCAATCGAACCCTCAGTTGTTTTAGTATCACTGTACAGTCCTAACCAACATTAATGAGAGACTATGTTTTCATCAACCCTTCGCACACAAATACTAAGCTGTTCAGTCCCATTAATATCACTTTCATTGCCTATTATTTCCAAAATATCATTTTGAATTTCACCAACTGTGTATACCTCTCTTCCTTATTCAACCAATTTGCAAGATAGGAATCATACTCGGAACGTAGATTAAAAAGATGAGATAAGTTTCCACTTTCTCGTTGATTTCCTCTTAAAGCTAAGCCTTGCATTGGCTAAATTTTTTATTGAAGTGAAAAACTTTGAATACATTTCCTAGAAATTCTACGTTCAGAGACTAAAAGAGAATTTAACTGGGCATTAATCGGGTTTTCAGCTGTCTATAACTTAAAACTGCTTGTAAATTACTAACTGGCTTTTCATGTGAGTGAAACTTGTCCATTGCCTTTTTCCAGTATTTAAATCCATTTCTATAAAACGCTGGATCCATTTTCCTTAGTAATATTGTTATCAGGACCTAATTTATGATATCTATAAAAATAAAAACAAAGAACCCCGTCAGCATTGTTTGTAGAGCCATCTATATGCAGCCAAATGAACTCCTTGAACCATGCTGGGTGAAACCGAAGTATTTTTACTTTTAAATTCTGAGTAGGAAATTTGGTGGCACTTTAACTGGCCTGTTTGGTGCTAGATATTTATTGTGTTTACAATTATAAACTTGTGATTGATTCAACAAATTTCCTGTTTTATTAACATTTAAGTTGACTTGAATGTACTTTTCATCATACTCGCCAAAGCAGTGTTTTTAGGACATTATAGTTCAGTTGGTGAATCACGTTTTGTTTTGAATAAGAAACGATCCTTATTCAAAATAGTTTTCAAATCACGTTCACTTTTACAAACAAACGCATTAGCAAATATGACATATTTATTAATATAAACTAATTTATTTACAAACCACTATTTTATTCTTCGCATTCACAAGATTGCTGCAATTATTTGAAAAGGTTAAGCACTTGCAAATAAAATAATTTACTAATACACTAATATTCAAACGAATCAATATATACTCTATTGAATTTATGGATAATTTTCCTTAAATATTGGGGGGTGGGGGGGGATGTGTCCCCTCTACCAGGCACGGCCATGTCACCGGACATTAACAATGTTCAACCCGCTCCCTGTGGGGACAGTACCTTAGCTGTACCACCTAAGTCCCAACCAACCACCACAAGTAGCACGTAGTTATAATACAACATAAAAGAAGGGTAATCACAAGGGACCCATATTATCTATTTTCTGCAAGCCCATCAAAACCCTAGTCTTACCAGAGATATTATGGCTAAGCCTAAGGTAAAACACCATGAGGTAGTCTGGGTACAGACACGAACAAGCGAAGGTAACAAATACAGCCCAAGGGCTCGTTTATTTGGATGATTTTTAACATTGAATAATAAGTACAATTTAGTATATCCAACTTTGATAGATATCAATACTCGAGTACGAATAACAAAGAAATACTGCTCATAATTGTAGATATACAACAGGATATCATTATTTGACATCGACAGGGAAGTCGTCCCTAATAAATAAACTAAACAAGGGGTACATATAATTTACCTCCCTATATAAATATAACACTCCCAAAACTCTAAGTTAACTTTACAACCAAGCTAACTAATTAATATGTCTCGACGATATTAAACATAACATATAAAATTAAGGTCATCTGACTGTTAACAATATAAATAACCTAATACCTAATATTTCCCATGAGATAGTAAATAAACCAACAAGAATTAAAGTCATCTAACAGTTGCAAAACATGGTAACTCCTTATTACTCGATATACATTTAACATCTCTAGATAGACTCACTTCTTATGACAATGATTCCAACCCTGACCTGAATATAGAAAGATCATGGTCAAAGTTTAATTTCCCTTTTTTACAATAATTTTCCTAAACTTCGCCAAGCTTTGAACCCTAACCTGAAATAAACAATGTTCATGGTTAAAGTTTAATATTCCTTCTTTACTATAATTTTCCTAAACTCCACCATGATTTGAACCCTAACCTGAAATATACAATGATCATGGCCTATGAGTAATATCCATCTATTGCAATAGCTTACGTTTAAGGCAATCCTAGGGGCCTATATAGCGCCCAAGTGTTCCTTACATCTAACCAGCATCAAAGAGTGCCATTCATTGCAGGCCATAGGCTTATATTTGATTCTGCTCAACGGGGAAACATGTTAGGAAAGAATTACATCATCGAGTCGTCACCAATATCCAATCACACAGTCCCACACTTCCACAGCGCAGTTGAGACTCACATAGTCACGGGGGTGGGGTGACCTCGGACACTCGAGCCACTGATGTCCACTTATAATCGCACTCTCGCGCATGCGCGCGTTGAACTTATTGTCTTATTTTGGAGAAGAGATGGGTTAACGGCTGACTTCCCATCGTTCCGTGGCGTGATCGTTGTTATTGTACGAGACATCGGCCGTTCTAGTGAATAGGGTGAGTAGAAAACTTGTTGTTGGTGCCGGGTCAGTCTGTATCCACGGTACAGATCCTCTGCCCCCAAAAGAGACAGCCTCTGCATCTCTTTGGAAAAGGCGGTCCTGCTCTTGCCACAGTGATCCAAGCGATGTCTTTCTCGGTCACTGTACCGGCAGCAGTTCAACACCCAGTCCAGTTAGCTCGGAAAGTGCCCCATGGTCTCCAGAGTGCCCACACCACCCCCGCGACTGCGCAGCAGTCCTCGGAGACGATCCAGGCTCTTCCTTTCTTGGGATCTTCCAGCGGAATGAAGGAGGGAGGAGGAAATCCACTGAACAAAAAAAACAAAAGCTAGTACCCAATGACCACACCAAAAGAATCCCCCCCCCCTTCTACACCAAGTAACCTCATCCTACCAAGACAGAATCATAAGTCACCAGAATCTGACTAAAGTGTCAGATAAGCCAGACAAAATCAACAAGATAAAAATTAACACTTTTGCAATTACAATAAATTTAGCCATACCCAAAGAATATGGTCCTTACAAGGACGTCCTTATCGGGCCTACTTCATGAGTATTACAATATGGTAAAACTAGTTTGGCCTAGTCGTAGACAATTTCCAAACATGAAGTTTACTATCTTAGATTCATATTTCCGCTGGGCAACAAGCGGTCTCTATGCGGTACTATAACTAACTTACATTCTAACACTTACATATGTACAGGACGTATTTACATACTCATCCCTGGATCAGGGATGAGGACTCTTTAATGCCGAATGGTTTAACTTGGGAGGCATGGGCTCATCTTGTGATAGTAAGATCTCCAACATTGCTCAATAGTAAGGTAACTGGGGTGAGAAATCGTTACACTCGCCATGGACCATTCCACTTTGCACTCAGCTTTGCCGAGATCTTGTCAGCTGCGGAGCTCTGCGGGTAGCTTTTACAGAGGACTTGGTCTCCAATAACAGCCGAAACAGGGATAGGTCCAAGGTTATATCTATCAGCCACCTTCCTATGAGCCCTTTTTAAAGATTCAAAAGCCTCCCGGCATCTATCCTAATGTGAGACCTTCTCATCCTCGCCCAGTAAGGGGTCTACATCCCATACCGCTAACAGAGGGTTTTTAAGTTCTCTCCCCAAGAACACAGAAGCCGGAGACGCATTGTTTGATTCGTGAAACGCAGAATTAAACGCGACATTCAAGAATTCCATATCACGATCCCATTTGGCTTGATCAACCGAGTGGAAAATGGTTAACGCCACCATCAGATTCCGGTTGAAACGCTCTACGTGGTTGGGGCAAGGATAGTAGGGGCTGGTGGTGACATGTTTAATGCCCCATCCAAAGCACAAGTCTTTGAATGTGGCAGATCTAAATCATGGCCCATTATCACTCACGATAATGCGGGGGGCGCCAAATACAGCACACACGCGTCTAGCAAGTGCATTAGCAGTGGTCTTCGCTTTCATGTCCCTCAACGGTAACATAACCACGAAATTAGAGAAAGCGTCTAATACAATGAGTATACAAGAATTTCCTAAGGAGGATCGGGGCAAGGGGCCAACATAGTCTATGAACACCTTCTCCCACGGAAGTCGAGCCACATCGGCCGAATGGAGCCAACTTTCGTGTTCTGAGCCGGTTTTGCCTTTTGGCAATCTTCACACTGCCTGACTTGCAGTTTCACATCCTGTACATCCCTGGCCAAAAGAATTCCCTAGAGATTTTACGATAAGTTTTGAGTATACCCAAGTGACCACCAACAATAGAGTGATGAAAATAACGTAGCAACATTTGACGAACCACAGTCGGGACGAAGATCTTCCTTCCTTTCCCTTTCCCATTCGATACTACAAGAAGCCCTTTGTAAAGAGAATAGGGTCCCACCTCATCTCCCTTATTTAATTTCTCTATCATTTCCGTGCACCACGGGTCACTTCTCTGATGATCCAGAATCGAGACAAACGACTCCGAGATGGACTGGATCACACTAAATGGCTGTACCACGTGATTAGTCTCAATTGGCTCCAGATCTTCCGCCATCCGAGACAGGGCATCAGCAGCCACGTTATTCCTCCCAGGAACGTGATGCGTGCTGAATTTGTATTTGACAAGCGTAACACCCACCTACCAATCTTTCCCAACTGCTTAGGGTGTCGCCACATCCATGACAACGCCATATTGTCTGTGTATAATTCGAATTTCCGCTGTTCTAAATAGTCAGTAAACTTCTCGAGGCCAAAAACACAGGAAAGACATTCTTTCTAAAAGGCACTGTATTTTTGCTCGGCAAGAGACAAGGTTTTGCTGGCGAAAGCCACGGGACGAATACCATCTTCAGTTCTCTGAGATAAAACTGCGCCTAGGACGACAGAAGAAGCAACGACATGCAGAAGGAACGGACAAGAGAAATCAGGCTTGTGCAAAACCTCGGGGCTGATTAATTTGCTCTTAAGAGTTTTGAAAGCACAGGATTGTTCCTCTCCCCAGACGAATGCGATACCTTTTTTCTCTAAGCTATTTAAGGGGGCAGCAATTTCAGAAAAATGCGGGATAAAGCGCGCGTAGTAAGCGCACATGCCTATAAAACGCATCATACCCTTTAAGTTCTTGGGTTGCGGGAAATCCACAATGGGTTTCACCCTTTCGGGGTCAACCAGCATATTCCCGTTGGAAATAATATATCGAAGATACTTGATGGATTATTTGGCCCACGTGACCTTGTCAGGGTTCACAGTGAAACCCGCCTGACGCAACCGGCTGAGCACAATATCTAATTGTTCAAGATGTTCATCAAGAGAATTACTGTAAACGCAGATATCATCAAGATAATTAAAGACGAAATTGTATTTTAAGTCAGAGAAGATATGGTCCAGAACACGACTCAATGCCTGGCCACCAATACTAGCGCCCAACGGCACACGATTAAACTCGTATAGTTGTCAACAAGGACAAGACACAAGATACCACCGTTCTCAGATATAAGAGTTGTCAACAAGGACAAGACACAAGATACCACCGTTCTCAGATATAAGAGTTGTCAAGTAGGACAAGACACTAGTTACCACCGTTATCAGATATAAGAGTTGTCAACAAGACACAAGATACCACCGTTCTCAGATATAAGAGTTGTCAACAAGGACAAGACACAAGATACCACCGTTCACAGATATAAGAGTAGTCAACAAGGACAAGACGCAAGATACCACAGTTCTCAGATATAAAAGTTTTCAACGAGGGCAAGACACAAGATACTAACGTTCTCAGATATAAGAGTTGTCAAGTAGGACAAGACACTAGATACCACCGTTCTCAGATATAAAAGTTTTCAACAAGGGCAAGACACAAGATACTACCGTTCTCAGATATAAGAGTAGTCAACAAGGACATGACGCTAGATACCAAATTTATCAGATATAAGAGTTGTCAAAAAGGACAAGACACAAGATACCACCGTTCTCAGATATAAGAGTTGTCAACAAGGACAAGACACAAGATACCACCGTTCACAGATATAAGAGTTGTCAACAAGGACAAGACACAAGATACCACCGTTCACAGATATAAGAGTTGTCAACAAGGACTATACACATGATACCACCGTTCTTATACCAGTGAGGTATCCACGAAGTAAAGATTCATTAAAATTATCAAGAACAAAACAAATAATACTATATATATTATTTGATGTTTTCTTTAACAGAATAATAAAAACAAATACGTGTATGGACAACATTCTGGCTGTGTCAAGTCAATGTACAACGTAAGTAAAGAACGTCTCAAAAGGTGTTTTGATGTATACGCGCCATGTCTTACTACCTGTCCTTGCGATTTACATACACTCATGAATAAGAATGGAACTTTAGAATTTAAAGTGAGTGCACCCGCATTTACGTGGAGATAGCGTTGGAAATGGTTTTCAGTATACAACTTCAGAATGCCTAGTCTGGGTTCAAGCCCCAACTTTCAAATTATTGACAATCTAGCCCAATGAAAGAGATACCTCTTAGATGATTTGATCACTGATGCAGAGAATAAATAAATCCTATTATAAAGGTTAAATATTAGTATTCGCAAGAGCAGTTCTTTAGGATTGTATTTGATGCACCGCGTTTTATGATCCGGCTCAGTCCGACACATTAGCTCAGTGTTCTGTATATAATTTAATTACTAATTCATGTGATCTGTCGGTTCAAAGATTGTGCGTCTGAAAATATAAGTTAACTTTCTGGAGGTGAGACCCTCTCTTTCTCTTACATATATTTATTTACATATATATATATATATATAACACACACACACACACATTCCGGTGTTTAGAAACTTTAGCCCAAACTGCACATATAGCTTGTTTGAACCAAAAGTAATACAAAATCCCTGTACGCTTACATCCGGAAATCTATGCTAATAACATTAAATTGTGTTCAAAGTTTCGGTGTAGATCGCCGGGATAGCAGAGCTGTCAAGCTTGAGTGTACAACAGGTTGCATAAGTTAGACGCGTGGCTTTGCACTATTAATAATGTGTAGAACTTTATGCGATATAAGACAGTTTATAAAAAACCTCACAACGTAATCACATTTCTCGATGGACTGATGGGTTATTTACTTTTAATAATTGTGTTATTATCTACTGCCGCGCTCCAAGATATCGAGGTGAGTAGCACTGCGCACCTAGCTCATATGCAACCTGTTGTACACGCATGCTTGAACATTTGTTCTCTCAGCGCAATACGCTGAAACTTTGAACACAATTTAATGGTATAGCATAGTTTTCCAGGTGTAAGTATACAGGATTTTTTATTACTTTTAGTTCAAACAAGCTATATTTGCAGTTTGGGCTGTGAGTTTCCGAACACCGTGTGTACGTACATAAAGAACACTCTCAGACTTATCAATAATTCAAACTCATACCTCCCTGCTTCTAAAAAAACAACAGAAATACCACAACTAAGCCTAAGCTCATGTAGCAGCCGGTGCCGGTCTCTCGCTCATTAGTTATACATAGGTAGGCCTACTATAAGTACGTAATAGTAGTTTGCTACTAGTGAGTGGGTAGTTTGATCATACTGATATAGGGAGAATGTTAAAATGAGACTAGATTTGAAACCACTATTTATGAAACAAAAGGGAAGACTCAAGAACTATATTTTCACAAGCACAATATTTATTCATACTCGACTTAAATAAACTTAAAAACGATATCACATTAAAATCCTTTTTAATTTCATTGCTTTTAGTTGAAATGCTTTGAATCCATAATATAACACCGACTATTGTACAAACATAAATAAGTATTATATGAAATCAATGTGTATAAATACACACACAAACACACACATTGTAATTCTGTTTAGATATAGCTTTGGAAAAATGGGACTTGAAAATGCACAGAACAAATAATATGTTTCTCTAAATTAGTTCAAGTACTTTATTCCGTTTAAATTTGAGGAACTTCCTTATTTGGTGCGAACCCTATTCTTGTAGAAGTGTTTGTATTTTAGGTTCTGGATGGGGCAATGCACACTCAATATAAAATAAAATCTATTTGGTGCGGTAAACTAAAGGTAATTGTTCAGCATACACTCAACAGTATCACCTCCTGGGGCCATAAGGATGAGGGTGGTATGTCACTAACCTCAGGGGGCAAATGTACGTCACTGGGTGAATGTTTGAGATGGATGTCAGTTAGGGCACGGGCGTGTTCCAGTTCCTCCACTTTGTGGTTGGGGGCACTCTGGATCTAATAGTCCCCAGATCAGCGAGATCCCCATTAGGGGCAGGCATTCCCCTCCCTCCACCTGGGGAGGTTCCCTACCAGAGATTTCGCTCCGCTTACTACCCACAATATCACCACCTATGGACAACTAACTTAAAATAAAGATTTATAAAAATACTTAATACTAACTTAACCTAAATACAAGTCCTTCTTATTTCAGTTGTTATCACCGAACCATTTTCTGAACTAAGAGCAGCCATCCAATGGATCGGTGGATGGACCAGATGCCTGACAGCTCCAGCCCAGCATCACACACTTGTGGCTAACTAGGCTGGACCCTATGAGTGAGGGTTGATTCTCCCATCTGAATATGTTGTTCTCTTGTTCTCCCTAACTTGTATCAAGGCGCCCTCCAGTTCATCAGCTGTTCACACTACTGGAATCCAGAGAGCTCTCCTTCCCTCAGCTAGGCTCTGGTTTACTGAAGATCCCCACCACATTCTACCCAGCCAGCCGATAATCCAGTTTGTCTTTGTCACACCTATTGACTTATTCAATTTGTACCGTTATGTGTCATCCATATCAGTTGTAACGTCACTGTCTCTCTCCATCCTGTACCCTAGTCTTAAGTTGACCAGTCTATTTTTTCCTCTATTTTTCATTGCAGTTAAGTACTTATCTCTTTCGTATTTGGAACATTATCCGCTATTGAATCCAGGAGACTCCATAGGTCCACATAATGCAGTATGTGATAAACCGTGCTCGTTGGAACGGTATCTGTAGGGTCATTCTATCTTCCAACGTCTCAATATACTCCAGCGTCGCCTCCCTAGCACAAACCCAATATCCTATATCCGTCAGTCATCTGGAAAGTAGAGCAGTATTATATGGACCATGCCCAGTAATAAAGTGCACCAAACCTGGATAAGTCTGCACGTACTCCATTCCCAACCGTTCAGAAACGCTTGGAATTATCTTATGCCTTCTTTTACCTGTTTTTCTCCGCTCCTACTCGTCTTGCCACTCCAATTCAAGATATTTCCTGACTTGAAGTCCCGTTGTTATCCCTGCTCTCATGAGATATGCCACCTTCTACATATACCTTTCCTTATCCAATACAATGCTGCTCTATCTCCTCACCTCTAAGTCCAAGAGCCAGTACGTTTAAAAATATTAAAGGATTGTCATGCATGGATGTGCCTGGTAGAGGGGACGGTGGGCACACCCCCCCCCCCCCCCCCAAATATTTAAGGAAAATTATACATATATTCAATAGAGTACATATTGAATCGTTTAGTAGTATTGTATTAGTAAATTATTTTATTTGCAAGCTCTTAACTTTTCCAAATAATTGCATAAATCTTGTGAATGTGAAGAATAAAATAGTAGTTTGTTTGATGTTGTTTAATGTTTTGTGAATAAATTAGTTAATGTAATAAATATGTCGTATTTGCTAATGTGTTTGTAAAGGTGAGCTTGATATAAATCAATGTGATTTGTAAACTATTTTGAATAAGGATCGTTTCTTAATCAAAACAAAACGTGATTTACCAACTGAACTATAATATCCTAAAAACACTGCTTTGGCGAGTGTGATGAAAAGTACATTCAAGTCAACTTAAATGTTAATAAAACAGGAAATTTGTTGAATCAATCACAAGTTTATAATTGTGAAAGCAATAAATATCTAACACCAAACAGGCCAATTAAACTGCCAACCAAATTTCCTACTCAGAATTTAAAAGTAAAAATATTCGGTTTCACCCAGCATGGTTCAAGGAGTTCATTTGGCTGCATATAGATGGCTCTACAAACAATGCAGACGGGGTTCTTTGTTTTTATTTTAATAGATATCATAAATTAGGTCCTGATAACAATATTCTAAGGAAAATGGATCCAGCGTTTTATAGAAATGGATTTAAATACTGGAAAAAGGCATTGGACAAGTTTCACTCACATGAAAAGCCAGTTAGTAATTTACAAGCAGTTTTAAGTTATAGACAGCTAAAAACCCGGTTAATGCCTAGTTAAATTCTCCTTTTAGTCTCTGAACGTAGAATTTCTAGGGAATGTATTCAAATTTTCACTTCAATAAAAATTTAGAATGCAAGCTTAGACTTTAAGAGGAAATCAACGAGAAAGTGGAAATTTGTTTCATATTTTTAAACTACGTCCCTAGTATGATTTCTATCTTGCAAATTGATTGAATAACTAGATCTTGGAGGAGGTCCACATACCGATACATGTTATTTTTGGTAAAGTAACGACACATGCGTCCTTTCAGAGATCTATTGAATCGTTCCACAAGCTTGCCTTCACGTCCGGATTATTTGTGGTGTATTAATGCACGCCTTCTTGCTTGAGAAATTTCCAGACTAGACGTGCCGTGAACTCTGTCCCTTGGTTCGTCTGTAAACTTAGAGGTTTACGGCCACTTTGTTTGAAAATATCCCAAAATGAGTCTATCACGACACTCCCCGTCTTGGATGGAGCGTCCTCGACCATGCCATCTTGCTAAACACGTCGATTATGGTGAGCAAGTACACTGCACCGTCGTTGTATTTTCATAGACTTCGCATATCTTTGAAATTTGCTTTTCAGAGACCGTCAATGTTTGACACCACGTACTTGTTGCGTGGTATTTTTTTTATCACCTGTTTGTGTAGGGTATAATCGTCCTGCGCACGAAGCCATTGTTGTACTTTGGCGGGATATTTCTTGGACGCCTTTATGAGCAACGCCGCCCCTGAAAAACCTACAGGATGAGAAGGTTCGTAATAGATGTCGGCTAAACGGGGCATTAAGCTCGAAACGGCAGCCACCTGTTTTCATCCACCTTCTTCAATTTATTGTTCTTAAGGCGTTGCGACGGTGTAAGTGGTTGTGGTACGGGCGCTGGATCTCTAATGGGCGCCAAACGTTTCGGATTTACAATAAATTCTTTCGGAACGCGTATATTTTGCAGCGCCGTGAGAAACTCTCGCCACCACGATGGTTCACTGTGCCTTCTTGCTCTGACCAGATTGGTGACTAAATCCACAATATTGGATTCACGGATAGACGTATCGTGAATACTCACTTCTCCGTTTGAGTCCCAAGAGAAGCCACCTCGGGAAATAATATGTTCTAGTATAAGTCCAGCTTTTTTACGTGTCAGTGCTGGTACAGTATTAAGTACTTTTTTTAAATTTAACAATCTAATTTGGCCTGGCATCTTACAATTTTAAATCCAGACCTGATTTACAGAGTATCAAAAACATTTCATACTATTATTATACAGTATCCAATTTTATTTAATCTAAACAGGTTTTGGTTCCTATAGTACCTATCTCCGAGATACAATTTCATTCACCGGTTGGTCTGCCCCGTATATATTACTTCCCCGGTACCCTCCTCCACTGTTCACCCCATCAGACCCGGATTCTCATCCCAGTCCAACGGTGCGCCCAGCAGCTGCGAGCATCCCCCTATCCACCACCTGTGGAGGTGTCCTTACCGGAGTTGATGTTCCACCTAAATTAAGTGCAACCACTTCCTTAATTACCTTCCCGGAAATTGTTTCTCCTAACCTACCCATTCCTATCACCCTCCCTTCCCTATCCTATCCTATTCTAATCTTACCCTAGCCTACAACTAGCCTACCAAAATAACTTTTAACCCTCCGGGAATGTCCACTGTTCCGATGGTACAAGGGGGATGCAGAGCAGCCGCCTATCTCCATCTTGACGCCAAGGGCCCTTACAAGACCTAATCCTAATCTTCTTGTTTCCAAGAAGAGGAATCTGCAGGCACAGTATTCCCCATGCGTCCCCTTTTTTTCCCCTGATATTTCCAATTGATCGGCTGTAATGAAGATCCCTCGGAAATGACAGTGTTATCCCAGTAAACCTCCGGATCCATCAGCCGCCTGGTATGCCAGTCCCACAAGGCTTCGTGTTTGCCACTTCCCGGCATCTCTACATTTTCCCCATGGAAATTCGTATACCATTAATTCCACAGAGACAACCTTCTTTCCCTATAATCCCCCGCTGACACCTCACCTGCGTCCGTCTCAGTCCCGCTTCCCGTGTTTCTGTAATCGTCATTGTCTCCTTCTTCGTCACTATCCCTGTCACTGACCTCGTCACTGTCACTGGTCTCTCCCCCCCTAACTTCTCTGGCCCTCCGTTTGTTTAGCCTTTGTCTCAATCCTCGTCCCTCTCTCAGTGCCCTTATATATTCCATCTTGGCTCTTTCTTAAGCTTCCGCTGCCAGCTTATTTAGGAAGCTCCAATGAGCGGGATCTCTCAGGATATCACCCACCAGTCTCCCCTGCACTTCCTGCTGGTTAGGTCTTCTTATCTCAAGCGTATGGGCACATTCCAGCACAACGTGTTCCGGGGTACCCACCTTACCACATTCACACCGATCAGTTTCGACCAATCCCATCTTCCTAAAGGATTCCGGGTAAGGCCCCTTCCCCGTGATGAATTGGTCCAGACCCGGGGATGGCTCCAGATGTGCGTTATCAAACCTTTCAGCCACATTGGGAAAGAGTTTATAAGCCCTCCTACCAGTTTCACTGCTCTCCCAGCGTCTCTGCCATTCCCTCAACAGAACAAATACTACGTCTTCAGATGTTTCAACTTCGGGTGAGGTGAGTATCCTAACCTTCTCACAATTATTCTTTCTCTTCCAGTACACAATTGCCCTCTTCTTAACTAGAAGGTCCAACGGCCACAAAGCTAGAGCAACGTTCAGTGCGTCTATCGCCACCTTCCGGTAGGCGCCCGTAAGTCTCAAAAGGACATTCCTCTGTATACTTCGGATAGCCCTAGCCGGCACTACGTTGTTCATTCTGTTCACCCAAACGCACACTCCATAGCCAACAATAGATAGAAGGATCGCGTGGTGGTATGTTTTTAATATCCGCATGGGCAGGTGAAACCTCGTCCGCCCAATGCTTATAATCTTATTCATAACCCGCTAAGCTCTCTCCATCACTTTCTCTATATGCGCCGTGAAGTTTCTGTTCTCATCAAAGTTACTCCCAGGTATCTGACCGTTTGGCTCCTTCTCAAGTTCTTCCCCTCAACCTTTTTTGCCGGATTCCGCACAATTTTTCCCTTAAACAGCATGTATGTCGTCTTCACCGTTGCCATCTTCAGTTTGACACTTTTGCAACACCTTACTAGCCCTTCTGGCACTCGATTAGATCTTTCCTCCAGGCTCATCCTTGAATTACCTTATACTACTATTAGAAGGTCGTCCGCGAAGGCGACCACCCCATGCATTTCGTGAACTTCCTCCTGCATTTGCCATCCTGGCTCCAGCCCTACATCCCAGAATATCGGCCCACAGACCGAACACTGGGGACATCATTTGGTCAATCTTTTCTGCACGCTGGCACTCTGACACCTCAGGGTGGCATACCTATTTCGGCAGTAGTCCTTCAAGCTCCTATACAATCGCCCTGTATACTGCAGTTCTCTTAACTGACCGAACAACGCCGGCCACCATATGTTGTCAAATGCTCCCGATATGTCTACAAATATCCCCACCACGTATCTGTCAGCGGCCGAGTCGATCAATTCCATTGCTCTACAGATGGCATCCTCTGTACATCTATCCCTTCGAAAGACATACTGCTGTTAATGCATGCCCACTCCTGTTTGGAAGAAGCGGATCATTGTCCTCCCCCTTACTTAGCACGATTACCTCGCTCTGCTTCCAGATGTTCGAGATTCTGTCATGAGCGAGGCATTCATTTAGCAGGCCTGCAAAGTAGGGGGCTATGAGGTCTGCGGTATTTTGCAGCACCTCGACCATTATCCCATCTGGCCCAGGTGATTTCTTCTTCCCCATCTGAGCAATAGTACTGATCACCTCGTCCTGACCAAACACTTCTACAGGCTCCTCAATGTCATACATGTCCCGAGTCATGGCTCCTCTCAGCTCCCTCTGTTCTTCCGTATCTGCTTCCTAATCATCATCCGGTAACAATGTATCCATCAATAACTCCGCAGATTCCTCCCAATTCGTCGTATTAAGTACTGCAGGAATGGGAAGTACATACACTTCAGGGGTGTTGGTGGGGGTATTTTCAGAGGGTGTTGACTAAAGTGCAGATAGCGCCGTATCACTTGTTGGTATAAAGTTCATTTAGACTTGTCAAGTTTTGAAGAGAGGATTTTTTCCATTTCCTTGTCCAACTCGGAGACCACTAGATTTGCGGCCAATGCCACTTGCTCGTAACACTGTAATGTTTCCGGGACACCAATATCATCTTTTTCGTGTGTTCCATTTTCTACTTGCTGAATAAGGAACTGAGGACACTGCTAATTAAAGGGGCTAAATGTAAGGGCAAGAACACTCCTCCTTTCTGAACGAGTAGTCGTCTCTTCTTCTTCTTCCAGCACTCTCCTCGTTTGACCACCTTGCGCAACACCTGCTTGTGAGCACGTAACTTTTTATTCCGCGCATTTTTCAACGGCATCCGCCCTTTTAAAGTGTTGTAAGCACACTCGCAAACAGAGTCAATTAGTTACTTGTCGGACGTTTTCAGCAATGAGACACGATGTTGGAGGTTCATGCAATGCATCGCACGCAGAAGAGGGGCTTGCCCCAACACTTTGGGAATGATGGTTATGAAATGATCTGTAATCGGGAAGTGTCGGTGTTTTTATAGCTTTTTCGTTTTTTTGGTAAGTGGGTGAGCAGAGAAGATTCCCTCATTCTACCCAGACAGCCCTTGCGCGAGGTTCGTGCAGAGCCCTCATGCCCAAACGTCACAGACTGTATGCCCCCATTCTACCCCAGACAACCTTAGCGCGAGGTTCGTGCAGATCCCTCATGCCGAAACGTCACAGACTGTATGCCCCCATTCTACCCCAGACAACCTTAGCGCGAGGTTCGTGCAGATCCCTCATGCCGAAACGTCACAGACTGTATGCCCCATTCTACCCCAGACAACCTTAGCGCGAGGTTCGTGCAGAGCCCTCATGCCGAAACGTCACAGACTGTATGCCCCCATTCTAGCCCAGACAACCTTAGCGCGAGGTTCGTGCAGATCCCTCATGTCGAAACTTCACGGACTGTATGCTCCCCAAATAAAATACAACGCCCTAATCAATTAATAAAAAAATTCCGATACCCTAATCAATTAATAAAAAAATATCCAATAATACAAGAACCAACATGTCCGGAACACGGAAAAGGGGTCAGAAGAAGGCGTGAGGGGAGAGGAAAAGGGGAAAACCAACAGCCAATCAGAGAGTGAGGAGGCGTGGTCACGTGACGAATTTCAACCAATGAGAGCGCTGTGCTGGTAAACCCACCATCTACTTATATTTCACTATTATCGTATGTTTCATAACCAATCAGAAATGCCAGTTGTGAAACGGCCGTGTCCGACAAGTAAACAGGCCTTATTTATTTATTACGCGCTAGAGGAGGAAATTAGATTGAAAGAATTGTTAAAGTAGAAAAAAATTGTGAAGTGAAATAAAAACAAAGCAAAGAGGATTTGATTTCTCTGTCCCATGAGAAACATTATTAAAATAACAATAATAATATTGATTTTAAGTTATTTTTTTATTTTTTACAAGAACACAATTATAATTCTAAATATGTAACATGTTTCATTTAGGAACAAAATTTAATCTTTGTTGCTCTAGAAATAATTTTTATTTCTACTATCCAGGCCTTCAATTTTGATGTATTCTTTGTGCAAGTTAAGGAAATAATCCAGATAGATGATACATAAATGTTGATATTCAAATTACGTCTTGGCTATGAAGGTCAATAGTCTTGTGACTGGTGAAGCCACAGCTTATAGCAAGAAACTTGATATGCTTCAATTTATGAAGATGGAATGATCTTAGCTTACGGATACAGCCATCCCTGTCATCATATTTCCATTTCTTTGAAAATGAAAGCTTTTTGTACCAATGTATTATCCCTAAGCTATCCAGAATGTGTCTCGTGATCAGGGTCATTATTCATTTATTGTTTAAGGAAGAATGACCTTGAACACTTTAAGAATCCAGGATAAATCAGTGGTAGGGCATTGTTAAGTTAAGAGTCTCAGGTTCAATTCTCACATCCTTGAGATATTAGTCAATCACCACTAAATTTAGATTAATATTTTAATATAGTTTGACCTAAGTAAATTGAAACTTTTAAACGTTGCTTTTTAAAAAATCTATAAATAATTATATGAAGCTACCATATGTTATAATCTCTGGCACGTTTATAAATGGTGTTAGTCAATAAAAATGGTTAAAGTGACAAATTAAATTATGGGGCTGTAATTTAGTATAACTAAACATTCATGTGAGGTATACACAATGAAATATTTATAATATAAATATTATTGTTATTATGAATTATAAATTAATATATAATACTAGTAATAATATATAATATTATTAGTATTAATATAATTATTATATTATTATCATCCTATAAATTTTATTATAATAGCTCATTGTGTAGTACAGCTCATATAACGAATGTCTAGTTATACTAAAATTCAACCCCACACATTAATTACTTTATCTTAACAATGGCACGTAAAAAGTATAAAACATCAAGTTTGACCCCTTATAGGTCGTGAATTGTAACGAAATGAAATCATTGAATCAATATTTAGGGCATATAACTAACTATACACTTGTTAGGATTGACATAAATATTTTCAATGTCGAATTTCTCTAGAAATAGATGTCAATAATATTATTTTTCGTAAACTTTAAAAGGTTTAAGTTTAACGCAGTACACAGTAACCAGTAACCACGCCACTATATTTTAGTTTACTACAAAGACAAAATTAAAAGATAGCTAAATAGTATTATATTATAATATCTTAATTTGATTTGTGTTATTTGGATAAAAACCATATTTAATTTAATAAAATCAGTACCACGTATTACTACCCGTTCGGTTTATACGCTTAAAATAATTTATTAAAACTATATTTAATCACGAGCTTTTGTAGCTTCGAGATGTTTAATATATTGGTTTTAGAGTAAGTACTTAGTTAAATAGATAGTAAAATAAATAATATTGTTAATAAAAATCCCGTTTTATGTTTCCCCACAAAAAATAATATCTGGTTTCATCTTTCCAGGCCACTTGTTGACCCCGACAATGTTCACCCAAAACATCAAGGAAGTACTTACCAGGTCAGGAGTCAGCTTGGAGTTGAAGGGCGAGGATTGGATAAAAAATCATGGCATGAGTGGTATCCTTGCAATGGCCCAGGGCTCCAGTGAGCCACCACTCTTCCTGGACCTCAGCTACCACGGTGGAGAGAACGGTGAAAATCCGGTGATACTTGTCGGCAGTGCCATCATCTTAAGTCTTTATACTGCTAATGCTAATCGCAGGTTGAAACCGAATCAGGAGATGATCCTAATGCCAGGTGACATCGGGGGTGCCGCCTGTGTTGCGGCAGTGACCCGTGCCGTCGCTGAGCTTAAGCTTCCCATCAACTTGAGGACGCTCATCCCTCTGGTAGAGAACATACCAGTGGTTAACTTCATGGAACAGGGGCTTAGGATCCCTTTAATGGACGGATCCGTCGTCCAGATTTATGGCTCCGAAGTTGCTGGACAGCTTGTCTTGGCCGAAGCTTTGTACTACAGTAACAATTTCAAGCCTAGGGTCGTCTTGAGTGTGAGTTCTTCATGTCCATGGCTAGTGGAACCCATTAGTACACCTGCTGCACCAGCATTCACATCTCTGGATTCCTTATCAACACGCATTCGGTTGGCTGTCTATCACACCGGAGACCGTGTCGTCAGGATACCTTTGCAGAACATCCCCAGGGAAAGGATGTTCAACGATGAAGGAGAACACTTCCTCGGAAGGAATGACACGTTGGGCTCCAAGCCCTTGTTTCTGAAAAAGTTTATACACAGTCACAACTGGATCCACTTTGAAACAGATAGTTGATGTTCTCCCGCAAGCAGACCCCTTACCTATGTGATGTGTGTTCAGGGAGACCAACGCGTACCCTAATTGAGCTCATCGCTCAGCTGAAATTTATTGATTGCGAATAAAGTTAATTCACTTGACACAGGACTTAATATTAATTAGTATTATACCTTGTTCCAGCTCCAAGGCTATCTCCCGTGTGAGAGAGATATTGTGAAGTCAATTGACCTACATTTTACATCCGGTTGATTTACCGTTATTCACCCACCAGCATTCTGTGCTTGTCGGTGGTGTATGTGTGTCCATTGGCTTTCATGTGTGTCCATTGTTTTTTATCTGTGCCCTTTGGATTGAAATGTCTGGGTATGATTGTGACAGACGTGGGAGTTTAATTATTAATTGGTAGGGGGACTGTGCAGTCCATGGCGTCTAACACTATTCCCGCGACGTTCCGGCAAATTTGTTCAGTCTAGTCAGTGTGAGGCACAGGGTTCAAACACGGCATATTGTCCACTACAAAAGGAAGGGACAATAATTAAACAGCCAGTGTTTAGATCTTCGCGCCTTTCGTTATTGATTATTTATGTAAGCTTATTAGATTTTAATGTGTTCCCCAGGGTGCGAACTAGGGCATCGGGCTTGGATTTTAATGTGGGCCCAGGGTTTTGGGTGTGCACTTTTCATAATTGTGTGTTCCTGTTGTGCGGGTAATTTTAATTTAATGCAGTCTTAAGCACTCCTCCCACGAAGTATCGAGGGCTGGGTAGCATCCTCTCTCGACTGATGTCAAATGCAAAGTGATGTCTTGCTGTGATTTTCCACATCCGGGGCCCCACTCGGTGATGATTATACTAAACATGTTAAAACAGGAAAATACTGGCTAGCAATGGGCACACAGATCCACCTCCAATTTTGAAGAGAGCATTTACGGTTATTTTCCCCGTGTACCAGGGCATTCATTACTCACTGATGATTATACCAAACATGATCAAAAAGAAAATACGAGCTAGCACTGGCTCCACTGTGATATTCAACGCCATATCTAGGTGTAGATTTTACTGTTACTACATGGACTAAGTGGTAAGGCTCAAAGGATATCAACATACTAATTATCACGCCAGTGACAAGATCTTTGTGTCACAACATGATGTGAGCGCTAAGTGTCTCCCAACACACTATTATTAACGATGTGATTCCTATCTACGGTAAAGGACTCTTTAGTAGGGTTTTGACTGGAAAGCACAATTACGCAAAGAGCCTTGTGAGACACTTGACAGCCGAAGCCGCCGTCGTGGACCTCCGATACTTAATAATAGTATCAGCCCCCGGCAGTCCAGAAAAAAGTAGCCTGGCAGCATCAATCACGTGTCAACACTCGGACTCGTCAACCGACCGTCGGGCACTAACAAAAGATCCATTTTTCCTATCATAGGGAGATTTGGCAACATCACGGTCTAAAGTACGATTTTATAGTCCGGTATTGAGGTCAATCAAACAGGTTCACTTCAGCAAAGATCTTTCAGAGGACAAGAGGCTGAGAGACAACATACTCCTACTACTTGTGGAAATCCAGGAACTCACCCAAACTTTAAATTCCAATCAAGATGGTCCGGCATGTCGAGGCAAGACTAGATCAATTGACGCATAGAGACAACATCGCGGACTGAGACATAGGCGCATATCCTCCGCGAGGAAGACGGGCAGCACCCGAACTTAAAGATGTTAGTACATTTCTTAATGTTAGCTGGTCTAAATTAACGTAATGTTAATTGAAATATACTAAAATCATGTATCTTATTTATCTGGACTTTCGTATTATTCTAGCTTTTGTTGTTGTACATGTAAATTCATTTATTTACTATTCAATATTTTGTGTTACGTAAATTTTGCAAACCTTTAATGTTCATTAACTTTATATCATTGTTAGACTTTGTTTTGTAGTTTAACGATGCCGATTCAAGTAGTCCCGCGTGAGTTTGCAATAGGTTTGAGATTTTAAACTCTCGTGTATATTTTAATGTAATGTTTGTAGTTAAAATATGTATTGTAGTACTTGAAGGTAAAATTTAATATTGAAAGTCGAGATATTTAAAGTAAAAATATATAAAATTATGATATAGCTTTACTTTGGAAAGGCTAATGTTTTCGTAATGTCTGTAGATAATCAGACACCTTTGTAACAATTTATAAAGACTCTTCAAGCTTTTTATATTTTTCTTGGATATATATTGATTTACTGTTTATTAATTGCTTTATTTATATAATGCTAGGTTTGTCTAATTGCATTAATCTTCTTTAACATTAATGTATTATACAATGTTTTTTCTTCGTTCTACTGGATAATTGAAGAGATTAAGGTCACTAAAATTACTGTTTGTTATTTTTTTGAATCAATTAAATTACTCTTTACATTTAAATCTTGCTTATTCTATTTTCTCTTTAATATTGTTATCTTAGATGACTCCCTCTTATCCTTGTAGTGTTTTTGTTAGTGACCTATTCCTACGAGGTAAAGAACTGAGTAAGGGGGTGTTACACATATGTCACTACAAAATAAGACAAATGTGTTCACAGGGTGTATACCATTACATCGCATGTACATTACATCGCGTTTTGAGAACAAATACATTGCAGGTCCATCACTTCGCATTTCCCCACTTCTTTATACCCAGCTAACCCTACTCTGACGTACAACCAATAGGATTGAAGGGGCGTATATGTACCATTACATCGCAAGTCCATTACATCGCATGTCCATTACATCGCGTTTTGGGAACAAATAACTTGCAGGTCCATCACGTCGCATTTCCCCACCTTTATGTACTCAGCTAACCCTAATCTGATGTACAACCAATAGGATTGAATGGGCGTATATGTTACAATATAAAGGTGGAAGAACCAGGATGTTGGTCCAACAAGTTGGCTAGAATAAATACAACTTACTTTTCCACGTGTCTTGTCATCCAACATTTGCTCATTGTTACATAATAAAGAGGCTTCACTCTCACTATGAAGGTAGGTTTGGTTTAAAGAATTATATGCCTGACTCCCCTTGTTTTTTTGGCAAAGTTGATTACAAGGATAGTATACCCGACTCTCATCTTGAAGTTAAGTAGTTACAGAAGCCCCATGGCTTCTTTGGTGCTGACTGACATCTCACAGCTGACTTCTGACAGTCTAAATTTAGGTATGTACCTAAATTTTGACTGTCAGAAGTGACAGCTGTTAAACACATGTTTTCAAGATCATCTGGTTCGGCGTAGGGATACGTAATTTGCTCTGGTAACTTTTAAAACCTGTCAGCTGACAGCTGTGAGCTGTCAGTCAGTACCATTTATTTTAGTAGTTTTAACGATATCATTCTATGTTGTTTTTATAAGTATAAATGAGCCTATTAGTATCTGATTTTTTATTGTTGTTACATATAAGTTACATACAAAACCAATATACTTTTTTTTCACAGTGTAATACGAAAATGATTTCTGAGTTTTTATCAAATCTTTAAGAATTGATAGGAGTTTTGTATTGGTGTTTGATGTTAAAAACTAAACAAACCTCACCATCACCGAGTTGCCTAGGCAACAACACTCCTGAAATAAGACACCATAATTTTATTTTTTACTTCTCTGGAAAAATTGTCTAGAAAAATAGGGTATATTTTTAACTTGAAGATTATATTCTTATTTTATTATTTCATATTTGATTTTCATTGCACCATAGCAATTAGAATTTACATATTAAAGTCTCCAAGTTTGTTTAGGGACAATAGATCTCTGGAAAGTTCGAAACTCTTCCCCTTTCTAAACGGAAAATTTAAGGTGGGCGAAATACATGAGAGTGGATATGCTAAATTTGCCCTGTCTGGAACAGATGAATACTTTTTAAATCTAAATACTTAACTTCAAGATGAGAGTTGCGTACACTATCCTTGTAATCAACTTTGCCAACAAAACAAGGGGAGTCAGGCACATAATTCTTTAAACCAAACCTACCTTCATAGTGAGAGTGAAGCCTCTTTTATTATGTAACAAGTTGGAGCCAACATGTTGGAAGACAAGAAACGTGGAAAAGTAAGTTGTATTTATTCTAGCCAACTTGTTGGACCAACATCCTGGTTCTTCCACCTTTATATTGTAACATATACGCCCATTCAATCCTATTGGTTGTACATCAGATTAGGGTTAGCTGGGTATAGAAAGGTGGGGGAAATGCGACGTGATGGACCTGCAAGGTATTTGTTCCCAAAACGCGATGTAATGGACATGCGATGTAATGGACTTGCGATGTAATGGTACATATACGCCCCTTCAATCCTATTGGTTGTACGTCAGAGTAGGGTTATCTGGGCATAGAGAAGTTGGGGAAATGCGACGTGATGGACCTGCAATGTATTTGTTCCCAAAACGCGATGTAACGGACATGCGATGTAATGGACTTGCGATGTAATAGTGCCCACCCGTGTTCACCAATGGAGACATACAAAAATTCACCCATTATGTTTTGTACGTAAGTATATTGTATAAGAATTTTGTGTATTAACCTTTGTAATAAAGATGTTAATCCGTTAGTCTCTCTAATCCACCAGTCTTTATAATCAACCAGTCTCTCTAATCCACCAGTCTTTATAATCAACCAGTGTCTCTAATCCGTCAGTCTCTAATCCACCAGTCTTTATAATCAACCAATCTCTCTAATCCACCAGTCTTTCTAATCCACCAGTCTCTCTAATCCGCCAGTCTCTCTAATCAACCAGTCTCTCTAGTCCACCAGTCTTTCTAATCCACCAGTCTCTCTATCACTCTTATCCGCCAGTCTCTCTAATCAACCAGTCTCTCTAGTCCACCAGTCTCTCTAATCCACCAGTCTCTCTAATCCACCAGTCTCTCTAATCCTCCAGTCTCTCTAATCCACCAGTCTCTCTATCACAGTCTCTCTAATCCCCAGTCTCTCTCAACGACAATTCCCTATTCTCGCACAAGGATACACGTCCCCATCTTCTTCTTTCTGCCGTACACTGAGGCCGTGTCAAGTCCCTAAGGAACATAAGTTGCCCTACACTCATAAATCAATAAATACTCATTCCTCTCGGGCAGACGCATCTTCAGCCCTCAGCTTGGCAAAAGGGCTGAGGTTACACTTCTAAAATTTCATCATATCTTAGTGTCTTGAATAATGATAAATTGTAAAAAGGGTCACCTATTATGATCGAAGCTTTTAAAATTACTTAATTAAATTTATTTTCAAATTTATCTGACCAAAAATTGAGTTAAGGCTACAACGGCGTAAACGTATAGGGTCAGGAGTTTGTGTCACGTGACATGTATCTATATGTTTCTCGTTATCTGGGACGTGTAGTGAGCACTCTGACTGTGGGGAGGAAATCCCGGCTTATTATTTCGGGCTTGTTTAGTGCTTGTTACCTGGGATGAGTAGTTTCTCACTCTAACTGTCGTAATGAATGGCTCACAAAAGTTCAGTGGTCCTTGTAGCATTTAGGCGTTATATAAATATATATATATATATATAAACTGATAAAAAATAACTTTGACTATAATGTGTTAGTCCCCATATGTTTCATGATACCATAATATTTACAGAGATGTTAGATATTTAGTATCATCTTCCACATCAAGGGTCCTCAGTATCCATCTTTGGTAAACCCTGCAATTTTATCAATACTACCTTGCGTTACACTTACGTAACGCAAGATAATTCCAAACATGAAAAGGCGTTATAAACAAAAATGTTGTGACTGGTGTTCTAAAGATCAGCTCCAGTTCATTAGCTTGTTGCTACCGGTTAGATCATAAATTCTTAGTTGTACTAGTATTTTTAATAACTCTATATTGGGAACGCTGAGAGTAGATTAAAAAGTATTAACATTATTATATGATACACCATTCCACCCGTACATTTGAAATAAAATAGGCCAGCCATGTGAACAATCTGGGCTTGGCACATAATTCTGAAACCTTTATCAGTTATTCCTCATGAACAATGGTTTTGTTAATTCATTGTTTTAAACAACTAGAAAATATGTTTAAGTCTAACCACTAGCTAATATGTATTCATCCACTAATATTAGGCGTCATGCAAGGTCAAGAATAGGATGCAAACATTTTAAATAAACTCATGTGATATAAATTGATCGACACCTTAGTAAAGAGCCACTATTTCATTTCTAACATAACCTGGAGAAAGTGTGAGAAACGTGTATTACAATAATAGCTAAAAATAATTCTGAAGAAATCGAGGAAATCTTATTACAACAAACAACCTATGATAGTTAATTGTTAACAAGAAGTTAGGTGTATAATATTCCTGTGTCTTAGTGAGATACTAACACACTCTTAGCTGTACAGTGCTACTGTATGATAGTGAGTTTCTAACACACAGCTAGCTTTGTTGTGTTCTTGTATAAATGTGAGTTACTAACACACTTGTGGGTTTTTTTTTGTGCTCTTGTATGATATTACGTTATTAGCATATATTTAGCTTTGTATTGCTCTTATTGAAGTTTGAGAGGTCTTTTGGAGTTAACCAAAGTGTTCACTACTTCTTTCAATATTTAGGGGGGAAAAGCCCTCCTACCTGTATGCTTATTAAAAATATTTTCAGATGGATAAGAAATAAAACACAATCTTAATATTAAATCTTTATACATGATAATATTAATTAGCGCATGACCTTTACGAGACTGAACTGTGTCTGTGAGTAAACTTATTAGATTTAAAAAATTAGCATTGTTTATTTTCAGGAAAGAAAGGAAATGGCTTTAATCCCAATCATGTGTAGTGAAATGTTTTTTCCTTAAGGCGAATCATATATCGAAACAACTTTGAGATAAACACGATTTTCTCTCAACAAAACCACTATTAGTGGTGTTTTGATTTCAAAAACTATTATATATTCTTAATTTTCTTAAGAATCTGTTTTAACTGAGTACATAAAATTTATAACACTTTCGAAAGAGGCAAAGATTTTATTATCCAATATAAAATCATATAAGTGCCAACATTGTTGTACGGATGTCAAGCGTGAGTATGTCAGTAGAAACACAAGGGAAAGGTGAACGCGGCTGTAATGAGATTTATAAAAATCTTTATTGAAAAACTCGTATAGACGGAGTTAGTAGTGAATGGTTGCTAAAGGAGTGTGGAATCCAAGAGATATATGTGAAAGAATCACCTTACGTTGGTTAGGACATGTTGAGAGCAAGAGTGTGGATCGAGTGACGTAGCAAATATATGAAGGTAGAGTGCGTGGATCAAAAAGGAGTAGGCCATGTAAGGCGTATGTGTAGATGAATGTGTGAAAAATAGAAACATTGCATCATAAGAATAAAAGAGCATGTATGATGGATGATATCTTGAATTGCTGAAAGATCTTCCATCAATGAAATGTTTACATGAAGGCACGGTGGACAAAGTAACTTTATTTAAAAAAAAAACCATTAACATTTATAAAGGCCTATGATTTCTATATTCTTAAATGTTACATGCCTTTTATAATTTTTAAACTTTATAAACATTTTATTATGTTTTGACTATTTACTTTTATATTAATAAGGGCAATTCGGTGTTTATGATTTCAACTGCGAATTCTTCTTAGTTTTAATATATATTTACTAATCTTGTCCATTCATTTAACTATACATTAGTTTATTTTAAATTCGAGTTGTTTTCAAACATTATTTATGTAACTTTGCCTTAGTACATTGGACAAAATATTTTATAAAATTATTTTTAATTTTAATAGTAAAAAACCTAAAAAAAATTGTATCCCAAATATTTGCAAAGATATAAAAATAAATTTGAGATTTTTGCTCATTTAAACTACTCCCAAATGATTTTCATGGTAAAGTGAGAATTCACATTTTGTTTACTAAACTATACTAAATACCAATTTCATCCAAAACCGTTAAAACATATTTGGCAAAAATTAATTTCCTCTCTTCTGGTCCTTGAGTAAACTACTCTTAATTTTAGTGCTAGGTATCTTAGTCAAAAAATCCTGGGGGGAACCTTACGAAAATCCAAGAAACCAAGTTGTAGCCCAATCAGTAAGTTTGTTTCGGCTCTAGGTAGAGATACACAGGCCTAAACGTAGACGGACAAACAAACAAACGTAACTGGTAAGCCACTTTTCTCGGGTTAAGAGGGTCACTATAATTGACTACTATGATTTAATTCTAGTGGGTTTATAATTTGGAATAATGAAAGCCACTTAGAACTATCTAATACAGTATTATATTTTCATATCACGTAAAATAATTTCTTATTTGAGTTTTTATTTATATAAATTAATAAAAAATAATATGGATTTGAGTATTTCACTGGTTCTCATATTCATTTGGAATAGTAAAATTATTAAAATCTTTTGTTTCTCTCTTAATTATTTTGATACATATAATGTAACAGAACTTATGTGCCCGATAATCTGCTCTGGTTTGTGTGATTGGAAGGCTGGGGATAAATCTTGTCTGAATATACTGAGAACAAATTACCTATATAGTCTTTCACTTTCCCTTACGCAAGTGAAGGAACACTTAACCTAAATTCACCTTCTTCCTCTTTAAAACATATAATAACGTGTGGTGAGACATGGTGAAAAAAATAAACAAAAGTAGCCCTAATTCAATGTATAATGTAGGCCTATACATATACTTAAGATAGTATTCAAACGCTAAACGTACTTTTAGAAACTAATAGTTATTTTGATAAATTATTCAAGGAATACAATACATATTATTCAAGGAACACAATATACATAAAAGATGGTCTTATTATAAGAGATGAGATAAATGTGTGAATATAAGGAAAAGTTAAAATAAGGATATAATAAATTGGGAAACTATGTAGTATTTAAGAGTTAATTATTTAGTTATTATAATAATTTGAAAATATATTATAAGTAGACAAGATATAAAAGAGGAACCCTTAAAACTACGACTAATTAAAAATGTTACAGAAAAGGTTAAAATACAAAAAACAAAATTCTAAGTAAAATTTTTGACAAAGGTAATCAGGGAATATGGAAAAAACTTGTTAATTATAAGCTAGAGAAAATAGAATATGTTATGATTTGAAACAGAGTAATTAATTAATTAGGATGTTGATTGATACAGAGTTAATAAATGACAGTGTATTGTTCCTTAGTGGTTATATTTCCTCTCCTTAGGTATGGATGCCATAGGGCCGGGTAACAAACGACATGTTTCGGCGTATTATGCCATCATCAGTTCTGAGGAAAACCAATGTGAGATTAGGAACAATAATATTGTAAGTTAAAAATCGAGAGATAAAGTCAAAAATATTATTTAGGGATTATAACTAAGAAAGGAAATAGGTTAACCTAAAAATTATTAATAAAAGGGTAAAATTAAAGATTATTATTGATGTGAGAATTAACTGTCAAGCTTACCTTTAAATTAAGGGGTTGGATGTTATCCCTTTTTTCAGACGTGAAAGAGTTTTAAGAAGAAAAAATTTTCTTAGAAGAAAAGATTTTTATAAACTAGAGCTCGAAAGAATAATCCCGATTGTTGTGTAACATAGAGATATAAAGAGATATATTAGGTAAGAATAAAGGTAGCGCTAGGTGCAATGTGGATAGACAGAAAAGGTAAATTGAAAATGAGAATGAAAAAATGAAAAATGAGAGAAAGTTTCAATCTTTATGATTTGGCTAGGAAAGGTTTTGATTATGAAGGTAGGGGCAGTAGGGAGACATGGTAGGAAAAGGTTAGGATTTATTAACTGGTAGAAGATATTTAATTGTGTTAATTAGGGTTTGGTTTCCAAACTTGGTTTGTTCATTGAGGATAGTGTTGTGATGAAGACTAGCATTATAGATATGTAGATTTTCAGCAATGTTAATTTTGTGACCTTTGGTGGAGGATAGGATAGGATACTACTTGTATATCAAAATATAATTATACATACGTAGTCCTCTTGTTCCCTTACGAAGTATGAAAGAAACTGTTCTTATAGCTCAAAAAAACAACCACATACTCTACCTTCATATATTTGTTTCATCACTCGATTCAAACTCATCTCAACATGACCAAACCAATGTTAGACTCTTCTTTCTCATTTACCTATTGGATTCCAATTCAAACCACAATTTTTAAATACCGCACCCATTCATTACTGAATCTGTCCATACAAGTTTTCCCACATACATTTCTTGGATATCTCATTCCAACCGCATTCACTTTGATCTTTTGTGTTTCTAAACAATAGTGGACATCACTATTTCCTTTTTTATTTATTTGTTCATATCAAATCATATGGCGTAAAAAATCAAAACAATCACTACTCAAATGAAAATTGCACTGTTCTTTGAGTTTAAATTTGTGAATGTTACAATTTAAAATAAAATTGTTAATGTTCACGCGCATTATGTGCTATGCACTATCAGTAGCGTACTCAGGGGAGGGGGCTTATTTGAGGAGGCTTGAGTCCTCTGTCGTAGTTTTGAGAACACCAAGATCTACGTAGATCTAATGAGAAAATAAAATGGGGAAGGTGGTATGACCAGTTAAACATTGTGAGCGAAGAAAATACCAAGTGCCACACATCCTTATGTTTATCCTCTCTATTAGTCCAAAATGATATTCTTGCAGTCTAGAAAGTGGCATAAGTACTGAAGATTGCTGTAGGTTTCTAATCCCCAGTTTCACACGTGGTTCCATCGAGGAGTTTCACGGTGGCTAGTCATTTACCTATTATAAATAATAGGTGATTTTTTTCACAGCAAGCCTATATGACGGTTAAGTCAATTTTAATATAGGTCTATTTATTTAGTATTTTGTTAGATTAGCACGTTTTAATAGTAAAGATATAAATGATCAAGTTAACAAATGTCAATTAAAAAACATTCCCAAAAAACTTGTAGGTATATATTAATGGTTTACAAAAATTTACCTCTGGCCGATGAGGGTAGCTCAATCCCCCCCTTATCACGGTCGAACGCTCTGACTTCGCAATCCAGAGTACGCTACTGTACACTATTTGTTATTAGCTATAAGGAACACGTAAATAAATCCAGCCCAGTTAAAGTTATGCTATGATTTTTTAATACTAAGCGCATACCAATAAACTACAAAGCATACTTTTTTATTCTAAATTACAAATACTTTTTTGCTTGTGTTTATTTTTTATTAATTTATCAACTATTGTGTTTTAAACTTGCATTATTGTTATTAATTATTATTATTATTATTATTACATAACTAGCTTAATATCCGTTCTTGGTACGGGATATTATGCTATTTATTTTTGGATGAAAATGAGGAATTTTTGTTTGAAGCTTTATGGCGTAGTTCGAGAAACACCGCGAGGAGGTGACCATGTATTAGTAGGGTTTCTGGCCCTTACGAATCAACTTGACCTACTTATTTTTGATTGGCCAGATTAGGTCACGTGACCCTCCTCCTGCTCTCTGATTGACTGCTATAAATAGCCTCCTTCTCCCACCCCCTGAACTCCTACCTGCCCACTCTTACCCCTCCCCTACATCCCCCCTCGCCAACAAACCCCGGACATGTTGGTTCTTGATGATTAATTATTGTTAATTAATTATTGTTAATTTATTATTGGCTAGGTTGAGGTGTTGGAGTTTTTACTCATTGATTGGATCGTTGTAGTTTATTTGGGGGGAGCATGAGGCCACGGTAAGAACCTCACGCTATGGCTGTCGGGGGTAGAATGAACATTGGTTCCTCCGTCACAAGGCTCTGTCCAGCACACCCCTCCCCCCTACACCCCCTCTCCAAGCACTCTCCTACCACCCTATCGCCTACCAACCCCGGACATGTTGGTTCTTGATGATTAATGATTGCTAATTGATTTTTGCTAATTGATTAATTATTGGCTAGGATAGAGGTGTTGGAGATTTTATTAATTGATTAGGGCGTTGTAATTTATTTAGAACCTCGCGCTATGGCTGTCTTATGTAGAATGAACATTTGTTCTTCCGTCGCTATGGACTGTCCCGGAACGAACCTCGCGCTATTGCTGTCGGTGGTAGAGTGTGATAAATGGTTCTCCCTGCTTTGAGACCTCCCTCCTGTCGCAACCCTGGCGCCAGTATGTCGGCCCGACAATACGAGTTGAGACAAGAATAGATATTGAGGTCATTGCCCCTGGCAACGGGTTTTCCCTGGCGTCAGCTTGACGGTTAGATAGGCCAAGAATATATCGTGAACTGGGTCAGTGTGTCGCAACCCCTTGGGTTTTCCCTGGCGCCAGTATGTCGGCCCGACAAGACGAGTTGAGACAAGAATAGATATTGAGGTAATTGCCCCTGGCAACGGGTTTTCCCTGGTGTCAGTTTGATGGAAAAACAAGCCAAGAATAGATCGTGAACTGGGTCAGTGTGTCGCAACCACTTGGGTTTTCCCTGGTGCCAGTATGTCAGCCCGACAAGATGAGTTGAGACAATAATAGATATTGAGGTCATTGACCCGGGCAATAGATTTTTTCTCTGGTGCCAGGTTGGCGGGTAGACAAGACAAGTCGAGACAAGAATAGATCGTGACCCTGTTCATCTTCTCGTACCATGTAGCGTCAAACGAGGGAGGGAGGGGGGTGGCTATAAAGAGGGGCGCCCACCTGGTTTTCTATTTATAAGCGTTGTAGAGCTATATCTACTTTTACAAAAAAAATCACAAGTTATACACTTATGAGGATCTTGAAATTATTTTGAATTAATATGTTGTTACGTTTTAAATATGAAACTATATACGCTGACATAATATATAACATTTACACTAAACAAATTAGTTACTTAAACAGCAACAAGAAAGTTAACGCTCGCAAAAATATTATGATATAATAATATATTTACTTTTACAAAAAAAATCAAAAGTAGTACAATTATAAAAATCTTAAATTATTTTGAATTAATATGTTGTTACGTTTTAAATATGAAACTATACCCGACTTACGACTTCTATGGTTTTCGATGACAGCTAGCAGAAGTTAGCAGATGGTATCAGTAGCGCCAACATTGTCTAAAATAAACTTTTGTCACATATTTGGAAATAATAATTATTTGCTAATTACTACTATTATTATAACTAAAAATATTATCAATCACCATTAACAATACTTCCCCAAAGATTACAGTATAATTTTACTTTCCATAATCAAATTTAAGAAAAAAAATTCTAATAATTTCATTTTAGTTTTTCTTTTAACTCTTGTGGTAATAACATGTTAAATAGAGCGAGAAATTTTACATTTATTGGTATTATATTCAGTTATTAATATTTTTATAGCTGCCCTCGTATATCTTTAACATACACAAATGGTTTGTAATAATAAAGAACAAAGAACATTCAAAAGTTTGTGAAATAATATAAAGTTTAAATCTTGTAAACAAAGAGTATTAATACCTTTGCCGCGTAACGGAAAACGGTCCTCTTTTTTCTACGTCATCAACCGGCACGTTTTATTCAGTGGCCATATTTGTTTTCAGCATACAAGGCCACTTTTAACGTTCTCTTGCTTTTAAAAATTAATTTGAATTAAACAGCAAAAGAAAACTTCAATATTAAGCAACTAACCAAACGGTTATTCTCATAACCAAACTCCAAGAACTTTAAAATACAGTATAACATTGAATTATCGTATAAAATAAATTTAATAAAACCATGTGCGTGAGTCAACAAGTTGAAGAACAATATTTTATAGTTGAGTATTATTGATTTGTATTTAGGCGTGTCTATTATACCCGTTAATAATTTTATTACAAATTTGAATAGTACAGTGTCTTTTTTAAATACTAATTCGGCTAGTTAGTAATCTGTGTGCTCTTTTGTGAATATTATTTCGGTGTGTGAGCGTGTTATCCTCAGTATATAAACGGTTTTTTGGTGATCTTTGAATAATTATTTATCTAATATAACCTTTAAGCGTGTGATAAATAAAATAGCGAGTGTTTCTCAGTGATCGATATACATTATTCGAAAATTTAAGTCTATCAAAACTATAAAATAAATCTTTTAACCCCAAGATTGTTTTGTTTTGCCCTCTAGGCTAAACCTCTAGTTTTAGAATTTTTATAGTAGGCCTATTCCAAAAAATTCTGTGAAGTGTAATAAAAATTACTTGTGAGTCTTTCACCAGTGTTGATTAAATAAATACCAGGCTAAGACTTCAAGTTATAAGTTATTGTTTTTTTATTAGAGACTTTGTTACAACTGTTTAAGAGTAGTGAATCTAAAATAGATTTTTGTTAATTCCATATTGTGTCCCACACAGCGACGTTGGTAAGTTGATTTGTTTATTAATTGTCTTTTTCAAAATCATGAATATAACAGTAATTTATCATAATTTTCATACAACTTAAGTATCAAGTTTTCTTTATAGTTTTTTAATTTCATTTTACTTTGTCCATGATTATGGTATTTTTATTCCGAAACCTGTTGAAAGAATATAAATCAACATCATTCTAATGTCTGATTATCACAAGGAGTAATGGGATTGAACCCAGATAAGGCTTAGATTTTATAAATAACCTTAAAATAAAAATTATTATATTTTTCATAAACGTTGTAACTAGAACATGTTCATTACTTTATTAAATCTTATTGGGAGATGCTAACACACTAATTCAATTTTATTACCTAATTTACAACCCTGTTAATCTTTAAACTTTGTTTCTGTCCTTAATTTGTTGTATCCAAGTTTTGTATATAAATTTTAATATTTTATATGTGTATTTTAGCCTTGTCGTCAAACCATGTTTTAATTCAGTTATGTTATATTACTTTATTAAAAAATATTATACATATGCCATTTTGCAGCTAATTAAAAGCAAAATAAAATCAAAATATTATACATATGCCATTTTGCAGCTCATTAAAAGCAAAATAAAATCAATCTTTTGAATATTAAAAGTCACTTAATTCATATACCAATTTTAAAAATATCTAACACATTATATTGAATAGCTATATATTTTGTAAAAGCTATTCTAGAGTTTTCTATCTAAGTTCTAAATTTATTACCACACCTTACTTTAAACTAATTTAGAAAGTTTTCTTATACATATTATTATTATTATTATTATTATTTATTATTATTATTATTATATTACCGCTTACTACTACACATTCGGGATGTACACACTTACGCTAATGTGTAATGATATGGTGATTGTGAGATGAAATGGAGGACCTACAGTTTAACGTGGGATCCGAACCATGGTGGAGGCCTGGCATTCCACTCATACACAAGTTGTGATTAATATCATCTTGTCAGAGGTGAAGGAAGGGTTTGGCAATCAGATAAATTTGTGCCGGGACAGAGGAATGAACCCCGGACCCCAGCACAGAAGTTTGACAATTTAAACCTAGACCGTCAGTTCACCAATATATTGTAATACTGTTAAAAAGGTGTATGACTGTTTTTTTCTTCTATGTGTAGTAATAGACATTCAGATTTTTCACATTCATAATGTTGTTAATAATATTAATATTAACAAAAAAAAAAGTTTATTCTTTTTTATTAAAAATTATTTATTCATTACATTAAAAACTAATACGGGATTAAATGCTAATTTTTTTTAAAATTTATATTCTTGAAAAAAAATTAATTAATACTAGGCCTTACATCAACATATCAGCTCAATAATATATAGAAAATAAATAAAACAGTCATATAGGTTTCTTGGATAGATCTAAAATTTAACTGTCAGAAGTGACAGCTGTTAAACACATGTTTTTGCAGATCATATGGTTCGGCGGAGGGATATATAATTTGGTCTAGTAACTTTTCATAGCTGTCAGCTGTCAGCTGTGAACTGTCAGTCAGCACCAAAGAAGTCATGTGGGACCTATATATATGCTGACATAATATATAACATTTACACTAAACAAATTAGTTACTTAAACAGCAACAAGAAAGTTAACGCTCGCAAAAATATTATGATATAATAATATATTTACTTTTACAAAAAAAATCAAAAGTAGTACAATTATAAAAATCTTGAAATTATTTTAAATTAATATGTCGTTACGTATTAAATATGAAACTATAAACGCTGACATAATATATAACATTTATACTAAACAAATTAGTTACTTAAACAGCAACAAGAAATTTAACGTTCGCAAAAATATTATGATATAATAATATATTTACTTTTACAAAAAAAAATCACAAGTAATACACATATGAGGATCTTGAAATTATTTTAAATTAATATGTTGTTACGTTTTAAATATCAAACTATATACGCTGACATAATATATAACATTTACACTAAACAAATTAGTTACTTAAACAGCAACAAGAAATTTAATGTCCGCAAAAATATGTTGATATAATAATATATTTACTTTTACAAAAAAAAATCACTAGTATTACACTTATGAGGATATTGAAATTATTTTAAATTAATATGTTGTTAAAAATCTTGATCGAATCCCAGTTTCCATAAAGCATAATACCATGTGATTTTATCAAATTTAACGTCACACATTGTGTCCAAGTGACAGATAAAGTCTGCTACAAAATGTGACATTCCACAGCTGGAAGGGCCTCTTATTATGCCTGAAAATGAATGTTTCAAATTGTCCATAATGTTTGAGACAGAGCTTAAAAGATATATGAGCTTGTATTTATAGGATAGGAGGGAGGTGTGGATGTAGACGTTAAAACACAAACATAACAGTTTTACAATATTTATTTAAATAATGAAAAAGTATACACACAGTGTAAAGTATACTGTGAATATGTGCATATATATTTATTAGCATAAACATAACTTTTTTACACTATTTATATACACACAGTAAAACGTATAATGTGAATATTTACAATATTTATTTACACACAGTGAAAAGTATACCGTGAATATTTACAATATAGGGGGGAATAGAGACCTAGGTACTAAATATGATATATACATAGAGATGGTTTTCAATTAAAAAAAATAAATATAATATATATATATATAAATATATATATATATATATATATATATTATATACACAAACAGTTTAATATATTTGATTAGATTTAAAAAAATATATATACAAACACTTTATTATATTTAACAATATTTAAAATAAATATATATATACAAAGAGTTGACTAGAATTAAAATATATACAAACAATTAATTGACTAGAAAAAAATCAGGTAGGCGGAGGATTGTACTGGCAAATAAAAAATATATAAAAAAGTAACCCGGGTACATAAAATAAATTTAAAAAATATGCTTGTTTTCATCCAGAAAAAAAATATGAAAAAAAATCTCAAATCTTTGAAAAATGGTATGTCAGTGCAAATGTCTAGAGGGAAAGAAAACAAAAGATGATTATTCAGCCCGTCTAGATGATCACCTTTTAGTCGTGGCGAGTGCGTTTACAAGGACTTTGATACCGAAACGGTAACGTATTAAAATCATCGGTTATCCGACGTTTGGTGTACACGGGACGGTAGACTTTAGTCTGCGAAACGGTACATACAGTCGCAAGACCCTTTCTTACAATTTTGTGTGGTATTTTTATGTATCTTTCCGCAGCCTGTTCGGTGACCATCGCCTTCAAAACGTCAAAATTAACGTCGTTCCGGTTGCCATAGTTTATGGTGATCCCGGTAACCTTGCAACCGTTTTTGTTTTGACAGGATCTCCACCAACACAAACTCGGTACGCGTAATTCTTGGTACCGTCAGATACAAAGGCGCTAATGTAGTTTCCCGGACCGTAATCTGAAACTTTTCCTTGTCGGGAGTCACATTTACTTTACTTCTCTGGTCACTTATAACCATGACTAGACTAGTCGACATCCTTGGAGTGCTCGATGGCTCCAGCCCAGCATCAAGCTTGTTTCCAAGCGGGCAGGACATTTGTGTTAGGAACATTATATATAATGGTAACTATATTTATAAGCTTAACCCAGGCAATATGATATAATCCTTAAGAAATATATTCATTTAATTAGATGATATAATTTAACATGTCAAGGAACCTTATCAAGAAAAAGATTTGAACATTCTGTTAAACTAACTTTTTATCCTTCATATAGAGGAATTTTGGTGAAATTTCTTAAATATAGATAAAAAATTGTCCCTATTTCCTACATCCTTGGTTGCATAGTTAGAGGAATTGTGAAAGCCCTTAACGGCCAGTGAGTTAAGTAGCCTCTGCTTCGGTGGCCGCAATATCTAACGCGCTACTCTCGCAATTGACTTGACTGCTGATAAAGGAATAACGGGGCTCGATCCCAGGCGGGTGGACTGAAGGTTGATTTTCCTAAATAGTTCTCCACTCCCACTCCACAAAAATCGGGTGCAGTTCCTCTAAATTCAACCTTACTCATCCCTAAACACACTAGCGTAGTTAATATATATTCGTATAACTCGAACTGTTAGTAACTCTCTAGTATAACGCGGTACTAAAAAATTAAAATTTGTAGCACTAAATATACATGCTAGATTTTAAAATTATCTGTTTAAAAAACAATATTTTTTAGTGTCTCATATTGCCGGTTACTAATTTTACATAATATTTTAAAACTTTTTGACAAATTTCAAGTTTTAATAAAGACCACTAAGAAATTTTTACTTAATGATTTTAACTCTTTCTTCATGAAAAAGCGAGTATATTTTCTCTAAATTATACCCTCCTCATCTCTAATCTAATAATTTAAAAGTAAAATTGTTCATACGTGTAGAACGGCGCTCACAGTCCTTTAATGTTGCATCCAGCGTTGCAGAATTAATTGAGACTGTTAAATTCGTGATATACTTTTATAAGGTTATCATTATCTCGAGTTATTCTCACTTACATTCTTACTTTAGCAAACCCTACAAAAATATGTCAAGTAGTGTGAGGTTAAGGGTTGGGGAAAAAAATACTTGAGTATAAACAAGGACAAGTGTGTATTGAATTAATTATTCTGTCACTTAGCCGACTAGATGACAACTAGATGATATCAAAGTTTGTCGAGCAGTTGGTCCTCTTGTGTCAACCACTTGGTTGTCTATCACTTTCTACTCGGCACCATACAAACTGCTAGACAAGCTCATGTATACGCATTCACGGTAGGAATACTCTTGAAAGATCTTTTTTCATACCAATATCCATCTATATATAGATTTCTATTAAGGAAAAAGGCCTTTCATAAAACAATTCCTACGCTGAACAGACTTTAGGAGTAGGAAGTGATAGACAACCAAGGTCGGATGACACGAGAGAACAAATCTGTAAATGACCAATTGCTAGACACCTAGAAACGACATGGACCAGGTGATCGACACGAGCTGGATCATGTGATAGACAAGATATTTCAAAACTAACAAAGTTATAACATGGTAGTAGTGGTTGGAATGACAGTTCTGGACCACTTTCTCCCATAAGGTTAACATTTATCCAGGTGACCTGGTGGTCTAGGGGTAAGGTGTCAAACTTCTGTACTGGGGTCCGAGGTTCAATCCTTGGTCCCAGCACAGATTTATCTGATTGCCAAACCCTTCCTTCACCTCTGACAATACGTGTATTAACCACAACTTGTGAATGTGTGGAGTGCTAGGCTTCCACCGTGGTTCGGATCTCACGTTAAACTGTAGGTCCTCCATAATTTCACAATCACCCTACCATTTCACATTAGCGTAAGTGCGTATAAGCCGAACGGGAAGTAAGACTCGGAGCTAATAATAATAATAATAATAATATTGATCCAACACATTGAATGGGGTGGATCACTTTCTCCTCTAACCTAACCTAACCTAACCTTAACAGGCTCTTAATTATACAAGAGTACCTTATGTCCCTGTATTTGTCATTCTGCCCCTTGTAGCCCCCTCTTCCCTTGAGTCTAGAGTCCAGCCTCCATCCCGTACTCTCCTTGCAGCCTTCATCCCTTTCTCTTACCATGCCCACCAATCGCTCCTCTCCCCTCCTCCCAGTCTCCTACTCCCCAGCCTTGATCTGCACATCTTCCAGTCCCCATCCTGTGCTCTTACCTCCTTCCAGCCATACGACTTCCTGTATCCATCCTGAGCAAGAGATAGTCTGGCTCGATCATGGCCGTGTTGATCACATCCAGCTTCAATCCTTCCTCTTACCAACCACCCCGCTTACCAGCCAGTCTTTAAAACTTGACAGCTTAGATATTGTGTCTTAAACGATGTATCCATCATCATACCACCCACTTCTTGATACCTGATGGCTTAGATCTTGTACCTTAAACAATATATCCTTCCTGCATACCACCCATCCCTCAAAATATTCTGAAACGGTTTGAAACAGTAATAAATAAATATGCATCATTCTCCACCCGACACCTTAAACATCGAGATCATTCATCGGGGTTCGATCCCAATCGGTTGTCTGAAGGTGGATTTTCATAAATGGTTTTCCACTCTCACTCCACAAAAAACCGGGTGCAGTTCCTCTAAACTCAACCTTACTCATCCCTAAACACATTAGTGTAGTTAGTATATAGGCGTATAACGCGAACGCGTAGTAACTCTCTAGTAGGTATAACGCGGTGCTAATAATTAAAAATACGTAGCACTAGATATACAGGCTAGATCTTAAAATTATCTCTTTGAAAAACAAAAAATCCTTTTTACTGTCGCTTATTGACGGTTACTATTTTTACATACTATTTTAAAACTGTTGTCAAATTTCAAATTTTAATAAAGGCCACTAAGGAATTTTTACTCAATGGTTTTCAACTCTTTCTTCATGAAAAGTGGGCATATTTTCTGTAAATTATACCCTTCTCACCTTTAATATATTAACATAAAAATAAGTAGTTCACACGTGTGGACCAGAGCTCACTCTTCTTTAATGTTGCAGCCAGCGTTGCAGAATTAATTGCGAATGTTCAATTCATGATATTATTTTATAATCATCATTATTTGGATTTATTCTCACCTACATTTTTATTTTAGCAGACCCTACAAAAATATGTCAAGAAGTATGAGGTTAAGCTGATGGGTTGGAAGAAAAAATTATTTAGTGTAAACAAGGACAAGCGTGTATTTAATTAACTGTTCTGTCACTTAGCCCACTCTTAACTGGATGATATCAAAGTTGTTGTGACACTTTTGTATTGGGAATCAGTGGCGTGCGGTGACTTTTCTCAAAGAGGACTAGGTTTGAAGACACTTTAATTGTGGAGTTAAAGAGGAATACTCTTCATATAATGTACAATAGCAAATTTACTTTTACAGGTCATAGGGTAGGCAATTTATCTCCCTCCAACAGGTCACAATATTTAGACATGGAATAAACAAACAAATACATAAATAATAAATAAATAAACCAAAACATGGAAAAAAATAAACAAATAAATAACTAAACAATTAAATTTAAAATTAATAGTTGAATCTTACCTTTATTGGTATATTAGTGCAATCCTTCTCTCACCTTTCTGAATGAATTTGTCAATAACAGCGTCGTAGAATGATTTTTGACTCTACAGTTAATATAGCAATCCTTTTTAAACTGACAACAGAGAAAGTGTGGAGAGCCTATTCTCACATTGGGTGTTACGCACAGTTGTCTTAATACGTTTCAAACAATAGAAGGTGCGCTCAACAGTGGATGTGCTTACTGATATTGTTGATATCAAACAACACAATTTATATGTTTCTTGAACGCTTTTGATTTGCTAAGTCTGTTTCTTCCAGGAACCTCATAATTTCAGTCACAGTCTTATCTGAAAAGTCTGATAGTCTTAAACTGACACTAATTCACTCCGAAAAATTTCTAAAATTGAAAAGACTACCATCGCTTGACTTAAGTGACAAAAATAAACTTTCAGGAAATCGAGATTTTTGTGGTGCGAGCTATATTTGTAAAAACTTTTATTTGTGTAGATAATTATTCCAAGTATACTTTTCATGGTATGAAATAAATTTGTATACACTTTTATTTGTATGTAAATAAATATTCCAAGTATACTTTAGTTGGTATGAGTGAGATATATTTGTATAAATTTTGATTTGTGTAAATAAATATTAAAATTATACTTTTAATGTTGCGAGATATATTTGTAAAGCTTTTATTTGTGTGAATAAATATTATAAATATACTTTAATGTGGTGCGAGCATATTTGTAAAAAATTGTATTTGTGTAAATAAATATTCGAAGTATACTTTTCATGGCATGAGCCATATTTTTAAAACTTTTATTTTTGTGTAAGTAAATAAATATTCCAAGTATACTATTCATGGTGTGAGATATATTTGTAAATAAAGATTACAAGTATACTTTTCAGGATGTGAGATATATTTGTAAAAACTTTTATTTGTGTAAATAAATATTCCTTGTATACTTTTCATGGTTGTAAAAACTTTTATTTGTGTAAATAAATATTACATGTTTACTTTTCATGGTACGAGCAACTTTTATTTGTGTGAATAAATAATATAAAAATCGTTATGTTTGTGCTTTAACGTTTACACCCTCCATCACTCCTATCCTATATATACAAGTTCATTTAGCTTATAAGCTCAGCCTCAAGCATTATGGACAAGTTGAAACATCTATTTTCGACCATCATATGGCTTAGAAAGTCACATTTTGTAGCTGAATTTATCCGTCACTTGGACACAATGTGTGACGTTAAATTTGATAAAATCACTTGGTATTATGCTTTATGGCAAGCGAGATTCAAACTAGACGGGTCAAGTCCCCACGTCATTTCTGTAAGGGTTTGCCGGAAATGGATGACACCTGTAATGACTCTCCACAGCTGATTATCCTGGACGACCTGATGCGTGAAGCCAACGAAGTGGTCATCGATCTTTTCACCAAAGGATGCCACCATCAAAATATTAGCGTTATGTACCGTACACAAAATATATTCCACCAGGGCAAGAGCTAATGAGATCTTTCCTTAAACTCACATTATATCGTGCTTTTTAAAAATCCCCGGGTTAAAGCTCAGATTCAACACTTTGCATGTCAAGATTGACCTGAAAAACCCCGAGTTTTAAAAGAGGCTTACACTGATGCTTCAAGTACTCCCCACGGGTATATATTGTTAGATTTCAAGCAAGGTACACCCAAATGGTTCCGATTTAGAACCAGCACAAATGTCGGGTGCTGCGTGTACCCACTACGCAAAAGCTATAAAAATATCGACACATCACTATTACAGATCATTTCATAACCATGAGTCACAAAGTGCTGAAGCAAGCCCCTATGCTGAGTGTGATGCACGCATGAACCCGCAGAAACGAGCCGCCTGTTGAAAACGGCAGACAAGAAACTGATTGACTATTTGAGAGTGTGACTACCACACTTTAAAAGGTTGGGTGCCGTTGAAAAATGTACAGAAGACAAAGTTACGTGCTCAGAAGCAGGTGTTGCGCAAGCTGGTCAAACGAGGAGAGTGCTGAAAGAAGAAGAAAAAATAACTACTCGTTCATAAAGGAGGAGCGTTCCTGCCCTTACCTTTAGTACCATTATTTAGTGGTGTCCTCGGTTCCTTATTCAACAAGTATATAATGGAACACACAAAAAATATGATATTGGTGTCTCCGAAATATTACATCGTTAGAGCAACACCACCAACGAGTGTCATCGGCCACAAATCTAGTGTTCTCCAAGCTGGACAAGGAAATGGAAAAAAATCTTCGCTTCAAAACTTGACAAGTATAAATGGACTTTATACCAACAAGTGTTACAGCGCTATCTGCACTTTAGCCAATACCCTCCCCACCTAAAATACCACCACCACAACAACCTTGAAGTGTCTGTACTTCCCATCCCTAAATATTATACCCGTACAGGCACGTAAAAAACCTTAACTTTTACTAGAACATAATTTTCCCGAGGCGGTGTCTCTTGGGACTAAAAACGGGGATGTGAGTATTCACTATACGCCTCTCCGTGGATCCAATATTGTGGATTTAGTCAACGATCTGGTCAGAACAAGAAGATAGACAGAGCCATCGGGGTTGCGTGAGTTTTTCACGATGCTTAAAAAAATAAACGTCTTGAAAGAATTTATTGAAAATCCAAAACGTTTGGCGCCCATTAGAGATCCGACGCACGTACCCCATCCATTTACACTGTCGCAATGCCCTAAGATGAAAAACTGAAAACGGTGGACGAAAACGGGTGGCTGCCGTTCCGAGCTTAATGGACCGTTTAGCTGACATCTACTACGACCCTGCTCATCCTGCAGGGTTTTCAGGGGCGGCGTCGCTCATAAAGCGTCCAAGAAAGATCCCGAAAAGTAATAGAATGGCTTCGTGAGCAGGACGCTTGTACTCTACAAAAACTAGTGATAAAAAGTTTCCACGCAACAAGTACGTGATGTCAAACATTGAAGATCTCTGGCAAGTCGATTTCAACGATATGCGAAGCCTTGGAAAATACAACGATGGTTCCGTGTACTTGCTCACCATCATCGACGCATTTAGCAAGATATACTGGGCGAGGACAATTCCATCCAAGACTGGGAGCGTCGGTAGAGTCGTCTTTCGGGACATTTTCAATTAAATTGGCCGTAAACCTCTAATTTATAGACGGACAAGGGAACAGAGTTCACGGCACGTCAACTCCGGAAATTTCTCAATCAAGAAAGCGTGTATTACTACACCAATCATAATCCGGACGTGAAGGCAAGTATCGTGGAACGATTCAATACAACTCTGAAAGGGCGGATGTGGCAATACTTTACCAAAAATTACAAGTATCGGTATGTGGACGTCCTCCAAGATTTTGTTGACGCTTACAACAGCACAAAACATTCCAGTATCAAGATGGCGCTTGCCAACGTTTCAGAAACATATGTGCTTCAAGTCAGAAATAATCTGTACGGCAAACGGTGTCCATAGTCGAATATTAAGCCAAAAATCAAAGTCGGGGACATGTTGCGGATTAGCAAATCCAAAATGATGTTTGAAAAGGACAACAAAAGCAATTGGAGCGAAGAAATTTTCAAAGTCAGCAGTGTCGTGTTGCGACAACCAATCTCTACAGGGGGACCGATCTTGATGGCGAGGAAATGGAGGGGACGTTTTACGAACTCAAATTGCAACCGTACGTCTTTCCGATAGTTTCAAATTTGATAAAATACTAAGTGTCAAGGGTAAAGGTGGCAGAAAGAAAGTGTATGGGCAGTGGAAAGGTTACCCTGCCAAGTTTAATTCTTGGATTCCTGCCAGTCACGTCAGCGCCCTAACATGAAGGACCAGTTTTACATCACTTTGACGAGCGACAGCTTTATGGGATATTTCCTGAAAAATACCCTCGCTAATTTCACCACTTAACTACCCTAACGTCTTACACTTGACGGGCAGTGGGAAGTCGCACTTGCCGAATTCCAATATCCGGACCGTACACGAGGGCCAAAATATATGATGGTACAACTAGGTGGACGCTAACGGCGCAGAACAAATATTAAAGGATCACATCCCTTCTGGAAACTATAGCATATTCAGTTCAAAGCCCTAAACGAAGCAGAGGCGTTTAAAGGGGATTCCGGAGTTGTATTCAAGTACACATACACCCCCCCTCAAAAAAAATTGGACATTGTTACTTCTTCACCAAATATACAGCTGCTGCCCTATCAAGTCAACCAAATCTACAGATCGGTTTCGATCATCATATTAGTCTGATCCAAGTCCAAAAGTCACCGTACGCCACCAACATTCAACTAGGCTTGCCCTCGCAAATGTACATCTACACGTATATCGTCAATCCTCAGCCCGTGGGTGATATTGTGGCACCGCTTTTACGTATCGTCGGTATCAACAACGCAAACTATCTCTATGGCACACATAAGACAGTTAGCTATGATCCTTTGCACTACATGCCCATACTTATAAGGGAAATTGAAAGCCTGTAAATCAATTTAAGAACAGACACTGGTGAACCAGTACCATTCGAGTTTGGAAAAGCGTGCGTGAAACTTCATTTTCAACGCTGCTCAACACGAATTGTCCCTACCAAAGATACTACGTCAATCAGGCTGGAACAGGAATATATTCAATCTACAACGGTGTTCCCTATCAATGCGGGAACGGAATAGAAATTTTTTCAGTGGTATTTACAAGAGCGTCGTACCGTTGCTAAGAAGAGGCGCTAAAGCCATTGTAACACAAGCGCTTCATACGAGTATCGACGTGCTCTCCGACGTTGCCAATCAACGTCTTCCTTTCAAAGAGGCCTACGGCAGGGTGTCGGCGAGGCTAGATCAAAGCTGAAACGCATGGTGGAGCAGAAGATCAACACACTAATAACTGACTCAGGCTATAAAGGGCGTCGTAAGAAGCCCCGACGTCAGTTTTATGTCGTTGCCCGACGTAAAATGTCAAGAAAGAAGTGATAGATATTTTCATTTGAAATATCATTTCTACACCACCAGTCCTGCGAGTGTGCCAGCAGTGAACTCGATCTATTTTCCATCCCACCCACGCAAACCTTCTTGAAGTGGACAATGGCTCCATTACAAACCTGTCTCTTCTTTCACCGATGATTCGTCTATCGAATTTACCGTTACCGGTCAAGGCGAGTTCTATATCGATCTTTCTCAGACTATGCTCAATCTCAGAGCGGCCATCATGAAACCCAACAGTGGAGCTTTCACATAGTTGAATCAACAACTGGTTGCATTCGCTATTCATACAGATGGATGTGATTTTTAAACCAAAAACAAGTCTCACCACCTAGCAACACGTATGCTTATAAATCGTACATTGAGACGCTGCTCAATTTCAACAGTGAATCCAAAGAAATATATTTGACTTGCGGTCTGTGGTTCGCAGAAAGCTCCAGAACCTTAGAGTGGACTAACGCTGGCAACAAGGATTTGAGGCCCGTAACAGTCTCACTGCAAAAATTAAGACGGTGGATCTTTTGGGATATCTACACGGTGACGTGTTTAACCAAGAGTAATACCTTTTGAACGGCACTGAGCTCAGAATCAAGTTGGTATCTTCGAGAGACGGGCTTACTCTTATGGCCGTCTCTGAGCTCCCTCACTTTAAGGTTACATCGCTGAAGCCCACCTTCTAGTGCAATGTGTAAGTGTTGCACCTTTCATAGTGTTAGTACATGCCAAGGCATTAAACGTCAGTGACGCGAAGTATCCCATTACCCGCGTGGAAGTAAAAACACTTACTATTCTTACGGCTGTGCAAGGGAAATAAATGGACGTGTTCACTGGACAGTCACACAAACGATGCAATTTGGGATTTGTATCAAATGCAGGGTTCAATGGAGACGTCACCAAGAACACGTTCAAATTCCAAACCTATCACATGAACCATTTCTCGGTGTACGTGGATGGGAACAAGTGCCGTCGAAACCGCTACAACCTGATTTTTCAAACAGCAACTATATCATGTCCTACCACACATCGTTTTCTGGAACCGGCATCCATTTAATGAAAGAAGGTAGCGGCATCACATAGGAAACCTTACCTAAGTGATATCATTTCATAGCTTTCGATCTCACAAATAATTTCTCCGCCCACATGACGTCGCATTGGAATTGGACGAGGCATGGCTCTCTGAGCATCGAAGTGAGCTTCACCAGAGCTCTCACCGAAACCATCAACTGTATCGTGTACAGGGAGTTTGCCAACATCTTTCACATCGACAAGATAGAAAAGACGTCACCGATTATGGGATTTAATATAAGCGACTTCCTGCCCCTTACACTCGTTATTTAAATCATGGAAGTCATTATGGATTTCCAGTGCTTCATCGACGACAGCAAAGAGTTTATCGTCAAGGAACTGAGTGTTTTATCTGATGCGGTACATTACCTCAACATTGGGTGTTAAAACCCCCATATGCTATCGAGGAACTTTCAGCAACCACTAAAAAGCAAGCCGACTTTATCATCAACAAACTGCACGGTATTCACTGTGATAGTAGTGATATGGATTACAGCCTGCTCGAATTCCTCATCTCCCGTGCCATAATGCGTGCAGAAGCCGTCTACGTCAAGGGGGCAGAAAAGAAAAGTTTCTAGTCAAATACACGCCTAAGCCTGTCGTAGATCTGTACGACAGAGGTTGTTCATCTTTGAAAACACTTAAATTTGGCCGCACCATGTGCAGGGCCCACATAGTTCTGTATGGAATTTCTCTTCGGCCTCCATCGTTTGGGGACTTTGAGATTGGATGATTGAAGATGGACACGCACACCATAAGGCGTGCACTAAAAACAAACCCATGGTTCCATCCTGTACGGTTGGGTGTTTACCCTGCTGATCAACTACCCGCAATAATGGCTCAACCTTCCGCTCTCGTCATCAACACTGATCCACACTACAAGCCTGGGACGCATTGGGTCGCCATTTATCGACAAGAATGGCGTGGGAGAATATTTTGACAGTTATGGTTTTCCACATCGTATAGTTCACATCTGGCATTTATACGCAAAAACACTTCCCGCATGACTCATGGCACGCTACAACTTCAAAGCATAGCCTCGGACGTTTGCGGCCATTAATGTCTTATGTACCTTCTCTATTGCGCCCAGAACATTCTGATGAAAACTTTACTATCTCTATTTTCGTCCACCAATCATACAGGCAACGACTCTAAGGTGGTGAAATATTACAACATATTTTTCAAGAATGTAGGGTCCTGCCACCCCTCAAGGGGCTGCGTCCAATAAGCGTACGCCTATAAAAGGGACGTCCCGACGGCGTGCCGGCCATAGCCGTGACAGTCGTCAAAGCGATCAAACATCATGGAAGGCCAAGACCTTTGCACCCACAAAGCAAAGCCGGCGAAGTCGCTCGCCATCACCAGTATTTTCAACACTATTTCCTTTGGACGAAGTCGACACCAATCGAGTCATCGTCGGGATGAGCGTCAAGAACAACTTTACGCCCTATGCCCAGCTAGAATAATGTGGAGGGAACTGTGATGTGTTTAGCCGTACAGAGTGGCAAGAACTGGGCAGCTACAAGTTAGTCATAGCAAAGTTTTTCAGCAACACACAACCTCCTTTAGAATATTAGTCTTACTAATCAGGAAATCTCTCTGAGACCGCATGTACGATGACCGTATGGTTGTCATCAGCTAGAAACAAGACGCAGGACTCAAACGGGTTGCCTATATAGAACCTATCTGGATACGTATTTGTGATGTGTGGGACCTCATCGACGTCACCGTCAACCACCGGGATATGTGGTCGACACCTGTCGCACGCTATTGCAACGATTTGATCGACACACTTGTCTTGGATGTATGCGACACTCTAATAGAATCAGCGGATGTCATCAACCTAGAACAGTCTACGATGGAAATGCACATCAGAAACCTGGATCTTATCAGTGCTACCGACTATACACGTCAAGTCGTCGGTTTGGACTATTACATGCTGGATTGTGAACTAAACACAATTTTACAAACGCATCTAAGAAACATGGTAGAAAAACATATTAACAAATATATGCGTCATTCCTGTACAAGTGTATAATATATATTATGTATGTATTAGACTTTAATGAATGTCTGTAAGATCTTTAATGTATGTCTGTAAGATCTTTAATGTAGTCTGTAAATCTTTATGTATGTCTATAAAACCTTTGATGTATAATAAATATAGGTTTTGTAATATCGTGTTTTTTATTCACGCCAAACCTGTCTGTCCCTTACACGTAGATACATGTTTTTACTTGTTGAGCTGGCAAACTGGCACCAAACATGAACAGGGTCAATGAACTCTTGTACTAGATCACGGTCTCAAGGTCACGATCTATTCTTGCCTCGAATTGTCTTGTCTAGCCGCCAAATGGCACCACATTCATCAGGGAAAAACCCATTGCGACATCATTAGGGTTGTGATCTATTTCTGTCTCGACTTGTCTTGTCGAGCCGCCAAACTGGCGCCAGGTAAGAATTACTGGGAAAAAACGCATTACCACATAGGGTAGGGGGAGGTGTTGTGACACCGGGAAAACCCATTACCACATTAGAGGTGGGGAGGGGTTACGACACATGTCTTAAAAGTGGGGGAGTGAGGAGAACTAAAAGGGGTCTCACGGCTGGGAACCATTTCTTACACTCTACGCTAAGCGGTCTTCGGGAAAAGTTCGTGTTACCTCCCTTGGGGAAGTGAAAGGAGGCGAACAGCTGTCAGCTGATCATTGGTTGCATTCTACGCTACGCTGCCATCAGTAGAGATTGTGCTCCGTGCCGATGCCACGGGAGGATCACCCGACACCATGGACTTCACGCCAATAAGCTCCCACACAAATAAAAAAAAGTAACTCCAACAACCGTCCCAGCCCTACCCAGACCTAAAAAATAATGAGCACTCATAAAAAAGCAATGAGCATATATAAATAACCAATGAGCACAAATAAAAATCAAATGAGACAAGAATAAACAAGTTTGGAACACTGGAAAGGGGGTCAAAGTGAAGGGGAGGGAAACACCAACAGCCAATCAGAGTGTGAGAGGGCGTGGTCACGTGACCAAAACCGACCAATCAGAATTTGTTTTCATGGGGCCCACAATCTACTAGCTACTTCAAATAATTATAAATTTATGAACATTTTTGTTTAATGAGTGTGACCCTGAGATATAGAGTGCTAGCAAATAAGTGGGACCCTGGGATATGTGTGCTAGCAAATTTAAATTTGACAGTCGTTTAAGAGGACAACTCCAAATAGCCAAATAAGTCTTAACAATGGAAATTTCTAAATGATAGTTAGAAAAATGTGCTAAATATTTGGTGACCTGGTGGTCTAGGGGTAAGGTGTCGACTTCTATGCTGGCGGCCGGGGTTCAATGTGAACTCCTTTTTATTTGAAATAAAATTAGGGTTGTGTAAGATAAAAGTATTTTATTTGGGTGGAAAGAAAAATATTAATTTTTTACTTTATGGTTTAATGCGTCAAATGTTCAACTATTAACACTGATATTATTAACGATGTAAAATTATGCTAGTTAATTCAGATTAATTTTATTGATACTGTTAAAAACACATTATTTTATTTAAAAAAACTTTAACATAAGATACAGTAAAATAGTTTCCTGATGTTGTAGACATTGTTTATATTAAATGTGTTTTCTAGTACTTTGACTTAAAGGGCTATTTGCGCTTGGGACCTCACAAGTTAATTATAATTTGTGTGTTGTTGTCATGGCACTGAACAGAATTCCAACGCAAGTGTCTCCAAACACGTCCATCTTTATTAACAGGCTGGGATTCTGAACTCTGGTAAACTGCTCAGCAGCTATTATTCTTTATCACTTCAGTTTGTTTTGCTGGAAACTTTTAGTTTTTTAAAATAAAATGCCAAGAAAATGTTCCCAATTGTTTTGAAACAACAGGAATCACAGTTCCAGTAATTCTTCAGGATGTGTAAATGTTTTAAAATTTTCCCTTGGTGAAGAATTTAAACCAAAATTGATTAAAATATTCCAAGATAGCAATAGTCGCTGTCAAATATCAATATATCCCTCTTTTTTCTTGCTACATATTAATAGAATTATTGTTCATTTCATCTTGTTCTTGCTACATATTAGAATTATTAATTTCTCCTTGTTCTTGCTACATACTAATATAACTATTGTTCATTTCTCCTTGTTCTTGCTACATACTAAATAACTATGTATTTGAATCTTAATATAACTATTGTTCATTTCTCCTTGTTCTTGCTACATTCTACTAGAATAATTGTTCATTTCTCCTTGTTCTTGCTACATTCTACTAGAATAATTGTTCATTTCTCCTTGTTCTTGCTACATTCTACTAGAATAATTGTTCATTTCTCCTTATTCTTGCTACATTCTACTAGAATAATTGTTCATTTCTCCTTGTTCTTGCTACATTCTACTAGAACTATTGTTCATCTTTCCTTGTTGAGAGAGTCCGTCAACACTGGAGTTTGCTAGCGTCACCACTCAGTGACAAAAGCACTTTCAAATGTGCATTTGTTAAACCTCTTTGTGAGGTCGGATTAAGTGGGTCACTACATGAACCTAGCTTTGTGGGAGCCGGCCAATTGATTCTATAGTTAAACCTTGTTTAAAATGAGTTATTTAATGCCCCTTGATGGCACCTAGTGATACCCGTGTTTAAGGACTCAGCACCAAAACACAGTCATATTAACCTGGATCTGGTGTATACCTTGTTTGTGCACATGACAATGAATCAAAATAAAAAAATAAATGTTTTATTAAATATATACAGCAGCTACTATGATCCAGTCTCAATCAATTATAGTTCATGTTTGTTACTACAATCAATTACCGACATAAATAACATCAGAAAGCTACAAAAAAATGTTCAAATATGGTATTCACTTTAGAAAAGCACAAGAATAGAAATACACATGGGTAATAATTTGTTAAAAGAGTAAGTGAAACTGGCGTCAGAATAAGGCAAATATTATATACTCACAAATGCTTCAATTGTTAATTTTCTGTACATCAATTAGGGGTCTGTGGGCACAAGAATTCAGAGTTTGACCTCGAGCCTCAAATTGAACTCTGTACCTTTAATTATAGACTTGAAAAAGTTGAGTTTTTTGTATGAAGCTATTTCTGCTCTGTATTGTGTGTAGTAGTACTGAGAAAATACCTTGGAAGCGTGATTGAGGAGAAAGGTGGAAGTAAGAGGATTTAATGACAATACGACAGCAGGGAAAGTTGTTTTATAGGTGCATAATAAACCTGTTATGGAGAAGAGAAGTGCCCTTTAAGTGTAAGGAAGTGTTGTACAGGGCGTATTTTGACCCATTGTCACATAAAGAGTAGAAACATGGACATTGAATGTAAGAGTGGAGGCCATGGGAATGAAGTTTGTGAGGAGCAAGTTAGCTGTTCCAAGGACAAACAAGATTAAGAATGAAGTTATCCGGTTAGGAGTTGGGGTACAGGGAGTATATAAGATAGTGGAGGAAGCAAGACTGAGATGGTATGGGCACATAGTGAGGATGGAAAAATGAGAGGATGGCAAAGAATATGTTGGAAATTAAGTATGTGGGAGAAAGACTGCAAGGGAGGCCAATAAAGAGATGGGAGGAACAGATAACAAAAAGTGTTCAAGTGAGAGGAGAAGAATGGTGGATGTATAGAGGAAGATGGAGGCATTTAACTAAACTGATCCGGCCACAGGCTGGAAACAGTTGATGATGATGATGAATGTGTGTGTAGAGGTTAGTAAGGAAAAGGTTTAGAAGTGAACGCTGAAAAGACTAAATTTTGATCAGAGAGAGTGTAGACAGTAATTTACAGGGTGGCTACAAAACATATTTTATAAAATTTCCTGACTTTTCTAGGTTTTCCAGGCAACATTTTTCAATTTTCCCTAACTACTTTTTTTCCAGTTTTAATGGTGGATGATGACTTTTTTAATATGTGATCAATAATAAATAAAACAAAAGTTTGTATCTACTAAAAACATGGTTTTATAAGTTATTACAAAAATTAAAATGTTATTTTATTTAGGTATTATTAACTTTAGTTTTAGTGTTTAGTTGCGAAATTAATGGGATATTTTGGACATATTTTCTAATTCCCCGACTTTTCCTAATTTTTAGTTAAATTCCCTTACATTTCCCTGTTTTCCCTGTTTGTAGCCACCATGATTTAGAGATTACTGCTAACAACATGTCATTTGAAAGGGTTAGTGAATTTAAATATTTAGGAACAATTTTAAGTATCAATTAACGATATTAGATTTGAAATTAGGATATGAACACAATTTGGAAATACAGGCTATTACTTGGTCAGTGAGTTGTTGACATCTCGCCTGCTGTCCAGGAATGTAAAACTCGGAATATAAAACACAATAATTTTACCGGTTGCTCTCTATGGTTGTTAAAGATGGTCTCTTACCTTACATGACAAAAACAATTTAGGATGTCCAAAATAAAGGTGCTTAGGACGATACTTTGTTAAAAAAAGGGATGAAGCTACTGGGTAGTTGAGATTACGTAATGATTATTTACATACTCTGTATTCATCACAAGACATTGTTAGGATAATCAAGTCTTGTAAATTATGATGGACAGGACATGCTGTGTGAATGGGAGAATCTAGAATAGTGTTCTGGATATTGACTGTTAAACCCAATGGGAAGATCTAAATGTACATGGGAGGATAACGTTAGAATGGACCTGAAAGAGATAGGGTGTAATGAGGTGGACTGGACAGAACTAGCTCAAGATAGGTACATTTGGAGCACTATTGTAAGTAGGGCAATGAGTTGTCAAGTTCCTGAAGCCTTAGAGTAGGTGTGTGTGTATATAATAATAATATTTAGCACCGCGTCTTACTACCCATTCGGGATATACGCTTTAAGTACTAATTACGCTAATGGATTAGGAATTGGGAAGGTTGAATTAGAGGAAGTGAACCCGCATTTGCGTGGAGGGAGAGTGGAAAACCATTTAGGAAAAACCACCCCCAGTTCACCCGACCGAGATACGAACCTCGATCTCCCCGTCCTCGGCGGTCGAGCTCAACACGACAGGCGCATTACCCAACTACGCCACTGAGGCGGGTTGTGTGTGTGTATGTTGGATGGATTGTTTACTCTTCCCTCTACTTGTTTGGATAATGGCTGTGAAATATGCAGATGATATGTCTTTTCACTGTAAATATATTGATGCTTTCTGATTTAAAAGATTTTTATTTTATTTTAAGTATACAAGTTTCACTTACTTGGAAATGTTTTGACTTGAGGGAAAAAACAAACAAAAAAACTTAAGCTCACAGACCCCTATCAAATATACCTGAATAGTGAAATAGAATCTAATATCTCAGCAACACTCTCGCCGAGATGACCTGAGGCAGCCCGAGTGCAAGTCTCTCGGGTTCGTGTCAGAGTCAAAGGCCGAGAGACACGAGTGCACTGCCACACTCTCGTCCAGTCAATGTGCAATTAAAACTCGGCATGTTAACACTTGGTGCATCATCGGATTTTACTCATTCAAAATAACGACTGCACGGCAGGTGAAGTTGAAAGTAGCTCTCATCTTCACTGGGCTCGTACAATCTCGCTGAGAGTGTGGATGAGGTATTAATTGTTCATTCCAAGCTACAATTAGTTACAAAGGTAATATTATCTTCATTAGGGCTATTCATTTCATTAAAGAAACAAATAAGTATCTACAAAAAACAGTTTCACCTCACGCAATATTCATTTTACAATCAAACTTGTGAAATAACAATTTAAAAAGTTATAATTAATACACAAAGTCTTTACAATATTTGACAAAACCATAGCAATGTTTGCATATTTATACTAAATCTATAGAGCAATTTCAACCTGGAAACAAGACCCATAGACTTGAGGAAACTTAAGTTGACTAACTTAATTACAGGATAAATTATGTTTAGTATTCCAAATATAGAATAAATCCAACATATTTATTTTATACTCTAGATCAGCGTTTTTCAAACAGTGTGATGCGGGAGTTTGAGAGAAGATAAAAGAGAACGAGAAAAAGTTGATGAAATAAAAATAAATTGTTTTTAAATTCAAGATTAACATTATTTTAAAAACGACACAATTATTATAATTTTAGCTATTGAACTTTTAAACACAATATCAATACTAATTATTTAATAATAAAATCAATCCTTAAAGAACTGACAGTGTGCCTTTACAGTGTTAGCGCCTTAATCTATGTGACATGAGGTTATAACGGTTGAAAAGCACTGCTCTAGATTAACTACACAGGAAAATGAGCTAGTCAAATATATATAAAAGAATCTGTAAAAAGTTTTAAATATAATGTAAAAACTTTGTTGTGTGAAATTTTGTTTTAACAAACCACCTTTTGTAAACTCTATTCGATGAAGCATATAATAAATTAATACATTGAAATGATGAGTTAATACTAAATACAAGTTAATTTACTATAGTTAATAATTGGCAAGAGTAGTTACTAATTAGATATATTATTTAAACTTTGAGCATAAATAGTTACATACTATTTTCTTAGGATTACTAAAAATAAGTATTTTACAACATTTATTTACAAATGGATAGCATTTTAAAATAATTTCAGTACGGAGTATTATGTGTCAATAACACACACAAAAAATAATAATTCATTTTCATAAATTGTTGTACTGAAACTTTAAAATTAATTAGCTCAATATGTTGACTTTTAGAAACAAATGAAGAATACAATTGATTTCCATACCTTAATCTGAGTTACTAAAGCTTATTCAATCTTTGCACATGAAAATCATAAGTTTTAGAGTTGTCACTTAGGCAGATAGTGCAAGTGCCAATGAAATAATATAATTTCATAGTGACAGGGTTAACAGTAATAGATAACTTTTTAAAGTAATAAAATTACCTTTTTAGCATAATTACACTTTACCTATACAAAATGTTATGTCTGAGTTAATACTGCAATGTCAAACTACAATCAAACAGCCATTCAAGATGTACAAGTTATAACTTAATGTTCAGGAACTCCAGTTCACAACTATTTCAGACTGACATTATAAAAGGCATAATTGATTTTAATTAGCACCGTGTCTTACTACCTGTTCAGGTAATATATGCATATATACTAACTACACTAATTAGTTAGGGATAAGGAAGGTTGAATTTTGAGGAAGTGTATCCATATTTGCAAGCAAAGAGAGTGAAAAACCATTTAAAAACAAAGTCAACCTCATCTCAGTACACCTGGCGAAGATCTCCCTGTCATCGGCAGCGAGGGTAGCGTCTTAGACTATGTAACCAGTGAAGCATGTTTAGAAGGTACCTTAGTGAGTTATTAATATAGAGATGTAATCAAATAAAAACATACAAATTAAATGTGTTACTAAATTGTTCAATGAAAAGTTTAAAAAGGTTTTTTTTAGTGTTGTCGCTTAATTTTCTATAAAATAAAAAGGTGTCCACCTGCCCCCCAACCAGCCCACTATTTTACCTAAAGACCAACATTTTTAATTTTAATAATCTTCGCCTTCCCCTATATTATCATCTGACTTTGATGTACCTGAAAAATTACACAGGTTTAAAAACAATAACTAGGGGCATGCAAAATTCGCATTTGCGATAAAACAAATTTTTACACAAATTCTACTGTTTTCATGCGAATAACATGAATTTAAGCTTTTTTTTCTAAATGCACATAGTTTCTTTTTAATTTGGCAAATACCACATCATGCAACATGATTTTCATGCAGTAACACTGGTGATAGCACTGTACCAGGGCTGCTGTTTATGTAAATAATATCTGTTTTTACTCATTTTATAGATATAATATGGATCACAAGATAAATGAGTGTTTTCAGGATAATAAATCTTTTTTTTTTTAATAAATAACGATTTTTACTTTTACGCATTATGATTCCTAAATTTCGATAAATCGATTCTTTGTTTACTGCCTTCAAAATAGTTTACGCTAGGTTCAAGCAGGGACATTACTAAATACGGACCTTGCTACAGGCTGTCATGTTTGGCCAAAATTATATCATCTTAATTTTTATTCCCTTCTCTTTATTTGATAGTAGTTTAGTCTTCTATGACAACATGTTTCGGTGTTATTCTTGTTTGGTCTAAACCTAAGTTTATAATCAATTATTTCAACATTGCTATTTGTACGACACGAAGGTAATGATGTTGTGATATCGAGTTTGATATTACTAAGCGTGAAATATTTATTTATATTTGATTTTTCTCCGAATATGTTAAAGATAGTTAAATACACAATATGAACGGAAATTGTAGACCATTTTATCCTAGTTTTTTTTTTTAGCAAATACTAATTCGACTCATATTTATGTAAATAATAACATCACTTTCCACTTATAATATCACCGCTTTTTGAGAAAAAACCCACCACTTTTCCCCTAAAAATAACCTCGCCTTTTGCAGTCTCTAACAATAACATACCTAAGTCAGCACTTCTCAATTATAGTATACTCCAAACCAGTCGTGTCCTAACTGAAAAATCCCCATTAGAAATGTACAAATGTATCTATAATATAACTATTAAGGCTCTGTGAGGACTCGGGATTTCAAGCTTTGAGCCGAGCTTGATATCGAAAGTTTTGTAGAATCGTCATTTGTAAGCTTATTCTTGATGTATGTATAAATAAATTTTTAAACACAATGGTAAGTATAGGTTATTTAATTTATATCATATCGGCTGTTTAACTTATAAATCTTATAGTAACTTAACAAATTGATAAAATTAATATCAAATTTCACATTAATAATGTAAAGAGTTCTAAAACTAATTTTGAAAGATAGATTAATTCAATTCTATTATCCATTGTGAATTATTATCGATTGAAGTTGCATTCCATGACAAGATAATGGAAATACAAATAGCTAGGTAGATCACTAAATACTTGAATAATCATCATATTTTTAATATTTTACATAGTACCGTTCTTAAATTATAATGGAATTGGAACTGGAAAATTAATTATGCACAATTATAACATTAAGGACTAATTCACAAAAAATGGAACATTCCAAATTTCTGATTGCTTGTGATTTTTACCTTTTTTTAGGGTAATAAAGCTATGGAGGTTTATTTTGAAGACATATTAGCTCATTAAAACATCAATTTAATGAATAATTTTTTTTCTTAATTATTATTGTAACTGTAACGTCTTTAAAGACATGAGTGTTGAAACCATTTTGATTATTTTTATATTGTATTTTTTTAGAGTTGGGTTGAATCCACCATTTTACGAATTCAAATCTCCAATTTATCTTTGAATCTTGATTCCGATCCAAATCTTGGAATAATTATAACATAAAAGGAAATATAAATATAATAAAATAATAGATAATACAAATATTAACTAAATGTTAACATTTTTTCTTATTACAAAATTCATATATTCAGTTAAGTGTTTAATTACTGGTCTTAGGGATGTGCCATCGAAAGAAAAGTATCGAAAAAAATAAATATCGGTATCAAAATTTTAATCTGAAAAAATGTTTTTTTTTATCTAGTAATAATAATTTTAACTTTTGCATCTTAATTGTATTTTTATATTTATTTTATTTAACATTGAAAATTATAATGGTTTTTAATACTTTGAAACAAATTTTAAAAGATGCTTTTTCGTTATCCAACTTCTTAAAAAACTTCCATAATTTATGTCTGGGACGTGTCATTTCTTAACTTCATTCGTCGTTTATATACTCTAACAAGAGAGATTATTAACTATTGACAAACAATAGAAGAATGTATGTCCTGACCGGCTTCATCTGCTTAAACAATGCACATAAACTTTTCATTGTTTTTTTGTGGGCACCCTTAAGAGTTTAATGAGCAGTACAAAAGATTATTTTATTTAGTTTGTGAAGACCGGGCTCATTGATAAAGGAAGGGGTAGTAGACTGATCACATCTCGCCCCTGTCAGGCGTCAAGAAGGATGTATTGATAAAGATGAAAGAACAGCTATGAATAATGAAGAGCTAAAAGAGATTGAATGCTAGAGTTTCTTCCTGCTTGTCAGTCAGAAAATGAGTGACAATTGAGATACAGTGGCATTTGTTCTTCCTACATAGACCACCCTAGTAAACTTTTAATTCTAGCATGAGTGAAGATAACAAAAAAATCATTGTTTCTTCCAATACCGGAGTGTGAGTAATAATATCAGTAAATACAGTGAGTAAAAATACTAATATCGAAAGGAAAATATCGATACTTTTTTTAATCCCTAACTGGTTTGTTAAGTTCAACCTATACTAATTACTATAATTGGTTCTGAACCACCAATAAGCAGTATTAGAGGGCCAAAACAAATTTCACTTGTCAAATTTACTGTGTTATTTTTTCTCTTTTCAAATATTTAAGTTATGAATCAGAAATTTTCTCGAATCATCGAATATAAAATATCCTTAAGGATTCGAGCTCGATTCAAACTGTTATAAACGATGTTGGCAACATTGACATATGTCAAAGTTTGTGCCAAGCTGGTTCCCTGAATGGCCACACAGGAAAAGAAAGACCACCGAATGCAAGTCTGTCAGGACCTGCTGAACCTCCACAAGGCTGAAGGTGACCGTTTCCTGGACTCATCATCAGTTACAAGACGTGATGTAAACACTTTGTATGAGCCAGAATCAAAATTACAGTCCACGGAGAGGCAACATGCGAATTTCCCAACAAGGAAAAAGTTCAAGACTCTGCCATCACTGTGTAAAGTTATGTGCATTGTCTTATGAATAGGAAAGGGGTGATTTTCTGGAACCTGGACAAACCCCAACTCCATCCTCTACGTAGCGACTCTGACGAATTTCTAAAGTCAGGCCTGATAAAAAATAACATTTAACTTAAAAGCATGATAACGTCAGGCCCCACATCAGTTTGAAGACCATGGACTGTCCTACCACACCCACCGTAAAGTACGGATTTGGTGACTTTCGACTTCAATTTGTTCAGCACGATGAAAGATGGACTACGTGGGCAATATTTTCCCAACAGTGACACCATCATTGTAGCTGTGAAAAAGTTGGTCGTTTCCACTGGTGCATATCTTTACAAGCACGGCCTGCAAACTCTTGTAAATTGCTGGCGAAAATGTATAGCCAGTATTGGGGACTCGATGTAAAAATATTGTTTTGTATCTGGCAACTTGTTTTATTTAATTGTGTTATTATGCTATCTGTATATGCTTTAGTCTTTGTGTACCGCCCTGAATGTTACAAATGTAAGAATCGACGAAGGAGGAAAAGTGAACTGTGATGTTTGGCATAATAAGCTCTTACACCCACAAAGTAGTGAATTCACTTTATATAGTTTATTAAAGAAATAAGAAATAATAAGAAAAAAGGTTACCCCAATAAGATTTGAACATGCAACCTTGGGTATAAAAATTTGTTTTAAAATATAAAGTTATTTAATGTACTGTACAAACCCCTGGTTTATCCTGTTAGGTAGAAAACTTTGAATGGTTTCACCACTATGGTGAAGCTTTTGAATTTCGAACATAACTTTTCGGGGTAAATTGAATGTACCTTCTGAATCAACTCATTATATTAGCACATAAATAATAAACTAATTCATTTATAGAATAGAACCAAAACCTAGCTAATTATTCATCACTGAAAAAGCAGGGGGTAGTTGGAGGGGGGAGTGGGTGGGTGGGGGTGTTGAGGAGTGAAAATTTCACAAACAAATCTATCTTGACCACGCTAGGAATTGAATCTGGGACTCTTTAAGATCAATCAAAAGGCAGATACACTACTGATTTAAAGGGTGGAACAAACAATTCTTGTAATTAAACAGCTACACCATGGGAGCAAGGAAAGCGAATGCTTAAAGAATAACATATACTAATGAAAGTGATTCTATTTCACACATAAGCTGTAATACTTCTTATTGGTGGCTCAGAACCAACTATTTATTATAGACTGAACAAGCCCCAGAACAGTACTTAAACACTTAAGCGAATGCATTTTATTTGGTGGAAGGTATAGGAAAGGTGGAGAGAAACATATAAAAGGGACGAACACAATAAGCGAAAAGGTGTTTTCCTTATAAAGATAGGATTAACTGAATGTATTAATGTTATAATGAATTAATTCTAAAAAAGGATGTTTACATTTAGTTAATATTTGTATTTTATATTATATTTTATTTATGTTTCCATGTCATAAATTTTCCCCAAGATTCAAATTCGTAAAATAGTGTATTCAAGTCCTCTCTAAACTTTATCATGTAAGGCAAAATAAAAATTTAGAGATTTTCTGTATTTCATAATTCTTGAACCCAAATGCTAATTATTTGATCATTAGCTAGTACTAACAGACACTTTAATACATACTAAATAACCTGTATTTTATATAGAGTAGCACTCAATATGGCGATGCCACCAGTAGCTCTGTAGTCAACTTGTCACATCCAAATCACCAAGTGTCTTTTATTTTCTTCCATGTATTTATTAAAATTGTGGCGAACTTTTTATCGAAGATGTTGGCAGATTTGTAGATTCTGCTACTTTCTTCAACTTGGACAATAAATTAGCACCAACCTGTTTCCTGAAAATTACATATCGTATCAAGGATATTTTATGAATTTGTCTGGCTCCAGATGAACTCTTATATTGAGCTAATGGAGTTTTACGTTATGTCAAATGGAATGGTTAGATGTTATACAACACATGTAAAGAATGATTGGCCAATATTTTAATGAAACTGTGTGAGCACTTTAGTAAAAAATTTATGTACAACTCATTTATTCCTAAAAGTAAAATGTAACTTGCATAGCAAAATGTTTGAAACTACAATAGTAAAAAAATACTTTTGTGAGAAGACAATAAAACAGAGTATCAAATTAACTAATCCAATTGCCTGAGTTTATCACATATTTAGGATCAAAACATTTAGACAACCCACAAATAGGTACAAAACACTACATTAATAACAATAATGATCTTAAGTGTTATAAATAAGGGCGAGTCTTATGACACCTGGATAAATATTAATCTGGCTGATAAATATTTCTATCTGGTTGATAATTTAAAATGTGTCTTATGACCGCCAGATAGCTTTTATCTGCCATATAAATTGTATTTATCCATCTCATTTTTATCAGAATGTTTGAGTACCTGATAACTTTTATCTGAAAGTTAAAATGGGTGCGTTGTTTTTCATGAGGTTTCTTCTTTCAGAATCTGTTTTAAGGTTAAAATCTTGGCTCTTGTGTTTAGTAGGCACATGCCTAGGCTCTAACTATACATAAAGTTAGAACATTTAATTCACACATCTATAAAAATTAACAAGCTATTTGTAAAGCTCTAGTTGTATAAGAACAAATTATTTAAATGTGAGTAATATAAATGAAATTGTGTAAAAATTGAACAAAGGTATGAGGCCAAATCCTTTGTACAGGTTACATTATTATTATTAGCACCGCGTCTTACTACCCGTTCGGGTTATACGCACTTACGCTAATATGTAATGGTAGGGTGATTGTGAGATGAAATGAAGGACCTACAGTTTAACGTGAATCCGAACCACGGTGGAGACTGGCATTCCTCACATTCACAATACAGGTTACAATAGTAGCTAAAACGCGATACACCAAGTTTATATACTGGGTAGCTAGCAAAACAACTTGACATTTTGAAAGTAGCTTCCATACTCAGAGAGTTAGGCAGCCTATGTCCTAAGATTTTTCCTACATTTTTTTATGGCAAAAATTGTTATGGGGAGCTATTGTAGCTATTAAAAGAGTATTCATTAAAACATTAAGCTTTGTGCCGAAACAAAAGATAATGTTCACACAGTTAGAGCGTACCATTTATGTAGAAATTCAAAGAATAATTATACCGCAAGAACTAGTTTATTATCAAATTGATACATTTTAAGCATAGCAAGGGTGAATATTTTTGTCAACAGCAACATAGAATAAAATAATGATAACAGGATCTAGGAGCTCCTTAAACTGAGTTGGATACAGAATCTAGGATTAACATATCACTCAATCTTTGGCGAGTGATTAAATGTTCATTGTTCTGTCTTATTTCAACACTCCCCCTCACTCGTCAGAATCGTTGTCCATGTCCAGGAGCACATACTAGTTGACTATGCCTGAGAGAGGCCAATGCCTCGGTGAGAACATCAGCTTCCAAAGTCTCCTCTGGCTTGTACCTTTTCACTAATGAAGTGTTCTCTAATGCTGACATGGTTGGACTTTGAGCTTATGATATTATTAGTCAAACTTTGTGCAGACAAATTGTCATTAAGTATTTCAATTGACTGGTGAGGCACACCCATTTCATGTAATAACTGTTTTAAGTGTATTGCTTCTTTTACTGCCTCTGTCAATGACATATATTCTGCTTCCATTGTAGAAAGAGCCACAGTTCTCTGTTTTCTTGATTCCCAGCTGATGGAAGTCGCTGCAAGCTGGAAACAGTATCCTGAATAAGATCTTCTATCTTCTCCAGTTGCCCAATCAGCATCTGCCATCCCAATAAGTGGTTTACTAGTGTTCTTGAAAACCAGTGCAATATTTTTGGTTCCCTTTAAGTAGCAAAAGACTCTTTTGGCAGTCAGCTAATGCTCTTTCCCAAAACAGGTGTTGTAATGACTTAAGAAGCTGACTGTGTGACTTATGTCTGGCCTAGTAGCCACACACAGATACATGAGTGAACCAATAAGGTTTTGATAGGGATATTTTTAATATTTCCAGGATTCTTCTGTAACTTCATGCCACATACCTTTGGAGTTGAAACAGGCTTACAGTCACTCATGCTGTATTATTTGAGAAGTTCTTCAATGTATCAGGTTTGCGATGCTGAAATATACCATCCTTGTGGCAGAACTCGATATCTAAACAATAATGTAGTTCTCCAAGGTTTCACATTTCAAAGGATTTCGTTAGTTCCTGTTTTAAATCATTCAGATGTTCTGATTTATTGATGCCACTATAATGTCATCTTGTGAAGGAACGAAACCCAATTGCTTTAGCTTCAAGTCCAATCTTTTAAACCATTGCCTACCGGCTTGTTTTAAGACATAAATAGCTCTTTTAAGTAGGAATACTTTGTCCTTAACTGATTTTCAAAGCTTTTCTAGCATCGTCTTAGCTTTGAGAAATATAAAATGGACTTTGTTGTGGCTTTCTTCCATCATTATGTCACATAAAAATGTTTTGAACATGTCTGGTTTTTGCATTAAGATTCTTTCTTCAAGTTCACCATTGAGGAAGGCAGCCGAAATATCAATTTGAGTAACTCTCATGTCTTGATTAAGTGCCACTCCAAGAAGAACTCTAATTGAGCTCAGTTTAGCGACAGGAGCATAGGTTTCAACAAAGTCAATTCCCAAGCGCTGAGCAAAACATTTTGCAACAAGACGAGCTTTCCTTCTCTCTAGCTCCCCATTGGCTTTATATTTATATTTTAATACCATTCTGCTACCCATCACATTGTCACCGTCTTATCAATCTACAATTTCCCAAGTTTAATTTTTAAAGTGAGATTTTATTTCCTTTCATAGCTTTTTGCCATGCTTCTCCATCACCTCCTTCTAATGCAGATTTAACATCACAATAGACTGAAAAATCATAATCTGAATTCTAAATTGTAAGTTTCCTGTTACATTTTGGCCTTGAATGTACTTGGTCTTCAGCTGGATCTTGCTCTTCTTGGTCTGAGAGTTCTACAAGGTCTTGAACTGGAACAGGTGGAGCTGGAAGAGTTGTTTCATCAATATTTTCTTCATTATTAACTTCTTTGTTGATCTCATTAGGTTGAGCATTCATTACTATATCGTTGTCTCCTCTTCTCTCCTATGAGTCGTAGAATTATTTGTTCAAAACCCTGACATCTCTTGTGATTTTGATTTTTCTTTCATTGGGCATCTATATTATATAAGCTTTCAAAATTTCAGAATATCTGACAAAAATTCCTTCATCTGCCCTGGAAGAAAACTTTCCTCTGCCAACTTTTGTGTCCAAAACGAAGGTTTTGTTGCCAAATACATGAAGATGTCGAACCGATGGAACTCTTCCTACTCTTCCTACTCCTTCCGAAAAGGTGTTTCGCCTTTGAGGGTCCTTGATAGAGACCTATTACACAGGCAGTTTGCTGCGTGAATTGCCTCAGCCCAAAATGATGGGTTCAAGACCCCAATTTTGAAACTTGGAAAATACTCTCTAGCGAGCAAACTCGCAAATCGCAGGCTGTACCAAAACAGAGCTAATTTTTAAAGATTTCTACTGTCATTTTTGAAAATAACTTGAACAATCCTTGTTCTTTGATTTTTAAAAAAAAAATTTTTTTAAAAAAAAGCATCCTCCGAGGTCACACTATCATTTTTGCTTATGGCTTCAAACTCTTCAATTATTTTGGATTTTTAAGTCCTCTGGGGTAGGCAAGCTATCCTGGACTCAATTGCTACCCTAAAATTTTCAAAGGATTTAGATAAGCTATAAAGCATCATTATGCTTAAAATATTGGGATTTATACTGATTTCCAACTCTTCAAGGCTTTCAATAGCATCAGTGAATTTATTTAAATGATTATGAATGTCGTCCCCTTCATTCATTTTCTGAAGGATCAATTGTTTCAATAAAGTGGCTTTTCTAGCAGGACCTTTACTTTTTTGATAACGTATCCCACACATCTTTTGAAAACTTACAATTCTTAATATGTCTAAGTTCACTGGGTGATATTAGTAAGGTTAAGATCTGACATTGCATTGAGATCTTGTTCCTTCCATTTCATTATGTCGTCATTATTTTTCTTGACCAAAAACATATTTCCATAACCCACTTCTTATCAACACTGCTTGTGCTTGAAGCTTCCATGTAACCTAGTTATCTTTTTTAAGTGGCACAATACAATAGCTTACAAAATTCACGATGAAGGAAAAAACAACTTATTTTTTAACTAGCAGCGCGAACTAGAACACTTTCACAATCAAGGAGCACAACTTAATACTTTCATTTAAACTACAATAGCTCACGACAATTTTAGAATCAGTTACTTAATTTATTTTGACTATATCGCAAGAACTAGTTTATTATTTTAAGCATAGCAACGGCGAATATTTTTGTCAACAGCAACATAGAACAAAACAATGATGACGGGATCTAGGATCTCCTTAAACTGAGTTGGATACAGGATCTAGGATTAACCTATCAGAATAAGGTTCACACAAGTCTTTGGCGAGTGATTAAATGTTCATTGTTCTGTCTTATTTCAACAATTGATCTTAGTGGCTTTAGTAACACTTTCACCCACAAGCCCCTCTTGTCAATTTCTCAGTAGCTTCACATCAATGTAGTATTTCACACTCCGAGTCAGTGTGGTAGAGTTATTTCTATAGTATCTTAATACTTGAATAAAACACAAGGGGTTATTTTAACATGAATAGATAAAGGGAGAAAGATAACCCCATGTACAATAAAATAAAGTCATTCCTAGCAAAGGGTATCAACAAATTTCGCCAGCAAACAGGTTTTAGTCTATTATTTGAGTCTTGGTTGTTAATAGTCACTAAATTATACACAATCCTGAGCTAACTATGACAATCACAAACAAGTTATGCAATTAATAAGTTAAAATAAATCAAATCTTTGAAACTAAATAGGTACTACCCAGTAAATAAACTGAATGAACAAACAAATCCAAACCATTGGCAACAATATTTATACTTAAGAATGATCAAAATAGAAGTTTAAAGAAGTAATATAAATTATTACAGAAACAGGTTGGAAAAAAAAAAAGAACATTCCATTTCACCAAAGAGAATAAATAAAAGGATATACTCTGTTTCAAAAAAATATTAAATATAGAGCATCATAATTTTCCAAATATAATAATGGCCGCCAGATGTTTATTTTGTTATGTCGCTGTTAGATAGGTGCTAATTTATTCTTTGATCTCTCTTTAGCTATGTATTGTACGTTTAGGAATATTGAGGGACTCTCCTTTTCCCAACATCTGATTTTTTAATAACAAAGTTTCAAGCTTTTATTGTTTTGTGGGGAGGTCCAACTAAGCACATTTTTTTTTTTCCATACTGATAAGTAGATTTTTATAATAGTTTTGTAGATGTGCCAAGTTACTCACATTCCTATTTTGAAATTTTAATATATGGTTATCTTTTATAGTTATTTATGTGCTAAATTTCAATTTGCAGCCACATCTAAAATAGTGTTATATATGTTAGTTATATACATTTTAAGCTCTTCCGTTTCCTGGGTTTTAATTTTGAAATTCCATAAATTCAAACATAATTTGGCTATCCACGAGGGTCTATTTGTTTACTTACATGCCAAATTTAAAGCTTCAACCCCCCTACCCCCACCTCCACCCCCTCAAAACGTTTTTCCCATTAGGTTTATAAATTTCAGAATTTTTAAACCATCATGGCTGTTTGAGGTGGTCCTTATATCCCCTGACAAATGAAAATCTTCTATAACTGTGAGGCGTAGTTTGTTCTTTTAGTTTTGGAATTTTTAAAAGCCCAGTTCACCAGCCTCCTTTTAAAACTATCAAATATCGAAAACATATTTGGTTATTTGAAGTAATCCCTCTAAATTCATGACAAATTTAATTTTCTTAAGCATTTTATAACTTATTCATCACTCTCACTCTTACCCCCCACCCCCTTCCCTTTTTCCTTGAGTCAAACTTTCAAGATTACAAATTGTATTATATCTGGAAGAAGGTATAGGAAAAGTGGATAGAAACATATAAAAGAGGGACAAACACAATATGGCCTTTACAATGTAAAGAAGAACATAGTTCACACTTTACACTGCTGCCAATGGATAAAGAGGCTGCTTCTTGGAGAAAATCAATCGTTACCACCCAATCCCCCGACCTAGGTTTCATTCTATCGGAACTATCAAGAGGGAGTGTGAAACACGCAATGTAACTTCCTAAAAGAGAAAACCAAAAAACAAAAGTGAGAAAAAGGAAAATGGTAAAGAATGATAGGACACATAGATAGGAACATGTAAAAGGTATAACAATAAAGGACAAACACAGGAAAAGGACATTTGATGCGAAATTTATAATGATATAACTCAATAAGGAAAACCCCTTTTCGCTTTATGAGGTAATTGTATTATATTTGGAAGAAAGTATAGGAAATTTCAGACTTTTCATTACTTTACTTACGATATGATACTGAAAAGTAGTTATTTCTATTAGTTATGTAAATGTTTAATCCACCCTCTACTTTTTTTCCCCAGCTCAAGATATTGTAAATTTTAAGTTTAATTAGTTATCTGGATTTTCTCTCTCTTATTTGTCAGCCAAATTGAAAAAACCCTTTCTGTCGCACAGTGGCTGTTCCCCCTCCCCTCACACACGCTATGCCACTGGAAGAAGGTACAGGAAATGTGGATAGAAAGAACATAGTTCACATTTTAGATTGTTGTCAGCATCGTTACTGCTGATCTGTATTTTGTTCAAGAGACAGCCATTACCTCTTTGTCCAATGGCAGCAATGTAAAGTATGAACCGTGTTCTTTTCACTGTAAAAGTCTTATTTTGTTCGTCTCTTTTACATGTATCTATTCACCTTTCCTGTACCTTCTTACAAATATAATATAAGAAGTAATCTAAATGACGTTTAAATTGAGTTGATTTATGCTTGATGGGGAAATACAGTATATCTGATGCTGATTCACAACCCTTGTCTAAGAAGGGATAAGACATGTTTGAATAAGCGTGCTTAATTTTTCAGTTAAATGTCACAAATTAACAGATATTCTAGTGTTTTTGTTATATTATGACAAAATTTCCTATTTTCCTGGACATGAAAAGTTCCCTGTTCTTTATGTTGGTGGCAATCCTGATCCATGCACTAAATGTATTATTTGATGTTTTCACTTATTGACATACAATTTATCTATGTTTACAGAAGAAATCAATGAAACATTAAAACGAATCATACATAAAATCACCTTGCAGGAAAGCTATCTATGAAGAGTGGTGATGTCATCGGGAAATCATGTTACCCAAGGGGTACCACTCCTCTGTCTCTGAAGTGAGGTCGATAGCCTCCAGAGGCAGCACAATGCAGCCAAGGAACTCGTTCTCTTGCAAGGAGTCGTGGTTCCATACAGTGGCCTGTAAGTGACGGTGTTGCACAATCTCTAGGGGCATGCGATACTCCAGCTGTACATCAGAATAAACAAATTATACTAGGATACATCACTATTATGGCAACTAAGAGTAGTGCAAACTAAATAACCAATGATACTCGAGGAATATATGAGAGTTAGTTCAGGGTGGCTACAAAACTTTTACTATAACATTCCCTGACTTTTCCAGGTTTTCAACACTACTATTAAAAAAATATTCCAACTTAAACTTTTTTTTTTGCAGTTTTTCTTTGTGAATAACAATCCTAACAGCTACTAAACATCAACATTATTAAAAAAAGAATTTACAGTACTGTAATTATTGTTTGTTCATTAAAATTATCATATCTAAACTACGCACTTTGTTAACATTGAGAAACAAAATCTCTTACTTTTATTTAAATGTTCAGGTGCAGAATTAGTTGAGTTTAAATTCCTCGACTTTCCCTTCTTTTTGATTAAATTTCTCGACATTTCCCTAACATCAAACAACTCCTGATTTTTCCAGGTTTTCCCCCTTTGTCTGTGGCTACCAAATAGATGACTCGAGCATTAAATTGGTTTTATTTGATATATGTTGATGGTATTTTTTAAATTCTAGGCCTCTAGCCAGCAATTTTCAAAATAAATGGAACAGAGGTTTAGCATGTTTCTCTCTCAAATGGTTCCTGCTGAACAGTTTGTTCAACTGATAACATTTGCTTTTATTAGCGTAAGAGTTATTCGACACCTAAATTCAGTCAGTAGAATGTTTGTCTATTGAGCTAAGGGTCCTGAGTTCTATTCCCGGCATGGCCAAAAAATGTATTATTAGTGAAATGTGGGTTTACCCTTTCATAATTTTATACATTAAGAAATCAAAATTTCGATAGATCGATTCTTTGTTTACTGCCTTTAAAAGATTTTACGCTGGGTTCAAGCAAGGACATTACTAAATAAGGACCTTGCTCCAAGCGATCATGTTTGGCAAAATTATATCTTTTTAATTTTTATTCCCTTCTCATTATTTGATAGTAGTTTTATTCTTCTATGACAACATGTTTCGATGTTATTATTGTTTGGATTAAACCTAAGTTGATAATCGATTATTTCGATATTGCTATTTGTAAAACTTAAAGGTAATGAATGATATTGAGATATTGAGTTTGATATTACTAAGCGTGCAATGTTTTATGTGTATTTATATTTGATTTTTCTCTGAATATGTTAATAAATAGTTACATACACAATATGAACAAAAAATGTAGACAGTTTTATCCTATTTTTTTTAACGATTACTAATTCAACTCGTATTTACATAAATAATAACATTGCTTTCAGCTAATAATATCATCACTTTTTGAGAAATTAATACAATTTTCCCCCTAAAATAACCTCACCTCTTGCATGTCTCTAATTATAAGGCATATGAAGCTACAACAGGCCTAACAATCCGGTAGTGGAAAATATATGGCTTGAATAAAAAACTAACTTAGGCTGGAAACAGTGATGGAGGTAAAAAAAGAGTAAGAATTGTCAGATCTTGTTGGTATTGACTTTGAGTCGGTGACTATGTGAACTAAAGGATGAGGATGGTGACTAGTGAGGAAACACACAAGCATTCTCCTAGGAAAGTTTGGGAACCAGCCAGTAATTGAACCCTAGACTTTTGATTGAGACGGTCTTACAAGACAATCCCTCTAAAACACATTGGATGATGGTTGTAGTCTCTCACCATCTCCATGAAGGAAGGATGACAGTTTCTGCGCACAACCTTGGTTTTCCTCTTGGTGGCCTTGGTAGGATCTGGTAGGAGGTATACTTTGACGTAAGGAGACGGCTCTTGCCCCCCTGATACCAGAGGCAAGCTACGTGCGTGGTGCACCATCACCATCAAGGTACCTCTCTGATAGTGCAAGGACAGCTTGACTTGACCCCGAATACTGTGGGTCTCACTGCGCGACATCTGACCACTCTTGCGCTCTGAAAAACACACCACATTGCGACAGTAGTTTGGTGTCAAACATGCCTCAGGGAAAATTACATTTCTACAAGAGATTAAGATTTGATCAGTGGTGGCAGAGCTGCAGAACCCTCAAAAATTATATATACATATATTAAATTTAGTAGAGTAAACTATAACACACCCCAGAAGATTATAATTAGTTTAAACATATTTCAGATTTTGTAATTTTACGGACAGTAATTGTGCTGTTTCGAAGGAAGGTTTTCATGAAGCTACTGGCTAGGCATCAGGTGCTGCAACTCTCCCTGAACCCCTTGGATATTGGTGAAGTGTAGAAGCAGAAGAGGGGGAGTAGGGGTAATAGCCAAGCAGTAACGTAGGATTGAAGCTGCAAGCGTTGAAGATCACCTCGTCAGCCACAGTCTAACTTGGAACTGAATTGTATGATTTATATTTTTGTTTTAGTTCAATTTTGTATTCTTGCACGTTTAACTGTTTATTTAATGAGTGCAGAAATGAGTATTAAAACAAAAATATGTTTAATTTATTAACAATTAATATTTCTCGGTTAAAGTTACATTGGAAAAATTGAAATTAAAAACAAAGGGCATCTTTTTACAAATACATTTAAAAGCAACTAGTACTAATTTGATGTTCAAACAATTCTATCAGAATATAAACTCGAAGCACTTTCTTCCTATTCAAAAGTAGATGTGTATTTTAAAATATTATGATCCTCTAAATTGCAATTAACATATTTGTATCAATTGCATTTAATTTAGTAACTAATATTTATTCTAAGAAAAGAATCACTGACTTTACCTCTCTAATTAGTAGGATTCTGAGTTTATTTATTTACTGCATATTGATATGTTTATGATATTTTGACAAGGCTGATGACATTTTATATAATATTATAGATAAAAAAGTTTTATTTGGTTTACTTTTTACAATTAATTAAATTATGCCGTCATTAATGTATTTCTGTTACAGTAGGTTTACTAAGAGTCCACAAATACAAAGCATAATCAGTATATTTATAAGTTATAAGGAAAATAAACAAAACAAAGAAGACTTTTTTAACTATGACCATATCACTTTCTTGAAAAGATTAATTTTAATTTGATATTTTGTTGAATGACCTTTTTGCTGATAAGTATTACAAATTAATTATTTTTTTGTAAATGTCAAGTTATGAACATTATATCCCTCCAAAAGAACCTTCTTTCTTCCCCATAAATCTCTCACCACACCTATACCCCAACCCATTCTTCCTGTTCACCCGAGCAGCATCCCTGATGTTCAAACTCACAAGCCGCCACTGGATTTGATTTAAATTTGCCCATTCTAATTACAAACCGCTAATGCAGCATAAAATATAGCTTTCTATCAGAAAATAGTTTTTTCATAAAGTTTAATAAAATAGCCTTTCTAAGGCAATGTGTAATCACATGTAAACAATATGAACATGGCGTGAGTAAACATTATTCAATTATTTTTTAATTTATGTGTATCACAAACTCACTGTTATCCCCAGAAAATGTTGCCAACCGGGTGGCATTATTAAGTAACTTGATGGGGAGGTGTAATACTCGGCAATATTTGATGTTTTGTGCGGCAAACATTGATCTTAGCCGAGTAGTCAGTAAAATAAGGTGGGCTCTAGGCTCGCTCGCTTCCTGCTGATACCTCTCTAGAACACTTTTAATAACCTTTCAGGAAACAGGGATACCAAATGCAACCTCGCCTCTTATTTATACTCGGTTATTATTGGGTTATTTAAGTATACATATATTACAATAATTATATCAAACCATAAAACCAGAAGTACCCCCAACCTCATAATAAAGTGTGAAACTTGCTCATGTTCAGAGAGATGAGTGTCAACATAGGCACCAACTGCTCGGGTGCTTTGCATACCAAGCACCCAGAAAAATAAACCTTAATATTACAGCGCTAGTTCTATATTGGATATAGGGTTGTGCTGCGAACAGTGTTTTCTAGTGTAGCAAATGGCAGGTGCTACCATCTGATATACAAGCAAGCGTTATTAAGTTGGTAGCTTTCACCACTCGTGAACCAACAGCCTGACATCCGTCAACATGTTTCTATTATATTTTGGTAAGTGGTAGTACTTGTATTGTGTATTTTATTTTTGATTGTGTTATGCATATTTGTTTAATTTTATTAAATTATTTTTAAATTTTATTTTACTAAACATACATTGAGACTAATAAATAATACCTTAATTTTGGCCATTTTCTAAATATGACCCTTGAAAATTTGCAAATGTTTAACCACACCCACACCTTTTTTTATAGAGCAGCCCCAATGGTTTTTACAATTCGGCGCTTATGAGTGTCAACATTACTCTGGGATATTCGAGATAATTAATTCAATATAAATTTAAATTAAACTCATATTTCTCTTCTTTTCCTTTAGAGAACATTGTTAAAATGGAGATCTATAAATAACTGTAGTTGTGTCTGTCATGTATTACACTTATTATAAGGAAAACAAGCGAAACTTTTTAAAAAAACATGTCGCATGAACAATTGTGGCTTCTGACACATTTTACTAACCTTAAATAATAGTCCCACAGAGCAAAGCTACTACAACCTGATTATGGTTGGAAAAACAGTAGAGAGAATACAAACAATTCCTTTGCGGCCAACATTGATAAGTGATAACATTTACTTTATTATTAGTATTATTTTATATGTATTGATAATATCTATCAAAAGTGACAGCTGCAGCTTACATGACTTGATGTATGAATATAGTAGAATTGTTTTATTAACTCTAGTAACTAACTTCTACTGTTCTTCCAACCAACATCATACTATATACATTAGTTAACACTGCGCACTATGATATTACCTACTTAACAGGACACACAAACATCTGAATAACTAGATTAACATCGGTGTAGCTGCCAAATCTATCAAACGTGACCTAAGACCTGGGGTGCAGTAGAGTGAGAATGCCACTTCAAAACTGTTTTTCGTGAATAAATACTAAATTTCATTATGCCGAGCTGACAGATGGTTGGTACAGCTGCTGATTTGGCCTGTGTGCACAACCCTTTACCGACCCTTACCCCTTCCGCAGTCTGCCTCGGCTAGCGAGTGGAGACTTAAGATGTGGTAGCAGTTTTGTAGTGACAGTGAGTGATGAAATTTACTGTGGTCTATGCAAATTTTTGGAAATTTAGGGAAAGTGCACTAAGTAAGTTTCTGCCTTAGTAACCATAGAAAATGCTCAAATAGCTTCTAGAGGCATATGAGTTTGTGAAATTCTTTTGCCTCCAGTGGTTGGAGTGGGGTGGGGGGGGCTGTGCCCTAATCCCCCCCACCCCCTTCATGTTTGCATTCCAGCACTGCTAAATTTACAACTACACCACTTCCTAAAACACTGCTAAAATGATAAAGTCATACTTTTAGGCTCATCAAAAATCCAGAAGGTTTTGATTATTAGTTAATTTAAAAGATAATAATTTTTAATTTTAAAACAGATAAGATGTAATTATATCTCAACGAGCTAACTAACCTTTGACCTTAGTAGCATGTATGTTGATCTCCTCCTGCTGGTCGCGCAACAGGGGGTGGAAGAAAGTGTAGACAAGATCCGAGTGTGAAATTTCATCAGCCATGCTAAATAAAGACTTGATGAAATACTGTATGTCAGTCCGACGTCTTTCCGCAACCTGTTTGATGTTAGAGCGACCCATGGACATACCACTTGGTAGGCTGCAACAAATATATCAACACAAAAATAGAAAAAGTTGGAAGATTTGAGATTTGTTCTATGGGCTCATTAAACATTTTTTGGGCCATTAAATGGCTTCTTTTATCAAAAGTAGTATTTATGTTGTCAGGGTTCCTACACAAATTCATGAAATTTTTTTCAAGGCTTTTCAAGGAATTTATACAATTCCTACAGGACAAGTGTATAGAGTATTCTTGGCAAAATACTCATCAGTACATAGTTTATTTTATTTAAATATATATATATATTTAATGCAGGCTTCCAACCCCACAAAGCCTGCACCTTTCCATAACTTTTCTTATTCTTTTCTTGTGGTCCATGACACAATGAGCTATTTAAATAATTAAAACATAACGCTAGCTGCAAATAATCATGGGTGAAATGTGGGGTTCCCCTTTTACAGTGATCAGATTAAAGGTCAGGGGCTGGATGTTGTGTCTGTTCTAGATTTAAGTTAGTTTATAAGTCGTGTGCAGATATAATCAATCAGTTTATAAAGTGCGTGCAAAATACCACAAATAAATAAATCACTTGCAAATAGTTATTATAGTAGTTATGTTTTAGTTACTTTTTATTTCTTAGGTACAAATATAATAAAGGCTATCTCATTTTTACAATAATAATTTATGGTTGTGTTAAAAAATTGTACAATTGGGTGAAAGGGATTATGTTATGGAATGTTTTTAGAGATTATGCATGGTTAGTAAATGCAATTAAGGCAGTGCATGATGGCAGTAAAGTGTGTGTTAAGGTGGATGGAGATTTGAGCGAATTGTTTGCTATTGAACAGTGTTTTAGGCAAGGTTGTGTTATGTCCTCATGGTTGTTTGATGTTTTCTTAGATAGGTGTATGAGTGACGCATGTGAGGACGTTGTTGGTGTACAATTGGACAATGTGAGAGTGCTGTTATGTGCAGATGATGCCGTATTAATGGCTGAGAAGGAATGCGACCTGCAGAATGAATTAAATCGTTTGAGTGTGACGACAGAATGGATCTTCGTATAAATGTCTACAAAACTAAGGTGTTGGTTTTTGATAAGGACATAACAGGAAATGATTGTAAACTTATTATAAATGGAAAACTGTTAGAACAAGTAAATGATTTTGTGTTACTGGGCAGAATGTTCTGTAAAAATGGAAGAATGGATGGTGAAATTGACACATGGGTGAATGCATCTCGGAGAGTAGTTGGATGTATGTAGATAATGATGTATGCAAAGAATGAAGTGGTAAAGAAAGAGGCAAAGATGGCAGAGATATTTAAGAAATGTATGTGGAAAAACTCGTATGGACAGTCAGTAATGAATGGGTGCTGAAGGAGTGCATTTTGAAAGGTAATCCAATAGGTCAATGTGAAAGAAGTGTCTTACGTTGGTTTGGGTATGTTGAGAGGATGAGTGTGGATAGTGATGTAGCAAATATATGAAGGTAGAGTGTATGGATCAAAAGGAAGGGGTGGGCCATGTAAAATGTAATTAAATGTTATAGATTAAAAAGAGAAACATTAAAAGTTTTAAGAATAAAAGAGCACGTATGACTTGATAGGGAAGTGTGGAGAAAGTAAGTGAGGATTGATTAAGTACGAAGTTTTTTTTAAGCTATATTCACAGTTTTTGCCTACCATGTAAGGAAATGGTGTGATTAGGTAAGTATGTATGTATAAGTATTTAAAAATAAGAGGGGGGTGGGGGAGGGGCAAAAGACAACCTATAAAATTCAAGAAAAGATTATAAAAATGAGAAATTCCATAACATTTCCAGGCCTGGAAGAAATAATTTAAAATTCCATGTTTTCCATAACGTATAGGAACCCTGAAGTTGCTAATACCAGGAAATGTACAGTAATGGTAGTGTTATATCCATAAGCTTATTTTTTAAAGCAGATTTTGATTAAAAAAATAATATTCTACATTTAAGGCCCTGCCTACCCATAAATGCACGGTTCTAAACAAAAAATTGTTTTTAAAAAAATATTTAATAATTCAACATTGTTGTTTTTTATTTATTTTAGTAACATATCTGAGCATCTTTCATAATTCTTATGGAATTTTCAAACCATGCTAAAAATAGTTATTGAAATATTTTCATTAAAATGTTTCCATTTCAATGCATTTTAAATGGGAAAACAAAAATTATTAATTGATTTATTTATTTTCTTTGTACAATTAAGCTAGAGTGTTTGTTTATAACACACTATTTAATGAATAATTTCTTTTTCTTTTTAGACATATTTTTTAATTTGGGTTATCTTCAATAATCACGACGATATTGAGCTCTAATGACTCCCAAGTCGACACTCTAGTCAAAATACATGGTTTTAAATACAACTTTTCCTTCTCCAACTAGTTGTCTTAGCTGATAATAGGTGCCGTTAGTATGAACATTACCCATTTACAAGATAGTATCGTTTTGCAAGCGTTGGCTAACCTGCTGTATCGGAATGCAGGCGGCAGTGGAGGGTTAAACTAAGCTCTGTGACCTTCTTGAGTCAAAGAAACATTAATACCATGTGCATTAGGATAAGAAGGGCCAATGTCCAATTATGAAAATTTGCGTCATTAAATATAAACATCTTAATATATTCAGTAACTAAAATACTCACAAAGAATTCCTGCTGTGTGAATAAATATAGTTGGTCCCTACTTACTTCAATGAGAGTATTACTCTAGTAATACATTATTTTCAAAGAAAAAACCACATGCTTTTCCACACACAAAGTTTTATGACATTAGCCCTTATTTATCTGAGGCAGTAAAACATGTAAAATTCTTCACTCTTATCTTAAATTCTTTCTTGGGTTTTCTCATTCTTGAGCACTACACGTTGTAATAATAAGTGTTAATATTCAGAGTATATTAAAACTACTGTACATTGAATTTTTAATCCACTATTATAATAAATAAAAATAAACATTCCTGCTCATATCAAACATAGTTATTTTAAATAAAATTTAGTCTAAATGTAATTTGGAGACGTTCTCAGTATAATTTTATTTTACGGTCTAGGATTTGACTCTGATTGGACTTTGGAATAAGTTATTTTTCAAAAAGTTAATGAACGAAGTTTTTGGTAATCAAGGTGTGAAAATGTTTATTTTATTTTATTAGATTGTTAAATGTGATTACTTTTAATTTGAACCTGTTGCATTCTCGCAGTCTGTGCGCTCGTTTCGGAAGAAATGTATCGAGTGATTCTCGAACAAGAAGTATCCACTGTGATTACTTTTTATATAATTAACAATATGTGACCTTTTTACTTTCGAACAAAATCCAATGGATTGTATAAATTTTGAGGTGGAGAAGTATTTACACAATATTATTTTATATCCTTGTGGAAGAAATGGTGCACAAAGAAACTCAAAGATATAATTGATTATTTAACTGCTTGTCGTAAAGGGTAAGTTAATTTTAATGGTATGCATATTACTGGCGCTTAGGCTATCTGTATCTACTAATTTAAGTACAATGGATGAGTAGCGATTCTTACTGTAGAAATAATATCAAAATTAAGATACAAATAGATATTTATATATAACAATGTAGCGATTATTCTGATATTTAAAGTACTTAAAAAAAAAAAAAAGCTCTTAGCTGAAAGTAAATGTTACTAACACTATGTAACGTACTTATTGTATGTTCAAAATCTCTTGTGCCTTGGCCGAGTTCGTATCACGCTAATACTAAGTAATTTCAACCTAACAGGGAATAGAACTAGTCAAGCTACTAGAGCTGATTAATTTACGCAAGCATTGCTTAGTCATAGCAATTTAGCAATATTGACCACGACATGGAGCGGATGATAAGAAAAATATATTTAAAACCATTAAAGTTAATGAACTTTTGTGTTCCCTAAGCCATAAAGTAAGTAAGTAAGTAGTTGATACCCGACCGCCTCTGTTGTATAGTGGTCATATTAACTGGCTTTAGATCCTGAAGTCCCAGGTTCGATCCCCAATGCCCCTAATTCTGTCTGTGAAGCAGTGGCCCTGAAACGGAACCAAAATAAACCTCGTGGGGACAAATGAGGAGATTATTGAATGAAATAAGTAGCGCTTCAGTCAATAAAACTGAGATAGAAGTCTGGAGGGCTCGTTGTGCTAACCACATGGCACCCTCAGCTTGAAAATGTTGGCACTATCTTCGTCAACATACGGCAGCCTCTCGATTGGTATAGCCTGCTTGCAGCCTGACACCACGGAGATATTACTCAAGTTAAACTCTACCAATAGGATACAAAATTATTCCCAAAAACATTTATTTCTGGAAAATTGTGTAAATCCTATAGATGTTTAAAAACTGTAAACACCGTATTAAATAACAGGTACCCACTTCAGTGGCTGAGTGGTCACTACAGTGTTAATTTGTCCTGCTGATAGCGGAGCACTTGGGGTGCAAATCCTGGTCGGGTCTATTAAGAGTAGTTTTCCCTAAATTGATTCCCCATCTACCAAAATAAAAATGCTGGTAGTTAACCTCTCAAATGCTTCTTTCCTTATTACTACCCAATTAGATTATCATATATGCGTATGATAATAATAATAATAATAATACTTAGCACCGCGTCTTACTACCCGTTCGGGTTATACGCTTAAGTACTAATTAGGCCTAAGCTAATGGATTAGGAAATGGGAAGGCTGAATTAAAGGAAGTGAACCCGCATTTTCGTGGAGGTAGAGTGGAAAACCATTTAGGAAAAACCACCCCCAGTTCATCCAACCGAGATTCGAATCTCGATCTCCCCATCCTCAGCAGTTGAGCTAAACACAACAAGCGCGTTAGCCAATTATGCTACCGAGGCGGGTATATATGCGTATAACATGAACAGGTAGTATGACGTGGTGATATCAGTAATAAAAATAACAGATATATTTATAGTTAAAATTGTTCTAGTCTTCGAAATGAAACTGCTTTTAAAATATTTTATTGCCTCTTTAGCCTTTAAATTTTAAAAATTAACCAAAGCACAGTGGCCAAATTTAGCAAATTAAATTCTAGTTATTTTTTATTTTACCTGCTTACTAATAAACTCAAATAAATGGTACGACAAAATCGTAAGCTACATACTCTCTCGTATAGGTTATTATATTATTATTATTATTATTATTATTAGCACCGCGTCTTACTACCCATTCGGGTTATACGCACTTACGCTAATGTGTAATGGTAGGGTGATTGTGAGGTGAAATGAAGGACCTACAGTTTAACGTGGAATCCGAACCACTGTGGAGGCCTGGCATTCCCCAAATTCACAAGATGTCTTGTCAGAGGTGAAGGAAGGGTTTGGTAATCAGATAAATTTTCTGCCGGGACCGAGGATTGAACCCCGGCCACCAGCACAGAAGTCTGACACCTTACCCTAGACCACCAGGTCACCCTAGGTTATTATAGTTAGTGACAAAATCTTCAAAAATAAGTTATCTCTAATTTTACCTTAAATAATTTTTTCTCTGATAAATAAGTATATATTATTATTTATCACTATCCTCACCAGATATTTATTTGAAAAAAATTCAAAAGTGGTGCAACAGCATTAACCTGGAGTCACCACTTTGATATAATAATTACTCAAAATGGGTACGGGTACAAAACTTCTTCTTTGTGGTACAAAACGGTACAAAACTAGTACAAAACTTTGGCATAAAAAAAAGTTCAATACTCAAAAGTGGTACAACAGCACAGCATTAATCTGGAGTCACTAATTTGATATACTAATTACTCAAAACGGGTACGGGTACAAAACTTTTTCTTTCTGGTACAAAACGGTACAAAACTTTGGCATCAAAAAAAGTTCATAATTCAAAAGTGGTAACAACAGCATTAAAAACTGGAGTCACCACTTTGATATGCTAATTACTCAAAATGGGTAGGGTACAAAACTTTGGCATCAAAAAAAGTTCAAAATTCAAAGTGGTACAACAGCATTAACCTGGAGTCACAACTTTGATATGCTAATTACTCAAAATGGGTACGGGTACAAAACATTTTATTTGTGGTAAAAAATGGTACAAAACTAGTACAAAACTTTGGCATAAAACAAATTCAAAAGTGGTACAATAGCATTAACCTGGAGTCACCACTTTGATATGCTAATTACTCAAAATGGGTACGGGTACAAAACGATACAAAACTAGTACTAAACTTTGGCATCAAAAAGGTTCTAAATTCAAAAGTGGTACTACAGGTTAATGGACGTCTAGCTGACTGGAATGAATAAGCTAATTTTTCTGCTCGAGAGTGTGATTGTATCTTGACGTTATGTCTCCCCACGTTTAGTCAAACTTGGTCGCCTACACACTTTACGGTCCGGTACTATACTTCTTATCTCTCTCAATTCTTGGAAAAAAGTTTGCTTGCTGCCTTTACTGATTACCGGTCGCGGTCGCCAGTCTCCCAATTGTTTAAACAAACCAGTAATTCTGCCAACCTGATGGCTGGAATCCACCAGTTTGTATAACGTTAGCAACGCCATCTATTTTAGAGCTGAAAGCTCAACACACACGCCAGAGAGGGTAGGCAGGGCCTTAACTCTTTTAAGGGAAAACCTCTTTAACTTTTTCAGGTATTATATTATATTTGGAAGAGAGTATAGGAAAGGTGAATAGAAACCAGTGGCATTTGGTGGGCTCAGAAGATAGGCAAGCAGCCTTATTTTTTTTTTCTTTTATTAAATTCTTGGGAGCATAATTCAAGTCAAAATAAACTACAAATCATGAACTAATTTTAAGATTACCATTTTGGAAATAGAGCAAAAAAATAATAATTTCATTAAAAGAATTAGCTTAAATCCTTGGATTAAGACTTACTATAAAAATAATAAAAGTAAGTTGTGGAAGATCTGTTGGTTTACCAGTTTAACAATCTTTCTTTAAAAGCAAAGTCTTGAAAACTTAAAAAAGATTTCACTAATAATTCACTAACTACACATTCTTTGTTAACCACACATATATTGAAGATATAAATCTATATTAAATTAAAATAAATAATATAATAAATAAAAGATAAAGATAAAACAAATGATGACACGTAACAAAACCCGCCAGTTAACACAAGTAAGGTGTAAATGACACTGTACATGCTCCAACATCGACAATGAGCACCAGGTGGATATTTACAGTTAATATTTCACTACATGGTAGCAAGAGGCAGTTTAAACTACCTTTACTGGTAATATAGGGGACATACAGGACACGCATGCGCCATTTGCCATTTGAAGGCCATAAAGTCACAGTTGAGAATGCTTTTAGTAAGTTATACCGCTAACAGGGGCATTGTGGAGAGGACAACTCCACAGAAACACTTGAAAAATAAAAAATGCTTAAATAAAGAGGCTGCCAAAATATATTATGTTTGGGATTTTTAAAATATTTAAGATATTTTAATTCATTTAATAGAATAATAATTATTTTGCTGAAAGTAGGCAAGCAGTGCTTTCATTGCTTACATGGGCCGACCGCCACTGATGGAAACATATAAAAGGTGATAAACATGGTATGGTTATTACAATGAAAAGAACACTGTTTACAGTGCCAGTGGCAGCAATGTAAAGTGTGAACTGTGTTCTTCTCATTGTAAAAACCATATTGTGTTTGTTCCTGTACTTATTACCACACATATTATACATTTATATTATTTGAGTATAATTTTCCCACTGATCAAAATGCATCCATTAACTTTTTAGTGTTTTTTTATAAAAAGCTTTATAGACTGTGTAGTGATAAATAATCCTATAATTTGAGTACTAGTATCAGATATAATACTTTAAACGAAGGATGGGACCATTGAATCCTTAAGGATATTCAATATTCAAGGATTCGAGACTCAGATCCCTTAAAAAAAGTTTTAAATTTTCAAATAATATTTGATTTAAAGCTCAAATACTGCTTAGTGGTGGTTCAGAACCAGTTATGAGGTTGAACTTAAAAACCAGACCCCAGACCAATAATTAACTGAATGTATTAATGCTATAATGAATGGATTATAAGAGAGAATGTTAACATTTAGTTACTATTTCTATTTTCTATTATTCTAATATATTTATATTTTCTCTTAATGTTCATTATTTTTTTCAAGATTCAGATTCGGATTTGAGATTAAGTATTTGAAAGTAAAATGAAGTTTTAGATTTGAGATTCGGATTCGTAAAATAATGTAGTTGACCCAACTCGATTTTAAACCAATGAGGTGACCTGGTGGTCTAGGGGTAAGGTGTTGGACTTCTGTGCTGGCGGCCGAGGTTCAATCCTCGGTCCTGGCACAGATTTATCTGATTACCAAACCCTTCCTTCACCTCTGACAAGACATCTTGTGAATGTGGGGAATGCCAGGCCTCCACCGTGGTTCGGATTCCACGTTAAACTGTAGGTCCATCATTTCATCTCACAATCACCCTACCATTACACATTAGCGTAAGTGCGTATAACCCGAATGGGTAGTAAGACGCAATAATAATAATAATAATTAAACCAATGATCTATAGAAATATCACATAAAAGAGTCGACATGTTCCATGAAGTCTACTGTTTTTTCTTAACAGGCTTTCTATTCTATCTTCAGAGAAGATGCAAGTTTCCCATTAAATGACTTCTAAACACTCGGTTTACACAATAGTAAATAAAGCCATTGCTAGTATTTTATTTAATCAGATTATTTTGAGATGATATTTAGCACTCCTTTACCCCCAAATAGTTTCAACTATTCACCATACACACACTGGTAGGTACATAGTTTACAGGTAAAGCTCATTTAGTCTGGTTGACGGATGTCAACAGGTCAGCTTTCTAATACTGGCCTGGTAATGAAAGTGTTTAGTAATAAACAGTTGTCCACTCCTCGTATACACAAATGCAAGTAAACTTCCTCTAAATTCTACCTTCCTCACGCTTACAACATTAATATAATTATTAAAATGTATAGTATCGACATACACATCTTATATATAGGGGAACTTTTGTCATTCGAAGTACAAGAGATATCTAAAAAAATTTCAAAATATCCAAAATTTGAATAAATCATTTATATGAGCATGTCAGATGACTTGAAGGAAAGAAGGACATTCTGGGAGCTGAAGGAGGGGGAAGAGGACAGGGTGCATTGGAGGTCTAAGCTCACTGATAAAAGGAATGGACCTGTCATAAGACAGAACATAATAAATAATAATAATAATGAGTATATAAGCAAGTTGATAGACAATGAATCAATAACTTAAAATATGCTACATATAAACACAAGCATGCTATATATGCTATGTAAAGCACACATAGACACAATACATATACTCCAGTCACGGTAGGAATTACTCTCTGAAAGGTCTTTTTTCCTACCAATATCCTACTATATAATATATTTCTGGTAGGGAAAAAGGCCTTTCAGAAAACAATTCCTACACTGAACAGACTTATATACATACATACATACATAAACAAATAATAAAAATCTAAACACAAAATATAGAAACTTGGAAAAATTGGCATATTAAAATTGCAGACCTAAGAATCCTGTTCACCTATTGGTTTCCTACTTTTAAATCCAAATTGCTTTTGATCAGTTTATAAGTGACTTTAAGAAAATAATTTATGGAATATTAACTGTATAATTCCTGTCATATCAATTGTTAATTAATAAATTTGTTTATACTGCATTTTTGCCTTTGTTGACTGTTTCCTAAATTTTAGCAAACTGATAATTTATTAAATGTTATCTGTGTAAAAACTCTAGTTTGTCATTAACTATTTACAATTATTGTGTTTGATATGATTTTAAAAAATTCTAATAATTTCATTTTTTAGGATTCTTGTTCAACTACTGGTTTTTTCCTATTTTTAATCAAAGTTGTTCTTGATCAATTTCTAAGTGACACTTAGGTGAATAATTTATGTACTTACATGTGATTACATTCCTGACATATCCATTTTTAACCTTGAATAATTAATTATTACTTCCATCAATTCATATTGTTAATTGACTGCATATAATTTTGATGTTTTAACAATCTACCCTTTTATTAACTCCCCGCCCCTTTTTTTTCTTTTTCATTACTTGTATGTTAATTGATTCTGAAGTATAACAACTAATTAACTGATTGTCATTTTATCATGCACGTTCCTTATAATTCTCAAAGATTGTTAAGTTAAGTTTGAAATGAGTTCAAACTAGAAGAAAATTAACAATGTATAGGCTTCAAATTTTCAAATAATTCCCTCTAAGATTTGAAAGAATATTATTTGAACAAATTTTTTGAAATAACCCATGTCGGATTAGCCAGATCCTACTGTATGTAAAGTCTCAATCCAGACACTTATTGGAATACACTCCTTGGAGGTATCCCACAGAATCTCCCTACAACCACTAAATGGATGGCACTCCCTGGTGACAGCAGCTCACCAAATTTTAATACAACAACTGAATGGAGTGCCCTTTCTGGAAATAGCTAATCAAATTTGAATTGAGACAATGAATGACCTAAATGCATGTTCTACTTCTCTGAACATTTTCGCTTGAATTCATTCCAAAACTTCATTTTAGTTTTATATTTTGTGCAAGATCGCAGTTTAAAAATATTACAAGTGGTGTTTGGGAAAAAAAGAAAAAAATGTACAGGTTAGAAATGTGGCGATTCCACATTTTCTCAAATATGAATCTTAAAAAAAGCTAACTATAATTAGTAGTTAACTCTGTACACAACGTTTTACAACCTGTTCGGGCTATCTGCATATTTACACTCATGGGTTAGCAATGTGGAAGATGGAATTAAACAAAAATTTACATCCCGTGGATGTAGAGAGTGGTAGACCATTTACAAAAAACCACCCTCATTGCATTTGACCAGGTTTCAAAATCTGATCTCCTCATCCAGTCTAGTGAGGAAATTGTAACTAAATTGTCGACCTTGGTTGTCTTCGGGTAAAGACCTAATGTTGAAGGGTCCAAACCCAATCGAGGTCAATGTATTTTTCTAGAGCGATAGAAATCCGTTGCGCAACTTTCTTTGAAGGGGAATCAAAGCTGTTGGTCCCATGTCAATTGTGGTATGTAAAAGAACCCTGTGAAGTATGTGAAAAGACCTTTCCCTGCAAAAATGGTAGGACCTTTTGCTTTCGCTCAAAGAAATTCTCGTGTGCTGATAGAATCAGTCAGTTCAGAAAGTGCAAATTAAATACCTCAAATAAATAAATTTAAAAAAATCAGTATGTTTTGACCTGCATCTTATTTTAATTTGGCCCACTAATATCAAGGATTTTTTTTTTAATAAATAAGAGAAAAATGCATAACCACACTCTGCATTATTGGAAAACTTGTGGCACAAAAACATCTCGCTGGCTTTTGGTTTATTTATAATATTACTATATTGTAATTGTATACTGTTTCTAAATACCATTTTTATATTCAAAGTTTTAATTGTTTATTAATATTATCATTCCTTATTTATGTTGCCTGCAGTTAGAGATTAAAATTTTCTGCAGTGGCGGCTTGCGTTGGAGGAGTTAAATTGTGGAGGTGGCACCTAGAGCCTAAGAGACGAGTGTGTTATGAGACAGGCCTACAAAGGTTCGCCTTCATTTGTTTCACTACTACTTTTTTTTAGCACCATGTCTTACTACCTGTTCAAGCTGTACGCCTATGTATTAATTACGCTAATGTGTTAGGGATGAGCAAGGTTGAATTTAGAGGAATTGCACCCATGAAAGTGGAAAACTATTAAGGAAAAACTGCCCCCAATGCACCCGACTGGGATCAAACACAGGTATTTCTGTCATAAGCAGTCTAGTTTATTGCCAGAGTAGCGCGTTAGACCCCGTGGTCACCAAAGCTCGTTTGATGATGTTTCTGGTGTTAACGCCCTTAGGAGAAACTAATCTTTAGTATGAACGTTTATAATTGGGATATTTTATCTAGATTATATTAGTTCCAATTAATCAGTTGACATTATTTTACAGAAATAATAGTTGAAAATGGTTTGTTTTGGAAAATATAAGGAAAATTTACCTCTGTGCAAATAGCGCACTACAATATTAGATTGGAAATGAGCAAAATAATACAGTTGGGAAATATATGCTATTACTTGGTCAGTTAGTAATTGAGATCTCGCCTGCTGTCTATGAATGAAAAACTCAGAATATTCAAAACAATCATTTTATCAGTGTGAAATGTGGTCTCTTCCATTAGATGATGAAAAAACTTAAGGTGTTTGAAAACAAGGTTCTTAGGAAGATATTTGGTTCAAAAGGGAATGAGGTTTCTGGAGAGTGGAGGAGGTAAATAGTGGTGAGTTACACATGCTGTAATCATCACAATAGATAATGAGGATAATCTAGTCTCGTAGAGTAAGGTGGGAAGGACATGGAGAGTGAATGGGAGAATCTAGAACCATGTTCAGAGTATTGACTGGCAAACCAATGGGAAGAGACTAGCTGTACCATGTGTGTGTCACACCTGTGATTGTTATTATAAATATGTTCTGGTAGATGGCACTTGGCGTTCTGTTGACATTATGGCCATGAAGTGCCAGAGGAGGAGTGTAGGGTGAGAGTGAGTCAGTCAAGTCTGGTTTATTAAATAATATGACACTGAGCTCGCTTTGTGCAATGTGGAACTGTCAAAGATGGAACGATGTTTAGTGCCCAGTGTTACAGTGCATCATAGTACATATGTGTGTTTAGTTGTACCTGCCCAATCTATCGTAGGATATTCAACTTTAACATGTATTAACAACTAAATTTATGGGAGGATAACATTAGAATGGACCTGAAAGAAATAGGGTGTAATGAGGTGGACTGGATAGAACTAGCCCAAGATAGGGAGAGGTGTAATGAGGTGGACTGGATAGAACTAGCTCAAGATAGGATAAAGAGTAATGAGGTGGACTGGATAGAACTATCTCAAGATAGGGAGAGGTGTAATGAGGTGGACTGTATAGAACTAGCCCAAGATAGGGAGAGGGTGTAATGAGGTGGACTGGATAGAACTAGCTCAAGATAGGAAGGTGTAATGAGGTGACTGGATAGAACTAGCTCAAGATAGGGATAGGGTGTAATGAAGTGGACTGGATAGAACTAGCTCAAGATAGGGATATGGTGTAATGAGGTGGACTGGATAGAACTAGCTCATGATAGGATAGGGTGTAATGAGGTGGACTGATGAACTAGCTCAAGATAGGGATAGGGTGTAATGAGGTGGACTGGATAGAACTAGCTCAAGATAGGGATAGGGTGTAATGAGGTGGACTGGATATAACTAGCTTAAGATAGGTATAGGTGGCATACTTTCATAAGTTTGGCCATGAACTTTCGAGCTCCTAATGCCATAAAGTGGGTAAGCAAGTAAGTAAGTAGCACTATGCAGATTAGCTTGAAAGTAATGAAAAGTTGGACCACACTGAAATAAATGATAACATTCATTTTATTAAAAAGTGAATTAACATTTAGTAAAGTGATAAATTAATGATCAAGAGTCTGGTTGCTAGGTTTGTCTTATTGTAATAATCGAGTTCCTTCAAAGTGTGACTAATTGTATCACCGCTAACAAACGCTATCATCTAGTTCCTGCCTAGGTGTTAACATTCTTTCAGTGTGTTTATAGTAACTGTTATCTCTGATGATAGTTATCAGCCCAATGACTGATAACTTTGTCACTTTATCCACATTTAATCAGTACAAATGTAACTGTGCCAGCATTACTATATTTCAAGATAGGATTAATTTTATACTCATCTGAACATGTTACAAGGTATGAATGATCATTAGTGATATTCAGTTATTAATGGAGAATACTCTAAATGCCTCCTATGGGTGTAAGCAACAGTTAGACTGTTGTTTTTATATAATATGCAACACATTTCTAAGATACCACGCATTCAAGCTATATCTGAAACCTATCTATATGAATTAATGACTAAACGGTGGGACCATCCTCAGGGGTGTGTAAACTGTGCAGCCACACAGCGCCTTGCAATTTGGGAGGTCACACGCTTGCTAAGGTGACAATAGTGGAAAAAAACACAGTTGGAATAGGAAATCTTTGGTTGCGGGCTTGAATCTTAGGCTCCATTTAGTGGTGTCAGAGTGTAAAAACAAATAAAAACATTTTAACATGAAGAGTTAACTTCTTTCTCCTCAGGCCGGAAATCAATATTGTTACGTTACTTTTCTTGGGTACTCTTTTCATGTTTGTACGTTGTTCACCATGAGATTATTAATAATTACGTATAACCATAGTTTTAAGCATACTTAAACATCAGGCCTATTTTATAACAAAAACACAGCTCTATAAACTATGTTTCATTTATCAAAATGGAATGACACTCGATTATACAGAAATGATCACAGTAGGAAATAAAATGTTTTTAATAGGCAGCAGCTTTAAAGTTTGAAATTTGGATGTCTGTGCGCCGCGAACATTAGCTACAGCGAGGTTGCATGTCAAGTGAAGTTGGAAGAGCTCATTTCTCTTGTTAAAACTAAACAAAGCTTCTAGAATCTTCTTCACTATATTTCATCAGTGTTCTAGAAACAAAAGATAGAGAAAAATAACTGTTCTAAAAGAATTATTGGGAGTGACTTGTGCTCACAATACTCGGAAGAGGGGTGAAAACCTGTTAACGAAGCTCAGATTTTAAGATGATGACACAGAGTATTGTCAACACATAGATATTAATAATGTTTAATATTACAAAATTGTCCCATTACTTGAAATATATCATGGGTGGGAATTTTTGATTTTGATTACAATGAAAGGGAAAAATTATATCATTACAAACGTGGCTTGGTTTATTGAACAGATTAAAGGAGTTGCATTTGCCCGTCTGTGGTGGTTATTTCTCATGATAGCTTTTGAATGCTTTTTTAGATTTAATTCAAATTTGACAAAGATTTCCTTTGTATTTTCATACGAATCAAGTTTGTTGGGGATGAAAATCAAACTAAGAGTTGGAAGAAATCAATGTGTGTGGCTTCTGGCATGACATGTATTTACCTTTTAGTTTTAGGGCATTTCCTGAAACCTTATCTGGCTAAAAATTAGCATAACAGTGCAAACTACTGTAATAACACTAAGCAAAAATTAAGTATTTTAATTAATTTTGGGGGGCTGAGAAAGGTTGAAATAAATAACTGGGAGCCCTGAAAATTAAGTTTGTCCAGGGCCCCATGTCTGCTAAGGGTGGCCCTGTTTAATGATTAACATAAATGTTAGCCGCTTCGATGGCTATGTTCAGCCTAGTAGACTAGACGCGATGATGGAGGTCGAGGTTTAAATCTTGGTTGGGTGTACCGAGGGTGGTTTTCCACTATCCCTCCACACAAATGCAAGTACACTTAATATAAATATAGTCTTCCTAATTCCTAGAACCATTAGCGTAATTAGTAAATAGGCTTAAGACCCAAATGGGTACTGAGATGTGGTGTTAAATTGGTACCTTTTACAATTTTACTATATAAAAGAAAAATTCATTTTACATCAACTTTAAGGTTTGTTTTTGGAAAACATGCATATCTGCGAACAATATTTTTCATGGGTCGAAAAAAAAAATGGTAAGTTCATAATCAGACCTTTTCCAGTTATTTTTAAATAAAACACAAAATATCAACATACAATTGTGAACAAAGGGAAGCAATGGCTCGTTTAATTGGAAGATCCGACTGGTCCTTCCTTGGTTTTATTGTATAGTTACAAGTATTATGAGGAAGAAGGGAAAGGGGGAGTGACATGGAATAACTTAATTTTTTTCTTTAATTTCAATACAAATCTGGACTTAAGAACATTGTTCATATAACCTTATATTGTATATTATATTTTTTGTATTAATATTTTAATGTATTAACTTACATTTTAAGACTATTCATCAACTCGTTTGAGCATTATATTTTTATTTTTTTGTTGATGCATTATAATTTTATCTAATTGTTCATATAATACACTATGTTTCTCTATGAAAATTTTATTTAAATTGTACATTTTAGTTCTTGTCAATTTCACATAATACACTAACTACAATTTTAACTGCCTACTTTATTGATTAATTTTATAATTTTCTAGAGCAACTTATCTAAGTCTTAACTTTCATTATAACCACTCCCTACATTCAACTATTCTTTTAGAATGTTTTATAAAATGTTAAAATGACACAAACTACCGATAATTGTGAGTAAGATTTAAATGAATTGCTCATTTATTTGTTCATCTAAAGTGTAGTTACATCACGTATGTATAAACTAAAACGTTGTTACTTCACGGGATGAGTTACATGTTATATATAAAGGACATTGTGATAATGTGTTCAGAGTTCCTGACTATAGATCCAGAGGTCCCAGGTTCAATCCTCGGCACTTCCAAAATGTATCTGTGAAGCAGTGAACGGGGTCAGCTAAACCTTGTGAAAACAATGAGCAGCTACAGTTTAGAAAAATAAGATAAATGGCCAGAGGGAGCGCTGTGCTTACCACATGACACCCTCTATACACAAATGTTGGCACTTTCATCACCAATAGTGACAGCCATTCAATCAGTATAGCTCACATGCAGGCTCAAACTATGGAGTTTATTTTAACACTAGCGTGACAAATTGATTGGTCCAAACATTTTCCCGGCTGGTACTATGGGTAATTTTCCCGAGAACTATCCCAACGTTCACAAGGGTTTGGTTAATTAAGCTTAAATTAGGTTTAGTAGTTTCCACTGGTTCCACACCTTCATACTCACTATCACCTTCACCTCATCTCATCGGGACATGGAAAGAGCCTCCGCTGAAAATATTTACAATTAGTACATCAAGGTGTCCCTGTGCAATGGTACAGTAATCCTGGCTGATCTTCCCACAAACTGGGCTATGAGTGATGAAGCCCATAAACGCGCACGCACGCGCGCACACACACACACACGCACACACACACACAGATATAGATATATATATATATATATATATATATATGTCATAACAATCTCAAACTTTGTGAATTGCTGTCCTGTTTACTCTTATTCATAACTACTTTAATATTTTATATGAAAAATAACCACAATCATGTTTGTATGTTCAGTCAACCCACAACAGATAGTAGCACCAATCTTCGTGGCTATACACGTTTAAATTAGGCTGTTGTGCTAGAGCTGAAGAAGGTAAAATTTATACTATTTATATCCACATTTAAGAAAGGAAAATTGAGAAACAAAACAAAAACCAACAGTATTGACTAACGATGCAAGCCCTGAGTTTCTCCTCACCAGAAAACTATCCTGGATGTGTCTGATATTTAGTTTATAAATGTTGGTAGCACTAGAATACTCTATATGATGTTTCAGCAGGCATGGAGTCAAGAGAAGAGAGGAGAGGAGAGACCCTCATCATGGCAGCCACCTTGCTCTCCCTCACATCTCTACTTGCCATCATGGGACTAAAGTTGCGATGGTTTAGAGCCCGCATGAACTTCTCATCCTCCTCCTCTGTATCTCACCAACAAGCCAAGGATGGTTTCACTCCAATCGGCGGCTCTTACAGGCCGATAAACAATTTGTTTGACCCCTACACCTCGCAATCCAGTACTAGCACACCTCAAACAAATTCACAAAGTATTGATGACCTCACTAAAACAAACAGACCAACCCAGTTACACTCAAAAATTAATTCAAAATCCATGACTAATCTTGCACAAAATTCATCTAAAAATTCACAACCACCAAATAAAAATGAATCAAATCTTTACTCCCGGCCTGAACAAACATCCCAGCCATTATCAGCTACAAATCCCAACTTTCCAAGGAATCCGCAAATAAACTCCCAGCCCATGAAACTTCATCCTGTAGCCACATCAGCGATGGAGGTGTCTCAACCTCAATCAGTGGCAAACCGCAGCAGGGCCAATGAATCACTCTATTTCTTAGAAGACGATGACCCTGAACTAATATTTAACACTTACAATAAATCTCCTAAAGGGAAAGAAGTCCCTCCCAAGATAAAAACAAACAGAAAGATGATACACGAAACTAAAGGTTCCAATCCACAAAGCCCTACTCCTGTGGCTATGGCTAGAAGCGTGTCTCCTCCAAACGTCAACATCAGGGGACCAGTCAAAGCTCGGCTCAAATCTAATAATGCTCCACCTCCACCAACAAGAGATGGGAGTACTTTAACCACTCAAAAGGGAGGAGGTTCAACATTTATAGACTTTGATATGGACGAGTCAGAATCATGAACAATCCCTAAGATATTGTACATTATGTGAGAGTCATAAGGCACAAAAGGGTAAAATGGAATATTAAAATAGTGAATTGGCAGTTTTGTTCTTTGGTAGTAGTGCATTGCAAATAAATCGTATCAGGGACAAGGGTGTGTGAACACGTGTTATTAAAATAGCAATATAAGAGAGACTTATGTCACAGAGATAAAATTAATAATTGTATGTGTTTGTGAAGGACTTCTTAAAAACTAGAGATTAGGATGTGAATATTTTGAACTCTATATAATATAATAATAATAATTGCTAACAGAAATGTGACAGTACTTGGTAGCTTTGGAGAAGGATGAAATATGATAAGAGATGATTAAAAAAAACAAGTTTTCACTATGATATTTATAGGAATTAATTAAACACCATAAAAATAATCTCAATGAAAGTGAAGGAAAAATCACAAATAATGTGTGTCAGAGTTCAAAGAGTTGTAGAAAAGCTGTGCAGTCAAACTCACTTGAAATTTAATTTTGTTTTTGAAATAACCACACATTACCTTTGATAAAAAAATTTAAATGACTGCAATAAAATAACTAAGAATCTTATAAAAAACACATTTTAAGTGACATATAGTTATAAAAAATAAGAGAATCTTTCTAAAAAATGTTTCCATCATTTGCAAAATAATGCTATTTTTTATATTTCATGTAATGCATTAAATTTGTAGGTCTATTTATAAATTTTGGTTCTTAAGTTTGACGTTAAAATGTCAAAATATTTAAATCTTATAACTTACAATTAAAAAAATTTAAGGTTAATTTGTAAAGCTCAGTTAAAAAAAAAAATTCCAACTTTCTTTTTTCTTTGCCATTAAGTTAGAGAAACGTAATCTTCAAAGAAATCATATACAATTTTATGAAAGTTATTTAAAAAACAATATAGTTAAATACTACTGATATGAATAATGCATCTATACAGAGCAGTAACACTGAGGAGTATTTGGTAGATTACAATTTGATTAGAAACTTTTTTAGTGCCAAAAATGAAAACCTGTTTTTGTGATAGCATACAAATAAAAAACATGGATGATAATATTAATTTGAATGTGATAGAATGTTTATTGAATAGTCTGTCTTGAACCTGTGAAGTGAGGTTTGGGAATGTCTGAACTTTATTTTGTGTAGTAGATATATTTAATTACTCAACATTGTTGAAAAAAAAAAACAAGTTGTTTTAGTTTGACATCTCTGAGATTTTAAACTCATAATGCTAGTGTGTATTTTTGATGTGAACGGTTATCAAAAAGTGTTTAAAGAAATTTCTATTTGAATTTGTTTATATCTCTACAATGTAGAGCTATTGCTTTTTGCTATCTAGTAACTAAAGTGTTTATTTTGTATGTAATTTAGATATCAGACAATGAACTTTTCCTGCCAGCAGTGCTTGTAATGACACACAAACAGTGATTTACAACAATAATTACAAATAATCAGGAACATGCGCATTTCAAATTATTTAAAGGCTGCTTTTTGGCTATAATTTATGTTTTGTTAAAAATGTATTAATGATAATAGAATAATATTGTTTCCTTTGTTTTTCTAATATTATATAAGTAAAATTGATCCAGCCTATCATGGGCCCAACACGTTCTTCAGCTTGCTCTTATTTGAGTAGTGTTGAGAAATAAGTTACATTTTTTTGTTGTAATTATGTTTAACAGCATGGTTTATGATTTAATTAAAGGGAATGCAATAAAGAGGGAAGTTTAGAGGAAGTGCAGTCGCATTAGTGCAGATATAATGGGGGAAACCAGTGATAGATCAAATGTGAAAAATTAGCCTCGACGTGCCTGGTCGAGATTGGAACCTAAACCTTGCTTTCACTGACAATCCAGTATATTGCAAGCCTGATGCATTATATTATGTAACCATAAATGCTGGTGCAGGAAACAAGAAAATAAATCTGCTACATTTTTACATTAAAGTTATTATAATAATTATAATCATCTTATAATAAACTATAGAGAATAGTTGCTATCAATCTTAGGCGTTGATTTTGTCAAAGTGATAGATCAATAATTTGATTTGTTCAAAATAGTGAGAGATAATAAACTATAGAGAATAGTTGCTATCAATCTTAGGCGTTGATTTTGTCAAAGTGATAGATCAATAATTTGATTTGTTCAAAATAGTGAGAGATAATAAACTATAGAGAATAGTTGCTATCAATCTTAGGCGTTGATTTTGTCAAAGTGATAGATCAATAATTTGATTTGTTCAAAATAGTGAGAGAAGTTTATCAAATATAAAGCTTTAGATTACACTGAATGTGACAATGTGACATGTATAATGAATTGACAGTGAGTGCTACAATCGTATTTGTTTATTTAATACGTTGTCAAGTAGAACATATTTTGTGACAAGTGTAATCTGTTAATTCTTACTTTTATTAAATGAAATGATTCATTTTGTTTCAGTGAGGTTTATTTTTGAAATTTCTGCTACCCAGGGTTCAACAATGCAAGATATTTCCAAAAGATTTGTTTTGGTTATTTAAGTCTGGTTTAGTTTAGATTGTATTTAACCACCATTTTAAAATCAAACAAAGCTGACTATCTCTCATTGATTCACTGAATCAAAACTATAACTGGACCAGTAGACAGTCGAGGTAATCACAGTGAAGGACTAGAGAGAGCGGCATGCCTATCAAGCACCTTACAGTGTTACCATAATTACAAATATAAAATTGGGGTACCTTACAGCCCAGCACACTCGCTCAAAGGTTAATTAAGTATTTCTACCCGACTCTAGCCACTTATTTTTTATATTGACCATTTAATTGATAGAGTACAGCAAATATTGAATTGAAATGTCTGGTTTTGACTGTGCCGAATGTTGAGAGGACCGAGTGTGATTTTTACCTTTACCTGCAAGCTTTCATCAAAGAAACAAGGAGAAGTTTTCCACTCTTTTGTTTTATCAGATAAAAATAAAGAGATTATCATTTTAACTTACAGAGAGTAAGTTATAATGGAGGAAGATACACTTACACCTTCCTTCTCCCCCAGTGGTCACTGCCACAAAGTTATAATGGAGGAAGATACATTACACCTTCCTTCTCCCTCAGTGGTCACTGCCACAAAGTTATAATGGAGGAAGATACACTTACACCTTCCTTCTCCCTCAGTGGTCACTGCCACAAAGTTATAATGGAGGAAGATACATTTACACCTTCCTTCTCCCTCAGTGGTCACTGCCACAAAGTTATAATGGAGGAAGATACACTTACACCTTCCTTCTCCATCACTGGTCACTGCCGCAAAGTTATAATGGAGGAAGATACATTTACACCTTCCTTCTCCATCACTGGTCACTGCCGCAAAGTTATAATGGAGGAAGATACATTCACACCTTCCTTCTCCATCACTGGTCACTGCCGCAAAGTTATAATGGAGGAAGATACATATACACCTTCCTTCTCCCTCAGTGGTCACTGCCACAAAGTTATAATGGAGGAAGATACATTTACACCTTCCTTCTCCCTCAGTGGTCACTGCCACAAAGTTATAATGGAGGAAGATACATTTACACCTTCCTTCTCCCTCAGTGGTCACTGCCACAAAGTTATAATGGAGGAAGATACATTTACACCTTCCTTCTCCCCCAGTGGTCACTGCCACAAAGTTATAATGGAGGAAGATACATTTACACCTTCCTTCTCCCTCAGTGGTCACTGCCACAAAGTTATAATGGAGGAAGATACATTTACACCTTCCTTCTCCCCCAGTGGTCACTGCCACAAAGTTATAATGGAGGAAGATACATTTACACCTTCCTTCTCCCTCAGTGGTCACTGCCACAAAGTTATAATGGAGGAAGATACATTTACACCTTCCTTCTCCCTCAATGGTCACTGCTACAAAGTTATAATGGAGGAAGATACATTTACACCTTCCTTCTCCCTCAATGGTCACTGCCACAAAGTTATAATGGAGGAAGATACATTTACACCTTCCTTCTCCCTCAGTGGTCACTGCCACAAAGTTATAATGGAGGAAGATACACTTTACACCTTCCTTCTCCCTCAGTGGTCACTGCCACAAAGTTATAATGGAGGAAGATACATTTACACCTTCCTTCTCCCTCAGTGGTCACTGCCACAAAGTTATAATGGAGGAAGATACATATACACCTTCCTTCTCCATCACTGGTCACTGCCGCAAAGTTATAATGGAGGAAGATACATTTACACCTTCCTTCTCCATCACTGGTCACTGCCGCAAAGTTATAATGGAGGAAGATACATTTACACCTTCCTTCTCCCTCAGTGGTCACTGCCACAAAGTTATAATGGAGGAAGATACATTTACACCTTCCTTCTCCCTCATGGTCACTGCTACAAAGTTATAATGGAGGAAGATACATTTACACCTTCCTTCTCCCTCAATGGTCACTGCCACAAAGTTATAATGGAGGAAGATACATTTACACCTTCCTTCTCCCTCAGTGGTCACTGCCACAAAGTTATAATGGAGGAAGATACACTTACACCTTCCTTCTCCCTCAGTGGTCACTGCCACAAAGTTATAATGGAGGAAGATACATTTACACCTTCCTTCTCCCTCAGTGGTCACTGCCACAAAGTTATAATGGAGGAAGATACATATACACCTTCCTTCTCCATCACTGGTCACTGCCGCAAAGTTATAATGGAGGAAGATACATTTACACCTTCCTTCTCCATCACTGGTCACTGCCGCAAAGTTATAATGGAGGAAGATACATATACACCTTCCTTCTCCCTCAGTGGTCACTGCCACAAAGTTATAATGGAGGAAGATACATATACACCTTCCTTCTCCATCACTGGTCACTGCCACAAAGTTATAATGGGACAAAATGACAACTGAGCTTGCCTAGGGGCACCATACACTTGGACAAGTGGGACAAAACTACAACCTGATTTTCCCCAAAATACCATAACAATAAAAATCTAGTTAGGACTGGTATTATGACTCCTGGATAAATATTAATCTGGCCGATAAATATTTTTATCTTGTCAATAAGTTAAGAGTGCATCCTATGACTGCTAGATAGCATTTACCAGGCAGATAAAATGTATTTATCCATCACATTTTTATCAAGTGGTTTAAGTACCTGATAACTTTTATCTGAAAGTTAAAATGGGTGCTTCCATTGTAACACATTGTTTTTCATGAGGTTTAGGCTGATTTTAGGTTAAAATCTTGGTCACGTGTTTAGTAGGCACAAGCTTAGGCTCTAACTATATATAAAGTTAGAATAATCATATTTAGCACCGCGTTCGGGTTTATGTATAAAGTTATAACATTTAATTCACAATTTTATAAAAACCCTTAACAAAGCTATTTGCAGAGTTATAGTTACACAATAACAAATTATTTAAAAGGGAGTACAATATATGAAATTTTGTAAACGGTGTACTGAACTATTGACCACAATTTGGCAGACACTGAAATTAGTACTTGCAAGACATCTTAGCTTCTGCGCCGACGTGACGCCATCTGTTTATCCGCCATTATTTAACAAATGTTGAGTGTTGTAGCTACTAGCCAAGATGTATGCATGCGTGCACGAATAAAAACAGTACCGACCTTGCATTTTATGCAGAAAATATATTTATCCTACAGATCTATCCGGCAGATAAATTCAGTTCATAATACATGTAAAATAAAACTAGAGAGTAACTCTACCATTTTTCCTGCTTGTATTAGGACGAAGGGGGTTAGCACACTCTTAACAATTTTTTAAAAGGTTTCTCCTCAGGTTGTGAGTCTTTGAACAAATGATTTCAAATGATAATTCCTTGTAAAATGTGTGTTGAACATGTTGCCAAACTTTAGTACTGCCTAGACTAGTAGATTATTATCGAAATCCTACAATTTGTGCCACCTAACATCACAATTATGTTTTAAAACACTTTAAATTACTTCAGGAGGAACTTGATGTTAAAAACATTCACTTATCATCTCCTGTTGGAAGACTTAGTCAAGACCCACAACAGGTACAGAGGCAACCCCACTCTCCTCCTCCCAAAATAAAATAGTAATATTTTTTTGTCGCCAATGCTGATTTTATTTTACTACCGTTATATTAACAGTGCTATTGTACAGGTATTGATAATATATATAAAAATTTACAGATCCATATCACATAGCTTGATTATATTTTTAGCATCATATTTTACTACCTGTTTGGATTATACACTTATGTACTAATGAGGCTAGTGGTTTTAAGAGTTAGGAAGGTTATATTTAGAAGAAGTGTACTCGCATTATCATTTTGAAACCTTATTATTTTGAAATAAGTGTGAGCTGAACCATTAATTAGAACAAAATGAAAATTGAACTATTTTATTTCTGTTATAAACAACTTCTATCCTATAATTTAACACGTGGAGATTATTAGGGAAGGGGGCTATAGTAAGAAGAAATCTAAACTTGATTTCCCGGGCTGCATTTGAGAAGCTGATAAGTCTTAGGTTGGTGTGAAATTTGCAACCATTTTCAACTTTAAAAAATAATAATTAAAATACAATAGTGTGGATGAATAACCAGCTGATGAAGATATAAACAGCAAGGATGTGTTTGTCCTTTAACAAGTTCCTATCTAAGGGTGCTATCATTATTTTACTAATTTTGTTTTTCTCACTTTCATATCTTTTTGTTTCCTTTTTAGGAATGTTGCTGTGGGTTTGATACCCCCTCTTGATGATTTTTGATTAAATGCAACCTAGGTCAAGGGAATGAGCAATAATGATTCATTTTCTTTAAGAATAAGCCATTACATATTTTCGAGTGGCAGCAACATAGTTTGAACTGTGTTATTTTCAAAAGCCCTATTCGGTTCGTTCTTTTTTAAATGTTTTTATCAATTTTCGTGTACCTTTTTCTAAATACAACAAAATGTACCTCAAAAAGTGAAAAGATGGTTTTTCTTAAAGAGATATTGTAATTTTAAAAATATACAGTTTCTTCAATTTTCTCCAAGTAAAACTTTCTTTCGTGTCAATTTTTTTTCTTAAACACTTGAAGAGTTGAGCTAGGAAAATTTGACTGTACATGGGAAAAGTGAGTGTACCAAAATGGTAGAAAAATGACAGAATAAACATATTAAACAAACTAAAGGATATAGATAAGAGGTAAGACAAAAACTAGACATATGATGAAAATAGAAGGAAATAATATAGCTTTTCAGGGATAACTTCTGTATGCCGTTTGAGCTATAATTGTATAGGTGAAAAAAAGCAGAGCAGACTGCGTATTAGAACAAATATAATTAATCATAATATACTCTATACAAAAACCAACACCATAAATTGACTAACCTGTGAACACTTGGCCAAGGGGAAGTGAATGCAAAGCTTTTGATGGAGTTCGCAGAACTCCTTGTACAAACGAAACAAATAAACTGGGTCAGGTTGATTCTCCCGCTCCACTTTTAGTATGTACACATAATACTTCTCTGGGTCATAGCGCTTCTGATATCCATGAATACTGACGCTGCGGATACGCCCCTCCTGTTGCATTCTGACCAGAACAAAGAGAGAAACCAAGGTTCAATCACTAACAATATATGTACATTTTCAGATCTTAAAAAATGTACAGAATTAACTATTATGACCCGAGATAAACATGCTTTCATAGTTTGCATCATTTAGGCCACTTGAAAATTTAAAATTTGAGAACTGTCCAAATATTATTTTACTATATTTGGTAGAAGCTACAGGAAAGATGGATGGAAACATATAAAAGAGGACAAACACAATATGACCTTTACAATGAAAAGAATAACACAGTTCACAGAATACAATGCTGTCACTGGACAAAGAGGCAATGGTTTCTTCTTTTAGAAAGTAGCGTTGCGCGTTTCACACTCCCTCCAGATAATTTCAAATAGAATGAAACCTAGGTTGGGGGATTGGGCGGCAACTATCAATTTTTTCAAGAGACAGCCAATACTTATGTCCATTGGCAGCAGTGTAAAGTGTGAACTGTGTTCTTCTTTTCATTGTAAAAAGCATATTGTGTTTGTCCCTTTTATATGTTTCTATGCACCTTTTATATTACCTTCTTCAAAATATAATACAATTACTTTAATAAATCAAAAAGAGGTTTTCCTTAAAAATATATTATTTTAAATATTATAATATATTTTAAAATTAAAACTGTTGAAGAATAACATAATGTGTGATATTAATAAGAGAACTTATCAACACACCTTGAATAAGAAAAAACAGATTAAATAGTAGTATTTATTGACCAAAACATTTCAAATACTGAAGAAAAAAAAAGAAGTAATATGGGATTAATTTGTCAAGTGACACATAAACTTACGAAATTATTGCATAATTATTTAGCTGGGATCTTTTACCCACAAAGTTTAAATACATGAAATGGTATAAGCGTGAGCAATTAAAGAGTGTCTCATAGAAAGCATTTTTAAAGTCTTATACACCACAGCTTGTTCATGAAAATATAATTACCCCGTATGGTCATTTGCAAATAACAGAAGATGATGATGACCACTACTCTATTACCCCTCACTTTCCCAAAACTATGTTATGTTGTGCAGGAAATTTTTTGTAGTAAAATGTGTAACGTTCATAATCACAAGGATAATATCAATGCTCAATAGTATCTTTTTGATGTAAATATCACTTATTACAAGAACAATAATTTGTTTCTTAATGGACTAAATCAAATATTAAATCATAATAATTTAAAAGGCAGCTGGACCACTAGTTTGAAACATGCATGGAAACTTGCCAGTAGGGGTGGACGGGATCTCGAACCCTTGGGAAAATGTCAAGAATTTATCATTTCCTGTTGGTTGGGTGGTAAACCAAACATAATGCCCCAAGAAACAAAACAAAGGGCACGCGGAGCTCATGTTCTAGCAGTTACTGATGACTCATCATGTTAATCTCTTTGGTGGACAATCTTCTTCTTTGTTATTTAGCAAACTTGGTGGCTGGATATGGGGATGGGGGTTATTTTACCACTTGTAGAGAGACAACAAAACAAAGGACGTGGAGCTCATGTTCTAGCAGTTACTGCTGACTCATCACTGTTAATCTCTTTGGTGGACAATCTTCTTCTTTGTTATTTAGCAAACTGGTGGCTGGGAGGGGAGGGGGCTATTTACCACTTGTAGAGAGACAAACAAGTTGGGAGGCACGTGACTTATTGTGTTCTGTCCATCAAGACAAGATTAAGTTTTCAAAAATCTTAAGGTGCTGAGACATGAGATTAGTAGAAATCCATTTTACCAACAAAGCAACAATGATAGACACTTTATTTGTTAAATTAAGTCAGTTTCTTTTGCATTCACAAAACCAAACAGTTTTAATGAAGACTATGTTTTGCATCCTAAGCAAAGATAGTTTTCTTTGGTTTTATATATTTTGTAGAATGGTGCTTTTCATTTAAAAAAAAATCATTCTCAGAAAGCTGCATCTGAAGAGGTAAAAGGCGGGTCGATCTTGTTTTATGTTCCTCTACTCGATAAACAAGTCCTGTCTTCCAAGATGTTTTACTTGTGAGTGGAATCCTCTCGTTAGTCCCTAGTGTGACAAAGTTTTGTAGCTCCCAGACGTTTAAAATATAGACATTTACTAGATTATGAGTGATTAGTGAATAATCTGCTAGCAACTCACTATTTGAAGGTTTCAAAACAAGGAGCCCTAGGCACAGTTTACCACATATATATAAAATATATATTAAATACATATTATTAAGCCATTATTTTAAACTTAGTATCTCCTCTGTTTCTCCAAAATAATCTGAGATTCATTTGCAATACATAATTAATTAATACTCCCAAATCACCAAATTTATTTAATAACTGAGAAAGTGGTTTATGAATCCTAATGGCAATAATGTCCTTGCAATGAGCAATTCCCAGTTCGGATGATTATATCCCCCCTGCAAGTGTTTTAACAGCATGTTGTTCTTACGTGTAAGTGCGTGGGATGAAGCTTAGTAGTTCCCCATCATTGTGGTCACCAGTGAACCTCAGCTGGGCCAGATTGTGAAGGAAGAAGTTAAATTGGGTGAACCATGACTTTAGAGAGCCCTCGATCATTCTGGCAAACATGGCTGCCGCTTCTGGGTTTGACAACTCCGGGGATAGTGCTTGTTGTACATAGTTGACAGACTCCATCGTCACGCCCGGAATACCTGAACCAACCATCTGGAAACAAAGTAAGGACCAAGGGGATCTTGTGATATAAACTGGTGAGGTTTAGTAGAAACCCAGTAGGAATGACAAACAGTTAAACAGTTATAACAGTTACTATAATAGAAACACAGTAGAAATGACAGTATCAGTTATAACAGTTACTATAGTAGGAACACAGTAGGAAATACAGTATTTGACAGTTATTCGTCCTACAGCTCGTTCGGGCTATACACATGTTATCTACTAATTAAGATAAATATATTATATATTCGCATCCAATGTCTTTTTCCTGTGTTTGTCCTTTATGTTATACCTTTTACATGTTCCTATCTATGTGTCCTATCATTCTTTACTATTTTCCATTTTCTCCCTTTTGTGTTTTTTTTGGTTTCCTCTTTTAGGAAGATGTGTTGTGTGTTTCCTCCCTGATGAGTTCCGATAGAATGAAACCTAGGTCGGGGAATCGGGCAGTAACAATCGATTTTCTTCAAAAGACAGCCATTACCTCTTTCTCCATTGGCAGCAATGTAAAGTGTGAACTGTGTTCTTTGCACTGTAAAAGCCATATTGTGTTCAACTCTTTGTCCAATGGCAGCAATGTAAAGTGTGAACTGTTCTTTGCACTGTAAAAGCCATATTGTGTTCAACTCTTTGTCCAATGGCAGCAATGTAAAGTGTGAACTGTGTTCTTTGCACTGTAAAAGCCATATTGTGTTCAACTCTTTGTCCAATGGCAGCAATGTAAAGTGTGAACTGTGTTCTTTTCACTGTAAAAGCCTTATTGTGTTCGACTCTTTTATATGTTTATATCCACCTTTCCTGTACCTTCTTCCAAATATAATACAATCTATACTAATATTATAAAGAGGAAAGATTTGATTTTTTTTTTTTTTAATGGATAAACTCAAAAACTACTGGAACAATTTTAAAAATTCTTTCACCAATATAAAGCTACATTATCAGCGAGTAACATAGGCTATATTTTATTTTGAAAATTTAATATATTCCTCATAAAAATGTTGATAGTATATTATATAGTCGTTGAGAAATAATAATTGTTGAAGGGAAAGTGGGGTTGGTGAAGGAGGTGGGGGGGAGTAGGGGTGAGGAAAGAGGAATGAGATGAAAATAGGAGGGAGGATATAAAGAGGGAGGGGGCTATACAGTGATGGTAGGACTGTATTAAAAAAATAAGTAAAAAAAAGTTTTGTTTTTATATTGATATGATGGATGATTTGAAGCTTTGTTTTACAGGATTCTTTAAAAAAAAAATTTTTTTTAGTTACCTCATAAAGCGAAAAGAGGTTTTCCCTATTGAGGTATATTATATGAGGTTTGGCTATTAAATAACTGGAATGATGCTCTAAGAAATTGTATATACCAAATTACTCAATGGACATGTTATCACCTTCACTGTAGTCCCTTCCCTGATCCCCACACCCACCATATGAATCTCCAGGTCCTTTTCTGAGAGGCTGTTTATGAGCTTCGTGACTTTTTCCTTCACAGCATCAAAGGCTCGAAACAGGCTCTTTTTAGTGCAGACTTGATCTTCAGGAACAGAAAAAAGTCACATGGGGCTAGATCAGATGAGTAAGGTGGATGTTCCAACACTGGAATCTTGTGCTTTGCCAAAACCTCTGGATTGACAGCACTTTATGTGCTGGTGCTTTGTCCTGATGACGAACCCACGAGCCGTTCTTCCACAGTTCAGATCATCATCTTCTTCTTCTTCTTCTTCTAGTGCGTTCACTAAGGATTGTCAAAACCTCCTTATAGTAAACCTGGTTAACAGTCTGACCTTCAGGTACCCAATCAATTGTGAACAATCCCTCGGATATAAAAAAAACTATCATCATTGCTTTGAATTTTGACCTGCTCATCCGTGCTTTCTTTTGTCTCGGTGAACTGGGACTCTTCCAATGTAAGGAATGGCGCTTAGTTTCAGGGTCGAATTGAAAAAACTACGATTCGTCACAAGTGATCACATTTTATAAAAAGTTTGAATCATTTTTGATGTTATGAGGGATGTCAGCACAAATATCCATTCAAGTTTCCTTTTGCTCAGGAGTGAGCAGTTTTGGCAACATTTTAAAGCAAACGTTTTTCATGTGTAAATTTTCATGTAAAATTTGTATAACAGTTTCCTTATCAATATTAACTAAGTCAGCAATTGCTCGAATGCTCAGGTGTTGACTTTTTTTAACGATTTCACTTACTTTTTCAATATCAACATCTGTTTTTGATGTGTGAGGATGACCGTAGTACGGATCGTCTTTGATCTGTTTCCTCCCACCTTAAATTTGTTAAACCAATCAAACACTTGAGTACGAGATAAAGACTGACCCCCATAAACTTCCTTTAACAAAATGTACATTTCTATAGCAGATTTCCCAAGTTTTACAAGAAACTTCACGTTGACACACTACTCACCTTTTACACTCAACATAATTCCGACAGAGCTCAGGTACACGATCCACTCTGAACAAAGGCTATGGCTGAACCTTCGGTCACACGACCTTGACATTTGGAAGGTAGAGGAAGAAAAGAACATAGATCAATATTTGACCCTGCTGGTTGTTGCTGAGAACTCTCAGGTAAGTGGCAAAAAACCGATTCAGGTTATTTAGTAGCCACACATCATATACTCGAATCCAATGTTCTTTTCCTGTGTTTGTCCTTAATGTTATACCTTTTACATGTTCTTATCTATGTGTCTATCATTCTTTACAATTTTACATTTTCTCCTTTTTGTGTTTTGTTTTTAGTTTCCTCTTTTAGGAAGTTGCGTTGCACGTTTCACAATCTTTCCTGATGAGTTTCGATAGAGTTAAACCTAGGTCGGGAGATTGGGCGGTGACGATTGATTTTATTTAAGAGGCAACCATTACCTCTCTGTCCAATGGCAGCAATATGGTGTGTGAACTGTGTTCTTTATTTCAATCTATACACCATATTATGTTCGCTCCTTTTATATGTTTCTATCCACCTTTCCTATACCTTCTTCCAAATATAGTTTATATTTATAAATTATATAGTATCAGAGGAATGTAGTTACTATTTTAAATATTTATGTTGTTCATTTGAAATTTAAATATTAAAAAAGACCATGATCAACCTCTAGCCATGCTGCCATAGACCAACCTGTGTTTTACTCTCTTTTGCAGAAGGAGGAGACTGTACTCTGAAAATTACATAATTATGTGTTTTAATTGTGAACTTTGAGACCTACAGTTTTCTGGTAAATGTGTATATCTTGCCCTTCTATCCTTTTTCCAATACTTAAGTGAATATTTAATGGTGTACAAAGCCTCGAAAAGTCAAAGTCGAATTCTAAGGTCAAACTCCTTAGGCTTTGACTTTGACTTCGACTTCGACATCTACAATAACCTTCACATATCCGAAAAAATTTCAAAGGAAGGATAAAACTTCGATAAATTATCAAACGATTTAATTTTATCTTACTAAATATTACAATTTTCAATATTTGATAGTTTTAAAACTGTTACTAAACAGAATTTTAACACCCACTAGTAATTTAACTACCACAACGTAAGCATAGATTAAAAGCTGGTAAGTAAATGTTAATATATTATATTCACTAACACCAAAATAATTTTGTAAAAATAGAAATACTTATAAAGAAAATAATAGCGCCATGTTCACTGGTATGAAGTAGAGAAAGCGCTTTATTTGTGCTATCATCCTAGCTCGCGTCTAATGTTTAGTCCTTAGTATTCTATCTATTTGTAATATCTGTGACAAATTACAAGTGCATTTTAACACAGAAGTTTCTCATAGCTTCTTAGCATTTTATTTATTATTCAAAATGGCTTATATGGAAAATGGGAAACGAAATCAGCATTTAAAGTATAATCATTATCAAAAAAATATATATATATAAAATTAGCCAGCGTCTTACTACCCGTTTGGTTATACACATACATGTTACTGACAAGATCTAAGAAAATAATTAATAAAAAAATTAAAAATAGTGTTAAGTGACAACAAAAATCCTAGGTAGCTTCGACATCAACTTTTCTTCGCAAGTTTCAAGATTCACTTCACATTTAAAAAGTGGCCTTCACACACCCCTATCAATGTTGTCAGTTAGATCCAATTTTCCTTGGCTTACAAATTATGATGAAGCTGTCTGTGACAGTGAAAACTTGTCCTTAAAATTGTGTTTGTGTGTTTTTTAGTGTTCTATCTAAACAATTTCTACTCCAGTATCACCAAGGTAAGTGGGCTGGTTATCCCTCCTAATTTAAACCAAAATATAAAACTGGTGTTCATGGTTCGAGACCAATTAAGTAAATATAATAAATTATGTTTTTTGGATTGTGTGGTTTAAAATTGATATTTTTTAAAATTCAAATATAAATATTTAATATTTCCTCACTAAAAATAAAGGGCAGGCTTATGTCTCAATTCAATAAAACTGTGAACAGGTGTCTTCTAAACATATCTTAATACCCAAATATGTTGGGATATCAAAGTAAATCCTATTAAATAATTATGTCAGCACGAGTTGTGTGTTTTTATCAATCTTAATCAAAATCAGTTAGTATCAAATAATATTAGAAAAGGGAATAAACTATTTTTAGAAGTAGCTAAAAAAATTATAAAACTAAATTATTGGAAAAGTAGCACTCACCAAACAGAACAGATTAAGCAACAAGTTGCCATGTTTTCTAACAATGTTGAATGCTTGGCAGCACAGATCAACAAAATGGTGAAATTTTGCCGTTGGCTTGTCCCCTCCATTGATGACATATGCCATGTCGGAGGTAAGCACAAATGGTGTCCTGTCCCTAAAAGAAAGTAAGAAGGAAATGAATTCCCCATACAATTGTGTTATGATGAGACAGGAGAGATGGATATTCATAATTCTTGAATGACGGCTGAAAATCAACACACTTGGAATATGTTCTGGAACAGAGTTAGCCAAAACACGTTGTTTTATAGATGCACGTTGAGAAGTAGGTATAAGAATAAATTGGAAGTTGGTAGTGCAGCCAGATTGGTAGAATAAAACATTCCTCGCTGATAGAACTTATCTATTATTATTATTAGCACCGCGTCTTACTACCCGTTCGGGTTGTACGCACTTATGCTAATGTGTAATGGTAGGGTGATTGTGAGATGAAATGGAGGACCTACAGTTTAACGTGGAATCCGAACCACGGTGGAGACCTGGCATTCCTCACATTCACAAGATGTCTTGTCAGAGGTGAAGGAGAACTTATCTAGTGGCTATGACATTTTTTATTGAGGCTCCCAACTAGTTAGTTGCACGATGTTAGTTTTGTTGGGTAATAATAATTTAATAATTCTATTGTAGCATTGTAGCTGTAACAATTCAATTGTACTTACATGCCTTGAAGATAGACATGTGAAGAGAGATAGAACAAAACTTCAATGAGAGAGGTAAATAATACATACCTTTTTCCTGCATCTTCTTCCAATAAATAGCAAAATGTTCTTCAAAAGTAGAAAATAAATTATCTTTGAAAAGATAGATAAATAAAAACTTACCTTTTGAAGTTACCAAACATTTGAGCATCTCCCAGAAATTTTCCAAAGTCAATATGAAACAGATGACCAGATGTTTTTAGCATAATATTGTCATTATGCCTATCACATATTCCCAATATATATGTTGCAACACTGTAGCCTGCACATGATGCTGAAAGTAAGATACGTAAATACAAAATATTACTTTTTTTGAAATATCAAAAGGAAAAAAAAATTCTACAAGAAAAAAGAGGAATCTTTTAAATGTTCATGTTCAAAACTTTCAAATTATTATTTAATATGTCTATGTAAAGCATTCAACCCGAAAGTTGGTTGGATCTTCAACAGCGCACTGTCAGCTGTGAAGCCTAGGCGGCACTGAAGAGTACTAGGGAAATAAGGAGTGAGGTAGTTTCCTCATCAGAGCCAGAAGGTACTATTACACATCAGTCTGTCAAGACCACCGAAATACATATAATAAATTAATATACTATGTAATCAAATAAAAATCATAAAATTGAATGAAAATAAAGCACAAATAAAAGTACAACACTAACAGATACTATATACAAACACTTATATTTCAATGCTTCCCCAGGTAATAGTAAGTGGTTATAGATCTATTACTGTTTCCAGCCTGTGGTCAGTTTTTGGTCAAGCCATATATTCTCCACTACCAGCTTTCTAGGCCAGTCATACGCCTTATAATATAACTTAAGACTAGGACAGGCACGACATCCAGTCCTCGGCAGCTAATTTATCAATTTGAAAAGGTAAATCCATATTTCACCAATGATAAATTTTTCTGTCATGTCGGGAAACAAGCCCTGGTCCCTTAGCTCAAAAGGTGGTGGTGGTGGTGGTGGTCAGTGGCGTAGAAGATTATAAAGAAGGGGATACTTAAATGCTAGTTACAGTCCCACTAAAACAATACATCTTGTTTATCAGCTCCCTTTCTTCCATTTTAAAACTTTGCTGAAAACTAAATATATTTTAATTTTTAAACAATTCTAGCGCAAACATCACACAAAACATTGTCTTCAGAGACTAAAATTAAATGAAAAAAGTTTTTAGAAAGGTTCAAATGCTCAAACAGGGAAAGCACAAGATTTCTCATAAAAATTCTATAAATAAAAAAAGTTATATTGTTTATTCAGCTGTAACAAATTGTGTTCTTTGTACATGAAATAGTCTTTATTGAAGGCCTATGTGGGTAAACTTTTTAAGTTAGGTAGTAGGGTAGATTTATGCCTGATTATCTTGTGCAGAAATCTTTTGCTGAATACCAGTACCCCTAACCCCAGCCTATTTCCTTCAAAACATCCCAAAGCCCTTAAAATTGCAAACACTGTCAAGTATAGAAAAACAATCAAAACTTTCACAATACATAGCATATAAATTTAATAAACTAGCATTTAGAAGTTGACAATATTTAGTTTAGTATTGTTCACGGACTGTTTATTTGCATAATATTACAAATAATACCAATTTATTAATTTGTTAACCTCGCATATAAACACAAATATAATTTGAGAACTTTGTCGAGACTATCCTTTTCTAGAGGCTAATAATAGCAATACCCCAAGAATGGGGATAAAGGGATGGGAATCTGAAAGTATTGATGACAACTATAAAAACAAATTATTTGCAACAAATTGAGGTGAGCCAATCTAAACAGGGGAAGATAGATAAATAAATAATATCGATAGTTCTAAGGTAAAAGGTTGTAAGCCTCATTTTTAAAATTTTACAGGAGAGCAACATTTCTGTTTTCTTCCAAGACAATCTATATATGAGTAACTGGTTATGTTTATATGAAAGATTGAATTTTATGTGATTAAAATAACTAACATAGGATTAATATTACTGTTAAATATACTGAAAAAACTCAAAATTTTAGGGTTAGCGCTTTTTACTTTGGAGAATTCTGCAAGCAATATGAAATTGTAAGCCTCATTAACATGCCATAGTATATTATTATTATTGTTTTAATCTATTATTTGTTTTAAGTCTACAGTATGACATACATTTTTATTTGACAAATTGAAGATAATTACTACAGGCCTACAGCTTATAATTTGTTAGAAAACTTATAAACTGTCAATATTTAGGATACAGTTATAAAGAAGAAGGGAAAAATACCCTCAGAAACATAGGCTATGAATTAACTGTATCTTACAAAATGAGGAGAATAAATGGTTAAAAAAGTAACCAAAATACTCACAGAATAACTTGAATGCACCAGAAACAAAATAATTAAATTTAATCCACTTCATTATCTTCATCTGTTTCATTAAGACAATCTTGAATGTTGTTTTTCTTTGGAAGAGTCCTATATTCACGATAGTAGCGTTTTGGGATCACTTTTTGAACACAAATTATTCAAATCTTTGTACTTTGTAACTAAAATGGGTTGACGGATTGAATATAAAACTTTTAGGTCTAAATTATTCACCGGACCGTCTTTTTTTCCTCCTGAAACTTTAAATGAATGGGCATTTTTGATTCATCAAAACTATCATAAAATCCTACCACATCATTACCCTTATAAATGGTTAGTCAACATATTTCGCGTAATTTGATTTTTGCACCTTCTTTCCTTTTGGTTTTTGTATCTGGTAAAACTGATTCTTGGTATTCTTTCCAGTTAGAAAATGAACTGTAAGAAAGGACATCAACATTGTAAGGCTTTGGTGATATTCTACTGTTGGTAATTAGTGTTGCCCATTCTGATGGAGCGCAAATAACTTTGTTCCTGTAACTAGACTCAATACATGCATACATTGAATCCACAGGCATGTGTAATGAGGTAGGTCAAAGTAATTTGCTTTATTCTTTCTGAATGTTTTAGAAAATAATACAACATAGCCCAAAGCTGCTGGTTTTTATTTTGTCCCGTACAGCTATCACAATACAAAGCTACATTCTTCACTTTGTGTCTACTTTCAACTATGATCAGATACTTGTAAACAATACTGCAAACATCATTTGACCCCCTTTTCCCACCGCTCTCTCCCCATAAGTAGCAAAATACATCTCTAGTTCCACTTTTATACGGAGTAAAATTATGAATAGCATATTTACAACTATAGTACCCAAGTATATTTTTCTGTCCAAAAGGGGTATTTAGTATCTTCTCAAGATAAAATGATACCACAAAAAGTTTCATCAGTTTTTTTTAAAATGCTTTTATGGTCAGGGTCAGGAGTATAATCTTGTTTATTTTTGAAATTTTCACATTTTAAGTGCTTGTCTTTCTTCAGGCAGTGATTACCAATATTAAACTCTTTATTAAATATTTCTCAAAATACATATTCTTTCAACGGATCTAAATTTTTTTCTATATACTCGGTGACATATATTCTGTATATATTGGCCAAATTTTTAAACTGCACTGGTAAATAGAGTTTGTTTGTACTCTGGCGACAATAGTGTTAGGGTACAGCTGGAAGGGATTTTATATATTTGTCAACAATTTCCCTTTTTTCCTGAGAAGGTTTATTTGAAGGCTCTTTCCTACCCCTCATGTCTAGTTTTAGGTTTGTGTATTTCCGTTTTGTTCTCAAATGAATACTGCAGAACCCTTGGACTAATATCATGCGTCTTTATTAAAAATTGCTGGCAGACTTTAAATATGTCGCCTCCTTTGGACAAATAATAACTAAACGATCGACATCTTCTACTTTCACTGTGCTTTATATATATTCTTTTCGTTTCGTTTTCTTCCATACAAGATAATGAAAAACTTTTTTATCTTCAAAATCTAGTTTGTAATATAAGTCACAGATTTATTGCCTATCTCCACATACATTTTTTGTACAGTTGTTCCGACACTTCCCGTGGGCACATGGGTCTGGCTGTAAATTTTTCGATGGCATAACTTTATTAGTTTTAAATACTTATATAAGTCTCCCCTTTATGCTTCTTTTTCTTTTAAATACAAGCTTTAGATAATTTTTTCTTCTTCGTCTTCCTTTTTCATCAACAGTATCATCTTCTGTTTCATTTTCCTCGATAACTTATAGATGTTCAACACTGTTTTCATTAGAGCTGGTAGCATTTTCAACAATGACGTCTTAACTATTTTCAGTATCGCAGGATATATTTTCACTCTCATTATTTCCATAAACTTCTTTATGGAGAAATAATTGAGTTCTTGAGGTTGAAAGTTTTGTGTACTATGTTCATTTAATTCTAAATTTGTGTCCAAAGTATTAATAGTCCCAGTATTGTGTTCAATTAGCAAATATTCCTCTAATAGAAATGTGCAATTTTCATCAACAATAATTATAATATTACTATCTAGATACGTATCAACCATATCAATTTTCCCATCTATTAAGTGAGTGCTTTGAGTTGGAAAAAGAACCACATTCACTGGTCTACTGGAGTGAAAATTATACTCTATACAATAATTATTTACAATACTTATAGATCCACTCACACTTTGTTCATTTTCACTATTATTCACTAAATGAAGTGTTTGTTCATCACTGGAGTGAAAGCTTAGCTCTGTACGGTTATTTAAATTACTTACAGGGTCAACTTTGTACAATTTCATCACTATTCACTGACTGACTGCTAATTTGAGAATCCTTTTTGATCGGAGACATTATGAAATAAATAAAAAAACACTTAAACTTTAGGATCAATCAGATCACTTAAACAAAGAAATACTGTAAAATGAGATCTGAAATGCTAAATGGTGATGTTTTTAAATCGTGTAGCCCTTATAAAACAGCCTATATATCAAGAAACATGAAAGTAAAGTGGTGTAAGCCTACAGCCTGAGGCTTACTGCCTGTTACCTTCCTACATCTGTGCTGGATGAGGGTTACTCAAACAAATAAAGTGCTATATTTTTATTAATATTGGTTTGAGCGTTATAGCACTTTACCTACATAGACTGAATTATACCAAAATCTAAGATTTTAGTTTTTTGAGGGTTACAACCTTTTACCTTAGAGCCAGTAATATTTTCTCCATGCAAGAAGCATCTATAACAATTTTATCATAGCCGCTTTGGTGGCAGGGTGGTCTAATGCCCCACTCTAATGTTGGACTAGACTGCTGAAGATGGGGAGATCAGGGTTCAATCCCGGTCGGGTGCAATGAGGGTGATTTTTCCAAAATGGGTTTCCACTCTCTTTCCATGCAAGTGTGGGTGCATTTCTTCTAAATTAAGACTTCCTAATTCTTAACATATTAGTGTGACCAGTACATATGCGATAACCCAAATGTGTAGTAAGAAGTGATGCTAAGAAAAAAAAATTGTTATCACTTAAAAAAGTATATAAACCTTTGGTATTTTTTTTATAACTGTCCAAACAAAGGTTTGATGAAACTTAAGTCTCCTAGTCTACCCTGACGCTACATCTAAAAATCTATGTATATATACAAATATTAAATATAGTCTCTTTATATATAGTATTTTTCAGGATTAAAGAAAATCAGGGAATTAAAGGACACATCATTTTATATAACCAAAGCAAATAAAAAATCCATGTTTATTATAATTACTTGAAAACACTCTAAATCCATTATTGATTCTATTTACAAAGGGCATATCTGTACCTGTGAAGTTTTCCACAGCTCTCTCATACTCAAACGTGGAGGGATTGTGTTTCGCCAACCACTCAGCAATAGGTCTGTCTTTGAATGAACCGGTCAACCCCAACTCCACTTGGATTTTTCTTAAGGTCTCGGCATTGGTAACCATTTCAAGCATACCTACAGTTTCAAAGCAAACAAATCTGACATTTTAGTATACTTGCCTATTATATTTACAAAATATATGTCATACAAGTTAACAAAATGAAGTATCCAATGGACAAATACTACTTTATGTAGTTCATATTGACATATTTAACATGCAAATCTGTTTAGTGTCATTATTGGTTGTTTTTTCTAGCTATAACATTTTATTTTAGGAATTAAAATCAATCACGAGAGTGAGTATTAGTACTTGTAAGAGTATGAAGTGTGTATATCATTAGCATACTTTAAGACGCATTGAAAGTAGTACAGAAGGATAAGTCCTACACGCTTACCAGAAAACTGTAGGCCTCAAAGTTCACAATTAAAACCCAGCAAAACACACAATTACGTAATTTTTGAGGTAAATCAGCCCCTTTCTTCTATAATCTCTTTACGTTTTATTTTGAACAAAGAAGTTAATTATTAGTGTTGAATGGAAGTACTAGCTCTGGTTTGGTTGCTTGTTGAGAAAGAGATGATGAAAGGAAACTGCGATAAGCTGCTAAATATCACAGGGAGATGAACTGAACTGAACTGAACTGAACTGAGAGCTTTTGTTTGTAACAGTTGAAATAATTAAATGAGACAAATACAACATTTGTGTTTGATATACCTTTACACAAAATTAATTAAAATAATTTGTGTAATGGGTCAAATCAGCCCCATGAGGACAAATGAGCTAATTGAATAAAGAAGTAGCAATCACATTCTATAAAACTGCTGACCATATGACACCTTCTATCTGCAAATGTTAGCATTATCATTGCTAATGGTGGCGGATGCTCGTTGGCAGGCTCACTCCATGGAGTTTATTACTAACATTATTAAACATTTTAGAAAACATTCTAATATAATAATTTAAGTATGGAGCATTACAATACAAAATAATAAGATTTGAAAATTGATGTAATAATAATAGTTTAGTATAATCAAGGGACAAAATCAGAGAAAATATAATAACAATTTATAAAAAGATTTTGCAAAAGAGATTAAAAATGATTAAAAAATTGACTAGTGTTAAGGTTTTTTGTAAATAGTCAGGTGATCTGGCAGTCTAGGGGTAAGGTGCCAGACTTCTGTGCTGGGGTCCAGGGTTCAATCCTCGGTCCCGGCACAGATTTATCCGATGGCCAAACCCTTCCTACACCTCTGACAAGACATCTTGTGAATGTGGGGAATGCCAGGCCTCCACCGTGGTTCGGATTCCACGTTAAACTGTAGGTCCTCCATTTCATCTCACAATCACCCTACCATTACACATTAGCATAAGTGCGTACAAATGTTTATGTCAAGGAATAAAATTGAAAAAATAACTAATCATAAAATATAAAGTTTTTAGAATTAGGATTTATTTTCTTAAATTGATGTAAGGTGATGTGTAATTTCAAAGTATTATTTGAATTGTAATCCCCTGAGCCCTGTTGTCAAGGATGGTTGCATTTAATTCAACATGTTTCGATATTTAAATACCATCTTCAGGAATATTAAACGACAAAATAAAGGAAGATTAGATTTAACAAAATATATAAGTTAAGTGAAATCAAATAGTAATGAAATAGGAATATTAAAAATGTTGATAGAATTAGAATAATATAAACGTGAAGTCAATTTTACATGTTTCTGAAGCACAAATGTTGCTGTTTATATCATGATTGTTAAATTGAATGAGCATGACCACAAATAAGATCTATTTATAAGCTGATGCAAGAAATAACTGGAAATGACTGTATAGGTCAAGAAAGTTTGGTACCATGGTCTAAAATTTTGTAGGTGTGGGGTGTGGAGTGCTGAAGTGATTTGAAAGGTACTGAACATAAATAATGGGGATGGATAGAAGTAAAGATACTATGTCTTCTCAACACAGGCCCAATCAGTTCTTTACTACACTAGAAGAAGGGGCCGAAAGAAGTGGAAAAAGGAGATTTTAAATTGAAGTTTGGAAAAGTAGGTGGAAATATAAAAAAATTGGTATTTTTATATATATATAGGCAAATAATTAATAGTGTTTACAACAATTTGGTTTACATATTGTAACTGTTTGTTGATTATATTTTTCTTATTTAATAAAGTTGTTTGCATAAAAGAATTATTTGCTATGTTAAATATTTTACCTTTGTGAGATTGGTGAAGAAGTTACATACAATTGCTAGGCTTATTTCTTATTGAAACTCCTTATTTGAAATACTGTTTTTAAATGTTTTCTAAAATGTTATTATTGGTTAAGATTAAATTTATAGCATTGTATTCACTAATTTCTTATCAGTTATTAATTTAAAAAATAAAATTACAATGCAAAAGATAAAATAAACAATTTAAGTCAGCTGTGACGATATAATGTGGGATTGACATTAGAAAGTAAGCTTACAAGGGGTCTTTTGAGTACTTGAATTTTGAGCTCTAACCAGAATCTTTAAGAGCAGCTTGGGTTAGAACTTGACAGCTTTATAGGCTCATCAAATTTAAACTCACACAAGCCTATTTCTGTGCTGAAGTTTGTCTGTTAATGGTTTACTTATTCTTTAATTAATTTTAGGTCTTTGTGGGAATTATATGTTTACTTCGGGACTCAACTGAGCTAGTATGCAGAGTTAAATCTTATGTTTTAGTTTCTGAACCTCTCACAAAAAGCACTGGTGGACTTGATTATTAGTTTATCTACCTATTATTATCATCTATGATAAAAAAGCAAATGGATGCCATTCCAAATAATAATGTTAACCTAAGAGATGTGTCTCTATGTACATAAGTGTGGTGGAGGTGTATTTCACGCATAATTTTACATTTAAAAGTCACTTTTATTATTATATTTCACTAAACATAAATTTTCCTTCAGTGATAAATATCACCATCGAGAAGCCTAATGTGGTTGTTATTAATTTCAATGAGGCTCAGTTGTGTTAAGTAGTTGTAAAATTAAAGTGACTATTATTATTATTATTATTATTATTATTATTATCATCTTATATTAAAGTAAAAAAGAGGAATGTTGAGAAATATAATAGACGAAAACAAAACAGGCAATAATGTCAATCTGGCAACTTGAGGGTCGACTTCAGAGCCACATACATGGGTGCATGTGTGCCTCACCTCTTTTGTGACCAGTGGGTACACAAGCAAATGTAACCATCTTGAGATCCAAGCCATCCTTCAACCATAGCTTGTCCATGATGCGAACCATTTGTATCACCAGCATATCTTGTTGAAGGTCATCTCCCACCTTCCAACATATTCAAACTTTTCAATATATATCTCATAGCTATGAGCTTTAGGAGAAGCTTGCATAAGTTAGACTCAAATTAAAAACACTTTAGCTCACAGACCTCTCATATGTTCAATTTTTTTTTTTACATTGTGTTTCCCTAATTATTTGGTTTGTATGCATGAACTAACTAAGCTATGATGTTAGGAACTAAACAAATCGAGGCTTCGATCAATGATCTGCCCGTCATCAAAAAGGTCCAGTATATTGCAAGAGTGATGCCTCAGACCATTTGACCAACGAAACAGGTTAATATTTTTGAAAAACAGGGTTTCCAAACTCAATACCCTCAATTCTTAATTGTATCAAAAGAATTGAGAGCCAATCTTAGTATTACTATTTTCGATACTTCGATTCTTAGCTCTAAATGAAAGTATTGGCAACCAAGCAAAATGGCAAAATTCAGAATGAATTTTGTGAATTTAGGATAGTTATATTTTTGACAATTATTTATAGCACTTAAAAAAAATTATAAATGTTTATTCAGTGAGGCTTTAATTGTAATGTCTGTTCACGGTAGGAATTGACTTCTGAAAGGCCTTTTTACCTACCATAAATCTATTATATAGTAGGATATTGGTAGGAAAAAAGACCTTTCAGAGAGTAATTCCTACCGTGAATGGAATATAGGTATAAATCCATGCTTAATATTGTAATTCCTAATTATTTATTAATTATGGTTTTTTATTGCATTAATACTTGGTGAAACAGATCTTTTTCTTTGTCAATTTTTTTTATAATTAATCTATTTTAGTTTGTTTTTTCTGTGTTATTAAGTCAAATAAGAATCCTTCTATGCGAAGTTGTTTTCTTGAAAAAATAATGAAAATGGAAATGTTCAAGAATCAGAAAATTGAGGTGGAAGTTAAGAATTGGAACTAAGAAAAACAGCTATTGTGACATCTCTATCATAAAATAATGATGTTAAGTATCCTAACCTTGAAGATGGCCGGTATGATTCCCGTCTCTGCACTGAGGAAATTGATCTTGAGTGGGAGAGTATTTGAGGGAAAGTATGAGCAAGTCCGCACTTGTACTCCCACCACTTCCAAGCTAGGGCTTAAAGGGAGACAAGTAGTGGAGTCCTCTAGACTGTGGTGTAATATCTCCATTTCTTGCATTAGCACTTTCAGGCGCAAAGATTCCTTGGTAGTCTTCACACTCCTCGCCACCTCGTATAGATTCTAAACACATTATTTTACAACTTGACAAATTCACAATGACAATGTTGCGAGTTCTTGACAAACTAGCAATATATATATTAAATAAAGCTGCCAATTACTATTTCAGGGTTACAAGCCACCTCCTCCGTGAGGGAGGGGCCAACGAAGAGGGAAGTAACATGGTGGAGACGACTGCATCTCGAGCTACGATGTCCTTGGATCTACGAGAGGCAGTCATCCCCCAGCTCAAGAAGAATTATTAAGGGATTCTATAAATTGTAATATATTGTAATAATTGTCAACACTACTCTCCTTTTCCAATAAATGCCTTCGCTCTTCGGCGAGTCCTATGGACCTTCCTTGATTCTATACCCGCACCTCACCCCCAAGCAAAAGGTATACAAGCGAGAGAGGCCCCACCTTGGGAGCAGCGGGAGGAACCCGACAACATGAAATCATCAAGGAAGCTAGGATGAGATGGTATGGACACAAAATAAGGATGGAGGGAGAGAGGATTCTAAGAAGATTAATGGATATAAAGTAGGTAGGGAAGAGACCACAAGAGAGACCAAGGAAAAGATAGGAGGAACAGATAGCAGCAAGTGTGCAAGTGAGAAGAGAGTGGAAGAGAGTGCAGGAGGAAGAATGGTGGAAGAAGAGAGGGAGAGGGAGGCATTTCACTTAACAAACCCGGCCACAGGCTGGAAACAGTTGTTGTTGTTGATGATGATGATGATGATGATGATGATGATGATGATGATGATGATATAGCTGCCAAGTTTAATGAGGCTGTTAAAATATTAAAATAGGAAATTTTCTTTCTATTTTCATTTAAAACAGATAAATTCCAAGCAAATAATTATATCACATAAATTTATTTTATAATAAAGGAAATTGATAAAACTAAAGAAATAGGAAAAATAAACTAAGAATAAGAATAAATTTGATGAAGAAAGCCCACCTAGGAAAAGAGGAAAGATGTGGGAAGAATCCAATGCACAAAGGTGACATCTTCTTTCTTTCTTCTGTCTTCTATAGTAGAAGTAGTCACACACACATTTTAAACACAAATATAATAATATTTCGGCTTTGTTGCCTTTATCAAACACAAAGAAGAAGAGAGTACAAATAACACAGACAATGGATTACTCCATCTTGAATTTTGAATTAAACCGTTAGAAACAAATTGTGCCAACTGTTTTTGGGAGTAGAAATAAATTCCTTGGTTGTGGTTAATATTTATAGAAAACTGATGATGATAATAATAATAGACAAGAGAAAAAAGAGAAAATAAAGAGAAAATAATAATAATAATAATAATAATAATAATAATGTTAAATTTGGAAAATAATATTATAGAAATAAACTATCTTCTGTTGAGGCCTGGTGGTAATCTTGATTTGGTGATCCATTGGTGGGCCAGTTCCCACTGTCTAAGTTGAGAACTGTTGCACTGTTTGGGAAATGCTCTTAATATTTTGGTGGTGTAGCAGGTTTGAAAGTCCTGGTTGTGGGTACTAGCATGGATGGGTACAGGCTTGTCCGGATCTTTGTGGTTTGTGTCAAAGCGATGATTGTTCATTCGCTGTCTGAGAGAACCTGTAGTGAGGCCTATATATTCTGCATCACATGATTTGCACTGTAGTTGATATATCAAGTTATTGGTTTTGCAATTGTAATACCCAGGGATTTTGTATTCCAATTTGGTTACTTTGCTGTTGAAGGATGTAGCTGGTAGGTGTATTCCACATGTGCTGCAACGGGTGCTACCGCAGGGGTGTGAACCTTTGGTAGTAGGTTTTTCTTCTCGGATTCTCTTGGGGTCAGGAAGTTTGGGATGGACTAGAATATTGTGGAGATTGGGTGGCCGTTTGAAAGTAACTCTTGGGGGTGAACTAAGAAGGTTTTGGGTCTGTGTAGAACTGGTTAGGAATTTGTAACCACATTTAAGGATGGTGTTGATACGTTGTAGACCAGGATGGTATTGGGTTGTGAGAGGGATGTCCTCAACTTTTTTGGGGGGGTCGTGGTCATCCCTGGAGAGTGCTCTGGAGATTTGGTTGTCTATTAGAGGCTTGGGGTAACCTCTACTTTGGAAAACTGTGGAGAGTTGTTTGCAATATTCAGTTAAATCGTCGGGTTCTGAACATATCCGTTTGGCTCGTGTGGCAAGGCTGAATGGTAGAGACCTTTTTGTGTATGAAGGATGGCTGCTATGGTAGTGAAGGTATTGTTGGTGATTGGTGGGTTTTATATGTACAGTGGTACGAATTTGGTTATTTTCAAGGAACAGATTCACATCAAGGAAGGTAAGACTGTGATGTGATTTATTGTGGGTGAAGTTTAGGGGGCTGCAATTGTTGAGATTATCTAGAAAGACGTCCAAGGATTCTTCGGAGTGAGGCCAGATCATGAAAATGTCTTCGATGTAGCGAAGCCATAGATATGGTTTGATGGGCTGAGAATATAAAAAGCGTTCTTCTAGTAGTCCCATGTAAAGATTTGCATATGAAGGAGCCATGCGTGTACCCATAGCTGTGCCCTTAATCTGTAGGTAGTGTTTGTCTAGAAAACGGAAGTTGTTAAATTGAAGGATCATCCTAGCCAGCTCCACCAGAAAAGAAGTGGTAGGTTTGGAACCAGGAGGTCTGCGGTCTAATTAATGCTCCATTGCTGACATTCCATGCACATGAGGGATGTTAGTGTAGAGTGCTGTGACATCAATAGTGACCTCCCTAAAATCCCCAAAGAAATAAGACCTCCGCCTGGCCGTCCGATTGTATCTGGTTGTGGCTCCCCAACTGAGAGAATTTCATCTCTGGTTGATTCACACCTACAACCCTTTGTAAAACAACTCCCCTCATTCATACAGGATACAAACCATTTCTTAGACAAAATTCACAAAATCAAAAATCTTCCATCGAACTGTTTTCTGGTCACTATTGATGTCACAGCACTCTACACTAACATCCCTCATGTGCATGGAATGTCAGCAATGGAGCATTACTTAGACCGCAGACCTCCTGGTTCCAAACCTACCACTTCTTTTCTGGTGGAGCTGGCTAGGATGATCCTTCAATTTAACAACTTCCGTTTTCTAGACAAACACTACCTACAGATTAAGGGCACAACTATGGGTACACGCATGGCTCCTTCATATGCAAATCTCTACATGGGACTACTAGAAGAACGCTTTCTACATTCTCTGCCCATCAAACCATATCTATGGCTTCGCTACATCGACGACATTTTCATGATCTGGCCTCACTCCGAAGAATCCTTGGACGTCTTTCTAGATAATCTCAACAATTGCAGCCCCCTAAACTTCACCCACAATAAATCACATCATAGTCTTACCTTCCTTGATGTGAATCTGTTCCTTGAAAATAACCAAATTCGTACCACTGTACATATAAAACCCACCAATCACCAACAATACCTCCACTACCATAGCAGCCATCCTTCATACACAAAAAGGTCTCCACCATTCAGCCTTGCCACACGAGCCAAACGGATATGTTCAGAACCCGACGATTTAACTGAATAGTGCAAACAACTCTCCACAGTTTTCCAAAGTAGAGGTTACCCCAAGCCTCTAATAGACAACCAAATCTCCAGAGCACTCTCCAGGGATGACCACGACCCTCCAAAAAAAGTTGAGGACATCCCTCTCACAACCCAATACCATCCTGGTCTACAACGTATCAACACCATCCTTAAATGTGGTTACAAATTCCTAACCAGTTCTACACAGACCCAAAACCTTCTTAGTTCACCCCCAAGAGTTACTTTCAAACGGCCACCCAATCTCCACAATATTCTAGTCCATCCCAAACTTCCTGACCCCAAGAGAATCCGAGAAGAAAAACCTACTACCAAAGGTTCACACCCCTGCGGTAGCACCCGTTGCAGCACATGTGGAATACACCTACCAGCTACATCCTTCAACAGCAAAGTAACCAAATTGGAATACAAAATCCCTGGGTATTACAATTGCAAAACCAATAACTTGATATATCAACTACAGTGCAAATCATGTGATGCAGAATATATAGGCCTCACTACAGGTTCTCTCAGACAGCGAATGAACAATCATCGCTTTGACACAAACCACAAAGATCCGGACAAGCCTGTACCCATCCATGCTAGTACCCACAACCAGGACTTTCAAACCTGCTACACCACCAAAATATTAAGAGCATTTCCCAAACAGTGCAACAGTTCTCAACTTAGACAGTGGGAACTGGCCCACCAATGGATCACCAAATCAAGATTACCACCAGGCCTCAACAGAAGATAGTTTATTTCTATAATATTATTTTCCAAATTTAACATTATTATTATTATTATTATTATTATTATTATTATTATTTTCTCTTTATTTTCTCTTTTTTCTCTTGTCTATTATTATTATCATCATCATCAGTTTTCTATAAATATTAACCACAGCCAAGGAATTTATTTCTACTCCCAAAAACAGTTGGCACAATTTGTTTCTAACGGTTTAATTCAAAATTCAAGATGGAGTAATCCATTGTCTGTGTTATTTGTACTCTCTTCTTCTTTGTGTTTGATAAAGGCAACAATGCCGAAATATTATTATATTTGTGTTTAAAATGTGTGTGTGACTACTTCTACTATAGAAGACAGAAGAAAGAAAGAAGATGTCACCTTTGTGCATTGGATTCTTCCCACATCTTTCCTCTTTCCCTAGGTGGGCTTTCTTCATCAAATTTATTCTTATTCTTAGTAGTTTATTTTTCCTCTTTCTTTAGTTTTATCAATTTCCTTTATTATAAAATTATCTAGCCATTGGGCCACCTCATTTTTTGAATCATTATATCACATAAAGTAATAGTTAAATATAAGGGTGAGGTGTTTGAATCCTAAATTCCTTTAGAATATTCAAGATTTTAAAAAAAAAGTTATATTTTTTTCCAATTTTGAATTGTAATTTGTTTTAGAGCTCTTATACTATTTAATATTGGTTTAGACCAACACAACCATAGAACAAAAATAACAAATATATCTCGAATCATTAGTATACTATTTAAATGAACGAATGGATGAATAAATTCACTGTAACAAGATTTGTATTTTTAATATTTAGCAACCAATTCTATTTTCTATGGCAACTTAAGAATTAATGTAAGAAAATAAACCTCTTATGTTTACAGTGAATTTTAAGATTTGGATTTAATAAGAAAAAACATATTTAGATTTGTTAAATAATAGATTCAACCCATCTCTAGTGTTTTTTCTGGATTGCGTTTTACTAACTGTTTAGCTATACACATAATGTACTAATTATGTTAATGAGTTAGGGATGAGGAAGTTTGAATTTATAGTAAGTGTATCGACATTTGTGTGGAGGGAGGGGAAAAAAAACCTTTTGGTAAAACCACTTTTGGTACACTTGACTGGGATCCAAACCTCGATCTCCCTGTAATCAGCAGTCTAATATACATGATAATGAAGCCTTGTACCATGCGACCACTGATACAGGTCATTTCTAGTTTTAATAGATTAATAATTATAATAATGCTTTACTATTGTCCATCCATTACTCTTTCCAGCCTGTGGCCTGGGTCAGTTTTTTATTCAAGTCATATTTTCCCCTACCGGCTTGCTAGGCCTGTCATAGCTTCATATGCCTTATCGTCTATCTTAAGACTGGGACAGGCACAACATCCACGTTAATTCATCAGCGTGAAAGCTGAAACCTACATTTCACTAGTGATACATTTTTCAGCCATGCTGGAAATTGAACCTGGGACCCTGAGCTCAGTAGACAGACGCGCCACCCACTGAGCTATGGTTTCGTATAGTGAAAATATGCTAAGAATTTTAATACAAAGGAAAAAGGTCACCAATTGGCCAGATAAAAAAAAAATTACATGAGAATACAAAGGAATTACTACAAACTTAGTATTATAAAGTAATGTTCAACAATGAAGTAGATATTAGAGCTCCTTCACACGGGGCCACTCGGCAGTGCTTCCAAGAAATCCTGCTTACACCAGCTATTTCTATGAGTATAATTCATTTGAAATCCTGCTTACACTATTTATATGAGTAAAATTCATTTGAAATTCTGCTTAACTAGCTATTTCTACAAGTAGAATTTGTTTGAAATCCTGCCTACTTTAACTATTTCAACAAGTAGAATTCAATCTTCAAGTGAACACGGATGTAGAAAAAGATCTACTTTTACAGTGATGCTGCTTATATTGAGGAAGAAAATATGTAAAAAGAAAAGCATCAGGGTCTATTGCTTTTGGAAATACTGTTTTGGGGACGGTTTCATTATTTTATTTGATGATCCATAAACAATCATAAAAAGTTTTTTCATATTTTCACATATCTAAAAAATCATTACAAGAGCTTCTAGCTGGAATTATCAACGATTTTTTTTTTTTTAAAAAGCATCACGAGACAGACCATTCTACAATATGAAAGATGGATTTGAGACCGAGGTGAGATAAAAAAAAATCCCTATTTTTTAAATTTTAAATTCGTTATTGTATGCATAAAACATAAATTAAAATTCAATCATATTAGTTAGTTTCATAGTATAAGTACAAAATGCCTTGCAGTTCCCCCCCAGCAATTCCTTGTCCAAAGTTAGTGTCAGAAGATTAAACTACAAAAATTGTGATAACACAAACAACCTCATTCACTTTCAAGTAGATATTGGGGATATTGGTTAGGGAATTGGAGACCAACAGCTGCGCATTAGCAGCGCTATCGACGTGCCATGTGTGCGCCACCAAGATGGTGGTGTGGCTACAACCTCGTGTGACATCACTAATTCAATTTCTGGTTTCATGACGAGCAGCACCACTTTTAGTGGCTGCCATCAGCGACGAGCCAACTACTCAGAATGGAGGAAGTGATGCTGTTCTGTGTCTGTGTGTGAAACCCTCCATTTATCTCTAGTATTTGCGAGCGAAAGCTTTTTTGGTTGTCCATTGTCAATAGCTTATTTTGTTTTCCATTATTATTATTACTTCTTACTACCCGTTCGGTTTGTATGCACTTACGCTAATTTGTAATAATAGGGTGATTGTGAGATGAAATGGAGGACCTACAGTTTAACGTGGGATCCGAACCACGGTGGAGGCCTGGCATTCCCCACATTCACAAGATATCTTGTCAGAGGTGAAGGAAGGATTTGGTAAGCAGATAAATTTGTGCCGGGATCAAGGAATGAACCCCGGACCCCAGCACAGAAGTCTGACACTTTAACCCTAGACCACCAGGTCACCAATATGTTGTTATACTGTTAAAAAGGTTTATGACTGTTTTTTTTCTTCTATGTGAAGTAATAGACATTCAGATTGTTCACATTTATAATGTTGTTAATAATATTAATATTAACAAAAAAAAATTGGATTTTTTTTATTAAAAATTATTTATTCATTATAATAAAAACTAATATGGGATTTAATGCTAATTTTTATTTTAAATTTATATTCTTGAAAAAATTAATAATTAATACTAGGCCATCAACATATCAAGGTCAACAATACATAGAAAATAAATAAAACTGTCATAGAGGTTTGTTGTATAGACCTAAAATGTGACTGTCAGAAGTGACAGCTGCTAAACACATGTTTTTGCAGATCATATGGTTTGGTGTAGGGATACATTATTTGGTCTAGTAACTTTTCAGAGCTATCAGCTGTGAGCTGTCAGTCAGCACCAAAGAAGTCGTGTGAGAGGTATAGCTTAAAATCATGACTTAGCCTGGTGCTCTATTCCAAAAACATAGATATTATGATATGCTTGCCAAGTTGTAGTAACTTTTCATCCCTGACATGTACCACTTTAGAGCTCACAATATCGTGAGTGAAACTTTATTTAATTCAATGTCTGATATGATCAGCGACATCAACATGAATATTCAAGTTAACATGTTTTTAATTTTAGATGTATGCACTACCTTAACTAGAAGTTGTTGAGACAAGAAGCGCTGTCTGAGGGATTCTCCTGTCATGGCTAGTAATGCCCTAAGCATGAGTTGCAGCCGACGGTGATATCGAGCTTCACTTAGGCTCACATCATCCTCCCCTCTGGACTCCGAGGAAGAGTTCTGGGACAAATACAATGATAATTATTAGTGAACACCAAAACTTACAAAATAACCTTCCCACAGTTTAAAGCCCTAAAGATGTTTAACTAAAGGTCTGTTAAGAGATAACGTTTCCATATCCAAAGTAAAGGTAAAATGATAATTGAAAAGTCAAAAGAAGTGTCAAATGTAAAAAAACACAACACAAAACACTCACATATATTTTAACTTTCGTTTCTTTTGGTTAAAATAATAGGCAAATATAAGAAAAGGTATTTAAATCAAAATAAAAACTCCCTAATTAATTAATATAATGATTTTGAAAGGGATGACTAAAATATAGTTGTAAAAATGCATAAAATGCTATATAATAGATGGCACTAAAAAAATACTTATATGAAAAACATAATCCAAGAATATTGCGAAATAAAAGTCCCCTTTCCTCCAAATTATATAATACTTTTATAAAACCATTTTTGAAAGTGTGCACTCAAAAACGGGATTTAAAAAAATATATAAAATATTTTAACTGATCCAAGACATAGGTATACAATTTATTAAAACAATATAAATCTTGTTTTGACTGTACATTGAAATTAACTGACTTTTTAATATGTAAAGAAAGGTCAACAATAGATTACCACTAATTAAAAATACATCCATCATCCTAAGAACCCCAAAATCATCCAAAACAAAAAGCCAAGTGACACAATTTCGGTATCCACTTAGTTTTAAATAACCTTAAGGTAAGTAAAGTAGAGTCTGGGAATCTCGACATTCCGTGTAACTCAACACGCGCAAGTGCACACAGTTGTCGACACCAGTCTTCACAATCCAAGGTCATTCAACCGTATAACCTCTCAGTTTGTTTGTGTAACTCGAGTGGAACAGTCATGTTGTGGTGTTTTTACAAGTGATGTGTTTGTTAGTTTTCCAATTCAGTAACGTGTTATTCAAATCAATACAATATTATATGTACAGTACTGTACTGCATTTCTGTATATTACACATATGTATATACACCATTATAATAACACATACTATATTGAGCTGTACATATGTACCTATAATATTTGATACTGTGCCATAATTCATCCTTGTTTAGTAGACATGCATCTTATGCAAGTTCATTTGTAAAACTTGACACCATCTCAGTCCACATTAGGTCAAGTTTCCGAGACTCGACAGTAGTAGGTTATTTAAGAATAGTTGAGTAGTCAAGTTGTAAGTAAGCTTAGTTTAATTTGACACGTCTTTAGTATTCACATTAGTTGCTGTTTCTCTCACATTATATTTAGCTATTAAATAACTTTCAATCAGCTACATTTTCATAGACGTTTCAAATACAATTATAATGTAAAAGTTTGAAATTATTATTACTAGGTTAAACTTTTTTTTTCATGAAGAACATGATGTAGTGTAGTAAGGAAACGTAAATATAAATATAAAATAAATAAATATAAAATTACAATGATGTAATTATATATCATTGTAATTTTATATTGAATTCTATTTTTTTTTATTTCAGATTAAAATTTTAAAATCAATACTTAATGTTATCAATTCTTTTCTTTCGATTCTAGTATGGTGTGGATATTTTTATTCCAATACTTTTAATGAGTGGCCTACATTATTGATACTTTTCTTTCGATACTAGTAAGGTATGGATATTTTTCTTCCAATACTTTTAATGAGTACAGTATTGATACTTTTCTTTAAATACCCCACCTCTACTCACAGCCCATCACTCCCACAAAAGACTCTCCCCTCCATCTAGCCCCCTTACCCACTAAACCCGTGCATATCTCGTGTACCTCTCTCTTTACTATGTGCAAGCCTCTTTCATGCACGCACATCTTTCTTTATTGAGCTCGCAGTTCTGCAGAAAGTAATCAAATTTACCTATTTTCAACCATTTCCTTTTCCCCTCTTCCATGTTTAATAATGTAGGGTATACAATATCTTCATCCTTCTCTCATCTTTCAAACTCTCACTTATCTTTGATAGCCCTTCCTATTTCCCCAAGTTAGTGGAGTTTCTTCCCAGCTTATTATGGCTCACTTATTGCTGGCATGGGTATTCCCCTCCCATTTAATACTATAAAGGAAGTTTTATCACCCCACCACAAAACAAATTGTAAACACAAGGGTCAGTGATAATTTAAAGATATAAAGTACAAAACAACTATTCGAGCTTCGTATTCGGCGGATAGAATTCAATACTCGGCCATTCACTATTCAAAATTTTGAATATTCGCACACTCCTAGTAAACACACTACCTATGTTACCGACTACCTGTGGGAACTGGCCTGGTAATGTCTGCACCAACAGCCAGTAGAGATAGTGAGCCACACGAGGTGAGGCAAGAGCTCGTCGGATCAGGAACTCTGCAAGAGGAGACGCTTCCCAAGTCTCGTGCTTCAGCGCTTGAACTAATTGCGGCAGGAAATCAACCAGCTCATCATTGCGTATGGCTTGAATCCACGATACTGCCATTGATCGAACCTCAGTATCAGGAAAACTGAAATAATATATTAAACAATGAGCATCAATAAGACTCCAAATCTGTAGGTTTGAACATTTATTTCAAGGTCTGGTTTTAAACAAAGTAAAAATGGTGCAAATGGCTGAATTGAATTAAACATTGAATAGAGGATACAAGGACAGGGCCTACACACTTACCAGAAAATTGTAGGCCTCAAAGTTAACAGTTAAAACACAACAAAACACATTTTTATTTATCAGTCCTCTTCTTCAGCATAAGAGAGTAAAAAACAGACTGGACTACGGCAACATGACTAGAGGTTGATCATGGTCACTTAGATTATGTTGTTGAATGTTCCTTGATCAACAAATAAGGTTTAGGCTTGGATTCTGCCAAGCCTGTTCAAACTTGTGTATTTACTCTTGGTAAATGAATAGATTGCTGTATTTATATTATATTTAATTATTAAATTATCTGTTATTATTGAGTATAAGAGAACTGTTCAAAAAGTTCCTGAACTTTTTTTTTTATAATTTTTTCGGGCTCATTTACAAATTATTCAGCTTTGTCACCTTCAAAGTACATCCCTTCACGGTTGATACACCGCTCCCAATGCCGTTTACACTTCTTGAAGCAGTCCTTAAAGGCGTTTTCGAGATTGCACGCAGGTCAGCCAGCGATTTTTCTTTAATGTTTTCAAATGTGTCAAATTTTCTTCCTTTCAAAGTGGATTTTAGTTTTGGGAACAGGAAAAAGTATGTCTGGGCCAGGTCAAGTGAGTAGGGAGGTTGAGGAAGCAGTGGTCTCCGTTTTGGTGCATGAGTCATGAATCAGTAGTGATGCATGTGCGGGCGCATTGTTGCGATGAAGGAACCAGGACTTGTTTTTCCACAAACTGGGCCTTTTTATCCTGACATTTTTTTGCTGACGTCTCAGAACTTTAAGATAATACCAACAATTTATTGTTTGTCCCTCTGGGAAAAATTCATAATGAACACCACCCTCGACGTAAAAAAAAAACAACTATCAGTATGACTTTCATGTTCAACCTGACCGGCCATGCTTTTTTTGGTATCGGCCAATTTTTTTCCAACCTAATCTGAAGACTAGGTTTTTGGCTCTACATCGTAGCTGTTTCTTAGTTACAGCTTCTTTCCTCTTGATTTTTTACCCTTCTTACCCTTATTCTTCTTTCTTTTCTCACTACCTTTCTCCTACATTCTCACCCCTTTATGTCTGCCACCAACAACCTTGTGCTCACTCTCTAAGGATACACTTGGTATTACCTTGATGTTATGGTTCACCCTTTCATTTCTTCATCCAAGTGAAAGTAGTTTATCAGCGACTTTTGCTCTCTGTCCCACCGTATCTAGTGATCTTATGACTTTCTATTTCCTTCTTATACCGCTGTTTGCCACTTCCATTTAATTTCTTGCGCAAAGCTCCAACAGTTTCCTACCCTCCTTGTTTCTCTCTCCCCACCCTTCCTTCCCCAAACCTCCTTAAACCCTATTCTCTCTTTTACTATTTTTGCATTCAGATCACCCATTACTATCTGACACTTGTTTCCCATATGCCTTTCTAGGTCTTCCTCAAACTTGCCTTTTTCTTCTGCTGGGCACCCCCACTTGTATCATCTCCACCATTTTTCCTCTCTCATTTATTGGCATCTTCATTATTCTATTGTTCATCGCTACTACCTCTGCGTGCGACCCTTCTCTTCTCACTACAAAGCCTACGCCCTTATCCTACCTTCATCATTCCCCATTCAATGTGAATTGAAGCCATTCCTTATTTCTCTCATGCTGCCCCCTCTCCACTTGGTCTCGCTCAGGCCCAGGATATCCAACCTTCTCTCGTCCATCAAATCCATCGATCTATTCCACTCTTCCAGCCAGTGTTCCAATGTTCAGAGTCCCTATTATTACGTTATTAAGGTTGTCAACAGTTTTTCCAATCTGGCATTTTACTATGTTTTCTCGAGTATGGGTTTGTTTCGTCCACCGCTTACTAAGCCTGTCGCGGCCTACCCTGAGTAGCGGGGCTGCCCTTATAGGTCCTCAGGTAGACCTCCTCTTGGTGGATACCTGCTGTAACTGAGTCAATGGGTGCTGATGATGACCTAGCTCATCGTCATTCCCAGCCCACCCAGCTGGGAGCCAACTGGCCAGGCCCTGTTACCAAGCTTGCTGGTTTTGGCCCTGACCAATACTTCGGTCTCTCGTCCACACCTGACCTAGTTTCCGTTGGGGTTAAACCCAACCTCCACCAGGTTACTCAGATCCCGAGTTACACCACTTGGCGGTGAGATCAGGACTGAGTAGGAGAGACTAAGTGAGACTCACTAGGTAGGCTCCATGTATTGCACGTCACTACCTTGTTAGTGTAGTGTCTAAGAAAGCAATTTTAGGCTGTGGTGAGTTTTATTACGGCTGTTTATTGGAAAAAAGTGTGGCTTATTTTCAGGCAATATGATATACTAACTTAGTATTCAAATAAAGAGAGGATGGAGAACCTTTGATATAAACAATACACCCGTTTGAGCTTGAATCCAGCTTCTTAACCCTTTTGCTGCAATAATCGGATATATCTGATCTCACATCAAAGCCATTGACTGCAGAAATCGACTTCACCCCACGATGAGTGAACTTTATCTACCTTTGCTGTGAGTCGGAAATAGCCACAAGAGTGTGAGAACGCTGAATTTTTCTTACCAGCATTCCTGTGTCCTTTGACATCTGGTGTTAGTTTTGAGAACTGTCAATTACCAGCTGCTAAATCATAACAATAGTAGTGCTTGTTTACTTCCACATTTCACTACTTGTAGCACACGTCAAATGGTTATTTGGCAGAAAACATTGTTGAGAGATTTATTAGTATAGTGTTTGTGATAATTACCCGGTTATTCTACTGTGTTAGTAATATTTAATTTATGATTGATGAATTCATGCTATGTGAAGTGTAATAAATATAATAGTTGGTTAGTATGGCAATTTAAAAATTCAATAATTCAGTGAGTTTTAAAATACATTTTATCTCTTCTAATTTTTTTATTTTTATTTTTGTTCCTTACCTATTTCTTATTTTGAAACCATGCCTAACACAAATATGTGATCTTATAGACTACATTGAGGAAAATAACTAATGTAGCACAAAATTATTCAAGTTGTGTTGATGGAACCTAATTTTCAAAAGTTTTCTTTTTATTACATAAAGCTTATATTAGGCAAGTATTAGGCCTGTCAAATCCTCATTTAGCGATTGTGGGTTGCAAGTAAAATAAAGGATGGTTCTGATAGCAGAATAACAATGCATTTGGACAAAATGTGACATAAATAATATGTGACGTATAAAATTTTATTGATATAAAATATATATTATTATTCGATTTATAGACAGTTTGGTATTAAATGTCATATTTAAAATGCAATTACTAGTTGAAAATCACATTATTTGATCATAATCATGACTATCATGCAAATTTTTAGATTTTGAATTTTTGACTTATAATTAGCATTTCTGAAGGTAAGAAATAAAAATTAAATATGCAGCAAAAGGGTTGAGTTAAAGTCTGGGATAGAAACCGCCACTTGAAACCTATCCTTCTGATAAGGTGTAATGTACAAAATATAAAGTCAATTCCCTAATGAGATGTAACCATTTAGGATGATAATGGAATTATTAAAATAATTTTACCTGAACAGGAAAGAATAAAAATCAAGAGTATAATTAGAGAAAATAATACCAAATTGCATGTGCTTTAATAATTATTATTTACTAAAAAGGAGACCAATAATATATATCTCACAAAACTCTAAGATTAATTATAATGTTTTCAGAATGTTCATATAACTAGACATTGAAAGGAGAATATAAGGGCAAGGCCTATAAGTTGAACTTCAATGTTTAATTTGATAAAGCCGTTTGGCGCAATTTTTCCTTTGTTTACATATCTAGAATGTTTATTGATTTACTCTACAAATAAATATATGGTATAATTTTTTCAAATGTCTTGTAAGGACCAATTATTTTTAACGACACGATTAAAGTGTTCCCCTGTATTTCCGTTACCAAGGCAGTAGCAGCTGCAAGGCGCTGACAGGAGGAAGAGGACTCCAGCTGTGCAGCATAGCGTGAAGGTCACTGAGACACGCCCAGTCCCAGCTGTGTGCGGCCAAGAGGACCTTGGGCAGAGCCTCAGGCTTCTTGTGCAGGTAGTGGCGCTTTTCCCACAGAACTTCTCTGTCTTCCACAAGCGGCCTGGCGGCAAACATAACTAATTATAGTCTATCGTTAGATCTCCAGGGAATCAATCATTGACCAAGACCAACCAAGTGTGTTGAGTAGAGTGAAACATTCTCCACAAATCTAAAGTTTATATATATTATTTAGAATGTGATAATATATATAAACATGGCAATAACTAGTTTTTCTACAAATGGTGTGAATTATCTTTTGATGCAACTATAATCGTGCACCTGGGCACATACTTCAATATAATTATATATATTTTTCTAAAATAGTTTTTCAATCCTCCTTCATGCAAATTTGGATACACTACCTCAAAATTAAACCTTCCTCATCCCTAGCTCATTAATGTAATCAGTACATATGTGTACAGCGTGTATATGATGTAAGACACAGTGCTAAACAATCTATATATAATTGTCATTTTTTTCACCACATCTTAGGGCTAGTTCATATTATACCCCTACAATAATTGTGCTAGTGTAAAATGGATAAGGAAGGCAACATGTTTTAGAGTAAATACACCCACATTTGTGTGGTGGAAGATTGAGACACCATTAAGGAAAAATAGCCTCTGTACACTAAATCAAGAATCAAACTTTGAAATTGCTCCACTTTAACTGTAAGCCAGTCTTAGACGAGAGTAGCGTGGCAATTTTCTTGTTTAAAAGAGCATTTTTCAGGTGATTTTATGTGAGACAAAGTTTAAATGATTTAATATAATCAAAGTCATACAATCTTTACACTAGGAAAGAAGATCGAGAGTTTTAATAATAAGATGGCCAAGGGCTATGAAATGTTCTAATTTTAGTTTCTCGACCCTTCATTAAATATCTGCCTGTGCGTATTTATATTTTGCTGCACTTATTTTAACCTGATTGCTACACAGTAAATTGAAATTCGATCCCAACTTCAAGATCTTCTCAGTTATGGAGAATTCACTCTCAGAAAATGTTGCTCAAATAGTGCACAACTATTGGGTACAGTTCCTCCTTTGCTACAGGAAACCCAACATGCCTTGACAGATGGGGACAGTGACACTGTAAGGATCCTTTGACTTATTTGGCGACCTACCAGTGACCAATTTCAGATCACCAGTGTAACAACTCATCACTGAAAGGGGAGTGATCAAACAATGCTTCATTTTGTCAAAGATCCCCTCTATCTTCGATCCTTAAATGAGTTTATTCAAATTATTTATGCAAAGACTATGGCAAGACGACTCTAATTGGGATGATTTGTTAATATGAACACACTTGAAAGAATGGCAATGTCAAAGTCTCCACCCTTAATATATTTTAAATTGATGAATAGTTTCAGAATATTAAACTCAATGCATCCATGTCTTCTCAAACACCTGGGTGATCATTTATTTATTTTGTTTGTTGTTTACAACCATGCTCTTTTGATACTTGTGAAACATTGCTTTGAGAACACTTTCTCTCTCTCTCTCCTTTCTGGAGCCTAATAGAAACAGAGTGCAACCAAAAGACAAAATATTCCAGAATGATTTCTTTCAAACTATATACCAGAAAATGGCTTCCCTTACTCACTCGATTTACAACCTAACTAAAGAATGGTCTGTGTAACATTGATTTCTATAATTTTCACTCAGTCCACAATCTTACATTCCAACGGTCTGCGACATGATAGTCTATCAACTTTTAGCTGTTTTAAATAAAAATATAATAATTCTGGGTCAAATGTTCTTTTAGTTGAATACAAATAAATTTATTCAGAATAACTGCAGTCACATATAAATAAAATTAAAACCTGACACCTGTCATCAACACGTCAGACTCTTAAAGAAGATCTTTACAAGTGACTCTACAGAGAGAGTCTCGACTACAACTCACAACAACCACCCAAAGAGGCATCTCTACAATAGTTTCTCTGATAGCTCAGAAAGAGCTCATGGCGCCTGCGTCAAAATCAAATCTAACAACCAAGAAGGCATGACAGCTGTCACGTTTATCTGTGCTAAATTAAGAATCTCTTCATTAAAACAAGTGTCACTCCAACATTTGGAACTTTGTGGATCTGTATTGCTTGCACGACTTCTCACGAAGACACTTAATTCTAATTCTAGAATTATACGGGGGACATTATTTATAAAAGGAAATATTTACTAACTTTTTTTTTTCTGGTTCATCTGTGGCAGTGTTCAAAACTTACACTACGAAAGACAATGTACAACTAAAGGTAGAAATCTTATACCTATAAACATAGACAGCAAAAGCCCTTTCCAAAAATAATTCCCACAAAAGAGGCTATAAAAAGGGGTTGTGTAGTATCAATCAGAACGCTCATAATATTTTTTCGTATCAATTGGAACAGCGTTCTGGTGTGTTCCAGCCCAATTCAAGCACTTCTTATATGTAAATTCATCAAGAAACACCTATATAAAGAAATTAGGAAACCGTGTTGTGGAAAAATATCCCCCAATGAATTCAATTAAATGAACTCGGCCTTCTGGGAGTAAATACACTATAGTTTTGATAAAGTGTGTGAAAGTGTCACCTCGAAAAGGTGTCCTGCTCAGTGATAGTGAGCAGCTGCTGCTGTGTGTTGTGATCCAGACTACCAAAGTCGTATGTCGGTGACAAGACAGCGTTCTTCCCCTTGGAAGGGAACACAGTGCAGCCACCATAGTCCGGGAACTCCACCCCTGCACAAGCCAATTTACACACATTTTATTTCTATAATTTAAATCCCATTTACACAAATAAACTAAGGTTGTACAATTATAATTTCATTAGTTGGACCAATTATGCTTCAAACTCAATTCCTTTATATTCTTCATTATTATTAGTATGAAAAGGGATAATTTATCGCAATATCTCAATTTTTTATTTTTTGGTTTTAGTTTTTAAATCCTAGTAAACAAAAATTCTGGTATTCAAGCAAAACGGCAAATTTTGGAATTGGGTAATTTTTCCACTGTGTTCATTAAATGAGTTTTTTTTCCTGTATCAATCAATTCTCTGTCAGCAAATTGTTAATGTACTTGACATAACCTTTTTGTTAGAGTGATCTTGTGCAGATCCGACAGAGAGTTTTGTTATTTCATAGAAGCATTTACACTTTTTAGTGTGTGTTTTCCAAATATATTAGAGTGCTATATATACAATGTGAGGTTGAATGCATAGAAAGAAATTAAATTGTAAGTGTTGGGAAATCAGAATAGATAATTGAAAAAATGGGGTTCGAAATTTAAGGATCGGAATTGAGATGAATGAGAATTGTGTCTTCTTTATAGTTCTGATAAGTTTTGATAGAACGTAGAATATTAGAATTTGGTTTAGTTTTAACATTAGAAGTTTGAGTTTTGATTATTATTAGCACCGTGTCTAACTACCCATTCGGGTTATACACACTTACACTAATGTGTAATGGTAGGGTGATTGTGAGATGAAATGAAGGACCTACAGTTTAACAAGGAATCCGAACCACGGTGGAGGCCTGGTATTCCCCACATTCACAAGTTGTGATTAATACATGTCTTGTCAGAGGTGAAGGAAGGGTTTGGCAAGCAGATAAATCTGTGCCGGGACAGAGGATTGAACCCCAGACCCCCAGCACAAAAGCCTGACACCTTATTCCTAGACCGCCAGGTCACCTAATTGAGTGTTGATCATTTTTAAAAGTTTAAGCCTGGGTTTGATCTGTTTTAACATTGTAAGCCTGGTTTTTATCTGTTTTAACATTGTAGGCCTGGGTTTTGAGCTATTTTAACACTGTAAGCCTGGGTTTGATCTGTTTTAACACTGTAACCTAGGTTTTGATCTATTTTAACACTGTAACCCTAGGTTTTGATCTATTTTAACACTGTAAGCCTGTGTTTTGATCGGTTTTTAACATTGTAAGCCTAGGTTTTGATCTGTTTTAACACTGTAAGCCTGGGTTTTGATCAGTTTTAACACCGTAAGCCTGGGTTTTGATCGGGTTTAATACTGAAAGTTTGGGTTTTGATCTGTTTTAACATTGTAAGCCTAGGTTTTGATCTGTTTTAACACTGTAAGCCTGAGTTTTGATCAGTTTTAACACTGTAAGCCTGGGTTTTGATCGGTTTTAATACTGAAAGTTTGGGTTTTGATCGTTTTAAATGTAAGCCTGGGTTTTGATCGGTTTTAATACTGAAAGTTTGGGTTTTGATCTGTTTTAACATTGTAAGCCTGGGTTTTGATCGGTTTTAATACTGGAAAGTTTGGGTTTTGATCTGTTTTAAATTTAACATTGTAAGCCTGGGTTTTGATCGGTTTTAACATTGTAAGCCTGGTTTTGATCGGTTTTAATACTGAAAGTTTGGGTTTTGATCTGTTTTAACATTGTAAGCCTGGGTTTTGATCTGTTTTAACGTTGTAAGCCTGGGTTTTGATCAGTTTTATGTTTTAACATTTAAAGTTTGAGATCCAATTCAGTTGAAATAATGGAAGTCTGGGACCTATGTCATTTTAAAGAACGTTAATTTGGACATCTTATTTGGTTTTAAAATTCAGAGTCAGATGTAATGCTTACATATGACCGGATCAGTATCTCCATGTGGGTGTGTCCCTGAGGCAGGTGCAGGGCCCAGTCGTTTGTCCGCCAATGCCGGCCACAATGACAGCAGATAGCTACCCTGGGCCATTATTCTGCACAACATATTAGTAAATTTTCAGTAGTAGCACTTTTGGGATATTTACATTTCAAAATTTCAAATTATTAATAAATACCCAAACTCATTATTTTCATTGTCACACATTAAATTCTGTAATCTTCAGTAATCTTCACAAAATTACATGAGTTGAAGTTTAAAATATTCTACACTCTGTTTTTCACTCCTAATTTGTATCTCAAACCCTATTACAAATATATATGAAAACTCAGGTTTCTAGGTTTTCCTGTTTTCAAGGTGCATATCAACCCTAGCTGAGAAAACCAGATGAAAAATGAAATCCCAAAAGACACAACATGTGCTTAAAATGTTAACATGGTTGTGACAAAAACTATCAAATCCAAATTTGTATGCTATACATATTATAACTTTTAAAATTTTAATTTTTTGGGGTTCTTTACATTAATTTACATTCATTCATCACTGAATGAGGTGATACAGTATGATATTAAAAGGGAAAATGACTCAATTAAAGACCAATCAGTTGTTAGAGCAAGGATGAAATTAGGGGTTTGGGGGGGGGGGGGGGGATGGGGAAGGGGGGGGGGGACCAAGAGGAGAGAGCGTGGAAGGAGGAAGGCAGTGGTGGTGTGTTAATGATGAGCCTTGGTCTTACTGAAGACATTCTGAAGAAAGTAGAAGGTGATGGTTTAGATATGAAGAACTGGAAAGGATAGTCCTACAATGACGAAGCCAATATGGCTGGAGTTAACAAAGGAGTTCACTCAAGAATACTCCAAGAAAACAAACTGGCATATTATGTAACAGTGCAGTCCACTTGCTAAACTTAGTTGGAATGCATAGTGCTGATGTATCTGTTGAAGTACAAAATTACTTTGGAACACTTCACTGCCTTTATTTGTTTTATGTTGCTTCTTCTGCGAGGTGGGAAACTTTACAAAAATGTTGCCAAAGTATTTAAAATCACCGAGTAAAACAAGGTGATCAGCGAAAGTGGAAGCAGTTGAGGCTGTATATGAGCACTTTGACAAAATTATCAAGCTCCTGGAGGAACTGGGAAGCAGCCCTCTGTCTACTATCGGGGGAATTTTTTTCAGAAAGGGAAAGATTCAACAAGTCACAATTTGTTAGGAGCATCTTGTCCTCTTACACCAAGTGTCAACCTTCTCAAATATTTGGAAATTTAAAAAAAAATGTCACTTTTCAAAACTTAATATCTTAGTTGGGGGATGAGAAAAAAATCTGAACTTTAGTCTCATAATAGTTACTATATGATAGTATTAGGCACAACAATTTTGGATTTGGAGAATTGACTACAAGCAGAGATAATGCAAGGAGAAAATGTCGTCGATGAAGACTGCGAAAAAGATATTTCAGAAGTCCCACAGGAGGATTTGTTTATGATCTTTTTATTGAAAATCCTAGAACAAATCATATGCAGCTCAAATCCAGTTCCAGGAAAGCAAAGAAATAACAGGAAGAATGAAAATTAAGCTTTCTGCATGGTAATGAGATCCATAAAATGGAAATTAAAGATCTCATGATTAAGGCAAAGGAGCTAATAAAGAAGTACAAGGAAGGCATAAATGAAGCAGAAGAGTTCCTTCAGGGAAAAAGTTCTAACCCTTTTAGTGTCATACGCCAATCTGATCAACTCGTCTACTACCGTTAAAAGTTACAGAGCTAATGAGGTTGGCTCTCCAGATAAGAGCTAGTTCTTGCTTTATCTGATAGATAGTGTAGTAGTATTATATATCACTGGAAAGAGAACATTTCCCTATTTTATTTTATTTAAAGTTGACAACAAAAATCAACTGGAAATAGTTGTTATTGAAACTGGGAGTTTAGTACATTTACAATGGTGGACGGTCACGTAATCAATGAACTAAGTGCAACCAACGCCGGTTTACATAAGAGCTGCATGGAAAACATAAATGGGGTTCACATTCATACTGATGTAAATAGTTTTGTAAACAGTTTTCAAATGTACAGGTTACAGTGTTCTGAGCTTAGTAAAATATATATTAATTTATATAATATTTTTAAAAATTATTATATTATTTACTATAAAAGATTTTTTTTTTTTAAACGCATTCATTATGTGTTGGCTTGGATATTAAATCATGAGGTAAGCAATATAATTAAATTTTGCTGTAAGGTAAAAACATAACAGCCCAAAAATATCTAATGTAGGATATCAAATAAAAATTCCTGTAACTTCTATTCATAATCATCTACATTCAAAACTTTATTTTCTTGTATAAAACCAAATGCACTACAACAAAATAATTTGAAATGTATATATAATATTTCTTTAAATATGTTAACTAACATAAGTTTTGGAAAAAAAAAATTAAAATTTAGAAATTAAATTATTTTAATTAAATTGTATTAATTTATTATTATTAAAGAACAGTACATACAGATTAAAATGATTTAAAAAAATCAAAATAATCAATTCATAAATAAAGGTTTGGCGAATTTTCTTTCAAACCCTTTCAAAAATGAGGGGAAGTAGCTGTGGCATTCTTTGCATTCAAAACCTTACAGGCCTCTGGCACTCTTTGCATGTGAATTATGTACTAGGCATGTCACGTAATAGAAATAGACAAGAAAATTAAATATGCCCCTGCAGCGGCCATCTTGCGCCTGATTTGCAAAAATATGCTTGAAAAGGGGTTCCCAAACATTACAACAGTGTTAAGAATCTTCCTTACCCTTCCACTATCTGTTGCCTTTAGATAAAGGAGCTTCATTAAGCTAAAACTGATAAAATTGACTTGAGGAGCACCATGGGGCAACGAAGACTTACAAACTTGAGCATCAACTCTAATGAACATAAGAGAGCATCCACACTTTGTTACGACAATTTAATGAAAACTTTGCTGCAAAAGTAGCTTTCAAAGTAAAGCTTTGAAGAGTTTTTTATGATTTTAAGAGAAATTTGACAAACCTCAAGGTATTGATTGAAATCTTATTGTCTTTTTAAACCTTTTAAAATTGTACTGTTATTAATATTATATTATGTAGACCCGGTTGGTCAATGGTTTTCATCTCAAGGGCCAAACCTGATGATCAGTTTGCACCTCAGGCCAAAGATATTTAATAACCCATCAACTTAATATAAGCCTATAAATGACAATACATTATTATTTTCATTACTTATATAGGCTATAAATTATATTTTAAATTGGTGGGTAGAATATTTCAAATTTTACTGCAAATAAAATGTGTATATAAATCCTCCCGCTCCCCACATAACCCACACACAAAACGTTCACAAAACCCCTTAGCATTTTAAATATTTTATTTATACATATTTTTATCAATCAAATAAATGCATAGAAAAATCAAATATGATTCTTTTAAATAAATATTTTTATTTGAATCATTAGCTACTTCACATCTGCTACCGAAGCTTTCCCTTTAGTTTTCCTCCAGGATAGTGTGAAGGCCATATTTCAGTAAGTACTGATGTACACAATTGATGAACCAAATTTTCACACCTGGGTTGTGATGAACAATTGTTTCTTTTGTATTTCTTTAACTGTAATACAAGTATTATGTTATTTTTGTGTTTATTTATGAAAACCTTAGTTAAAAATTATAAAGTGTCAATAATTAAGGTCAAAATAAAATTATGTGTGTTTTAAGTCAAAGATGGACTTAAAAAGGCTTAAATTTGAAAACACAATCCAGGGGGTTGGGGGGAGTTCTTTTATTTCATAGTCTGTTACAGTGAAGCTCGGCTTTAGTGATTTCACATTTTGTAAATGGATGGCCTTAAAAAAATTATATTTGAAAATACAATCTGGGGGAGAGTTTTTTTTTTTCATAGTATGTTAGGTTTAAAGCTCAGCTTTAGTGATTTCACATTTTGCAAATAACTATTCTTATAAGATATTGGGTTTAGGTTATTATTTAAATGTAGCTAAAAGGATAAAGTATAATGGTTTACAATTTATAAGGTGAATAACAATACAATTTGAAATTATTTTGGTAAGAACGTACCTTTCATAGTTGAAGAACTGGATAGATGACCAGCCTAGCTCTACTTGCTGCATACGAGGTTCTACGAGGCTTCTTTAGCATCACCATTTTCAGGTGGGATTTCCAAACGGCCATAGAGGACCAATACTAACCGTGATCTCTCGGGGCAACATACACACACTGGTGCTTTCAAAGTTCAACCTATAAAACATAACACCATTGTCACTACAACAACCTGGATGGCTTAGTGGCAGAGTACTAGTGTGCAAAACTAAAGGTCCCACTTCAATTCTCATCTTATGTAATCATTTTATTATACAACATATGTGTATTAAAAAAAAATTAGATTATTTTTTTGTAGGGATGAACAGGAATGACTTTTTTATTTCGAGACAGGAATGAGACGGGAAATTAGTCAAAATATCGGGATTCAGGACGAGAACAGGAAATTTTAAAATTACCCTTTAGAATAATATTAGATTAAAAATATATTAAATTCTAAACTAATCTGGTAGGACTTGTTAAATATATAACATTATTAAAACCTGGTTCAGTGGCTGCATGGTCTAAGGCACCACTCTCGCAATAGATTGGACTACCAATGACGAGAATATTTAAAGTTTTAGTTTGAATTTGGTCGGGATTATTAAGGGTGGTTTTTTCTAATTGGTTTCCCACTCCATCCATGTAACCGGAGTGAATAATAAGACCCAGTGCTAAAAAAACATTGCTAAAGTTAATAAAGACAATAAAAATATAACATAGTAAAATAAATAGAAGTGTGCATGAATAGCATTTTTTTATCTAATCAAATAACAAAATTTTGAATTAATATATGTAAAATAGCACAATTAATAAAATATTTTATTTTATTAAATTTTTGATATTAATTATTTTTATTAGTTAATTTCTTTTGAAAATAGTGTTTTATATTTAACTATTTGCATAGGGGAAAAAATACTACAGAACATAATGTTTGGCACTGCTTCAATCTCTCTAGGTATGAAACTGCAAAATATTATCTAGGCTTGAAACCTCTTAAAAGTTATGTTTCGAAATGTTCTCTTGGTTTAACACCCCTTATAGCTACTCCCTGTCTGGTTCTGAATCCTGGTAAATGGTTGACCTTGTCAAGCTACTTGCTTTCCCCCCCTCGCTCATTTCCGCACCTCAACAGATATATCTGTCCTCCTTTAAATAATTCAAGCCAATAAATCAATGTTGCTAGACAGAACACCATAAGTCACATAACTCCCAACTTATTTGTCTCTCTACAAGTGGTAAAATAAACCCCTCCCCATTCCAGCCACCAAGTTTACTAAATAACAAAGAAGAAGATTGTCCACCAAAGAGATTAACAGTGATGGGTGACCTGGTGGTCTAGGGGTAAGGTGTCAGACTTCTATGCTGGCGGCCGGGGTTCGATCCTCGGTCCCGGCACAGATTTATCTGATTTCCAAACCCTTCCTACACCTCTGACAAGATATCTTGTGAATGTGTGGAATGCCAGGTCGCCACCGTGGTTCGGATTCCACGTTAAACTGTAGGTCCTTCATTTCATCTCACAATCACCCTACCATTACACATTAGCGTAAGTGCGTATAACCCGAACGGGTAGTAAGACGCGGGGCTAATAATAATAATAACAGTGATGAGTCATCGGTAACTGCTAGAACATAAGCTCCGCGCGTCCTTTGTTTTGTTGTCTCTCTATAAGTGAGTGATAAATAACCCCCTCCCCTTCCCAGCCACCAAGTTTGCTAAATAACAAATAAGAAGACTGTCCACCAAAGAGATTAACAGTGATGAGTCATCAGTAACTGCTAGAACATGAGCTCCACGCGTCCTTTGTTTTGTTGTCTCTTTATAAGTGAGTGATAAATAACCCCCTCCCCTTCCCAGCCACCAAGTTTGCTAAATAACAAAGAAGAAGATTGTCCACCAAAGAGATTAACAATGATGATTCATCAGTAACTGCTAGAACATAAGCTCCACGCGGCCTTTGTTTTGTTGTCTCTCTACAAGTGGTAAAATAACCGCCTCCCCTTCCCAGCCACTAAGTTTGCTAAATAACAAAGAAGAGAATTGTCCACCAAAGCAATTCACAATGATGAGTCATCAGTAACTGCTAGAACATGAACTCCGCGCGTCCTTTGTTTTGTTGTCTCTCTAGAAGTGGTAAAATAACCCCCTCCCCTTCCCAGCCATCAAGTTTGCTAGATAACAAAGAAGAAGATTGTCCACCAAAGAGATTAACAATGATGAGTCAGCAGTAACTGATAGAACATGAGCTCCACGTCCTTTGTTTTGTTGTCTCTCTACAAGTGGTAAAATAACCCCATTCCCATCCCAACCACCGGATTTCATAAATAACAAAGAGGAAGAGTGTCCACCAAAGAGATTAACAGTGATGAGTCATCAGTAACTACTAGAACATGACCTCTGCGCGTCCTTTGTTTTGTTGTCTCTCTACAAGTGGTAAAATAACCCCCTCCCCATCCCAGCCACCAAGTTTGCTAAATAACAAAGAAGAAGATTGTCCACCAAAGAGATTAAAAGTGATGAGTCATCAGTAACTGCTAGAACATGAGCTCCATGCGCCCTTTATTTTGTTGTCTCTCTACAAGTGGTAAAATAACCCCCTCCCCATCCCAGCCACCAAGTTTGCTAAATAACAAAGAAGAAGATTGTCCACCAAAGAGATTAACAGTGATGAGTCATGCAGTAACTACTAGAACATGACCTCTGCGCGTCCTTTGTTTTGTTGTCTCTCTACAAGTGGTAAAATAACCCCCTCCCCATCCCAGCCACCAAGTTTGCTAAATAACAAAGAAGAAGATTGTCCACCAAAGAGATTAACAATGATGAGTCATCAGTAACTGCTAGAACATGAGCTATACGTCCTTTATTATGTTGTCTCTCTACAAGTGGTAAATAACCCCCTCCCCTTCCCAGCCACTAAGTTTGCTAAATAACTAAGAAGAAGATTGTCCACCAAAGCAATTCACAATGATGAGTCATCAGTAACTGCTAGAACATAAGCTCCACGCGTCCTTTGTTTTGTTGTCTCTCTACAAGTGGTAAAATAACCCCCTTCCCATCCCAACCACCGGGTTTGCTAAATAACAAAGAAGAAGATTGTCCACCAAAGAGATTAACAGTGATGAGTCATAAGTAACTGCTAGAACATGAGTTCCTCACGTCCTTTGTTTTGTTGTCTCTCTACAAGTGGTAAAATAACCCCCTCACCATTCCAGCCACCAAGTTTGCTAAATAACAAAGAAGAAGATTGTCCACCAAAGATATTAACAGTGATGAATCATCAGTAACTGCTAGAACATGAGCTCCACGCGCCCTTTGTTTTGTTGTCTCTCTACAAGTGGTAAAATAACCCCCTTCCCATCCCAACCACCGGGTTTGCTAAATAACAAAGAAGAAGATTGTCCACCAAAGATATTAACAATGATGAGTCATCAGTTACTGCTATAACATGAGCTCCACGCGCCCTTTGTTTTTTCGTCTCTCTACAAGTGGTAAATAACCCGCTTCCCTTCCCAGCCACCAAGTTTGCTAAATAACAAAGAAGAAGATTGTCCACTAAAGAGATTAACAGTGATGAGTCATCAGTAACTGCTAGAACATGAGCTCCACGCGCCCTTTGTTTTTTTGTCTCTCTACAAGTGGTAAATAACCCGCTTCCCTTCCCAGCCACCAAGTTTGCTAAATAACAAAGAAGAAGATTGTCCACCTAAGAGATTAACAGTGATGAGTCATCAGTAACTGATAGAACATGAGCTCCACGTCCCTTGTTTTGTTGTCTCTCTACAAGTGGTAAAATAACCCCTCCCCATCCCAACCACCGGGTTTGCTAAATAACAAAGAGGAAGAGTGTCCACCAAAGGGACTCTCTTACAACATCTACATTTAATTGTGCCATCTGCAATGAAAGCAGTTGACTTTCTTTAATCAATCACTGTGAAGAAAGGGCAAACCCACATTTCACCAATAATTTTCTGCCATGCCGGGAATAGAACACAAGACTCTTAGCTCAGTTGACAGACATGCTATCGATTGAGCTAAGGTGTTGAATAAGCCATATCAGTGAAATTTTAAAATTAAATGACAAATATTAGTAAAAGGGTTTATAAAACAAATAATTTATTACTGATATAAATATACTTCTCAACTAATGAATTCAGTAATGTGAATTTCAAAACATGTTTATTTCTAAGATTTTGTTAAATCAAGTTAATACAAGTATAAGTACAATAATTTATAAGAGGTATCAAATTGAAATATAATTAATGTTAACATGCTACCAAAGAGAAGTTTTTTTTCTTTCAAATCTCGCTTTGTCTAAAAATGTAAATTTTCAGGAGAATTGTTTTTATAAGCCCTCAAGAACTTCAAACTTTAAAATGAATATTTAAAAATCTAATTATTAAATAATAATCTTTCTTTGAAACCAATGCTACCAATTTTGCCGAGCAAGGTATTTTCACATAAGTTCCAGGGTTCTTTTACATGCCGCCACAAATGACACAGCACCGAAGGAGGTTGTGCTACATAGTTTTATCACTCAAGAAAAATTTGTTGACCCCAGCTGGGTATGAACCCACTAACATTGGGTCATGAGGTGAGCACTTCACCCCAAGACCACTGAAGCCGACAACTCCTTAGTCAAAGCCAGCAAATGTGTACTTCCCTTCAACTGTAACCTTGTTATAATGTTAACAGTATTTGTTAACTTTACCTCTCATAATACAGACATATTTTGGCAATCATGATGTCATACAAATACAATAATGAGAAGGACTTACACTTTGTATTCTTAATTTTAATCCATTGATGCAGGAGCAATATAAATAGAATGTTGCTGTTGTACTTAATATATTTCAAGAAAACTTTTTATTTTCACTATTTTTACACATCTGAAAATCAGTAGCATGCAGTGACTTTTCTCAAAGAGGACTAGGTTCGAAAACACCTTTTATAATGGGGTTAAAGAGGAATATTCTCCATTTAATGTACAATATGTAGCTTAGCAAATATACTTTTACAGGTCGTAGGTTATACAAATTAGCTCCCTTACACCTATTCACAATATTTAAACATGGAATCAAAAAACAAATACATAAATAAAGATATCAACTAAACAAAAAACATGAATAAAATTAAATAAATGACTAAGTAAATAAAAAATTAATAGCCGAATCTTACCTTCATTTGTGTAATATTGCAATTCTTCTGTCACCTTTCTGAATGATTTTGTCGATAATAGCATCATAGAATGATTGTTGACACTGCAGTTCATCTAACAATCCTTTTACAACTGACAATAGCAAAGTGTGATTAGCCTATTCTCACACTGGGTGTTACTGTGTGAGGTGTACTCAACAGTGGATGTGCTCACTGGTATTGTTAATACAAAATAACATACTTTGTATGTTTCTTGGAATGCTTCTTTTGCTAAGTTTGTTTCTTCCAGGAACTTCATAATTTCAGTCACAGTCTTGTTTGAAAAGTATGATTGTCTGTACACCGACACTAATTCACTCCAAAAATTACCAAACTTGAAAAGACTACCGTAGCTTGACCTAAGTGACAAGAATAAACTTTCAAAAAATCGAGATTTGAAACTGTGAATTTTTTTAAAATCTAACAGCTCAATAAATTGCAGCTTATTAAGATCTTGAAACCTCAGCTCTATTTGCCCAACCATGGTGTTAATAATTTCATTTAAAAGACTCACATATTTATTTATGGGATTCACTGCGTCATCTTCTCTATGTCTCTTCTTAGGAGCTTACACAATGTCATCATCTTCTAATTTTCTATGTGTTTCTTCAAAGTCTTTTCTAGCATCTTTGAGGTGAGAAATCGACTCTCTTAATTTATCGATGCAGTATTTCACATAAAAAGATTTTGTTTGAATAATTTTGAATAATGTGTTTGTGAGAGAAATAATGTGGCTTCAGTAGAAAAGCGAAATTGAAATCTCTCAATGATGATACATTCCCATTAGCAGTCACAAAAGCATAAGTATCCCAACAATTTGTATTTTCAGCAATATTCTCAAAAAACTATATGAGTTCTGTTTTATTTTCATTCATTGTGTTCACAATTCTGGAATTGTACCGGCAACTGTTGGAAACCACTTCTTTACCTTAGATTGATTAAGAGCGTTAATGTGTTTAGATGAATATGAAAAGAAATTTGGAATGCCACTAAATGTCTTAGAAATATCTTTCACTCTGTTATATGATTCACAGACTGAGAAAGAACTAGATTCAGTTTGGGAGCATAACAGTGCATGAAGAGTGCACCTGGGCAACTCTTTTTCACAAGCGTCTGTACACCATTTAAATGTACAGAAAATGTAGCGGCTCCATCATACGCTTGTGCTACAAGTTTTTGCTCACAAATGAAATGAGAGAGGATTCAAAAAACATGCCCACTTAAAACAAATGCAGTGTGATCACTGCTGACCTCTGAAAAACCAATAAATCTTTCATAAATGTTAACATCTTTCATATATCGAAGGACTGCCAAAAGTTGAGAGAGCTTTGCAATGTCCGTAGATTTGTCCAACAATATTGTTGCATTTATTTTCGACTTAATCTTAACCAAAATTACATCACTAGCACATTCAATGATATTGTTTTGAATTTTGTTGGAGGTTCCTTTAAATGCCCCCCTACTCAAAAGATGAAAATTCAATTACCTATTGTTTAGAAAGTAGCTGAATTAGTTCAATGTAGTTTCCCCAGTTAAGAGAATCTTCCCATTCATCCGTGACCTCTGAACGGCAGTTCTTATTTAGCCAAAAAAACAGCACACATAAATTAATCGTTTTATTTGTTCCTGGTTTGAATCAACAGTTGCATTATATTTTAAAATGTCTAGCCTTTTTTGATCAATCAGTTGAAAAACTATTCTGGTTTCCTTGAGTGTTTTTAATTTAGTTATTGCGGATAGGTACGAGTGAGTCTGTTCATGGCACATCTTGGCATTGTGAAAATTGCTGATATCACAAAAGCTGTTATTATTCCACACTCCCTTATTTGTTTCAAATATCGCATAAGGCCAAAACAATACAGTCTGTTTCTTGATTTGAATGCAGTTAAACCTTTTGAACAAGTATAATATTTTGTTTTGCAATTACGTGTATGTTCTTTCATTTTTTTTTTTTTAATGTTTGGAGTTGACCTACCTTTCATTATTACTTGTTACTTTTCTTCAAAAGTGAGGGCTCCAAACGAAACTGTTAATAATCGGTCGAGAGCACAGCATTGAGAAAGGTGATCGGCACAACTACATCCCCATGGCCAAGCGTTAGCATATATCTTACTATACAGACAGACAAGGGTGGCCCCTGTGGGGGGGGAGGAGCTGATAAGACTCGAGAGGGGTTCCGATGCTAGGTGGGAGAAGTTAAGGGGGCCGTGCAAATTGCAGGAATATCACTGAGTATTGTGACAGCACTTCTGATGTGAGTTGTCATTGTAGAGAAGGGGGAGCAAATAGTGAGAATATTGTTGAGTATTTTGAGGCAAATTGAGACTCTGATGGATTTTATTTTATACTTTTATTTCCAGTGGAAATTTTAACTCAAAATAGTTAAACTAAAAATGTATGGGGTTTAGCCTAATCCTAATAGTCTATTGACTACTAGTCCACTACCGTCTACCAACAATATAATTTATTTTCCATGAATAGCAAATATTTACTTTAGTGCAATGAAGATATGAAATGGCATCAACTAGTAAACAAAATGTTCCTTGGACTTTAAAATGGCCAACTAATGAAGAAATGTCACAAATATTTGTAATTCTAACAATGAAAATGATTTTGTAGATAATAGATATGATTAAAAGTCAAATTTAACGGAATACAATGATAAGGAAAGTTTATAACTACCTATCTAATCATCCTCCTCATCAACTGTTTCCAAACTGTAGCCAGGTCAGTTTAGTAAAATGCCTCCATCATTCTTCCTCTGATTTCTTCAATTCTTCTCCTCTCACATATCTGATATGATCAGCAATAGCAATGACGAAGATAGGGCTAGTGAATGTTATAGATCTTTAGAATACAACCGTGTGATCAGTTCAATGAAGCTTTGAAAGCCTTACTTGTCTACTTAAAGCAAAATAAAAACTTATTTTATGTGTTTGCAATATTTTGAAAATCCCAAACTTCATATTTTTCAAATGCGACATGGGGGAGTCCCTACCTTTAAAGCCTTCCAGAAGCCAATTCAAACTTATTTCTCGAGTGTTCAAATGGTGTGAAGGAAAAGGGAGGGGGAAAAGAGCAAGGGGTGTGTGTCGATAGTAAAATTTCAAACAACTCTTGCTTCCGAGGAATATTTCGGCCAATTAAAGAATATAACAGTAAAGGCTCTACCAAATGCTCTTGTTCAATGTTAGCACATGCACAGTTTCAGTTTTATGTCAGTTGTTTGCGCAGAATTTAATTATACATAAATGTATATATTTTACATGGTTTGAATTAGGATGGATAGCCAGTACACTTACCTTGGTGATACCGGAGTAGAAATTGTTTAGATAGAACACAAATCAACACACAAACATATTTTTAAGGACAAGCTTCCACTGTAACGAGGGTAGATAGTCTACTCTCTTCAAGTGCTCTATTTCAAATAATCTATATGTTTTACATGGTGAATGTATACATTTTATACTAGTGAAATTATTCAAACCAAGAATTGAATGTCAAAAAATAAAAAGTCCAGGAACTTTTTAGCACTGCCCCACAAAGTTGTTTGCCCAACTCCTGAACCTGCCAACCACGCCTTTATAAAGTAATGATTCACACACTCAAACATATGTACACATGAGTGAATAATGATAGTGTATTGGCAATCATAGCTGAGCATGGCCTTCTGATAACAATAATGGCCTTGATCCAATTCATCCAATCATTAGTGGTATTCTAGACACTTTTGTAGCATATTCTGGTGATTATACAAGTGTGATTAAATGTTACTCCCATCTTGATGCTAAAGATTCATGGTGTCAAAACTATTCAGAAATCCGTTATGATTTTCAGATGAATAATAACAATTGTTTTGAAATGTAATATCATATGGTTTTCCACTACTTCTGATGAAAGAAAGATGGGTAAAAGGGCAGTGAGAGAAGGGAAAATAGGAAAGGAAATGTTTTTAAGTTAATGAAATTGCAAACATATTATAGAAGTTATAGCTGCTTAACTAAATTTGTATATACAAGTAACAGGGTGAAATTAAATATGTTTAAAAATGAGGCGGCCTAATCGTTAAATAACTTTCTTGTAGTGGGAATTAATAATATTAAAGAAAAGGAATAAATAAATTGATACGAGTAAATTTAATGAAGAAAGTCCAACTAGGGAAAGAGGAAAAATGTGAGAATAATCCAATGCACAAAGGTGACATCTTCTTCCTTTCTTGTGTCTTCTATAGCACACGCATATGTGCGCACACACACACACATGCACATGCATACACAACTGATGGTTTACATATCCCAGTTAAATGGGAAGTAAAGAGATTAAATGTTGCTCTTTAACAAATTTAGTATTTCACCACACCATGTTTTGTCAGTGTATAGTAATAATAATTAAAAATAATTAAAAATAATTAAAAATAATAATAATAATAATAATAATAATAATAATAGTAGTAGTAATAATAATAATAATAATAATAATAATAATAATAATAATAATGTGCAATGATTCAAAAATGAGGTGGCCCAATGGCTAGATAATTTTATAATAAAGGAAATTGATAAAACTAAATAAAAAGGAAAAATAAACTACTAAATTTGATGAAGAAAGCCCACCTAGGGAAAGAGGAAAGATGTGGGAAGAATCCAATGCACAAAGGTGACATCTTCTTCCTTTCTTCTGTCTTCTATAGTAGAAGTAGTCACACACACATTTTAAACACAAATATAATAATATCTCGGCATTGTTGCCTCTATCAAACACAAAGAAGAAGAGAGTACAAATAACACAAAAAATGGATTACTCCATTTTGAATTTTGAATTAAACTGTTAGAAACAAATTGTGCCAACTGTTTTTGGGAGTAGAGATAAATTCCTTGGTTGTGGTTAATATTTATAGAAAACTGATGATGATAATAATAATAGACAAGAGAAAAAAAAAGAAAATAATAATAATAATAATAATAATGTTAAATTTGGAAAATAATATTATAGAAATAAACTATCTTCTGTTGAGGCCTGGTGGTAATCTTGATTTGGTGATCCATTGGTGGGCCAGTTCCCACTGTCTAAGTTGAGAACTGTTGCACTGTTTGGGAAATGCTCTTAATATTTTGGTGGTGTAGCAGGTTTGAAAGTCCTGGTTGTGGGTACTAGCATGGATGGGTACAGGCTTGTCCGGATCTTTGTGGTTTGTGTCAAAGCGATGATTGTTCATTCGCTGTCTGAGAGAACCTGTAGTGAGGCCTATATATTCTGCATCACATGATTTGCACTGTAGTTGATATATCAAGTTATTGGTTTTGCAATTGTAATACCCAAGGATTTTGTATTCCAATTTGGTTACTTTGCTGTTGAAGGATGTAGCTAGTAGGTGGATTCCACATGTGCTGCAACGGGTGCTACCGCAGGGGTGTGAACCTTTGGTAGTAGGTTTTTCTTCTCGGATTCTCTTGGGGTCAGGAAGTTTGGGATGGACTAGAATATTGTGGAGATTGGGTGGCCGTTTGAAAGTGACTCTTGGGGGTGAACTAAAAATGTTTTGGGTCTGGGTAGAACTGGTTAGGAATTTGTAACCACATTTAAGGATGGTGTTGATACATTGTAGACCAGGATGGTATTGGGTTGTGAGAGGGATGTCCTCAACTTTTTTTGGAGGGTCGTGGTCATCCCTGGAGAGTGCTCTGGAGATTTGGTTGTCTATTAGAGGCTTGGGGTAACCTCTACTTTGGAAAACTGTGGAGAGTTGTTTGCAATATTCAGTTAAATCGCCGGGTTCTGAACATATCCGTTTGGCTCGTGTGGCAAGGCTGAATGGTAGAGACCTTTTTGTGTATGAAGGGTGGCTGCTATGGTAGTGGAGGTATTGTTGGTGATTGGTGGGTTTTATATGTACAGTGGTACGAATTTGGTTATTTTCAAGGAACAGATTCACATCAAGGAAGGTAAGACTATGATGTGATTTATTGTGGGTGAAGTTTAGGGGCTGCAATTGTTGAGATTATCTAGAAAGACGTCCAATGATTCTTCGGAGTGAGGCCGCATCATGAAAATGTTGTCGATGTAGCGAAGCCATAGATATGGTTTGATGGGCTGAGAATGTAGAAAGTGTTCTTCTAGTAGTCCCATGTAAAGATTTGCATATGAAGGAGCCATGCGTGTACCCATAGCTGTGCCCTTAATCTGTAGGTAGTGTTTGTCTAGAAAACGGAAGTTGTTAAATTGAATAATGTGCAGATGTAATAAACTATTTTTCTCGGGAGTCTTTCTCTTATATAACAAATACTCTATCCATGGGCATAAAACTATGCCCTGTTATGGGAAGGTAGCGATGGCTATTTATAAAAAAAAATATTTATATTTTTTCAGAATTCTGTATAGAGTAATCAATAGGATTTAATTTTTGTTTTGAGAAGCACCGTATATGAGCAAAGCTCCTTTGAACATTACAAACACATTAACTGTTAGCTCTGAACGAAAATAAAAGGCTAGGAAGTCGTCAAATAAGATATTTTAATCAAAATTTGAACAAGGGGAGTTTTACTAAAGCACCTAAAAAAAGAATGATAAGAGTTGCAAAACAATATCAAATTAAAATATTATGAAAAAGAATCAAATGAATCTAACTTAACAGGAAGAAAGCTGGATGAATAAAATATAGGAATTTATATCTATCTCAATTTTTTAATTTTTGGAGAAAGCTAGTTTTGGTAAAATGGTCCAAGGAAAAAAAATAAGATTATTTAATATATAATGTGTGTCATGAAGAAAGCGTTGGTTTTTTTAGCACCGAGTCTTACTGTCTAATTGGATTATATGCTGATGTAATTATACTGATGGGCTAGGACTCAGCAAGGTTGAATTTTGAGGAAGCATACCCACATTTGTGTGTAGAAATAATGGGAAACTATTTTGAAAAATAAACACCCTAAATACACCAGACCAGGATAGAACCACAATCTCCCAGTCAACAACAGTTTAATCTATTGCAAGAGTAGCCCCTTAAACCATGTGGCCACCGAAGTGGGTGATTCCAGCATTGAAAGGGAAATATGAACGTTTACAAAAATAAATTTCAATGTAGGAATAAGATATAGCATAAATGTTTAGTTACTAATTTAATTGGTATGAAATGTTATAGAAACTTACCAGAAATCAAAGACAACTCTCTCATATAAGGCCTTAGAGCGCACAACCGGAAGTGAGAGAACAGGATGGCCCACTGGTCGAGTGCCATGGTAGATCTGTCCTGCGATGACAAAGTCAGTGTGGTTCCACCCCACTAAAAGTCGATGTAAGGCCCCCACATGGACTAACACGGTATCCAACACATCACAGCTATGCCTTTTGTCTGAAATTTATTCAATGTTCCATTAGATGAACATTTATACCATGAATAATAACTGGTGTAGTTGTTAGAAATACTTCAGGGAAGAGCAAGAAAGACATGGGAGGAACAGAATGGGTGCAAATAAGAGAAGGGAAGTGAATAAAGGAGGAAGAATGGTGGAAGGACAAAGGAAGATGGAGACAGTTGTAGAATATATGATTTGACAATGAGTGGGAGAAAATTGGTCTGGTGGTGTTTGTTGTTATAGCACTATAAACCATCTTACAGCTGACAAGTAAGTCTTCCTCTTCATTGAAGTGCAACAGTGTGTAAGCCACACTGGCCAAAAGGCATCACAATAGCCAATCCGACTCAAACCGTCAAATTGAAGTATAATTGAGTCTGTTTCAACTTGATATCCTCAAATCTCTACTCACATCCCAGGAAGTTGCTTAGCTAAATCCATTGTCAGCGAATTATAAACATGAGAACCTAAATTGGTAGGATATGAAAGCAAAACTTAAATGTGTGAGTGTGAGAAAACAGATGTAACACCGAGGAGGAGGATACCTGCAACCATATTAAGAGGGGATACAACGTACAGGGCAGAATGAGAGTAAACAAAATAAGAACAAACATAATATGAATTTTACCGAGAAAAGAAGACCATAGTTCACAGTTTACAGTGGTGCCAATGCCTCTTAAAGAGAAGTGATTGTTGCTGCCTCATCAATCGACCCAGGTTTCATTCTCAGGACTCTTTGAGGAGTGAGTGTCAAATGTTCAACTTCAATGACACAACACAACATAACGTTTCAGAGAAAGCTATGATTTATTTATCCTAAACACAACCAAGCAGACTCCAGCTTCACCTCCCTTCCCAGAAAACAAAGGTTATGTTTACTCATCTCCCTAGGCCATGCAATATACTGGTTTTAAGGGAGGCTATTTCGGGGATGAAAGCTGTGTAATTTTTCTCAAAAAGCAAGGGATATTTATGCTGAGCTTCGTGTAAGCATATTATGTGTGGGTCTATAAAAATGGAACAAAGGAAACTTTTTGGGGGACAATCTGGAACAAATGAAGAACAAACTATTGCAATAATAGCAACATGGATTTTTTAAATGTAGAAAGGGGGACCGGGGGGGTTAGGTGTGAGGGTGCTATTTAAAGTTGACCTCCCCAATGTAAGCATATCATTTGTGAAAGATGGTAGAGTAGAAAATCTCTATCCTTCCCTAAATCTTTCAAGCTCTCTCACAAAGAGTCACATGCCTACAACATGTTTGTCTCTGAACAAGATTAAATAAACAATAACTACACTATGTGCTACCTGCTTGGTTCACAGCAACTGCTGCCAGAAAACCTTTCAGCATAAGGTAGTATGGTTGCCAAATTGAAATTACAAACAAAATATTGTACTCATTTGAATTTTTTGGTGTGCATTATTTGAGTTTAAAAAGTAAAATTTATCTCATCAAAACATAAAATTTTGCGTAGCCCTTTCGATAATGTATAACTGAGAAACCACCGACGTAACCATTGTCACAAAAATTGTTTCTGCCCCTACAAAAAACCAAGAAGTAGTAAGTAGCTAAAAAAACTCATCAGTCCACCTCCTCTTTGGCGGCAGACTCACGAAAGATGATTAGGCCTAATTCATAAAAAAAACCTTGTAACTTCCCCATAGAAAACCCTAAATACAAGTTGAAATATTTTGTTGTCTTTTTGTGCAGTGTTGTAAACACCATGTTACAAATCCAAAAAGCTCAAATGTGATCATTAATTATTGATGGTTTACAATAGTAGTTAGTGCAAAGTGTTAATACAGAACCAGCCCAAGGATATTTAGAGACCTAAGATCAGTTTATTTGTTTTCATTTTTTCAATAAAGATTAGCTATCAACTTTTAATACCTATATTTTAAATAATGTATTAAAAATCTAACATTACATTTTAAAATGGTTTTATAAATACTAACTTTACTTTACATCCATTACTGTTTCCAGCCTGTGGCCATGGGTCAGTTTTTTATTCAAGACATATATTCTCCACTACCAACTTGCTAGCCCTGTTGAAGCTTCATTTTATAAATATTAACTAGTAACTAAATTTAATTAAGTATTAAATACCTACTATTATAACCAGAGAAAATGTTTCATGTTTGTTTTTATTTACATAAATTGAAGACGCATGGGGGAAAAGTGCTGGCTTAGCGTATATGAAGTAAACTTATATAATGGTTGAAAGAGAATGCTGACAATTCATAACAATATTTTAACTAGTTGGCCAGGAAAGGGGCCATTGTGGGGAATAAATAACTTTAATATTTTGACATTAGGATGTCAAAATTCCATCAATATTGCAGGCAGTTACACTGCCCGAACGCCTGACCCTTTCAAACTACATCTTCGAGTAATCAGTAACACTTGTACTTAGAGGGCATCCATCAAGCCCAAGGGTCCCGCGATCAAATTCTGTATTGGTCACGTGCAGTGTCTGTCAATCCCTAGGACGTCCAGTTTCTTTATTTATTTATTTTCTAACACATTTTGTACTATATTTTTGTAACGAGTATTAAACCAAAATTCGTAAACCTACATATTATTTCGAACCCACACAATTATCTTGCCTGCAAGCTATCCAGACAAACCAAGCCCAAAGGGGTGGGGGGTGTAATTCGCAACACTACATATTTAAGCAATCTAATATTCATAATATACAAACAATAGTGATAACTGACAAACTTAGTTTTAAAATAATTTATTATATTATATGAATAGGGATGTACGTGAATGGAAATTATAAAAATTGTGTTTTAGAGTAATTTTAGACTAAAAGTATATATAATGATTTTTAAACTAATGTGGTAAAACTTATTAAAGTTATAACATTATTAAACTCAATATAAATTTTTAAATAATATAATTACATCATAAAGATCTCACAAAATGGATAGGGGTGTGAGAATATATATAATATAATAAATAGGAGGTTGCAATGTGTAATTCAGACTCCTCTCTGATGAGTTCCGATAGAATGAAACAAAGGTTGGGGGATTGGGCGGTGAAGATCATTTTCTTTAAGAGGCAGCCATTATTAGCTCTTTGTATAATGGCAACAATGTAAAATGTGAACCATGTTCTTCTTTTCATTGGAACAGCTATATGGTCTCGTACCTTTTAAATGTTTCTATCCACCTTTCCTGTACCTTCTTTCAAATGTAATAAAACATTATTATTAGCACCGTGTCTTACTACCCGTTCGGGTTATACCACTTTCGCTAATGTGTAATGGTAGGGTGATTGTGAGATGAAATGGAGGACCTACAGTTTAACGTGGAATCCGAACCACGGTGGAGGCCTGGCATTCCTCACATTCACAAGATGTCTTGTCAGAGGTGAAGGAAGGTTTGGCAATTAGATAAATCTGTGCCGGGACCAAGGATTGGTAATAAAACAATTTTAATATATTCATACATCAAGTCATGTTAACTTCAGCTGACAATTTTGATAGATGTTATCAATACTTACAAAATATTATAAATGTTTAAAAATGAAGTGGCCCGATGGCTAAATTTTATATTAAAGGAAATAGATAAAACTAAAGAAAGAGGAAAAATAAACTATTAAGAGTAATTATGATGAAGAAAGCCCACCTAGGGAAAGAGGTAAAATGTGGGAAGAATCCAATGCACAAAGGTGACATCTTCTTCCTTTCTTCTGTCTTCTATAGTAGAAGTAGTCACACATTTTAACTTAAATTGAATTATCTTTGGGCATTGTTGTATTTATCAAACATAAAGAAGAAATAATAGAGTACAAATAACACAAACATTGGATTATTACATTTTGAATTTAAAGAAAAACTGTTAGAAACACATTGTGCCAACTGTTTTTGAGAGTAAAGATAAATTTCTCGGCTGTGGTTAGTATTTATATAGATAGGTCCATTAAAAAAAGATAATAAAATAATAATTTGAAAAATGTTAATCTTGTAGAAAGAAAGACACTATCTTCTATTGAGGCTTGGTGGTAATCTTGATTTGGTAATCCATTAGTGTGCCAGTTCCCACTGTCTAAGTTGAGAACTGTTGCACTCTTTGGGAAATGCTCTTAATATTTTGGTGGTGTAGCAGGTTTGAAAGTCCTGGTTGTGGGTACCGGCATGGATGGGTACAGGCTTTTTCCGAATCTTTGTGGTTTGTGTCAAACGATGATTGTTCATTCGCTGTCTGAGAGAGCCTGTAGTAAGGCCTATATACTCTGCATCAAATGATTTGCACTGTCGTTGATATATCAAGTTATTGGTTTTGAAGTTGTAATAACCAGAGATGTTGTATTCCAATTTGGTTACTTTGCTGTTGAAGGATGTAGCTGGTAGGTGGATTCCACATGTGCTGCAATGGGTGCTACCGCAGGGTTATGCACCTTCGGTAGTCAGTTTTTCTTCTCGGATTCTCTTGGGGTCCGGAAGTTGGGATGGACTAGAATATTGTGGAGATTGGGTGACCGTTTGAAAGTGACTCTTGGGGTGATCTAAAAGGGTTTTAGTTCTGGGTGAAACTGGTTAGGAATTTGTAACCACTTTTAAGGATGGTGTTGATATGTCGTATACCAGGACGGTATTGAGTTGTGATAGGGATGTCCTCAACTTTTTTTGGAGGGTCATATAGTCATCTCTGGAGAGTGCCCTGGAGATTTGGATGTCTAGTAAAAGCTTGGGGTAACCTCTGCTTTAGCGGTAGCGCCCGTAGCAGTACATGTGGAATCCACCTACCAGCTACATCCTTCAACGGCAAAGTAACCAAATTGGAATACAAAATCCCTGGTTATTACAACTGCAAAACAAATAACTTGATATATCAACGACAGTGCAAATCATTTGATGCAGAGTATATCGGCCTTACTACAGGCTCTCTCAGACAGCGAATGAACAATCATCGTTTGACACAAACCACAAAGATTCGGACAAGCCTGTACCCATCCATGCCGTACCCACAACCAGGACTTTCAAACCTGCTACACCACCAAAATATTAAGAGCATTTCCCAAAGAGTGGAACAGTTCTCAGCTCAGACAGTGGGAACTGGCACACTAATGGATTACCAAATCAAGATTACCACCAAGCCTCAACAGAAGATAGTGTCTTTCTTTCTACAAGATTAACAGTTTTCAATTATTATTATTATTTAAAATATACTCTTTTTTATTATCATTATCATTATTATTTTTTTTTTAATAGCTCTATATAAATACAACCACAGCCAAGAAATTTATCTTTACTCTCAAAAACAGTTGGCACAATGTGTTTCTAACAGTTTTTCTTTAAATTCAAAATGGAGTAATCCAGTGATTGTGTTATTTGTACTCTCTTATTTCTTCTTTGTGTTTGATAAAGGCAACAATGCCGAAATATTATAAATCTAATTCTATTTGTGTTAAAATGTGTGTGTGACTACTTCTACTACTCAAGACAGGAAGAGGTCACCTTTGTGCAATGGATTCTTTCCACGTTTTTCCTCTTTTCATAGGTGGGTTTTCTACATCAAATTTACTTTTGGTAGTTTATTTTTCATTTGGTTTTTTTCAATTTCATTTATTATAAAAATACTAAAAATAATATAATAAAATTAGGGATGGGCCTAGATCGAATACTTCGAATCCTTAGGTCTATTTGAGGATTCAAGATAATTTCAGATTCAAGACGCAAATCCTTAAAGATTTTTGTGTGTGTTTCAAGTGAGATATGTCATAGTGCTCTACCAAAATCAGAGTACACTCTACCATTTAGCAACCATTTTCTTTTGTATGTATTAAAACTAGTATAAATAGATGTGACTTACTTGCTGGTAAGTCCGCGCGTGACAATAGTTGGAAGTCCACCCTAAACGCCTGACAGTATGTTTCAATAAGACCTTGCATGGCATCTCGTATCCTGTCACAATGTAATAAAATAGTGTCATGCAAGGTGCTTGTTGGGTGCCTTAACGTGACCACCGCATAGTCACCTCTCTCTCTTACAATCTCCGGTCCAACACTAGTGGATTCATTGATCATCTAGGGAAACAAAAAACATGTTAGCAACAGAGTTGTGAAATACTTTTAAATTCAACTGTCATATGTCAAAATAGAGGAAAGCTTGTTAGAAAAAATATTTAAAAAACCTGTGCCTTAGTACCTGTTGGGTTATACATCAATATTAGTTATTCTATAAAGTGTGAAGTAATTTATGAAAAGCCCCCCCTCAATAAAATGGGTGATTGGCACTCAATTCCCAGTCACCCCATCATTGGGGATCCAGACTAACATGAGAGTTCAGTGCTAAAGTGTTTCCATCCTGTGTCCGGGTTTGTCAAGTAAAATGGCTTCATCTTCCTTTATTCTTCCACCACTCTCCCTCCTTTAATCGATTACATTCTTCTCCTCTCACTTGCACACCCTCTATTATCTGCTCCTTACATCTCTTTCTTGGCCTCTATTGCAATCATTTTTCCCGCATATTTCATTTCCAACATTTTATTAAACATCCTCTCTTTTTACATCCTCATTACATGACCATACCATCTCAGTCTTGCTTCCTCTACTATCTGATGTATTCCCTGTACCCCAACTCTTTCCAAGATAACTTCATCCTTAATCTTCTTTCTCCTCGGGACAGCTAACATGCTCCTCACAAACTTCATTCCCCTGACCTCCACTCTCCTAGTCTCTCCAACATTCAATGTCCATGTTTCTGCTGCAGGTGTGACCATGGGTACAAACTACACCCTGTAAAATACTTCCTTACACTTCAAGTTGACTTTTCTTCTCCATAGCAGGTTTCTTACACACCTATAGAACAACTCTTCCTACTGTTCTCTTCTCATTAGATCCTCTCTACTTCCACCTTTCCTCAAAACCATACTTATAAGACATTTTACGTTCTGTACTTTTCTCAGCTCTACTCAATCCAACTGTATAACTTTACTAGGCCTCACCCTCTTCCTTGTAATTGCCATCATTTCACACTTTGACATGCTAAACTTCAATCCACACTCTTTCACTGCCTCATTCCATTCTTGTAGTTGTTCCTGTACTTCCTCTCATCAGCAAACATCATGGATTTCATTCTTTCCTCCCTGAGTTTTCCTGCCACTTTATTCATAATCTTTCACATCAAATGATGTGGGTAATATATGATTAAATGTATTAAATACACAAAGTTATTCAGATGGTTTATTTTAGTGCAAATCATATAAATAGAACATATAAGATGGATGAGATACATTGGTGGAGCTACTTCTAACTTTTAATTATAATAATAGCTCACATATTCAGGCATTGTAAACTGCAAACAAGCAGTTTTAAATCCCTCCACAGCCTCTGTAATATCCATTGTTTCTACGTTGCCCATGAGAGCACAGATAGCTTTGACTGCTTGCCCCACACGCTCAGGTTGCAGAGAGGGCATGATGTTGGAGTTGCCCCTGCCAGACATCTCCGAGGCTGCATTCACTACACGCTCCATCTCACACTCCACAGTTTCTAAACAAAAACAAGGTCAACAGTTACACCTGGAAATCTGTTGACCATTTGACCATTTTTTTTTGTTAGAGGAACTAAAATTCTAAAATTTAAAGTATGTTTTAAAAAATATTAAAAAAGTTTGTAAATAATAATTTAGCCACGGAAAAATAAGTTATGAACGTAGTAAAGTTTAATTTAAAAAAAGTGCCTGTATTAAATGTTGAGAAGTAAAATATATTGCTATTACAATGTGCAAAGTGTTGGTTAACAATAAAATATGTATAGTGAAAATACATCATAATAAAAAATAAAAAAGTTTTATAATTATATTTATGTTTTTAATGTACCTTCAAAGCCAAAATATTCAAAAATTTTATTCAAAGGATGTAAAAATAAATTTTCTGAAAGAAACGTTTTACCAAGCAAACATATTTTACTGTGAACTAAAAAACTAACTGACTATAATGTGCATTATTTTAGTTTGTAGCCATGTAAAATAGGACTTGCCATATAAGCCGAATACTATAAAGTACCTAATATTTCAGAATAAATATTGAAATAGGGATGGAAAAAATATGACCATTTTACTTCAGTACATTAAATGGATGACCGCCTCTGTGGCCTAGTGGTCAGAATTCCTAGCTACAGCTCCTGAGGTCCCGGGTTTGATCCCTATATGTGAAGCAGTGGGTTTGGAACGAGGTCACATTCAGCATCGTCAGGGCAAATGAGGAGCCAATTTAATAACCAAGATTAACAACCAGAGGGCTCATTGTGCTGACCACATGACCCTCTCTATCCACAAATGTTGGCACGATCATCGCTAGCAGCAGCGGCTGCTCTGTCAATATAGCTAGCTTGCGGGCTCATACCAAGGAGTTTTTATATCAACTGGACATGAAATGAGGTAGAAATTTTAAGAATAATTTTGACTATATTTGGACTATTTTGAAATGATAATATTAATTATCAGCATTAAATGGACCGTATGAAAATAATATTAATTAGCTGTAATCCGCATATGGCATATTCTTATTGTATACTGTGCTGTTGACAGAGAGGTCAAAGTTAAAATCCAGTTCGGATGTACTTAAGGTTGTTTTACTAGTAGTTTCCCACTCTTCAAACATGCAAACACAGGCATATTTCTTATAAAATTTACCTTAACCCTTTAGTCAAGTTAAATACGGATAGCCTAAATGAGTAGTAAGAGTCAATGTAGAAACAAAAACTATCCGAAGCCAATGGGTAGCAGCAAAGCGATAGGAAACGGGAGGTTGCAAGAGGATAACACTAAAACTTAGCAACACAACAATGAAATTATTTGAAAACTATAGACCATTGCTTCCTCAATCATGTAAATTAGAGCCAAGACAATAAACTACAAGATTAATTTTAAAATGACTTGTTTGGGTGGCCACATGGACCAAGGTGTCACTCTCGTGTTATACCAGACCCCGTTCGGGTGTATTGAGGGTGGTTCTTCCAAAATGGTTTACCACTCTCACTCCATACAATAATGAGGGTACACTTCCTCTAAATTCAACCTTCCTCATCCCTAACTAATTATTTGTACATGCGTATAGCTTGAACGGATATAACACGCGGTGCTAAGAAAAGAATATATTTGTGGTAATAGAAATATTAAATTTAAAAATGTATTTAAAGTGTAAATTAGTAATTTAGAAAACTGGGTTTGTTTGAGCTACTAACATTATTATTATTATTATTATTAGCACCGCGTCTTACTACCCGTTCGGGTTATACGCACTTACGCTAATGTGTGATGGTAGGGTGATTGTGAGATGAAATGGAGGACCTACAGTTTAACGTGGAATCCGAACCACGGTGGAGGCCTGGCATTCCCCACATTCACAAACACAGGTAATGTTTCTCTTCTTAATCAACAGATAAGCTTGTACTGGAATAAAAATAGTAACCAGTGACATAGATAGGATATATTCAGGATGTAGGAATTCATGTTAAAAATATTATCTACTTGTGAGGATGTTCAGCAATGTATTTCTTTCCTCGGACAAACTAACTAAATATTAAATAAGAGTAAATAAAATGAGTTTGGTATGGCAAAATACATTAACATCATTAGTAATATTTGAAGGGAATGGAGAGAGTACCTATGGCATTGATGGGAGCCATGACAAAATAAGATTTATCGAATCAAATAATTTCGAATTAAATATCAAAATGTCAAACGAATACTGAATAGTACAAATCGAATAGTAGGTTTTGCTTAAATTTTTAATAAAACTTAGTTTAATTAGTAAATTCCTATTTAAAATGTGGGTTTATATTAAGTATTGACAGAATGCAAAAAATTACTTCAAAACATTGTTATTTTAGCTGGTGTTAATAAAAATGATCTGAATTTAAAACAAAATTTAAGGAAATTGAAAGGAACCTTAGATCTAGTTTTTAGACAACAGGTTTCACCTAGATCGAACTTTTTTAAATTTGTGCCAAATTTTTGACAGAAATTCTAGTACGGGCACTTTGTTGGATGTTAAAGTTAGGCTAGTATATTGTTGTTTTTTGCTGGTGTTTATTTTATATGGTTGTTAAATGTGGGGCCGCGGGCGACCCAGTACTTATATCCACAGAGGGTGCTCCGTTTGTTACTAGATCATTTAGGTATTCTTACTTAACCTTGGACTTTATATTGTGTCAAGTATTATATTAATGTCGCTATCATCGTTTAGGTTAAGGACTTGAGCTCTTTACTCACCTAATGTTTTGAATTTTGGGCAAGTGTTGGTTCTCTGCCCATGTTGTTGATAGACATTTATTATTGTGTAACAGGAGACCAATTTGTTAGATCTCTTATACCATTCTCTAATGACGCCATTTTGGAACGTCTAAGTATAAGGGGCCGCCTGGTGTTTGTTATTGTTTTAGTGCCCATCAGGCCTTGGCGGCGACCCTTGTGCCTTATAGCCCATCTGGCTTATGGTTAACGCTATTACTCTTAAGTGCCTCTCCCTCATTGAGCTGTACCATGTTATTCTGGAAATAAATTTATAGCTCTCTTGTGCTTACCTCTGTGTTATTTGTGTGGGATAATGTTTGGGATAAGTCACATACAGTAAGCTACATACAATATTTATTCAATAGTCATAATTATCCTGCATACAATATACCGCACAGTTACGCTGTTGTAGATAATATTTACAAAATATTGGTTCATATTAAACTGTGTTCAAGAGTTATGAGTTAAAAAATATATATCTATGCACATTACAAACATTTATCCCAAAAGGTGTCTAGTCTTTAAGAGATTTCACTGGATTATGTAAATGACTCACCGAGAAGAATAATGAGGGAGTCGTGAGATATGGGATGAGTTGGTTCATTGGGGAGTATATCTTCCATTTTCAGCGAGCAATCCCTGTTGTCATCCTGCGCCTGAGTCCAACACAATAAAATGTGTATTATTTCATGTTAGCAATTAAGTACAATCTGTTTCCCCTTAAAGGTAGCAGTATTGCCTTGATGGAGTTTACTATGGCTCTATCTTATAGGCTATACCAGAGTGGAATAATGCAAGGTAAACTTTAAGGCATGTTCAATTAAATCACAGTTTTACACATATTTATTGTAAAATTATAGTACAAAATTAAACACTTAAGCCTTTCGTCCATGGAAGTACTCAAATGTGATTGGACTGGTTAGTGATTTAAGTCACAAACTGGTTAGTTACTTGTTAGTTTTGTCTCACATCCAATGCTAATCAAAAGTGGTAGAATTTCAATCAGTTTCAAGCTATCTAACAGCAAGCAACTACTTCGGGCTTCTAGAATATTTAATATTTATAAATACAATGTCTAATTACTACCACTACTACCACCAATACTAATAGAGGCAGAGAGACTAAAACAAACTGATTCAAAGTGTTTAGTCTTGTACCTTCTACCTTGAATATTTAATTATTGTTTATTCATGATGATTGAGTTTTTTAACTGAGTAAGCCCAGCGACAAGCATGTTGAGTTTCCAGTGACTAATCACAGACGCGTCATAAACAGATTAGCAAACAGTAGCCCTGTGGGCGAGCCACTATTGAAATACATTATTGATGAAGCTCAATCTACCGGTTGGTAATTTGAGTTTCCCTTGCATCACTTTTGTGTCTTATTTGAGTAGCTCTGTGGGTGAAAGACCTTAGTCTCACATATGCATGATAACTAGAATAATGTAAAATGATTCAAAAATGAGGTGGCCCAATGGCTAGATAATTTTATAATAAAGGAAATTGATAAAACTAAAGAAAGAGGAAAAATAAACTACTAAGAATAAGAATAAATTTGTTGAAGAAAGCCCACCTAGGGAAAGAGGAAAGATGTGGGAAGAATCCAATGCACAAAAGTGACATCTTCTTCCTTTCATCTGTCTTCTATAGTGGAAGTAGTCACACACACATTTTAAACACAAATAATAATATTTCGGCATTGTTGCCTTTATCAAACACAAAGAAGAAGAGAGTACAAATAACACAAACAATGGATTACTCCATCCATAAGATGGAGAGTACAAATAACACAAACAATGGATTACTCCATCCATAAGATGGAGTAATCTTGTTTGTGTATTTGTACTCTCTTCTTCTTTGTGTTTGATAAAGGCAAAAATGCCGAAATATTATTATATTTGTGTTTAAAATGTGTGTGTGACTACTTCCACTATAGAAGACAGATGAAAGGAAGAAGATGTCACTTTTGTGCATTGGATTCTTCCCACATCTTTCCTCTTTCCCTAGGTGGGCTTTCTTCATCAAATTTATTCTTATTCTTAGTAGTTTATTTTTCCTCTTTCTTTAGTTTTATCAATTTCCTTTATTAACATTTCTACTTGGTTTTTATAATCTATCTAAATTTAAGAAAGCACTTGCTAAGTCTTGGTAGCGCCAATGGATTGTAACGATTTCAAAAAAATATTTTTAAGTATACAATTCTGTTTCTGTAAGGCAGATGATCATATAATGTACAATAATTATCAAAGTGTTTCTAAATAACCCCAAATATCACCAAAGTTTAAAAAGTGCCAGTTGTAAAGTAATAAAAAAAGACACAATGTTTGAGTTGTGATATTCATTGGTTTAGGATCAAGCCAACTATTTTACAAATCCCAACCTTCATTTTACTTTTGAATCCTGAATTTCAAATTCAAATTTGAATGGTGGAAAAAAAATTATGAATATAAGAGGAAATAAGAATATAGCATAATAATAGATAATATGAATAGTAACTAAATGTTAACATTCTTTCTTATAATCCATTCACTATAGCATCCTTAAAGTTAAGTGTTAAATTAGTGGTCTGAGGCTTGGTTGTTAAGTTCATCATTTACGTATATTGGTTCTGAGCCAGAGCACTAAATCCAATTTCAGATGGAAAATTGAAAACAATTTTTTCTAAGGAAATGAGTCTCGAATCCAATATTTTCTTGAATTTCAAATAACCTGAAAAATTTGGTGTATCCCTGACATTAACATTTCATATCAATACAAAATTACAATCATGGAACACTGGTTGTTGTGGTTTGATATATTATAGTAATAATACCTGTAAAGTAATAATGATCACTAAGTTAAATGTTGTCTATAACAGGAAATGTTTGTAGTTTCTTTACTGTTCTTGCATGTTCTTACCTTACTAACTATAGCCAGGTTTTCTAAAGATTGGACATATCTGAAAACTAAAAAGTTGCTAGATCTACTTTCACGTATTTATACATCAACTATTGTGAACTACAGCTGTCACTTTTGATAGATATTATCATCACCTATAAAATTACTAGGGATAGAAACTTGAATCTTCAAACCCTTTAAGATATTAAAGATTCAAAGAATCGAGAAAATTACGAATTTGAGACTCAAATCCTTAAAAGAGATAATCTTCAATTCTTTAAATGAAATTTGTTTTAGAGTTCTAATACGGCTTATTGCTGGTTCAGATATAGTTATAGAATGAATTTAACCACCTGACCCCAGACCAGTAATTTAACACTTGGTTCAATGATTGTATAAATATTATAATGAACGGATTATAAGAAAAAATGTTAACATTTAGTTACTATTTGTATTTTCTATTGTTTTATTATATTTATATTTTCTCCTTTGTCCATTATTTATTCCAAGATTCAAATTTGAGATTTGAAAGTAAATTGGATATTAAAATTGGTAGAATAGTGTATTCGACTCTACTCTATTAGAATTGTAGTGGCTCATGCTGAATACCACGTCGGACTCACTGTCCTCGCCAAGGGCCTGCCCAGCTGGTTGATATGGATGATTGTGAGTGTCACGTCCCTCTCAAGCTTCAGACACTGGTGCACATACTCGTAGTCCAACAGACACGTGGCGGAGACAAGGTACTCGGACAACCCCCACACCTTCAACTGGTAGTTTGTCACAGAGTCTAGCAGTTCCCCTTCTAGTTCATACACCACATGAAGGATCACATGTTCCACCGTGGAGCTAACTGTGGACACACAACTTTACTGCAATATCACGCTCAAAAGAGGGGGGGAAACACCAAATTATAAACTTAACACCAGTAATTTAATGCTTAACTGAATGTATGAATATTATAATAAATGAATTATAACAAAGAAAGTTGACATTTAGTTATTATTTGTATTTTATATCATTCTATAAGATTTATATTTCCTCTTGTGTCCATAATTTTTTTTTAAATCCAAATTTGAATTCAAGATTTGAATTCAAGATTATGACTCGTAAAATAGTTTATCCAACCAAATTCTAATAAATATTTTTGTGTTTTATCAATGAACGTGATTTTTATGCTGCGATTCAATTAGCTGATTTAAACACCTGAATGCGACAATGAATCAGACTAACATGGGGAGGCCAGACATTCGGATCGTGGATTATCTTCAAACTTTGTACACTTTTAGTAGTCCATTAGGACAACATAATGTGCAAGTAGTAAGGCATACTACTTAGGTGTTTTCGAGAAATTGCAAGATAAGTTTTACTGTTGAATATGTACCGGTGCGTTGCGACTATAGCACAAGATGGCGGCGGCCGAGTGGTTAACGTTCCAGCTCCGTAATCGCTGGATTGAGTCCTTCTCATAATATTTTTTTTCAACACTGGTAATACTCTTTCATATGTATTACAATTAAAAGGTAAGGTAATTTAAAAAATACATGTATTTGCATGAACTTTTATTGAATGTCCAATGTTATTTATCTATTTATTAATTTTTATTACTACAACAAATATATTTATAATTATCGACAAGTAAACGACCAAACGCATAGAAAGTTTTCCTGAAAATGTATGCCTGTCGTGATTTGCAAAATCCCTTTACCTGCAATTGGGTAAGGTATTCGGAACTGTTGTGCATGCTTCGACCTGCAGACACAGGTTTGAAAAAACATGAGGGGGGCCAGGCTTGGATCTGGGATTCTATTCTAATAGGGCCAATGTGATAGAACAGGCATCATTTGTAGTTAACTTGCGTAATGGTGAGACCTTGTTAATGTAGCAGGAATGAATAGTGTACGTGCAAATTTTTTTGAAAATCACAAAATTTACATTTTTACTGAAAAAACTAAGGCTAATCCCGGTTCTTCGACTACTGCGAATGATGAATGGCATGAAGATTCAATGCATAATGCAGTTGCATAACGTCAGTTAAAAGAAGCGTTCGTGTAGTATGATAGTCCTCTTCAAGAAGCAGACCTTATTGATACAGAATAATCAGTAACAATTTCTGCAGATGCAATGGCAATTGGAGAAGAACTGTATCAGTCTACCATCAAAATGTTAGGAGAAAAGATACTTATTACTGACGAGGACCTCATTCATTTCGACAAAGTAGATGAAGAAGGTCTATTCTGTGAAGTTGAAGGAGATTTTTTCCAACGATGAGGATTATGAGCCAGCCGAAAAGAAGGGAAAAGCCGGATACGTTTAGTTGGAGACCAAAATAAAAGTAGTGAGACTGGCAAAAGAACACCCCACGTGGAATCTACAAACTTTCTAGATAAAAGGATCTCGAAGTTTAAAAAGAAAGGACGATTTTAAGAGATGGAAAGAAAATATAAAAACTGGTGGAACAACGATCAATAAATATTCAATAATTGATTCGTGAACCAATGACAGCTTCATGGAGGCTCGCAAAAATTATCAGCAAGTAAGTATACATTTTTATCACTTTATAGCTATTTATTTTTTTTTTTTTTAACTTCCACAATTGTATTTGAAGAACAAATTATGGTAATGAAATGAAACTTTAATTTTACTTTTCAGATAACAAGGAACTTACAGCAGTGGCCTTTGACTGCTGCAGGCCAATTTCAATCGGAGGACTTTATCTTAAAAGATCACTTTCATGGGTTAAAAAATGCAAACAACGGCACAGAATTCGGCAGAGGAAGATCACATGATATGTGAGTAACAGGGAATCGGTGACTTTGGAAGAAACACTAGAAGCCGCAGGCAATTATCCCAAATTTTGACAAAAAATTTGTGATTAATGCAGACCAGACCGGTTGCCAGTACCAGTCAACTTACGACAGAACTCTCGCCGAAAATATTTCAAAAACTGTGTTTGTTAAAAGGCGCGATATGAACAAGGTAACACACTCATACACAACACAATAGGCGATGACGATGTCTGGTGAATTATTGCCGCAAGTGTTTTTGTGTTTGCAAGAAGCCACAGGAAAGTTTGGTCCAAGGGTTCAAAAAACTGTTGACAATTTAACGAAAAACCCTTATATTCTGACATATTGTAACTCATTGTATTATTGAATAAAGTTATTCACACCTTTATTTATCGATGTTTCACTTGGGCTTTCCAAGCCTGGCCCTCCCCTTATCATTTCAAACCTGTGTCTGCAGGTCAAAGCGTCCAGGTGCAAAGCACTTCCAGGTACCTTACCAGATTGCAGGTATGAGGGATTTCGCAAATCAGGACAGACATACATTTTCAAGAAAACTTCATGCGTTTGGTTGTTTACTTGTCAATAATTATAAATATAACCTTTGTTGTAGTAATAAAAATTAATATAGCCAAATAACATTGGAAATTCAATAAAAGTTCATGAAAATACCGTATTTTTTCATTATATTACCTTTGAATTGTAATATATGTGAAAGAATATGAGCAGTATTGAAGAAAAAGGAAAAAGAAAAAGAAGATGAGTGGGAATTGATCCAGCGATTACAGAGCTGGAACGCTAACCACTCTACCGCCGCCATCTCGTGCTCATAGTCGCAATGCACCGGTACATATTTGACGCGTAAAACTTCTCTTGCGATTTTCTCGAAAACACCTAAGTAGTATGCCTTACTACTTGCACATTATGTTGTCCTAATGGACTACTAAAAGTGTACAAAGTTTGAAGATAATCCGTGATCTGAATGTCGGGGTCTCCACTTGTCAGCCCAGATTGATCTGAGTGCACCAAAGACTGGAGCATTTAAATATGACTCTTTGTATGGAAGGATGGTAATATTAAAACAAGACAAATATAATATGAATTGTATATAACATTAACTTTTTTAACACCGCGTCTTACTATCCCTTTTGGGAATTACTAATCATGGTAGTGATTTCAGATGTAAGGAAGGCTACATTTAGAGGAAGTGTACCCACATTTGCTTGAAGGGAGAGTGGTAAGCCATTTTCTAAAAACCACCCTCAATACACCCAACCGGAATCAAACCTTGATCTCTCTGTCATCAGCAGTCTAGTCTGTAGCAAGAGTGACACCTTAGACCATGCGGCCACCGAAGCAGGTATCTAACACATTACATTAATATTTTTCCTATGATACATAATATTGAAATAAGAAAAAATTAAGTTGTTTTATAAATACAAGTATAAATAATTAGGGATGAACGAGAATAATTTTTTTATTTCAAGACGGGAACGGGACAGAAAATGAGTCAAAATATTGGGATTCAGGACGGGAATGGGACGAAAAATGAGTCAAACTATTGGAATTCAGGATGGGAATGGGAAATTTTAAAATCACTCTTTAGAATAATTTTAGATCAAAAGTATATATAAATTTCTAAACTAATATGGTAAAACTTGTAAAAGTTACAATATTATTCTCTCTAGGTTTGACACCCCTTAAAGGTGCTCATTTCAACTTTTTTGTCTCTCTAGAAGTGTTAAATAACCCCCTCCCTATTCCAGCCACCAAGTACTAATTAAGGAGCTGTGTTACCATAAAAAGTGCTTCAGAGATAATTTGTCCTAGCCTCCGGCAGTTATAGGGTTATATTGACATAAAAAAAACACTTCAGAGAGCTTCTAGAGATGTTTGGTATTAAGAATTTTTCCTTACCTTCAGCAGTTAAGGGGTTATGTCACTATAAAACACTCTAAATAGCTTCTAGAGGTGTTTAAATATATAGATTTTCTCTAACCTTCTGCAAGTTATCAGGTTATGTTGCCATAAAAAACACTTCAGATAACTTCTAGTGTTAATTTAGAATTTTTTCTAGCCTTCGGCAATTGGGGGATGTGCCAACTAACACCTCCCCACCGAAAGTATTGGATGGCTACGGCCTTGGATTAACAGTGATGAGTCTACAATAACTACTAGAACAAAAGCGAACATCTTTTGTTTTATTTCCTGGAGCACCATGTTTTGTTCCCATCCAGGGCCAAAACCTTTTCGGGGAAAGAGTCACTCCCACCTGATCTATGGGAATTCCTTGATTGAAACATAAAACTCGCAACATAAACTTACCATCACAGGTAAAGATAACAGGGTTGATGCCAGGTTTAGTAGAGTACACAATTAGTTTGACACTAGTTGCGTTAGTACAGGTACTTTCAATAGTAGGGCTGATCACTAAACCAGGGTTCGTTGTTAGATCATCATGAAGAAAGTCCGCTGAAAGAAACCATATTTTAACCAGGCAATCAAATATACTACAAACTATTATTTTGGTCAACTAATAAAAATAACCATAACATGAAAGGTTTTTTAGCATGGGGCAAAAGGTGAAATGGTGAGCAGTTATTTCAAAAAATTATATATGGTGGAATGGAAGCCATACATTATGAAGAGTTCAAATTTGGTACCTTTATTTACTAGTCTTTGACTCATACACTCTTAGCCTAAAACATGATTACAAGCCGTAGAGTCAAGATGACTGGACAATTATGACAGACTTGTTTGTTTAACTTAAGCCAATGTTTTAGCATATCATCTTCATATACATATTTAATTTGATAAAAATTAATTTTGAGACAAATTTCAAATAAAGTATAAACACAACTGTTGCTAAGAGATTTACCATCCCATTTTAAAATTAAAATATACCGAAATCAAATCTTTTCTTGGGAAAAAAACATTTTCAATATTTTCTTTTAAAATGAACCTATTTTAAAAAATGTCATATCCTTTTATTGGTTGTGATATTATCCCAAACAATGATGTGTGGTTGACCTCGGTGGGATTGTTTCAAGACCCAATGTTCATGAGATCAAACCCAGGTGGGGTCCACAGATTTTTATTGGCTGATAAAAATCTGTAGCACATCTTCCTTTGAAAGGGAAGTAAAAATGTTGATCCCATGCGCATGTAAAAAAAAAACTGAAAGGTATGAGAAATACATTTCCAGGCCAAATTGGTAGGCCCTTTTGCTCATAGGCAATTCTCGTGTGCTTATATAATCAGTTGGTTCAGAAAGTGCACATTAAATATCTCGAATATATTTATATACATTTATCATGGTGTCTACTCAAATTGACCAATGAAATTCCCGACCTTTTCCCTGATTTCCCCTGATCATTTCCTAAAATTCCCGGTTAAAAAAGTATGTCACAGCCTTCTAACTCGGGTCCCCCTCGTTTTCTATTAATCTTTCTTATTAATAATAATAAGTTTTAAAATTTGTATTAAAATTGTTTACTAGGAATTAAAAATATATTACACAGCTACGAACAAAAAAATGACATAATTTACAGATTTAATGATTATTGTATTTCATATTTTGAGTAAAATATCATTTTCCCGGATTTTTATTGTGATTTACCAAATTCCCGACTTATTCCCATTTTTTCCCGATCACTTCAAATTCCCGGCTAATTCCCGTTTTCCCTGATTTTCCCGGATGGTAGACACCCTGATTTATGTGTAGTCAATGTTTTCTTATTTCTCTGTAAATACCAAATAATTTCTAGGGATTAAATGACACTAATTTGTTAAGCAAACTGTTAATCAACATTCAGGATTGGACTAAAACACGTTACATCGTCACCTATTATAACGACTATGAAAGCAGGGATAAGAAAGCGTACGTACATACCTCGAATAGTTTTCACCATGTTATAGAATGCTTGGATATCAGGGTCATGAAGGGCTGCTCTTCGTTTCATTACTTTTACATTCTCATACAAGCGGCTTTTCACCTTATGCTGAAATATCAATGAAAAAACAGCTTAACTAAAGGTTTCGTAAACTTAAGAGCCAATCTCCCACCAGATTAACTGATAAATTAAATAAAAGAAATAGCATTTATAGCTTGGATAACTGTTAGGTCATGTGATGAGAATCGAGGAGGACAGAAGGCCTAAGAAAGCCTAACAGAACAAAGAGAAGGTTAGAAGACGTGTTGGAAGACCATGGACAAGATGGATGGACCAAGTGCAGAAGGACATAGAGGATAAAGGAGTGGAATGGAGATGCGTGGCTGTGGGTATAAGTTTGGAGAGATCGACAGGAATGGAAGATGACCCACAGAGAGAGAAATATTGAATGATGATGATGATGATGATTAGATATGCAACACTGTATAGTATATTTTTATCTAAAGTACATTTAAATATGTGAGTAGTAAATATAATTTAACAATGAATTTTTAAAATAAAATATTGTTCTTTAAATATGTATAAAAATTATTATAGCTAAAAGTAGGTGGTGTACTTTTGTAAGTGCGGCAGTGAATTTTCAAGATCCTAATGCTGCAGAGTAAGTAAATAAGTAAGTAAACGTTTGCACAACATTCTCAAATAGTCGAGTTTATAGCTTCCTCCTCCTTAGCACAAAGTAAAATGTGTGCAATTTCTAAAACAACCCGAGCGCAAACCATTTTAGGTATAATAAAATCATTTATTTGTGGTAGTTAAGTTTCAATGTGAACAATATATTCTATTGGGACTAATTGAGGACTCACCCGCCTATCCAGCGAAGAGCGTCTTCTTTCAATAGTGTTCCAAGCGGCAGAGTTTCGCGGAGGGAGTGGTGGGGGAGTGCATGGTGACACAGGGGCTGTACACTCTTTAACTACAGCAGCATACACTGGGTCTGTCTGGGAGCCCTCCATGCTCTGGGCATACATGTAGTCAAATGGGTCATATGCATCGTAAAAACTCCCTGACCATTGGGAGTCTGCTTCATCTGGCTCTAGGAATACAAATAAATACAAAATGAAAAAATAATTTTCAATGCTCTCTTGTAGAACTAGTTTTAATTCTCTATTTCAAATAATGCTGCATGTTGTCCTATTATTTTCCAAATTAAATCAAATGCATCAACTTTGTTCTAAGCTCATGTAGTCTACTAATGCAATTAATTGTGAAAACCATAGTATTATGAGGGGTAAGGTATCGGACTTCTATGCTGGTGTCCGGGGTTCAATCCTTGGTCTCGGCACAGATTTATCTGATTACCAAACCCTTCCTTCACCTCTGACAAGACATCTTGTGAATGTGGGGAATGCCAGGCCTCCACCAGGGTTCGGATTCCACGTTAAACTGTAGGTCCTCCATTTCATCTCACAATCACCCTACCAATACACATTAGTGTAAGTGCGTACAACCCGAACGGGTAGTAAGACGCGGTGCTAATAATAATAATAATAACATAATATTATGAAATAGCAAGCATAAAGCATAATCACAAATCAATATGAGTCAATCTCCAACCCATTTATATTTCACAAATGTTAAAGTTTATAGTAGATATAAAAATTATAGCGGATATTCTCCTTACTGACATAAATAAAAGTAGCTATGATAACAATTACATGGTAATTAATACATTTTCTAATTTTAAAGGTTTTTAAAAAAATATTTATTTAAAAATGAAAATTATAAACCATGTTTTATAGAATATAAATCTTAATCATCCTGTGAAATTCAGTGTGAAACATGATTAGAGCTTATAGTAAAATAATGTGATAAAGTATAATATGTGGTTATACAACTGCAAAGTTTGAGTTAATTTTTAGACATTTATTAAGAATCAAATATTCAAAGCAATTATATATATTTTAGTAAGGATTTAGCCATATCTAGATATAATTTTCTTAATATTGAAAAATGATACCTGGACATGGGACATTTAGGCATGTGATGTGCTCTCGCCAACTTGAGTAACAGTTATTAGGGAAATTAAGTTTCTGAATGTGAGAAGATAAGCTGTTTGTGTACAAGCCATAGTAAATACTCTTGACGATGTAACAGAACAGAAACAATCCCTCAGTACAGTTTAGTTAGGATAAGTATATTATCAACAATGTTTGGGATGGCTAAGGCATGTGTGTTACTCATGTCATTTTGTATAAATCTAAGTTATAAAAGACTTTTATGTAAAAATTTAAATTACCAGAGCCACTTTGTAAAAATGTATGTTCTCAGTGTTGTTTTATATAAAATAAATGAGGTTTGGTAAAGTATACATCTAATTCAAGTGATAAATGTCTAAGAATGTGTAAATAAACAAGATAAAAGATAATTTGGTTCTCCACCAATAGAAGAATTGTTATTACAGGACTACTGGAGGAAGATAAGGCTGACTGCACTGTTGAGCACAAAATGGTAACTGATAAAAAGTTGATAGAATGAAAAAAAAGAGTTTATGTTCCGACAATGTTTTACTTTCTAATATAGAGAAAATATTATAATCTTGAACTTATTTTTTTACTTCAAGAGTATGATGAATCCAGAAGTTTTATGTGCCCTCAAATTCAAAATGTTTCAAACATTTCAGCTGCTTGTACCTTGGGTTTCAGCCAATATGGTTTGATGGATTTCAATTATACTTGATATTTTTATGTTTTGGGTTTTACTTTTAGATGGACTAGTGATTTTGATTCTAACATTGAGGGTAGTTTTCTGAAAACTGGTCTATGAAAATCAAAAAATATTTTGAAAATGGCTCATATGATTATGTTCAAAATGGGTAAATGGAGTTTGTCTTACATAATAAATATAATAAGTAGTATTAACATATGTTTATTTTTTCAAACTGATTACTTTTATTTGTTTAAAATGGCTTTAATAATGTTTAAAATGTATATCCGGAGTGTTTCATATAATTAACCAAAATTATGTGTATGTTTTCCCTGAAGAAAACTTAAATTTGAATAGTTTATTGAAAACTTATTTTGGAAAGTAATGAAAGGATATGAGAGAGAGAGAGTATAATTTTGTTGTATTTATTTTAATTATTTGTTGACTCAAACAAATAAAACAGTTTTTTTGTGCTAAGATACATACTGAAGTTGAGGTAAGTGAATTCTAAGAAACTGCACCTGTATTCTTCTAAAGAGAATGGGAAAATCACAATGCGAACTAAGTGTGTAAAACTACTAACATAGCACCTAGTGTGGAATTTAACTGGTTTCTTACCTTCTAGGTCCGAGCTGAGCACACCACTCAAACATATAAACACTCAACACAAAAGCACAAAAGATGCTGACTTTTTTGTTTCTTAAATTTGTTCTTAGGGAAGAAAGAAAATGTGTTTTGATCTTGTTCAAATAGGGATGAGGTTCACCTTAGTCTTAATGCATCAAACAAAACTATGGATATTAGTGATGCTGAAACCATCCTGGTAGAAACATTTTCCAATTTTGTTTTCAATGGAAAAATGACAGTTAAAGGTATCGTGGATACATGCAACTTAAAATTGGCCAGCTATTTAGTTGCCTCATTGAGAACCATTGACTCATGTGAGCGCATGCACATACAACTATGCAGTTGGCCGATTAAAGAGTCTGTGTTCTGCTACAAACTTAGTGCAGCTCAAGAGTAACCTACAAGTTTTCACATATCTGTGCACACTAGCAACAAATAGTCGGCCGACTTCAGTCTTCTCCTCAGTGTAACTGATAGTCTCTCTTCTGTGAGGATGAAATCTCTACATTTGGGGTTTTGATATATTTTTAAATGCCCCAAGAGAAATAAAAACTAATTGAAACTGCCTTTACTTATTCTAAGATAGTTGAAAAGTTTATTTAGCTAAGCCTCTAAATCATCATACAACTTGTAGAATTGACCTTTAATTACTGGTTGACTTGGTAATGGATCTATCCAGTACTGTATTTTTTTAATGTTTTTGGATGTATACATAATTTATTTAATGTTTCACTTTTCTTTGGTTGATTAATAGTGCGGATCTACAATCTTTTCCTACCAAATTCACTTGATTTAAGGAAAAAGATTAGTTAGGAAAACTATTGTGTTGTAGTGTGTGGGCATCTCAGATGAACAACTATTTAGTCGACTGGTGTGTGCGCAGTTATTAAGTTAGCTGATTAAATAGTTGGCCAACTTTAAGTTGGATGTGCGCTAAGAAAGATGAAATTTCACATGATTTTTTTTTTTTGTGACAAGCTATTGATAAATGAAATATGATGATTTAGCTAAAGAAATTACAAAAAAAAGTTTAAGTGATCTTTTGAGGCAGGGAAGTTGGACCTTTTAGTGCCAGGCCAGTTCTTGTCAATCATCAGAAAAAAACCAAAAGAGTAAATGAGGGTTTAAGAAACCATGTGATTTTAGAGAGGTTTACTCAGCAGATTTTACACCAGTACGATAAAGGAAGAGACCAATCATTTCACAAATATATGAATGGATTAGAAACAAAGGTTAGATGAAAATTGAGTCATTCAAGACAATATAACAATATTTTTGACAACATACAAATGACCAAATATCAGTTCAGAAGTTGCCATTAATTTCAACTATGATAGAGTTGAGAAGTTTCTGAGGTTCTAATAAGTTCTGCTTTAAGCACCTTTACCGGCATCTTGTTTTCTAATTAATGTTTGATTTAAGTTTTAAATTTTAGTAATTTAAAAAGCTTATCTTGGAAATAAAGTGGTGCCTTTGAGTTTAAATAAATATCGTACCTATATTAAAATTATTTAGTTATAATACCCCAAAACAATGGTTTTTTTTAGCCCCGCGTCTTACTACCTGTTCGGTTTATACACTCATGTACTAATTATGCTAATGGTTTTAGGAATGATGGTTATATTTATAGGAACTATACCCGCATTTGTGCGAAGGGAAAGTGTAAAACCATTTTGGAAAACCCCCCTCAGTACACCCGACCATGATTTGAACTTCAATATCCCTATCACTGGCAGGTCTAGTCAACCACGAGAAACATTATGTTAAATCTTACAAAACATTTAAGATTATATGCATATATTTGAATTTATGTTCACATATTTTTGGTGTATTTCCTTACTAGTTTGTTTGTTTCATTAAATAATAAGGATGGGACCCTCGAGTACTTAAGGATATTCAAGATTCAAGGATTCGAGAAAATTTTGCATTCAAGATTTAAATACCGTTCTTAGGATTTTTTAATTTTTTTTTCCGAGTCAGATTTATTTTGGAGAACTCTAATACTGCTTATTGGTGGTTCAGAACTAATTATAACTATAGGATGAGCTCTACAACTAGGTCTCAGACCAGTAATTTAACACTTAGCTCAATTTGTAAATCTTATAATGAATGGATAATATAAAATTCTGTTACTATTTGTATTTTCTTACTATACTTAAATTTCCTCTTATGTACATAATTTTTTTCCACGATTCAGAGTTGAGATTCAAAGGTAAATTGGAGTTTGGTAAATTAGTGGATTCGACCCAATACTACTAAATAATGTGTACCTTGTTCACATTTATTAAAAAAGTTACCACCAAAAGGACAAGTATATATGGTCGAGCTAACTTTTATCTCATTTTATGAATCTTGCCAACATAATTTGTTGAAAGAATGTTTGAAAAACTAGATCTATTAGAAGAAACATCATTTAAAAAATAACAACTACTTTAGACATAGAAAGTAGTGAGATCTTTATACAACTTATCACCAAATCTAGCTTAACATAAAGAAAGTGCTTGGCCAGTAATAATCTTACATTTCTTTATTCTCCTGTCATAACTAGGCATGTGCCCACAATGAAGGTTTAATTTACCTTCTTGCATAGTAAGTCCAAGATATGGAAGATATTATGTAAATATGTGTTTGGGGCTTGGGTGTATGGAACTGTTAAGTAATGTGCTATTTTAAGAATACAGTCCAATATGTAAATATCAAATCAAACTAAATGGTCTAAAAATATGTTAAAAAGTGTGTGTGGGGAGGGGACTAGTAGGTAATCTCTTTCTAAAAAAATCATTTGCCTATAACTTGAAAAATATTATTTTAAATAAAAGTTAGTCCACCAATATTGCAACTATAAGTTATTTTGTATCTCAAAGAGTTGCAGAGATATTATAGAAATTGGAAATTTCTGCTTATGTAAGGTACCCTCAAGGTCAGTTTCACGAGAAATCTATGTTGTATGTTAAACACTGCCTGGATATGAGTTTTAATCAAAACCGTTAAAGCCGATTTTGAGAAAAATTATATTTTTTTCTAATTTTCCCTTTAATATAATTACACTTAATCTTGGATTGGTAATTCAAAAAACTCCTCTGAGGAGCCTTATGAAAACCAAAAATACCATGTTTTAGCGTGAGAGGCTACAGGAAGTACATGAGATAGTAGAGGAAGCAAGACTGGGATGGTATGGACAGTAATGAGGATGTTGGAGTACATGAGATAGTAGAGGAAGCAAGACTGGGATGGTATGGACAAGTAATGAGGATGTTGGAGTACATGAGATAGTAGAGGAAGCAAGACTGAGATGGATGGTCATGTAATGAGGATGTTGGAGTACATGAGATAGTAGAGGAAGCAAGACTGGGATGGTATGTAATGAGGATGTTGGAGTACATGAGATAGTAGAGGAAGCAAGACTGGGATGGTATGTAATGAGGATGTTGGAGTACATGAGATAGTAGAGGAAGCAAGACTGAGATGGTATGGACAAGTAATGAGGATGTTGGAGTACATGAGATAGTAGAGGAAGCAAGACTGAGATGGTATGGGCAGGTAATTAGGATGTTGGAGTACATGAGATAGTAGAGGAAGCAAGACTGGGATGGTATGTAATGAGGATGTTGGAGTACATGAGATAGTAGAGGAAGCAAGACTGAGATGGTATGGACAAGTAATGAGGATGTTGGAGTACATGAGATAGTAGAGGAAGCAAGACTGAGATGGTATGGGCATGTAATGAGGATGTTGGAGTACTGAGATAGTAGAGGAAGCAAGACTGAATGTATGGACAAGTAATGAGGATGTTGGAGTACATGAGATAGTAGAGGAAGCAAGACTGAGATGGTATGGGCAGTATGAGGATGGTGAAGAGGATGCTGAAGAAAAGGTTGGAAATGAGATGTGTGGGAGAAAGACACAAGGAGGCCAATAGAGATATGGAGGAGTTGATATCAGAAGTGTGCAAGTGAGAGGAGAAGATGGGGAAAGATAGAAGATAAAGGAATTTTACTAAATTGACCAAGATGACCAAAAAGTTGTTGATGATGATGATGATGAAAACGGTTTAAGCTTTAGTCCCAGTGACAAAAGATGGATTACAAAAAATACTTTTTAGGCTTCAGCGGATCATGAAACATCTATCAAAAACTCAAATTCATTTGTTTTGACGATTATAATATTTTGTCTCTCCAAAGGGTCAAGAGAAGGTAAAAACATGATAAGTTATAGTGCTTAATTTCTCAGAATAATAAGATTTTTCATTTAATTATGAGTTTTTTCACATCAAGTGGTTAATTAATGGTCTGGTGTTTGATTGTTAGATTTGTCCTATAGCTAAGTTAGTCTTAAACACTTGTAGGCTTTATAATAGCTATACAAACATTCAGACTAAATATGTATTTTTTAATATTCTTTTCAAATCCTTGAATCTTAATATGCTTAAGGATTTGAGGGATTCAAGGATTCGATAGGCCTATCTCTACACACATCTGTTAAAAGTAGGCTTAACCATACTATAAAGTTAAATGTTTCAACACTAAATTTGTTATTCTTTGCACACTAATAATATTAAGAATGCTACCCAATTACTATTACTAAATAATATAGATATCATGTATTAGTAACATATGTATAGTTTATAGTGTGTATTATTATTGTGTGTATCACACCCTCAGTGCAATACTCTTGTCAATTAAATTTAACATTTTTGACAGTTTATTTCAAAGATGGCAAAGTTTGGGAAAAATTAGTTTATTAACACAAAATAATAATTTTTAGCTTTGGGCTCTTACATCGAGTGTTGTTTTAAGAGCAATGTTTAGGGTTCAATATTTAAAACATAATAAAAAAAATAGAAAAAAACAAAATACAAGTTTTGTAATAGCATATATGGAATATATATTGGAAGTTATCATTCTACTTAAAAAAATAATAATATTTATCACCGCGTCTTACTACCCATTCGGGTTATACGTTTTAAGTACTAATTACTTTAATGAATTTAGGAATTGGAAAGGTTTAATAAGAGGAAGTGAACCCGCATTTGCGTGGAGGGAGAGTGGAAAACCATTTAGGAAAAACCACCCCCAGTTCACCCGACTGAGATTCGAACCTCGATCTCCCCGTCCTCAGCAATTGAGCTCAACACGACAAGCGCGTTAGCCAACTACGCCACCGAGGCGGGTCTTAAAAGAAAATAGTTTTGTTGTAATATTTAGCTTTATGAGGTTGAACACAAATACAACATAATTTATAATACGCATTAAAACAACAATGAAAATCAATTTTGACTCATTATATACTTGAATTATCCTACTGTTTAACAAATATATTATCTCAAAATATGCTTAGTTGTTTTAATGCACTGCAATCAAACCTATATTTGACAAAAAACCATTCCTAATCTTATTCGTCTGTTTCTACTGCTGTTTATGTCTCAACAATATTGACAAATTATGGAGAAATGTATAAGTCGTGGTGAATTTTAAGAATCATGTGCACTCAAACAAGGAAATGAAGTTTATATATCCCATTTTGAGATAAATAGCATTCCTTGATGAGTGGACGTAGAGAAATGGTAATGCAAATGGATGCCCAGGCCATTCTGCCTATGCCTGACAAGCATATTTTAAAATTGTTCTTTTTACTGGTTTTATATGGGAGGATTTACTCTTCCTTTTTTTATACTCTCAAAACCATAAAATTATTTCATTTCTTACTTTTTTTTATTATTGTTTAGCACCGCGTCTTACTACCCGTTCGGGTTATATGCTCATTTCTTACTATTTTCATCTTAGCTTACAATAATATTATTTCCTATTTCTTATATTATTGTTTAAAAATCCAAGAAGTGTGTCTACATTTCTTTGACAATATAAGGTGAACCAAACTTTTTTGCATTTTTAACATTGCCCCAAAATAAAACCACTTTCCATTGCCATTTCTGTCTGTTTTTCAATGCTAGAGTGTATTAAATCACAAGAATTATTTTTTATGGCAAGTTAATTTAATGTAGAGATTGTTATGACTGCAAACTGGTACATACCAGCTATGTACCAGTTACTATTGTGAAGAGTATAACTATCACTATTGGAGATCTATGGCAGTTCAATGAGGTAAGTAAATGTAGACACAGCTAGCTATTGTTGCGCATAGCCCAAACAGGTAGTAAGGCACAATGCTAAAAAAATTAGCTATTTTAAAGAAGGGGGTGTGAGTAGAAATTTTTCCACTTGGAGCTAAGTTTGAATGAAAACTGAGTTTATTCAAACTCAAGAAATTGAGAGAAATATTCACACTTCAAATATTTCAAGTCTAATTCCTGTAATAGACTATAAACTATAAATACAAATATTAATTTTTAAGTAGTGAAAAAAGTTAGGACTATACAAATTAGAATTTTTAACTAAATTTAATATGGACATAAAAGCTAACTTTTTTAATCAGACAAAAATAAATATAGGGGGACTGTTTGAAATGAATTAAAATCTTAAAATTGAATCAAATTAATTAAACTCTAGATTTTTATATCAATTGAAATATGTGACTACGTGAATTTTCCAAGTTTTGTAAGAAAGATTTATAACTTGACTAATTCAAATTTGAGATAAATTGCACACTCCTAATTTTAACTTCTATTTTGTTACTCAATGTCTCATGACACACATAACAAAATCCTTGTTTGGAAGTATTTTCAAAATATTACAGAGTAGTATAGTAAAAAATTTGTCAAACAAGTAGTATGCTTTTAATGGTCTGCATGTCAGAGTTGTATTTTTATGATTAATTGTTGCAACATTCTCTTCTTTTTATTTATGAGATATATAGTTAGTTGTTTTCCAAATGTAAATTATACTTTTTCTATAGATTTTTCTTTTCACCTCTTTTGTAAATTATATGATTTTCACACAATATAAATATTTTCAACAATGAGGCAATATTGCCGAAATTTATATACTTTTTTTTTGTTTAAGTGTGTTTTTTCTACTATAGAAGCCAGCGGAAACAAAGTCACGTCTGTGCATTGGATTCCTCAGACATTTTATTTTCATTTCACTAGGTGAGCTTTTTTCATTAATTAGTTTATCTTTCCTTATTTTTATTAATTGTCACACAATAATAAACATGTCTTTATCCGGTCAAGACAACTCCAAATTGAATATGTTTGCCAAAAATGTGATTTTTAGCCTCTATTTAGTTTATTATGGTGACAGCAGAAAGGCTATCATTAACCCAACCACGCAATTTTCCCTCACTCACAACAGAAGAACCCTCTAGAAAATGCATACTGTTAGAACTCAAGATATGGCAGTCTAGCAATGACAGAACTAATGAAACTAGAAAATGCAATACTTGGTGTAGATCATAAAACCACTAGATTTATGATAAGTTACATCATTCTTGTCAATGTAGGAAGTGTATTTTATATAAGTGATATATCATTATGAATTAAAATTGAATTTGTTGTAGTTATGATACTGTTGCACTCAATATGTAGGTAAAATACTTGTGATTAACTGTATTTAAGGGTAAAATATCACAAAACAATGAGTAAATAGACATTAGGCATAAGTGCTTTTTTAAACAATGGGTTAATAAATAGGGCCCGGGTGGCCAGTCTGGAATAAAATTCCAACATAAATCCCAGAACAGACAATTTCAAATTAAAATATTTTGAAAAATGTGGGCTGAACAAGCCGCCAAATTTTAGTACCCAAGCAAGATAATAAGTATTTCAATGCAATTCCAAGGCTTGGATGGACCTAAGTCTTACTATCTCCTGCTGAGAGATTTCGCCACATGCCACCAGTTAGGAATCCTACTTCTCCGCTCAAAATAAAATTCTAGGGTACAATTTAATATAAATCTTTTTCACACTTCTGGGGTCCGGGGTTCAATCCTCGGTCCCGACACAGATTTATCCGATTTCCAAACCCTTCCTTCACCTCTGACAAAATCTTGTGAATGTGTGGAATGCCAGGCCTCCACCGTGGTTCGGATTCCACGTTAAACTGTAGGTCCTCCATTTCATCTCACAATCACCCTACCATTACACTTTAACGTAATTGTGTATAACCCGAACGGCTACTAAGACGTGGTGCTAATAATAATAATAATTTTTCACTTTTTTTAAAGTTTTGATCAGAAAGTAATTATTCCGCTTGAGATGTGTGCTCTGCCACGAATAAAGTAGGCTAGTTATATAGTAATCTGTATAAACATGTGCAACACCTAGTGGCAGCAAAACTTTGTGTAAAGGGAGTCATAGAGGGGAAACTGATAGCAAAAAATTGTTTAAAAAAAAGCCTTGTTCAGCCATCAAAAGTGTCCAGGGACCATCTCCCAGCAAATGTTTTAAAATTGGATCCACCTAGAAGATATTTGGATTGATTCTAGTATGGAATTCTTTTTGGAAATCAGACTCTACAAAACATTTGGAGTGATCCTCCCTAGACAAATTTGTGGTACTCCTATAATAATTTAGAATGGACCCCACTTGGAAATTTGATTCCTCAAAAAACTATTTTGATGAAGGTTCCCAAATAAATTTTGAGAAATTGTAGTGCCCATAGTGATCACCTGGACTTTTTTTTTAAATTAGATGCCTACAAAAGCTATGTAAAGTGATCTTCACCCAAGAATATTTTGAAAATTGGATTATTCTTGAAGCTATTTAAGCTGTAATTGTTTGGAAATATTTTAAAAATTAAATGCCTCTAGAAAATATTGTAAGTGGTCCTTCCCTGACAATTAAAAAAGAATGGATACCTCTTGAAGCTATTTGGTGGTGTTAGACCATCTTTGAGCTTCATGTTCGAGAATATAAGAGAGGAGTGAAATAAATTAATAGGGGCCGATTCATTCCGACAATACCAACACAAAAACTATATGACAATTCTGGTAAATGAAACGTATATAAAATACTAAACTTATTTTTTACAGTCGACATTGATATTATTTTATTATATTATTAGTATTATTTGATACACTATATCAAAAGAGATAGCTGTAGAACAAGTAAATTGACATGTACATATTATATTCAATTTTTTATTTATTTGAGGTATTTAACATGCACTTTATTAACCAACTGATTACATCAGCACACGAGAATTTCTTTGAGCGAGAGATAAAAGGCCTCCAATTTTGCCGGGAAGGTATTTTTGTATACCTTCCAGGGTTCTTTTAAATGCCACAATCCACGTGGGGCTAACAACTTTACTTTATCTCCAAAAGGAAGTTGTAGTTGTGCTATGGAATATGTATCACTCAAGAGAAATCCATTGACCCCAGCTGGGTTTGAACCCACAAACATCAGCTCTTGAGCTGAGAACTTTACCCCAAGACCACCAAGGTTGATTGTATCAAAATTGTTTGAGTTGTTTAAATCTTTGTTCTTTTCTGAATCTGACTCCGTGTGAATGGGAAATGTTTTTGATTAACTAGACAAGATGACAGCCAGCCATGTGAATGCTAAAAAATGTCAAGTATTAGGATTTTTCTGGAAATTTAACATCAAATTGAGTTTAGGAAAATTTGTGTAGCTTAGTTTAGTCATACCTTTGAATAAGGGCTTTTAATATTTTTAAATTCCAACTAGAAGGCCAAATGTAAACATAATTCCCAGTTTTCCTAATCAGTGACCACCCTGAATAAGCTAGTTTGAACAAAATAGTGCACATAATAATAAAACAAATGTTAAATATTACAATAATTTTAATCATGAAAGTAATCGATATTTTTAATACAATGATTTATTCTTTTGATAAACACAGTTTAGTTAACAACCTGTCTGGATATAATCAGGAATAATCATGATTTCAGAGTTAAAGGTTTTTTAGAAACCGTAAACTGGAATGCAAGTCAATTAATAATTTATGAAAATCTTGGATCGCTAATTATTCTCAACTACTTTATTTTAAGTATAAGAGATAAATAATGAACAGATCTAAAAGTTGTATTCTATAAACCACTTAACTAGTAAATTAATATTTTAATTCTTTTAGAAGGTACCTTTGATTTCCTCCCCAATTTCCACTTTAACTGTTGTGTCTGCTTGAAGCGCTGCCGCCCTATCCCCAGAGATCTAGACGTCAAAAGAGGATCAAACGCTTCCAGAACACTAACTCGAACCGATGAATCATCCCCGCTTTGGCTGTCAAAAGGAGTAAGGTCAATGAGATTACTATTGTCACGTTTCTCGACAATTTTTAGAACATGGAGATCACTGCTACTTTCTATCGATTTGGAATTACTGAAAATATTTTGTGTTGAATTAGTGATAGGAACCACAGTCTTATAAGGACCACCAATACTGGTTGTGGATGTGTGCTGGGACAAATGAAGGAGGCAAGGTATTGTAAGGCAATTGATTGGCACTAAGTCCTGAAGTGTAACCGTAGCGCTTATATTGGTCTTCACTAAAGTTTTGATGAGATGAATGTCTAGTTGGAGCACCTACTGCATTGTAAGGCAAAGTGGTATTGTAGTGTCCGGTACTATAAAATGCACTCATATTACTACTGCTTCCTGCCAGCTGTACAATTCCCGGACTTTCCAGGACAGACTCTGGCAAGCTCGAAGACGAAGAATTGCTCAGCTGATTAAGCAATGTAATAGTGCTTCGTTTGGCTTTGTCAGTTGGTGAAGGGCTGTTGAAATTGATCAAATCACTGTTGCTGGGTTCAGGAGTTGACAGGGCCGAGGAAGTGTTGCTATTGCGACGCAGAGCCGTGGGAGGTGGAGCTATGATCTGTGAAACACGAGGTCCTCCAGTGTTGAAAGAGCCCGGCCTTGGGCGAGATTTCAACTCCACTTTGGCAATTTGTCCAGTGACTTGGGCTCTCTTGTCTGGTTCTGTGAGGACATATCAAATGTAATATACTAGATTAGAGCTTAAAGAAATGTCAGCTTCAGATAAAAGTATATTGTGCTAAAAATGTTTCATAAGATTATTATGGAAAATTATTACAAACATTTATTATATACCTAATATTTCGTCATATATTTTAATCAAACTATAATCAGAAAAGGAATATTTATAATTCTAACTATGTGAGTGGATTAAAGAAACTAGAATAAAGAAGATTAGAATAAATATTAGAATAAAAGTGAGTAAAAATAAGAAGAAATAAATTGAATGTGAAACACTAGAAATCATGATTTAGAGAAAATAAATGTATGCTCATTAGTTTAGTGTCTGACTACAACTACAATCTCAGCTCATGGCAGATCTATCTATGACTAGACCTACATATCTATCTATAACTACATCTAAAACTACAATCTCAGATCCTTGTAAATGTATCCATGTTATATCTACAACCACACTCACAGCTAATAGTAATTGCTTCAATTTTAGACTACTTCTACAACCATACTCACAGCTTTTGTTATAGGCCACTCAACCTTTTGTAATTAGTTCGATTTTAGACTTCATCAACAACCAAACTCTCAGATTCACAATTTCACAGTTTTGTTAAGGTTTTAAGATTAGGTCAGAAAAACTTGAATTAAATGCTAAAGTGGTTGATATAACCATGAAATAACATGGAAAGTTAATGAAAATATTCATTCCAGAACGATTATTTGTAGATTTCACAAATCACAGTGACATTTCCATCAAACATATATATGTTAAAATTAAAATAAAAAGTGTTAGTTGCATCCCCAAGACACCCTCATTAATGTCAATAATAAACTTAGATCTATCATTAGTAATTATAATTAATAATCCATGAAAACACGACACAGCTGCAAAACTGACCCCCTTCAATTTTGATGAATTTTGGCTATGTTTTGGCAATATAAAGATATGAAAAAATATAGATTTTCAGCCCTCTAGCCTTACCTGAACGGGTAAATCCATGTGAAATCAACCAACCAACCTTCACATCTCAGAACAAGATAATTTTTGGAACATTATTTCTATCTATTAAAAGGATGAAAAATATGAAATTTCAATTTTTTTTTTTTTTACATTAGGTTTTTGAGTTGTTGGTTTTCAAAGTTTTGGAAATAGCATAATTTTGTTCACGTTTTAAAATCTTCAAATGGCTTTATCTCAAAACTATACCAGTTAGAGAGGTGGAGTTGTAACATTTTCTTCAGGATTTTACAAGCTTTAATATGATATGCAACTTGACCATAGTCAACCATTTAATATTTTTTTCTAAAGATTTTTTTTAAATTTAGTTAAATCTCTGAATCGAAATTTTTATTTTTTTCTAAAAAATATATTCTATTATACACCTTTTGGGAGCACATTTACAAAATTTGAAGATGGGATGATGATGTAACAAATAGTTGTATATAGCAGTACCACGGCAAATTCACCCAGAATGAGGTGTATTGCGTTAATACCCTGTGTACCTGCAGTACCATAAACCAAATAAAAGGGAAACTTGTTTCTACTCATTTACGTTATTGCTCTTAATATACTCCAAAAAGGTTAAAAAAAAATTTTTTTTTTAGGTTTTTTAGTAGGGGTCATTAAAAAAAATTAAAAGTTTGAAAAACCAGTGAGTCATACACACATGCAGCAACCTGAACACTGCCATTATTTGCAAGTTCCATCAGTTTTACTGTGACTGCCAGACATACAACATCAATTTACTTTATTTGCTTGGTTTCTCAGTATTATTTCTTATTGAAGTGACTTATTTCAGTGGCTTTTCTTATTTTAGTTTATGGACATGTAATTAAGACCTAAGTTACAATAATCTATTTTTTGGGGTTCTATTTAAATAATTGTTTATTGCATTATCAGTCCTATTAGTATGGTTTCCTGCTGTTTATTTGTGAAAGGAAGATGGAAAAAAATTGGGCAACGTTTTGTTGCAACCCATTTAAGAAAAAATCACACTGGGTCAAGAAAAAAGATCTTAGAAATGTGACTAGTTGGATGATATACTTAAATTACAATATGAAAAAAAGACACAAATATTTGTTCGGGTTGTAGAGTCCAATTATCAAAAGAAAGGCAGCCAGAGCTGTTGACTAATAAAATGATAGAACAATTAGAAAACAATGAAACTGGAATTGTAAAACCTGGTACTAGTAGGTCTGAAGATCCTGAATTTATGAATGTTGATGGAGGTTTCCAACTTCTGAATGCTTTTCTAACATCAATAGGCGAGTCACCAGTGGTAAAAAAAATACTGCAAAAGTTCAAAAAAGTATCACCAAGAAACAGTTGGCAGAATAAAACGCAAACTAAATAAAACATTTTTCCAAGGTGAAAGTATTCCAAGCCAAAAAATTGTGACTGTGATGACATCCAAAAAGAAATCATTGATCAATTTAAAGACAAATTCAAAATAGCTAATAAAAGTGAAAGATTATTAATTTAACATCATTACCCAAAAGTTGGTCTTGTGCAAGAATGGAACACGAATTCGGTGTTGGTAATTACATAGCAAGAAAGGCAAAGAGGTTGACAGAAGAAAAAGGAATACTTGCTACCCCAGATGCTAAGCCGGGTAAGTCACAGACAGAAGAAAGTACTACCCTAGTTAAAGAGTTTTATTGTAGTGATGATACCAGCAGACAAATGCCTGGGAAAAAAGATGTTTCAATGGGAAAAAATAGTGATGGCAAGCCCCTGCATGTTCAGAAGAGATTAATTTTAGGAAAATTGCAAGAAACTTTCAGTCTTTTCAAATCTACTTATCCTGAAGTAAAAATTGTATTTTCAAAATTTGCTGAAATGAGGCCAAAAAATTGCATCATAGCTGGAGCAAGTGGCATTCATTCTGTTTGTGTTTGCACTACTCATCAAAATACAAAATTGATGATGGCTGGAGCAAACTTACAAAAAATCACTTTGCCAGGTTCAGACCAGCCGCTTAAGACACACAAACATTTTATTTCTAAAATAATGTGCAACCCACCTACCAAATTATGTCTTATGAATGAATGTGATTTCTGTCCGAATATAAGTACTTTTAAAAATTCTTTGCTCACAGCCTTAGAAGAAGAAATGGTAGAAAATGTTACTTACAAACAATGAATAGCCAAACATAGCCAAATTTGAAAGAAAGATAGGAAAATATGAATTGTTGTCAAAGATACCTTTATTACTACCAACTATCATCCAGTTGCTTTTATTTCTGTGAGTTATTGTCCTAGTTAATCTCATCACTGTGAACTATAGCTCAAGTTACAGTAATTACTGTGAAATATAGCTCAAGTTACACTAATTACTGTGAAATATAGCTCAAGTTACACTAATCACTGTGAACTATAGCTCAAGTTACACTAATTACTGTGAAATATAGCTCAAGTTACACTAATTACTGTGAACTATAGCTCAAGTTACACTAATTACTGTGAACTATAGCTCAAGTTACAATAATTACTGTGAAATATAGCTCAAGTTACACTAATTACTGTGAACTATAGCTCAAGTTACAATAATTACTGTGAACTATAGCTCAAGTTACACTAATTACTGTGAAATATAGCTCAAGTTACAATAATTACTGTGAACTATAGCTCAAGTTACACTAATTACTGTGAACTATAGCTCAAGTTACAATATTTACTGTGAAATATAGCTCAAGTTACACTAATTACTGTGAACTATAGCTCAAGTTACAACAATTACTGTGAAATATAGCTCAAGTTACAATAATTAATGTGAGCTATAGCTCAAGTTACAATAATTAATGTGAGCTATAGCTCAAGTTACACTAATTACTGTGAACTATAGGTCAAGTTACACTAATTACTGTGAAATATAGCTCAAGTTACAATAATTACTGTGAACTATAGCTCAAGTTACACTAATTACTGTGAACTATAGCTCAAGTTACAATAATTACTGTGAAATATAGCTCAAGTTACAATAATTACTGTGAACTATAGCTCAAGTTACACTAATTACTGTGAACTATAGCTCAAGTTACAATAATTACTGTGAAATATAGCTCAAGTTACACTAATTACTGTGAACTATAGCTCAAGTTACAATAATTACTGTGAAATATAGCTCAAGTTACAATAATTAATGTGAGCTATAGCTCAAGTTACACTAATTACTGTGAACTATAGCTCAAGTTACACTAATTAATGTGAGCTATAGCTCAATTTACTCTCTGTACTGTGAACTACAGCCAGAGTTACTCCCGATATGATATAGGAGATATATATATATATATATATATATATTCACCTGAATAATGTGAGGCCTGCTTGGAGTAAAGGGGGTGGTGTTCTGATTGTTTCTGCAACCGAAACTTATCTAGTGCAAGACTCTCCAGGCTAAGGGAGCAGGCTCGCTCCAAATCCTCCTGAAACTGGCGCTCATAGTCCACTTCCATATCTTCCTGCCTCACAGGTCTTGTAGGATCTGCCATCTTGAAAATAATATGAATACCAATAAAGATAATGTTTTAGTTAAATACCGCAGCTTACATTTTTAAATATTAGCAGTTAACCGCCATGCTTTGCTGTATGAAACCAAGCTATAACCTAAGGGTTCGGCCAGACTGGCGAGCGTGTGAGCGAGCACGTGAGCGACTGGGCGGCCAAACTGGCGAGCGTGTGATTAGCAAATAGCTCTCGATAGTTGTTGACAAGGGGGCAAAGGTTCTAATCTTGGTTCAGTGAACTGAGGGTGGTTTTTGACAAGTGATTTATTGTTGTGGTTTTCTCATCCTCTCTACACGCTAATGGTGATTCTTATTTGAGTGGACCTACGTTGATTATAATATATTGAAGTATTTTAACATACCAGTTTTACACACACACACAATATATATATATATATATATATATATATGGTTTATGATCTTACCAATTAAATTAGGCCGTTAGTAGCAAGTGTGCCAAACCTATCGATAGTAGTAAAAATGTCAAATTGAGAAGTTTTCCTAGCACTCAATGAACCAACATACAATAATATTGCCCGGCACTTGTAAACTAGAGTGTACCAGGTCGAGTGTGTGTGCTTGAAAAATAGAGCCAGTTCTATCTTTCAAGCGCTCGCTTCAGTCTGGCCACCTCTCATCACAACCAATGTATTCTATTTTTTATTTTAGTCACTTGCACGCTTGCTTGCCCAGTCTGTCCATCCCCTAAGTGTAGTGTTCTATTGTCATGAAGCTAGGTTATACACAACTGAAGGGAGGACTGTGAGTCTGTGTGGAGGAAAAGGGGTGGGCGGGGCTTATGGGCCTATATCCTACAGCAAAATATTTATAACCTATTTTGTAGACTTTTCAATATTTCTGCAACAAATGCTTATACTTTAAGGCAATATTTTTTTTACGCTGTTTGTTGTTGCAATAACTATACATTCTGTGCACCCGCCCTTTATTATAGTGTTGTCATGTTCAGATCTTCTCTCATGATCCTAAAGCGAAAGTCACACATTTACTGAAAACAAAGAACAAAATCTGCTTAAGTGGTGAAGCAACTCACATGCTGTATGTTGACCTATGATGCATTGCAATGTAAACATAAACAACTAATTATCAACATACTTTATTTTCTCAAGGATAAACATAGATCATTTTCAAGATAGATTTTTTCAAATTATAACGCTGTGTCGTCGGGGCACGATTCTATACATAGATACACACACTTTACATTAACTGGTTATTTCAAATCTCCTCACAAAGGCCAACAAAGCTGTCTGCTTGCTTCTGGCTGTAAAGCACTGATTTGAGATTTAATTGGCTCTTCCATGCCAAACATCTTGAGCAGAACGGACGAAGTAGAGATGAACTTTAGCAGTACAGGATGCAACAATGTGGCTGAAATCTTGTGATTGGCTTTGAGCTTGTCACGTTACCTTATTTTTGTGATGTGCTTGTTTTTTGGTGAGCGTAGAAACTTAAATCTCTTGCTCAAAAGTAGACAGTCTAGCAAACACTGAGGGCCAGATCATAGTCAGACTGAGTGCACCTCAAGTGAAACTTACTACCAAACACAAGACGACACCTACCTACAGCTCACAGCTCACTTCTGACAGTCAACATTTAGGTATATACTTAAATTTTGACTGTGACAGCTGCTAAACACATGTTTTTGCATATCATATGGTTCGGCGTAGGGATACATGATTTGGTCTGGTAACTTTTCAAAGCTGTTAGCTGTCAGTCAGCACCAAAGAAGTCATGGGGCTACTATAGACAACAATGTAATATGTCAGTTACATACGTGAGGTGCACTAAGTTTGACCATGAAACGTCTAACAGTCATTATTATATTGCTATAATGTGAGCTTGGCTACAGTTTTTTTTTATTAATTTTTTTTAACTTTTATGTTTTATGTTGATAACACAGCTTTCCTAATTTTTTTAATTTTCTAGTAAACTTAACTCAAAACAAAAATAAAGCCTGTGATCCACACTTTGGCGGCTGCATAGTCTAAGGTGTCACTCTCCCAATAGACTATACTGCCAATGACTGGAAGATCATTGTTCGATTCTGGTCAGGTGTTCTGAAGGTGGCTTTTCCTAAATAGTTTCTCACTCTTTCTCTCACCACACAAATGGAGGTACACTTCCTCTAAATTCAACCTCCCTCATCCTTAACCCATTAGCGTAATTAGTACATAAGTGTATAACCCAAATGGATATTTAGAAAAATGACACCCAAAGAGTGCTTTGAACTGTGGATACCCAGCTTTATGTGCCGACCGCTCTACCAATTGATCTATTCAGGATCTCCTCCATGTCAGTGTTGCAAACATATGAACCCACAAGTGTACTTGTGGAAGTACAAAGACAGTTGGTTGGTTCAAGCAGGGCTGGGAAGTCCAAGTCGGAAGAAATTTTGGGTTGAGTCTAAGTCAGTAAAAATGTACAGACTCTGGCTTCTAAAGAAAAACTTATAATATTATAACAATATATTGTAAATATAAAATTTTAATTTTATAGGCTACTTATTTTAATCCTTAGGACCAATATTTGAAATATGGATTGTATGATTTATTTAAATATAAATTCATAATGTGAAATAAGCTTCCCATAAAAACAAATGTATTGGAGCATTTTATTAGAGTAAATTTGTTATTGCTAATTAATATAGTTTAGAAGGAGTTGGAGTTGGACAGTATAAAAAAAGAGGAGTTTGAGCCGAAGGATTGGTTTACCAACTCCACAACCCAGGTTAAAACTTAAAAGAGTGCATTGCATTACAGGAACCACTTAAAATTACAGTTTTTTGCTCTATAGGCCAATAGTAGGAGTTTGCGATTTGCTAAAACAAACACATCTTTTCAGATGACATTCTGAAAAGATGTGTTTGTGTAAATATAGAAAACTTATACCCAGATACGGATTTGAACCACAGCCATTTTTTTATAACAATGTCTCTGTAGATTTAGTTGTCATCTCCTCAAACGATGTTAGTCATTTATTATAAAAAATCCCTGCCGGGGCAACATTTTTCTTATTTTTTTAGCACTACTAGTACTACCCATTTGGGTTGTACGCTTATTTACTAATTACACTTATGAGTTAGGAGTGATGAAGGTTGAATTAAGAGGAAGTGTAGCCACATTTGCATGGAGAGAAAGCGAGTGTGGGAAACTTTTAGGAAAAACCTCCCTCAGTACACCCAACCTGGATAAAACTATGGTCACCTTGTCATTTTCAGTCTAGTCTATTGCAAGTGTAGCGCCTAAGACCATAACCCCTCATTACACCCTAACCCTATCTTGAACTAGTTCTACCCAGTCTACCTCATTACACCCTATCCATATCTTGAGTTCAATCCTCGGTCCCGGCACAGATTTATCTGATTTCCAAACACTTCCTTCACCTCTGACAAGACATCTTGTGAATGTGGGGAATGCCAGGTCGCCACCGTGGTTCGGATTCCACGTTAAACTGTAGGTCCTTCATTTCATCTCACAATCACCCTACCATTACACATTAGCGTAAGTGCGTATAACCTGAACGGGTAGTAAGATGCGGTGCTAATAATAATAACATATCTTGAGCTAGTTCTATACAGCCAGAACCTTGCTTTCAAACACTCTAATTGTTTTCATCGTGTAAGGTAAGATACCATGTTTCACACCCATAATGAACAGCCTGTAAAATTATGGCTTTGTATATTCTGAGTTTAGCATTCTTTGAAAGCAGCTCAGATGTCTACATCTTACTGATGACTGGTAATATTTTCCTAGTTCCCAATCTAATATTGTTATTACTTGTTAAAATTGTTCCTAAATATTTAAACTCATTAAGCCTGCCAAATGATTTGTTGCTCGAAGTAGTTTATAAATTATCATCCTCAATCTGTTTTCTCTGTGTGATCATATACTTAGATTTTTTCAAAGTTCTGTATGAACTTGTTGATTATTTAGTAATGCAAGCCAACTGTGATTAATATATGATCAAGTGATATTGATACCCCCTTACCTGCCCAACCACACCCAAAAGTGAATCCTTAGTACCTGCCAGCTTATAGTAAATTTGGGCACTAAGAAGCATCTCAAAACATGTACTAAAATAATTAATTGATTAGCCTTTTACTATTGCATATTAGTGTGTGTGTGTGTTTATAAAGTTATTGAATACAATAACACTACCTCTTTCATGATCATAACACGATGTTTATGCCTAAAATCATAAACTAAGAGTGGTTATTTGTGAGATTTTTTAACTTAAACATGTTACCATTTACATTCATTAACCATAATTAATTAATACAGCTTTTATTGAACTTATAACATTTTTCAAGGTTATTAGTAGAGTTATTTTTACAACAACAAAAAAACACAATGATTATTTTTTTTTTTTATTTTTTACTTTTTACTTTCTCTCGACTCTTCAGAGAAAGAAGTACTGTGATCATCAAAAAAATAGAACTCAAGATTTTGACAAATGTCGATGTTTCATTACCCCCTAAATAAATAAATAAATAGTAAATAAAATTCATATAATAAACTAAAAATATTATTTCCCCTCTAATGCTACTATCTAAGCTACTCTGCTGATCCCTGCAGCTTAGATCAAGTTCTTGATCATCTTTGTGTTTATGGTGTGAAGATCAAATAACAATAGAGGATAATAAATGCATGATACAAGATTTTTATTTGAACATCCAATAAGGCTTTCTTTTCTCAGAGTTGTAGTACACTTACAAAGGCATTAATTACATTAATTATACAGTAATGAGGAAGGAATCATTTTTGAGAACATGTACTCGCATTTGCATGGCGAGTGTATGCGGAACTATTTGGTAAAACTAACTTGAGAACACTCGACCGGGACCAAAGCCCTGATCTTGTCACTGGCAATCCATTCTAACGTGTTAGATCATGCAACAACTGGTGTGAGCAAGGAGTTATTAATGTCAAGTATACCCTCATTTTGTTTGGAAGAAAAGTAGAGAAAATTAAAACATATTTGTTTGGGGCTAACATTAATAACATTTTACTATATTATTTGTATCATTTTTTAGGTAATGATAATATCTATCAAAAGTTGTTGGTGTTGTTGTTGTTGTTAGCACCGCGTCTTACTACCCATTCGGGTTGTACCCTCTTACGCTAATGTACAATGATAGGGTGATTGTGAGATGAAATGGAGGACCTACAGTTTAACGTGGGATTCGAACCACGGTGGAGGCCTGGCATTCCACACATTCACAAGTTGCGAAAAGTTACTTTTCCCTTGTGACTTTGCTCAGCCTTTTTAGGAAAGCCCCTCCATAATCTAGGTCCTCACAAAGAATATTTAGGTAAACAGTGCCTAGATACAACAATTTTAGTCAAAATGGTTACAAATAAATTTTTTCCTATTATTGCCTTTCATTTTAAAAACTACACTAAATTTTAGGGCTATATATCTAGTTCAAAAACTTGGGGGGAGAACCTTATGAAAACCATAGATGGGCCAATCAAGTTTTAGACTGAGTGATAGAATGATTTTGGCTCTAGACAAAGACACATATGTACAAACACAAAGACAGAAGAAGGCATCCCCCCCAAAAAACAAAAACTTTTTTCTGGTTCAGTAGGTCATCAATATCTTGAATTAATTTTTTTTATATGATCACAATACTCTCTTCCCAAAGTATTGTGAGAAAGTAAATAACCCAATTAATATGGTGGAAAATTTTAACTTTGTAAAGGCAGGCAAGAAATTTCTGAAATTAAACAAATACAAAAACTATAGATTGCCTTACAGTGGATGCATTAGTATTCATACCAGTCAGTAGTTTCTATATAAACAATTATAACAGATAGTTTAGATTAAAAATTAAATAATTAGATATAATTTAAATACAACATTCTATCCATCTACCAGGAATAAAGACACAAGTTTGAACAAGCAACTACAGAAACCAAGCCTAAAATAAACCTTTTTTTAATCAAGAAACAGAGCACAGAATCTAATTGACCATGATCAACCTGTAGCCATGCTGCCATAGTTCAGTCTGTGTTTTACTCTCTTCTGATGAAGAAGGGGACTGATGTACCTCAAAAATTATATAGTTATGTGTTTATGTTTTAATTGTTAACTTTGAGGCCTAAAATGTTCTGGTGTGTAGGCCTCACTCTTCTATTCTCCTTTTAATGTTTAATTTTCTCTAATAAATGTGTTATATATATATATTTTTTAAAGTGTTGATCATCATTTCAAAAATGTTTATTTTTATTTCTAAACTTTTTTTCTCACTTATTTTCAACCTCCCCCCAAATCTGCTGACCCTTTGCGGCACAAAGGTTGAAAAAACGTTTAGCCCCCTAGTTGAATGTCCAAATTATTGAAACTTGTGATATGACCACGCTAGAACTCTAAGACAGATGGCTAGTATGTAGCCGTCCAAACTAGCAGCCACCTTCATCATTTCCTTGAGTTAAGACATTTGTAATTTTACTCTCTAATTCTTGTTTACATGATAAAGGTGGTTGTAAAGGAAAGGCAAAGAAGGAGTATAAACTGAGACAGAATAGAGAGGTAGTTCCAGAAAAAACAAAGACCATTGGATTTTAAGGCGTGTATCCTGATGGCGAGTGAACTTTCCCATGGACCAAGGAGGCCGCCTTAGCCTAACCTTCCAAGTCTATTCATTTTTCTAGCAACATGTTTTACTACCTGTTCAGGTTGTACACATATGTGCTAAGTAAGCTAATGATTTATGGATGAGGAATGTTGAATTTAGAGGAAGTGTATCCTCATTTGCGTGGAAGAAGAGTGTAAAACCATTAGGAGAAAAGAACCCAACTGGGATTCAAAGCCTAATTTCTCTGTAATAAGCAGTCTAGTCTATTTATAGAGTGATGCAGCCATCGAAGCAGGTTAAAATTAAATTATAGTTAAATAATGGATGGGAATACATTTATAGATTAGTTATTTCCATGCAAAACTGCCATGAGTGTATTCTGATAGAAAGGCCTACTTTTAGAGACATTTTAATTAATCAGACCCCAATAATAATTTAAATTACCAATCAAAATATGTTTCTGTCTTATGTATTAATAATTCTGCAAGGTAATTTTTTTAAATATTATTTCCGGAAAGAAAAGGTCTCTCTCTACCCAATATTCTAATTTTAGCTCTTGCCTTTTTCCATTTTTCATTGGTTGGCATCATCCTTCCCCAGGAGTGACAACTATTTCAAATATAATACCAAACTCACTAATACCACACAAACAGAGAATGTTCAGGAACACCAGTCAACAGCATTTGAAAAATGAAATGTCTATGAATATAGATAACAGGGGCTTTAAGCTAAGGACCATATTCCAAAATTAGATAAGCCTACCTACTTTTAGAGACTTTTTTATAATAGTGGCTTTAGGGACCAACTGTGAGCCCTGTATTTTTGTATTTAATAATGGCCTATTAACAATGTTTGCAAGCCTGTTCTCAACTTTGAAAGCATAAGACTTTTTTTCTCAGAATTGCATTATTTTAAACATTAATACTAGTTCCTAAAACAAATTTTACACCAAAAGCATTTTAATACTGGTATAAAATAAATTAGAAGATATGTTTTTTATTATAAGCTATTCAACCCTAGCAAAACCTAATTATTCTATATAGTAACAAAATATTTTCCTAAAATAGATATGGACTGTAGCAATGCTATAATCACAATAAATCACCCCATCTTTCTCGTTAAAAATATTTCCAAGATTTAATATGATAATTATTTTAAATTTAATATAAATTTTTATTTGTTGACACAATGGAGATATGGTTTTTTTTAGGTTTGGATAGGATATAATAATAAACATTCTTATTAGGTACTGTGTTGCACGCTAAAATACCCACAATGCAATTTCAATATATTTCTTCATGAGGTTCCCTGTTGTAACGAATATGTGTGACAGTGTGTGTCATTTCATAGAAAGATGTAGGCCTACACCTCAATATGTTTTAAACAAGCTAATAAGTCTTTCCCCATACCCGCGTCCAAAGGAATAAGGCAGGGGGATTCCCTAAGCTCCCTACAGTTTAATGTAATAATGAATAAAATAGTACAACATATGATGAAAAAAGGAAATAGAATGGGAAGGCACAACATAAATATCATATGTTACTCAGACAATGCAGTATTGGTGGCTGAAAAGGAAGTTGATCTGTAACGGCTTCTCTATGAATTAAAAAAAAACTGGAATTTTAATCTGACAATTTCCATACAGAGGATCATAGAAGTGAACAAAGCAAAAAATAAAAGAAACTGGTATGTTACACATTGGTGGTTGATAACCGGATAATTGAATAAGTATCTGAAACAAAATTTCTGGGAATAACAAGCTCAGGATCAACAGGATAAGAAATAAAAGAACAAATAGCAAACAGTAACAGAATCACCGGCTACCTTAATTACTCAATATGGTACAACAAATATCCACGACAAGATTCAAAAGCAAAAATATATAAATCAGTGTGGTAAGACCAGTACTCACATATGTCGCAGAAACACAAAGTTAAAATAAGCATACCCAGCAACAGCTGGAGGTCGCAGGAATGTGAGTATTGAGAAAAATCACTAATAAATCGCTACTAAACAAAGAATGTTAATGAGAACATCTTGTCAAATCAACCCCATCACTGAATGGATTGCTTCACGTAGGAGAGAATGGAACCAACATATTGAGATGATGCAAGAAGACAGAATTGCCGAAATAACAATAGACCTCCAGGGAAGACCGAGGCGAATATGGAGTCCTTGGAATGGGACAGACCAAAGACATATAAATACGAAAGAAGAAGATAAGCTAACCCTAATAAACTTAACTTATGATATCCAGCCAATGCTGCATAATTCGGCCAACCGCTATTTAGACTTAGACAAGTACCAACTTCTATAACTTTCAATTAATGTACTAGAAAATTTACAACCTTATTTTTATAATTTAATTCATTGTAGCCCTATTATTTAGGTGTGAATTAATTTTGTTTTTAACTGACAAATAAAAATAATATGGTACAGTGATACTCGTAAGTTTCCCACTTTCCGTAACAACACACAATTTTGATGCAAGCATTCCAAGATGTTAAATTGAATTATAGGAAGATGAGTTTTAAAATCATCTTTAGACTAATCAAATAGTTTTCATTAAGTACTGGTATGTAGGCTACATGACGATTTCTTAGATATTTTATCATAGGCCCTATATGATTTAAAACTAGACACATTTTAATAAAATGACCCCCCCCCTCCACCCCAATTGGTAGGCCCCTAGTGCCTCTGCATGATGTCCATAATCTAGATCAGTAGTATTCAACCTTTTTTGTCAAATGCCCCCAGATATAATTTATCTTTTGTGCCATCAAAGTTGTTGATGTAGTCTTTAAAAAGTTACACATATTTTATAATCTTCTATAATATTCTAAAACTCATCTAAATGACCGGGTAGTGTTATGCCATATACTGTAGCATTGCAGAGAACGAAACGTTTATTGTGTTAACAAAAACTTTGGTAAGACAGTTAAAACACCTTATATTATAGCCCAAAGGTGATTTTACATATTTATTAGGTAATAACTATCAAGCATATAAAATCACTACGATACAGTTTTTTTTAAGTAATATACCTTAAATTTTGTGAATGATTAACTATTGTTTTATTATCTTTATTGAAAAAAACTTTGAACGACCTCCAACAAAACAACCTGAAGCAAATTATCACTTCTCAACTGCACTGCTAATAAGCTTATCACCAAATATTCCAATTGCGTAGGAAATATTCTGATATGTGATAATCTCTTTTGATGAAAAATATCTATGTTTTCACTAAAAAAAGCCCAACCAAGATAGCCTAACCTTTCATATGTGAAGAAACAAAAATTACTGAACTTTGCCTAACCTTTCATGTGTGAATAAATAAAAGTTACCAAACATTGCCTAACCTTTCATGTGTGAATAAATAAAAATTACCAAGCATTGCCTAAGCTTTCAAGTGTGAATAAATAAAAATTATTAAGCATTGCCTAAGCTTTCATTTGTGAATAAATAAGTTACCGAACATTGCCTAACCTTTCATGTGTGAATAAATAAAAATTACCAAGCATTGCCTAAGCTTTCAAGTGTGAATAAATAAAAATTACCAAGCATTGCCTAAGCTTTCATGTGTGAATAAATAAAAGTTACCGAACTTTGCCTAACCTTTCATGTGTGAATAAATAAAAATTACCAAGCATTGCCTAAGCTTTCAAGTGTGAATAAATAAAAATTACCAAGCATTGCCTAAGCTTTCATGTGTGAATAAATAAAAGTTACCGAACATTGCCTAAGCTTTCATGTGTGAATAAATAAAAGTTACCGAACTTTGCCTAAGCTTTGATGTGTGAATAAATAAAAATTTCAATTAAATATCCAGGCCCAGTAGGACACCTGCTTAAAAATATCAATTCTAGAAGAGTTTTCTAAGAATGTTGACACCAATTTAGATTTTTTTCTATCAAATTTGTTTTATTATATTCTGAAACTTCAAAATCTTGTGTTGTGTATAGGGGATATAAAATATAAAATGTATCATAATTTGACAAAAAATAAATAATTAAGATGCCCTTTTTGTCAATGATGACATGCATATTAGTCTGTTGATAGCTAAAATGTGAACATTTCAAGGGGAAAAAAAAACTATAAATAAGAATTTAATGAGAACGTAATCCTGCATTACAAATAACGATCTATACATTATATTCCAATCTAAAACGTAGATAATTTACTATTTTGGGTTCGTTATAACGGATTACATAAATCCTATCATAAACTTTTAAATTAAAAATTTGTTAAAATGCCTAGAAGTTTACGGAAGTAAATATGTATAGTAAACATTGAGCCTACCTTTATTTAAATTATTTGTGGATCACGATATCGAGAAAATATTTGTATTTTTCATCACACAATAATGTCTAATTGAAAACATTACACAATAAAATATCACTTTACATAGAAACAATTTTGACACATATCATAATATCAGCTGAACTGACAGAGGAATACCACCACAACCCCATAACCGTTTATTCTAGGGGAAAAGAAGAGATGCGTAGGGTGACAACATCCAACTTTTAAACCAGATATAACCATTAGTCTAGCATTAAACCGCTAGAGAGCACTCCAAACATTAAAACATGAATCACGTTATAAGTTATGACAAAAGATGGCAGTAACAGATATGAATAAATTGAATTGTATCACAAATAATAGTTAATCAATTAATTGTGAATTAAGTAAGGAATAATGTTAATGCAAATAATATTTTTTATTTGGTAGTTAATATTAATTGTGTGTAAAAAGAAACCCATCTGCGGAATGAGCACACATTGTGGGGATCATCGTTATTATCGAATTATATATATTTAACGTTAGCTATTACTCCTCTACACTACAGCCATGTTTAAGGGGCCACAGTTTCTATATTTGAATCTGCGGCATGAGCACACATGGTGGTAATTATAGATATAGGTGTAAAAAAGAGAAATATTTTATTTACCGATCTAAAACTATACACAAATCATGGTTTCCATGGTAGTGTACACAAATAAAGATTGTATAGATGATTCACTACCCACACAAAAGGAGAACGTGGCAAATTCGCTATGAAAATTGGGTTTTAGTATTAGGCCACTATTTTTATCGGCATCCTGGACCTCCAACCTTTAAAATGAGTGTTCGTTTGTCAAAACCTGTTCAGCCATTTCCTCATAAGTTCTATTACTGGAAACGGGCCTATCAAATTATATATAAGATGATGATAGTTTACTAGAAAGAGAAAATACATCATTTAGGGATGCTATTCCAGTTGACAAGGATTAGCAGTAACTTTCGACAGTACAGGCTGTCCTCTATTTGTGCAAAATGATTTAAACCCAAATGTTTCTTTGATCTTTACCGCCACCCAACGGAAAACGTGTAACATGTTGTAAAACATGAAATTTGTTTAAGACTACAATATTTTCAAACATTTTTCAATTGATTTCCCAACAAGTTGTAAGACATTGTTTCAAAGCACAACTTTAACAACTGAAGTGTTAAAGTGTTGTTAGATAATATTTAAATCAAGTCTTCGTCGGGTCTACTGAGGATAGATCTTGATAAACTGTTCCCCACTCTCTCTTCGAGCAAATACGGGTGCCCTTATCCCTAACACATTGCGTTATTAACATAGCCCGAATGCGTAAGACGTGGTGCTAAAAAAATAGACATAGTATGAGTGTCATTATATATCTATAAAGTTTACACACACTGAAATATTAGGACGTTTATAGAAACTACAATATAACGATGTGTTGTATAATAATCTCTTGTTGCCTTCCCTGGTTGTGTATAGAAATGAAATGTTTGTCCGTCTGTCTATCTGTAAGTCTGATCCTCTATCACGCCCAAGCCCCTGTACCAGCTGACTTGAGATCTGGCATAGGTACACACATAGCTCATTGAATAATTAAAATTTACTTACGCCATTTTGTTTCAAAGTTGTAGCTATAAAACAATCACGTCCAAATGACGTGATAGTTTAATTAAAGATTAAACGATCAAAATTGATAGTAAACATATCTACTCATTGTGTTCCGTTTGTGCTCATATGTGCCCGAAAATGAACATTTGTGCTTTAAAATTAGAAAATCTAGAGAACATTTAATGTGGCGGGCTAACTTGAACCTTCCTTATATCATAAACTGTAGAAAAATATAGTTCAAGCTGGCCAGCCACATTTTTAAATATCAATGTAACAAAATTCTGTATTCACCATTCGTTTGTTCTTAGTTTGTGCTCATATGTGCCCGAACATTAACGTTAGGGCTGTGAATCTAGGCCTTTTAGATAACATTTAATGAAGGCGGTCCAACTATAGCTCAAGCTAGCCCGCCACATATTAAAAACAAAATTCTGTTTTCGGCATTAGTTTGGGCTTCGTTTGTGCTCATATGTGCCCGGAAATGAACATTTGTCCTATAAAATTAGAAAATCTAGAGAAGAACATGTAGAAAAATCGAGTTCAAGGTGGCCCGCCACATTTTTTAATAATAATGTAACAAAATTTTTTCACCACTCGTTTTTATTTCGTTTGTGCTCATATGTGCATGAACATGAACGTTAGTGCTGTGAACATAGGCCTTTTATATAACATTTATTGAAGGTGATCCAGCTAGAGCTCAAGATAGCCCAACACATATTGAAAACAAAACATAACAACATTCTGTTTTCGCCATTATTTTGTTCTTAGTTTGTGCTCATATGTGCCCGAAAATAAACATTTGTGCTCTTAAATTAGGAATGCTATATAACATTTAATGTGGCGGGCTAAGTTGAGCCTTTCCTATATAATAACCTGTAGAAAAATAGAGTACAAGTTGGCTCGCCACATTTTGAGATATCAATGTAACAAAATTCTGTTTTCACCATTCGTTTTTATTTCGTTTGTGCTCATATGTGCCCGAACATGAACTATAGTGCTGTGAAACTAGGCCTTTTTAGATAACATTTAATGAAGGCGATCCAACTAGAGCTCAAGCTAGCCCACCACATTAACTGGTTTCTAGATTTTCTAATTTTAGAGCACAAATACTCATTTTTGGGCACATATGACCACAAACGAAAAACAAATCATGGTGAAAACAGAATTTTGTTACATTGATATTTAAAAATGTGGCTGGCCAGCTTGAACTCAATTTTTCTACAGGTTATGGTATAGGGAAGACTCAAGTTAGCCCGCCACATTAATTGTTCTTTAGATTTTCTAATTTTAAAGCACAAATGTTCATTTTCGGGCACATATGAGCACAAATGGAGCACAATGGATTGACTTAAATAAATTTGTTATGTTGTATTTTTCAATATGTGGCGGGCTAGCTTGAGCTCAAGTTGGCCCACCACATTAAATATTTTCTAAATTGGCCAGTTTCACAGCACAAATGTTCATGTTCGGGCATATATGAGCACAAATAGAGCAAAAACGATTAGATAAAAAAAGGTTTTTTTCAGCAATGTGGTGGGCTAACTTGAGTTACGTGGCAAACAGGCTAAATCTTCTCTTTCTCTCTTCTCCGTCGCACTCTACAAGAGACTTTGAAGGGTGGTATTAGGCAACAGTCCTTTCCTCCCTCCATTCCTAATAATAGCAAACGACCTTGAAGTAAACCATAACAAAATTTCATTGTTCCCGGCAACTTTCCTTTGGTTCTTTTTCAAACCCACTAACATAATTTGTTTTGAGTTTCACGAGTTGTAGGTGGGCACCTCTGTCTTGCTTCATCCTTTGCTTTATATAGATTAAATAATGTATTGATTTGTATATTTTTGTATAAAGTTTAGTGATATCTAATTTTTTTTTTATGTATTTCATCTTCATTTTTGAAAGAAAGATTTTTACTATAAAATAATGAATCGAGGACAAAAATGTGCATACCGCGGCTGCTCAATTATACGGTGTACTTATGGTAATTTTTCCTAAATGGTTTCCCGTTTTTCCACGCAAACGAGGGTACTTCTCATAATTCTATCTTCCTCATACCTACCTTCTAATTGCTATTAAATGGGGAAAGCATTGACTGGCGTGAAGATACAATGAAAAAACAACACTACTAGAGCTTACTTTATTTACTTGAAAAACCTATTTTAGACAGTGAAAATACATCATATTCAAATATAACAAATGTACATTTTTGTATAATTATAATTACATTTAAATTTGAATTAACATTTTTAAGATAAATACTATACTTACTATATTGACTTAATAATATAAAATGAGAGACTCCTTTAACACACTGGCTCAAAAAGTATTCATAGTTAACATTATATTTATATATATATATATATATATATATATATATATATATATATATATATATATATTAATCTAAACCTTTTTTAAAGGGTTTTGAACTAAAGGTTTAGTACCCTTTAATTAAATAAAAGCTAATGGATATACTTTTGATTTTTTCACTTGACGAGAAAAAGGGGCATTATAAGTTCATAAAAACCATTGAAATAACTATCATATTTTATAAATTAGTTGTATCTATGATAAAATGACCTCTCACTAAGCGTTTACTTAGAACCAGTGGCGCACTCAATGGGGTGGAGTAAACGGGGCACCTTCCCCCATGACCCCTAATAATTTCAATACAAACATAGATTATTTACTTTATAACTAAAACATTAGACACAGAAGATGAGTCGTATACATAGGTTCCTTTTTAAGACTTGGTTTAAGACTTTTTATTCAAAACACACACACACATATTAAAAGTGCCACTTATATTCTCATTTGAAAAAAGCACAACCATAGTAGCTTCCATACATTGTATACAAGAAAATGTATATAACTAGTAGCCACCATGCTGGTAATTAAGTTCGTTTTAGTTTTTAAGTCTCTTAACACAAGATATGGGTTATTACACCGAGGACCTCGCTTATAGAGACTTCAGAATCACTCGCACCCCACCCAATTTCGGTTAAAATTAATACTAAAGTACTTCGAACTGACAAAGCTACCAGAGCGTGTTATTCAACACATTAACATATATTGACTTAGACCAGGGGTTCTCACATTTTAGACCGAAGGAGCCTTTATACCAGAAAAAATGAATGGCCGAAATCTCATAAAAATATTTACACTAGTATTATGATTATTCAATAAATACATTTAAATCTCACAAGTCTTTTATAATTTAATACTTGAATGAATATAAAAGAAGAACTACACTACACCCCGACCTCCGCGTCACTCAAAAACAAGTTATATTTTGAGTGCGATGACTTATGAGACCAGGTAGCTTACAGCGTTATACCAACGTACCAGTTTTTTATTTGTGTACAGAGGGGTAATTTTGTATCACGTAATATAGAAATATTTTGTTAACAACACATAAACCGTACTAAATGTTGATTTCAATACACAGTCCGACACTTTATCTCAGTTGGTAGCGTGTTTGTATACTGAGCTAAAGGTCCCGGGTTCGATTCCTGGAATGTCCGAAAAACGTATCATTGGTTGACTGTGCTTTTCCCCTTTCACAATGATGAATTAACTGTCAGGGAGCTGGATGTTGTATTTGTTCTAGATTTAAGTTAGTTTGTCAGACTCTGAGGAAATAATCTACATTATACGGTGTGTCTGTCGCTAGTTTTATATCGAGTGTCACTCATTGAGCATGAACTGGGAAAGAGGGAAGGGTTGATAGGGTGGGGTATTACCAAATTTTTCTCCCCCCATTGAAATGTGCCTTCCTCCAGTTTGTTAAACTTCCCTCTGATATACTTGAGTTTGAAGCTGAAAGATGGTTTATATCAAACTTCAAAAAGATTCTATAACAATCTATTATTATTTCTAAATGCTTAAGGGACACCCCAAATAGCTTTTAGTGGCATTCCATTTTCAAATATTTTCCACTGGCTTGGAGTCAATCACCTAAAAACTCCTTAAAAATAGTGTTTTTACAAACTACCTCGCCCAACACTAATAAAGCTTCGCCGATACTCTTGATAGTCATCACAATACGTTTTTTTTCATTGTGACTTACTACCCGTTTTAGTTGTACACATACATCAATTTACCCTAATGAACCAGGAATGAGGAAGGTGACATTTTAGATTGAATGTACCTACATTTGCGCATATTGAGAGTGGGGAACCATTTTAGGGAAAAATACCCTTGTTACACCCGGCTGGGATTTGAACTTCAATCTTAGAGGACAACTTTATTTCCAACTGAGGGGGGGGGGATATAGGTGGAGGACACACATATTATCTCCAACTTTGAGGGGGCATATATTATTACCAACTTATATAACACAAATGTAGCTGAATCTAATATTACCCTTTAAATATATAGTTTGACACACTCAGTTGAACATTAATATAAATTCAAGATTTTCACTATACTACAAATTGGTTTATGAATAGGCCTACTTACAAGAGGGCTATTAAATTTATATTGAAAAGTTAACACATATATTAAGTGAACATTTACGTCACCAAATACCTTAATTCTTTCATTAACTTACGTACTATATACATTTGTTCATGTACTACAATAAACTATGTTCTTGTAAAAAACATATTTTTTGTGTGTCATACAGCCACGTGATTTATTAAATTTAGAAATAATGTTTCTAAAGTATGTTTTAAGATGGCACGGATAACATAAAACTATATCCACCTTGCATGGGGAGATTTTTCTTACAGACTACTGTCCACATTAATGAAGCAAGATCGATTTGTTTAATAAGGTTATAAAATGCATATGTGAAATCTTGCAGTTAAGTAAACTATTTAAGCAAATTATTAAATTCACTATAGAAGGGGACTTTTCCATAAAGTAAAACTATTGGGGTTGACATGTTTACACGCCATGAAACCACTTACTATTTGTTTCGTAAATCTAATACAATGCCTAGATTCACGGGTGATATATTTTCCTAAATGGTTTTCCACTCTCCCTCCACGCAAATGCGGGTTCACTTCCACTAATTCAACCTTCCCAATTCCTAATCCATTAGCGTAATTAGTACTTAGGCGTATAACCCGAACGGGTAGTAAGACGTGGTGCTAAATAATAATAAAAAAAAGTGCGGCACTGCAAAGTCACATGATCTGAACAGAATAGTGATGGGTCGAGCCAGCTCATTGAGGTGAGCAAGCTCATATAAGCTCGCTCACTCAAAAGAGTCGTTCATGAAGAGTCGTTCATAAGAGTCATATCGTTCACCACATGGCTCGCTCGCTCCCAATCCCTTCACCCCTTACCCTATCATAACTTGATGAGCGAGCGCTAACTAGTTCTCACAATTACCGTTCCGAGCGTGCAAATCTGGTCCCTTTCCTTTCAACTTATGAACGAATTAAGTTTTATGTGTAATTTATCCGAATCCTATTGTGTTTGATTCTTTAATTATATTACTTACTCATATTACTTATAATAACTAACCTTAGTATATAATATTTAGTGTCTAATTCACATAATTATGTTCAAGTAATGTCAAGAAAAATATTTAGTTTAATATTGTAGGCAGTACTGCTATCTAGTAATGATAGTAAGCACTTATAGTTGATTTTTTCTTAGTAGCGAACGAAGAACGACAGAAGAGTCGTGAATGACAAACACTCCTGACTCTTTCCAGAGCGGATGAACGAGAGCGAAAAAGTCGTGAGTAATGGCGGCGCGAATGCCTCGCTCGCGAAGCGAGAGTCGTTCATTCACAACTCTCGTTCAAGAGTCGTTCAATTTGAATGACTCGTTCACGAACGACCCATCACTAGAACAGAAGCAAGCTTGGCTAGGTGACGAGCAGACGTTACAGCAGCGCTGCGTGTTAAGCCGCGGTCACACTAGGCTGGTTACTAGCCGCTGCTTGCTGCTGGCTGGTAGAAGCAACAGCAAGCAGCGGCTGGTCAGTGGGTCACACTTCGCTGCCACAAGCGACTGCTACTAGCGGCTGTCTCGTCAGTTTGGTGCTCTGTTTTATGGAAAAAATGTCGTCTGTTGGTCCACGGCGTGAATATTTAAGACGGTTGTTGAGGATAGGAGTGATTGAACTTTGCATACAAATGCTGCAACGTAAGGAGAGGCGCTGGTGGGTTAGACCCTGGATAGGACGTAGGGAGCAATTGGGGGCATCGACCAGACTTTTAGAAGAACTTAAAGAAGAGGACCCAGCATCATACAGGAATGTTTTAAGATTGTCTGTACCCAAGTTTGAAGAGTTGCTGGAATTAGTTACACCCATAATACGAAAACAAGATACTAAGCTACGACAGGCAATTCCTTGCAAAATTAAACTCGAGATTGCTTTAAGGTACCTTGCAACTGGGGACAGTTTCAAATCCCTAGCGTATTTGTTCAGAGTTCCACACAATTCAATTTCAGTGTTTTTGCCTGATGTGTTGAGTGCTATCTACGAAGTTCTTCAACCATTCATTATGGTAAGATCATATAATATCTGCATAATACATAATAAAGTTAAGAAGAATATACATTAGTACAAAAATTCACTATTAATATAATTTAATTAAGATAACATGAAGAATGGATTACAATATGCTCTATTGAAATAAAGTCTACAAATACAACAATAGGATCATTACTTTGTTTCTTGATATTGGCTGACTGTTCATTTTTAAATTTGAATTAATTTTGTCTTAAACAAATGAATATAAGAAAGGTGTAAATAAAACATCCAACAATATTTATTATATCTGTCTTTCCTATGGGTTTTTGCAAATGGTAAATAGTGCCTGAGATAGGACATCGAGTCCTGGTGTAATTTCTTCTTCACTGAAGCTAGTTTCAATGTCTTATGGTGATGCTTGTGAAGAGTTTACGAATTCTGACGTACTTTGTTGCCGATTAGGAGTGCTGGAGCTAGTGTCACTGCCTTGAAGAGATGGTGATGATGCTTGTGGAATGGTTAGCTTATCTAAACAGGATAGTCTTTCTAACGTTATCAGATTTTGAATCTTGTCTTGTAAAAAAATAAAGTTTCTTAACGGCAGCTCACGGAGTTGGCTAGCTATATGCTTCCCAAATCTTTCATACTGATCTTCATTGTCCCCGATAGTCATTTGTGCTACATCTTGTAATTTATTAACAGCATATTCGAACCTAGTTGGACACTTTTTACCTGGTCCATGTTTAAAAGCTTTCAATGGACGAGTTGGTGGTAGCGTTTTTACTGGCGAGCGTTTCCTTGAGTGAGATGGAGTTTTCAAGTAAAACAATGATAGCTTACTTGACTTTAACTCAGATGTACGTGAAATTTCTGGATTGTTTGCGAGGGTTTCGTGTTGTTTTTCAGAATATTGAGTATTGTCTTCGTCTTCTCTTTCTCCTTGTTCCTCTACTTCACTATTCTGGGTTGAGAACCCAGAAATGATATCCTAGAAAAGGAAAACATTATGAAGTAGATGATGTCGTGCACATAGGACATACAGATGGCCCGAAGGCTCAGAGATCCCGGGGACCTAAAAATAAGACATTAAAAATCTTGGGACTATATTGTCTGATTTTTCCTTTACCTACAATTTTCTTAACTATCTCCGGTTTTTTCAATGTGTTCACCCTTCATTTTTACAAAATTACAACTTTTTTATATTCAATTTTAATATATTGTATGTTTGTTTTTAGGTACCTAGTACAACTTTTGACTGGGAGAATATTCAAAGGGGTTTTGAGTTAAAATGGAACTTTCCTAACTGCTGTGGTGCCCTGGATGGAAAACACATCAGGATTCAACGCCCTCCAAATACCACTTCATTGTTTTACAACTACAAGGGCACTTATAGTATTGTATTATTTGCAATGGTAGATGGAGACTATTGCTTTCGACACATAGACGTTGGAAGTGATGGCAGGTCTAATGACAGTGCTATCTTCAACAATTCAACTTTAAAGATAGCACTGGAGAAGAACCTTCTTAACTGGCCTAAAGGAGGGCTTTGCGTTGGAGATGATGCTTTTGCTCTCACGTCATATCTGTTGAAACCGTATTCGCACAGAGCGCTTACACTAGAAGAGAGAATTTATAACTACAGAGTGTCCAGAGCAAGGCGTGTTGCAGAGAATGCGTTTGGTATATTAGCTAGTCGGTTTCGTATTTTCAGCAGACCCATACCTCTCAACGTTGATACCATAGAAGTTGCAGTAAAATCAGCTTGCGCCATTCACAACTGGCTCAGAATGTCATCTTCGAAGACATACTTTCCTCCTGGATCCGTGGATGTGGAAGATTTAAGCACAGGAGTATTTTCCCTGGGTGCATGGCGAGAGGTGCCAAGTTTGATGTGTCCGGTAAACCGGCTATATTCATCAAATAACTACAAGAAGGATGGAGAAGAACTTCGACAATGGTACACACAACAGTTTATGACACGTTTAGCTGTACCATGGCAAATGAAGTCTGTACAAGAATGTGAAAACTGCGATGACAACGACGAGAACGATGACAATTATGATGAATGAAACCTACTTCAGAAACTGGAGTGTGATGTAATGTTATTAGTTAAGTGAGTAGTGGTTCTATGTCTGTTTTTTGGCTAGATTGTTCACGTGAAAACATGAGTTATTATTTGTATCTATTATAATTTTGTTTATTCCTTTAATCCTAAAAATTATTCACTAGGATAAAAAAAATACATAAAAAATGTATTTTATATAAGAGCTTAGGCTAGTAAGCTCAATGTGTTGTAGGGCTCACTCTTAGCAGTAGCTGCAAATTATTGCTTTAAATATCATGTTTGTCAAAGTTTTGTTCCAATGTAAAACGTCCCCCTGCATTTTATGTACAAAGTGATGGCATATTCTAAATTGATATTAAAACTCTTAAGCTAATCTAATTAAAAATAGCTAAGTTAACCACTATTTTGAAAGTTCTTCAAAGTGCTGGGAGGTCGGGGGGACTAAGGGTATAGTAAAATGCTAAGAGCCCATGTTTTTCAACATATATGGGCGCCTACCTGCCATACATAGCGTCAATGCAGTTTAATTTAATGCCTAGAACTATTAACTTAAAACACCAGCATACAAATGGGGTATTTTAAGGTAAATGTACAAAGTAAATTGAATACACTAATTGGCATTGTGTGTAGGCCCACAAGCATTTGGCTTTACATGTGGTTTCAGTTTATGTCTACTATATATTTTGAGAGGCATAGCCTAACCGATAGACTGAAAGACACATAGACAGGAAAGACGACCAGACAATCTTATGTTTCCCTAAGGAAAAGAAAAATCATAGCATACATAAAATGGCAAATATAATTTCTATGTTATTTTATTAGATTGCTTAATTATACTGACCAAATTAGAAGTTGATTCCCTTCCAATAACGACGCCACGCCAGAACGCTTCTGCTGCAGAAAACCAAACGAGCTTTGGTTTGTAAACATCGCTTGCACCAGCACCACTCTTCTTCGATTTTTTTATTTTGTTTAGTTCATTTCTGTAAGTGTCTCTTAAACTTTTGATCTTCTTTAGTGGTTCCAAAGTTGTATGCAATCCAGCAAGATTCAACTCATCCATCAATCTATTAAATGCTGCCTCTTTTACGTTTCTTTTCATATAATCAGGTGAGGAGGCATCCCACAGACACTGATAAGTTTGAAAAATATTAAAAAAGTCAATCACCTCCTTCCCAGACCACTTTAATTCAGCCATTACGAACTTATTTACTGCAAACACTACAACAATATGTGTGTATTCAAACAACGCAGCAAGAAGGTGTACCAGCCGCTAGTGCGCTACTTGAGGGTTCACACTTGTTTGTGGAGCGCTACTAGTGGCGGCGAGTGAGTCACGTGACCGGCTGGTGGCTGGCAAAAGTTAAACATGTCCAACTTCACCAGCCGCTGGTAAATCACTCGCCGGATGGTGAAAACAGCCGCTGTTTTTAGTTCACACTACGCTGCCTGTATGCTGCTAGTAGCAGCTATTCAACTAGCGGCTAGTAACCAGCCTAGTGTGACCGCGGCTTTAGGGCAGATCTGAATGCTGGCCGGTAAAGTGAACGAGCCTACCCTACAACTCTAGTAGCCTTAAGGACCCACCCATCAAGATGACCAAATAAGTCTGAAAATTTGAAATTTCTCAGTGAGTTGAGTAATGGCGGGAGGAAGGGGAGTTTGGAGGTCAACATTTTCAAAACTAATATATTTAATTACTTCTCTGTATTGTAAAGAATTTAAATTTATTAATTAGGTACGGGAAACAATACAAATATTCATTTACATAATAATAATAATAATAATAATTATTTAAAATTGCATTCTGAGAAATATTATTATTATTATTATTATTATTAGCACCGCGTCTTACTACCCATTCGGGTTATACGCATTCTGAGAAATAGTGGTGATGAAGTATAATAGAGAAAAAACTTTTTGAGATGAGGTAAAAAATAAAATTTTGACAAATAAATAAAGATAAATCTAATCCCAGATAGCCAAAATAACATTAGACTCTAAATTTCTCAAAGTGGGTTGGGGAATGGGGGGTTCAAAATCTACAAAATTAATAGAAACTACTACATCTCAGTGCAGTGTCGTTAAAAATTGAATTTTGGCATGCCCGTAAATGCACCACTCTAAATAACTAATAAGTCTGAACATTTTAAAATGTAACTCCATGAAATCAAGGGAGGAGTGAGGGGAGTTATAAAAAAAAAACTTTGATCTATAGTTGAAAATCGAAATTTTGCTGGCAGGTAGAAGAACAACTATAGATAAAGAAAGTATTCTTAAAACTATGTTTTTAAATGGGAGTTAGAGAAATTATGATTGGGGAGGAGAAGGGAAAATTTTCAAAAACCAATAGAAACAATTACTAACAGAACAATTTATTTGATAAGCTGAGGTGCTTAGTACTAGAGTGATTCTTTCAAATGAATTTATGTTTAGTTAGTAAATTTAAACTATTTCTTTTGGTGTTCATTTCAACAATGTCTCCGCGTAAGCGAGCAAATATTGATGCAAAGATTGCATAAATATATATATATATATAAATAATTGATTTTACTTCTTTTATAGGTAGTAGTTAATTTGTGGCTTCATCAACATACAAATTTCTCGCCTCATACGTGTCTTAAATTGTATTTTTGGTAGTTTAGATCAGGGTTTCTCAAACTGCGAGGCGCGAAGGGATTTCAGATGAGGTGTGAACCAATTTTTCACTTCCTTCGACTTGCTAAATTATGATTGACTAGAAAATTAATATTCTGTTTGGCCTATGAAGCAATAAAATTAATTAATATCTTACAAAACTTTACTATTTTTAATAACCTTCTACAAAGTTTTATCAGAAAATAAAGAAATCAATTAAATAATAAATGTCTCATTTTTGTATTTTAACGTAAAAAAGTTATTTTAATCTAAGAATAAGAGTTTTTAACAATTACTTTTAATGTTCATATAAGGCTCAAGAGTATAGAGTTTGAGAAAACCTGGTTTAGATGATTTGCTAAAAATAAGATAATTTACCCAACTTAAATGTAAGCGAAGCCGTGGGCAAACTCGAGTAAGTTAATATGATTATAAAAACATGAATGATTAATTCATTTAGCAAAATTAATAAACAAATATACTTAGAAAGACTGATAAAATATACTTTGGCACTTAAAAAAATTCAAAATTCAAAATAAAACAAAATTATTAAAATGTGCTAACTAATAAAAAACGGAACGGGTACAAAACTTTTTATTTCTGGTACAAAACGGTACAAAAACTATACAAAACTTGGCAATGTAAAAAGTTCAACATACAAAAGTGGTACTACAGGTTAATGGACGTGCTGCTAAACCTTGGGAAGTAGTAAATTGAGAAAAGACTTATATATTTTGAAACGGTAGTATATACTATTTAACTAAACACTACACACCTCGCCATCTATTAGCATCACTACAAATCATAACGAATGTTTCCGGAGTCAGCAAAACATATTTTAATAAATGGTCTAAAAATTAACTTTACAAAAAGTCGTTTGGCCTAAAGTCATTTGGCCTAAAGTAATTTGGCCTAAAAGGCATTTGGCCTAAAAGTCATTTGGCCTAAAGGCATTTAGCCTACACTTTAGGCCTATTGCCTTTTAGGCCAAATGACGGGTACCCTTTAGGCCTATAGAAAGGTGGGTTTTTTGAAAAAATGCCCGGGGTTTTGGGACATACCCCCAGCTCTTCTTGACTCCCAGAAATAGATCCAGGGGGTGTATTAACAGATGGACGGAAACAATTGGACGATCTCTGATAAGGAAAGTGATGGACAACTTGTTGAGGTTTGTCTGAAGTCCGGCGGAGCTCACCTCACTGACAAAAAGTGAGAAAGTGGAATATGTAGTTTGCTTTAATTTAGCTAGTGAATATTTACCTTAATTAAAGTGTTAGTTTTCAAGTTACTAACCATTCTAATTGCCTCAGCCCCAACCTTTATGAGTGTCAGCATAAATCCGACCCCGGGTCGCCACACTGGTTTCTGTGGTTCTTATAGCTCTACTAGTCCATGAATTCACAAGTCCATCACAGACTCTGCCTTAAATAATCATGCTTGAAGAACTGCCTTGTGTATGGGCATTACTGGAATTAAGGGAATACCAGAGGGGCTAATGCCCCAGGGTCTCCACAAACTGTTGCAAATAAAAATGTTTTGGAATTATTTGCTGGCCTTTTCAAGATGTATTATTTATTATTTATTCAAGGTATTAAACGTGCACTTTCTGAACCACCTGGTTTTATCAGTACACAAATATTTCTTTGATCGAGGGTGAAAGAGCCTATCAATTTTGCAGAGAAAGATATTTTCACACACATTCCAGTGATATTTTACAAGTCACAATCCACATGAGCCAACAGCTTCACTTCCCCTCCGAAGGAGGTTGTGCTATGGATTTTTGTCGCTCAAGAAGAATCCATGGACCCCAGCTGGGTTTGAACCTACGAACGTCGAGTTCTGAAGCGAGCACTTTATCCCAAGACTACAGAGATTGACTTCAAGAATAATTAAAAAGGAACCCGATTAAGTGGAATAATTAGCTAACGCGCTAGTTTCGTGTTGAGCTAAACTGCCGAGTATGGGGAGATCGAGGTTAGAATATCGCTCGGGTGAACTGGGGTGGTTTTCCTAAATGATTTTCCACTCTCCCTCCACTAAAATGTGGGTTCCCCTCCTCTATATTCAACCTATCCAATTCCTAACCCACTAAAGTAATGTAATTGAAATATAGAAATTCCAAATGTCAACGTTTATACCTGATATTAATCTCTCATAAGATGGCCGAACATTCTAACGCGCTACTCTCGCAATAAACAAGACTGCCGATGACAGGGAGACCGGTGTTCGATCCAATTGGGTGCACAAGAGTGGTTTTTCCTAAATAGTTTTCCACTTTAGTGGGTGCAATTACTCTAAATTTAACCTTCCTCATCCCTAACACATAAGCGTAATTAGTGCATAGGCGTACAATCCGAACGGGCAGTAAGACGCGGTGCCCAAAAAATTAGTAAATAAACAAATGAATGCGAGCCTTTGTAGGCCTGTTATGTTCATAAATCATACTTCAATTTTTTATCATCAATGAGTTAATTCAAATAATTTTAAGGTTGGCCCGACATTCATCTCCCTCTATCCTCTATCCTTCCTAACTACTCCTTCCCCGACCCCCGTGCCCTTTCACTCCTTTTATAACATATCTTCTTTTAACACACTATTTTGAAGTATAATAGGATCTAGGTGCCACCTCTGCAATTTATCACCTCCACCGCAAGCCGCCATTGCGGTAAATTTTATGGAAAATTTTCATCTCTAGTTGAAAGTTGTGGCAGCCCAAATCAAACCGTTCCACCGGGATATGTCCTATATCCCGGCCAGCAACCTTGAGGCGGGGATATGTCCTATGTCCCGGTGGAACAGGCCACCCTTGAGGCGGGGATATGTCCTATGTCCGCGACATAGGCCCCCTGAGGCGGGGATATGTCCTATGTCCCGGTGGAAAGCCACACTTGAGGCGGGGATATGTCCTATGTCCGGTGGAAAGGCCCCCTTGAGGCGGGAATGTCCATGTCCGGTGACAGGCACCTGAGCGGATATGTCTATTCCGGTGACAGGCCCACTTGGGCGGGATATGTCTATGTCCGGTGGAACAGGCCACACTGAGGCGGGGATATGTCCTATGTCCGGCGACATAGGCCACCCTTGAGGCGGGGATATGTCCTATGTCCGGTGGAACAGGCCACACTTGAGGCGGGGATATGTCCTATGTCCCGGTGGAACAGGCCACACTTGAGGCGGGGATATGTCCTATGTCCCGGGGACCAGGCCACCTTGAGGCGGGGATATGTCCTATGTCCCGGGACCAAGGCCACCCTTGAGGCGGGGATATGTCCTATGTCCCGGTGGACCCAGGCCACACTTGAGGCGGGGATATGTCCTATGTCCCGTGGAACAGGCCACCTTGAGGCGGGGATATGTCCTATGTCCCGGGACACAGGCCACCCTTGAGGCGGGGATATGTCCTATGTCCCGGTGAACAGGCCACACTTGAGGCGGGGATATGTCCTATGTCCCGGGAACAGGCCACCCTTGAGGCGGGGATATGTCCTATGTCCCGTGGAACAGGCCACCCTTGAGGCGGGGATATGTCCTATGTCCCGGGGAACAGCCACACTTGAGGCGGGGATATGTCCTATGTCCCGGGAACAGGCCACCCTTGAGGCGGGGATATGTCCTATGTCCCGGTCGAACAGGCCACACTTGAGGCGGGGATATGTCCTATGTCCCGTGGAACCAGGCCACCCTTGAGGCGGGGATATGTCCTATGTCCCGGCGACATAGGCCACCCTTGAGGCGGGGATATGTCCTATGTCCCGGCGACCCAGGCCACACTTGAGGCGGGGATATGTCCTATGTCCCGGTGAACAGGCACCCTTGAGGCGGGGATATGTCCTATGTCCCGTGGAACAGGCCACCTTGAGGCGGGGATATGTCCTATGTCCCGGTGGACACAGGCCACACTTGAGGCGGGGATATGTCCTATGTCCCGGCGACATAGGTCACCCTTGAGGCGGGGATATGTCCTATGTCCCGGTGGAACAGGCCACACTTGAGGCGGGGTATGTCCTATGTCCCGGTGAACAGGCCACACTTGAGGCGGGGATATGTCTATGTCCGTGGAACAGGCACACTTGAGGCGGGGATATGTCCTATGTCCCGGCGACATAGGCCACCCTTGAGGCGGGGATATGTCCTATGTCCCGGTGGAACAGGCCACCTTGAGGCGGGGATATGTCTATGTCCGGTGGAACAGGCCACACTTGAGCTGGGGATATGTCCTATGTCCGTGGAACAGGCCACCCTTGAGCGGGATATGTCTAGTCCGGTGGAACAGGCCACACTTGAGGCGGGGATATGTCCTATGTCCCGGTGGAACAGGCCACCCTTGAGGCGGGGATATGTCCTATGTCCCGGTGGAACAGGCCACCCTTGAGGCGGGGATATGTCCTATGTCCCGGTGGAACAGGCCACACTTGAGGCGGGGATATGTCCTATGTCCCGGTGGAACAGGCCACCCTTGAGGCGGGGATATGTCCTATGTCCCGGTGGAACAGGCCACACTTGAGGCGGGGATATGTCCTATGTCCCGGTGGAACAGGCCACCCTTGAGGCGGGGATATGTCCTATGTCCCGGCGACATAGGCCACCCTTGAGGCGGGGATATGAGTGTTAAAGCAAAGATTGAATTTAAGAAAGGAATGAATATAATAATCATAGACGGAAACAAAATTAAAAAAAAAGAATGAATAAATGATGAACGATAAGTTTATAAGTCGATCGGTGTCCAAAAGGTTTGCCGACCCCCGACCATTCGACCACTGAGGGGAGTTGTGAATAGTATACTGTCGCAAATTGTTTTATTATTCTCTGTGAGATAAGGAACGTGATATACCTCCTTTTGATTCTCGTGTGATTTTTAGTTTTCATCAGGATGTAGTTGCGGTGTGTCTAAGTAGAAAGCAACAAAAGAAGACGCTCTCACAAAGGAACTGACTAGCCAGTCCGGAGATTCTCCTGAAGGTGACACTGTGACACTGGTTGATAACATTGTAGCTTGGAGGAGCTAGCACAGTTGTTCAAAACATCTTGTGTGAGCGGTTTCTAGCCGTTTGGTCAAGGGGTGGTCCTAGGGGTCTGGATCACCAAGTAGTGCCAACTTAGAAAATTCTAACCAGAATTAAATTGCACCCTTTTACAGGGGTGGAGATTTATGACTTACCCAACCCCCACAGCTAAAACTTGGGGTTTGAGGGGGTATACGCCCAACCTCTGGAGGCAAGAACATTTTCGAACTATATATACTCCACAAGCTATTTCTAAGGGTTTTTAATTAGTAATTGTGGACTTGGTTTTAACATTTTTTTAAACTATTAACTAACATTAATAATATAAAAAGTAAGCCTAGCCTTGGCTCAAAGAAAATTGTTTTAAACATTCTCTAAAAAAGACATGTTTAAAAGATTACAACATTTCCAAAAATATATTTTCAATCCTCTCTGCATGTCATTAATTTTTATTTTAGATTATGTCATAGTCCACAATAACGTATAACAATAATATAAGTTAAATACAAAAGTAAATATTTATATCAAGAAAAGTCTCCATTTAACTTTTCTTTACACTAGAGAGAGCAAACGTATTTTGGCGCTGTGCACTATTTTTGATAAAGTTGTTGCCAGAGTTTAAATATCTAAAAGGAAACTGCAGCTTATTTGTGGACATGGTTCAGTGTACTGTTTTTGACAAACACTTTTTTAAGAATAAAATAGCCAAAGCTATTATTCATGCTTTTAGTGAAGATTACTCCATCTACATATCATATACTTATAATTGAAAAATTACACCTGGACTTGGGAATCGAACCCGGGACCTTTGGCTTAGTACGCCAATGCTCTAACCACTGAGCTATCCAGGAGTCATCCCGTGCCTAAGGTCATTCTTCACTTATATTTTAAGGCAGAGTCTATGATGGACGTGAGGAAATCGTCAGCTACAAATGCGATTTCCACTTTGGGGGTGGTGTCTTGTAATAAATCTGGTAGTACACCAATATGTACTTTTTTGGGGTGATGTATTGTATTATTATTAGCACCGTGTCTTACTACCCGTCCGGGTTATACACACTTACGCTAATGTGTAATGGTAGGGTGATTGTGAGATGAAATGGAGGACCTACAGTTTAACGTGGAATTCGAACCATGGTGGAGGCCTGGCATTCCCCACATTCACAAGTTGGGATTAATTCACGTATTGTCAAAGGTGAAGGAAGGGTTTGGTGATCAGATACATCTATGCAGGACCGAGGATTGAACAACGGACCTCTGCACAGAAGTCCGACACCTTACCCCTAGACCACCGAGTCACCTACATGATGTCTTGTAAGAAACGTGGTAGTACACGCATCTGTAGACCCTACTGGTCTTTAACTAAGTACTTCCAAATGTATTTATTTTTAAAGTTGGAGAAAGTATTAATAACTGAGCAGTGCTAGCGCAATGAACTTCACCATTTAGCTTTATTTATTTGCCAAAAGCAGGATTTTGATAGGAAAAAAAGACCTTTCAGGACGGTCTTTTTACCAAAATCAGTGCATACTACCTAGGTCTTACTTTTTTATTTGTTACGTACGTTTCTCAAAGACGTTTCTTTGTATATTACCTATTATTGGTTCCCAGAGCTGTTTTGTTTTTAACGTTAGGTTTTATTAAACAATTTATACTGAAGTAACAGTGTGAAGTAATCAGCAACCAATATCCTAGTGCTAGAGGTCTCGGGTTAGATTTATACTGAAGCAATAGTGTGAAGTGATCAGCAACCAATATCCTAGTGCTAGAGGTCTCGGGTTAAATTTATACTGAAGAACAGTGTGAAGTCATCAGCAACCAATATCTAGTGCTAGAGGTCTCGGGTTAAATTTATACTGAATCAATAGTGTGAAGTGATCAGCAACCAATATCTAGTGCTAGAGGTCTCGGGTTAAATTTATACTGAATAATAGTGTGAAGTGATTAGCAACCAATATCTAGTGCTAGAGGTCTCGGGTTAAATTTATACTGAAGTAACAGTGTGAAGTGATCAGCAACCAATATCCTAGTGCTAGAGGTCTCGGGTTAAATTTATACTGAAGTAATAGTGTGAAGTGATCAGCAACCAATATCCTAGTGCTAGAGGTCCGGGTTAAATTTATACTGAAGTAATAGTGTGAAGTGATCAGCAACCAATATCCTAGTGCTAGAGGTCCGGGTTAAATTTATACTGAAGTAATAGTGTGAAGTGATCAGCAACCAATATCCTAGTGCTAGAGGTCTCGGGTTAAATTTATACTGAAGTAATAGTGTGAAGTGATCAGCAACCAATATCCTAGTGCTAGAGGTCTCGGGTTAAATTATACTGAAGTAACAGTGTGAAGTGATCAGCAACCAATATCCTAGTGCTAGAGGTCTCGGGTTAAATTTATACTGAAGTAATAGTGTGAAGTGATCAGCAACCAATATCCTAGTGCTAGAGGTCTCGGGTTAAATTTATACTGAAGTAACAGTGTGAAGTGATCAGCAACCAATATCCTAGTGCTAGAGGTCTCGGGTTAAATTTATACTGAAGTAATAGTGTGAAGTGATCAGCAACCAATATCCTAGTGCTAGAGGTCTCGGGTTAAATTTATACTGAAGTAACAGTGTGAAGTGATCAGCAACCAATATCTAGTGCTAGAGGTTCGGGTTAAATTTATACTGAAGTAATAGTGTGAAGTGATCAGCAACCAATATCCTAGTGATAGAGGTCTCGGGTTAAATTTATACTGAAGTAACAGTGTGAAGTGATCAGCAACCAATATCCTAGTGCTAGAGGTCTCGGGTTAAATTTATACTGAAGCAATAGTGTGAAGTGATCAGCAACCAATATCTTAGTGCATTGAGGTTCTCCGGGTTTTAAATTTATACTGAAGTAAAGTGTGAAGTGATCAGCAACCAATATCCTAGTGCTAGAGGTCTCGGGTTAAATTTATACTGAATAATAGTGTGAAGTGATCAGCAACCAATATCCTAGTGCTAGAGGTTCCGGGTTAAATTTATACTGAATAATAGTGTGAAGTGATCAGCAACCAATATCCTAGTGCTAGAGGTCTCGGGTTAAATTTCCAGCCGGTAACGGATGATTTTTCTCGAAACGGGGATAATTCCCACGGTCAACAGAGTTTGGTTAGTTGGTCTTGAGCTAGGTTAATATCTTCTTCAATAGCTTCACCCCGTTATACTCACTATCATCATCCCTTCATCTCATCGGGACACGGAAACAGCTTCCAAGGAAAGAATGTACGATTAATACATTTGATTGTCTCCTGAGCATCGGTACGATAGCCCCGGCTAATATCTCCACAAACTGGGCTACAGATGGATATAGATAGCCCAGCACATGATGATGATAATATTAATGAACGTCTAAAAAAAGTTTATAATTTATTTTTGTGTCAGCATCATCGAAAAAAGTCGTAAATGAAGCTTAAAATTCGAGATAATATGTAACTCTCTTTTTTAAAAATAAATTAAATAATAACCCCGAAAAGAGATAAGGAAAACAAAGCTATGAAGGACTTATTACCAACCATACAAATGTAAAAAGAACGAGGGAGAAATTTGAGCGAGAATACAAGTGATGTGATGTAGTAAGGTAAACCTGTCGGTCCCATGTCGATTGTGGCGTGTAACAGAACCCCGAAATGAATGTGAAAATACCTTTACCGGCAAAATTGGTAGGTCCTTTCGCTCTCACTCAGAGACATTCTTGTGTACTGATATAATCAGTCGGTTCAGAAAGTGCACGCTAAATACCTCAAATAATGGATTGAATGTTTCAAATGTCGTGGATAGCGGCAAGTTATGAGGGAAGTAGGTTACATGTTTACATGTGTTTTTTGGTAAAAACAAGTGGTTTGGTTTATTTATTTTAACGTGATCTAAAATAGTTCCTTAATGAGCTGTAGATTAATTTGTAAATGTTAAGGATTTTTAGAAGCAAAATTAAATGTGAACGCTATCTATGTGAGTTTTATTTTTAAATATAGGCCTAATATTTCTAGGGGGCCTACAGGTAAATAGTAACTTACATGTATCCAAATATTTAATCTTTCTCTATGTATAGATTTAGCTTGGGGACTTTTACTCCAAAGTAACGAGTAAGAAGTATACACTCGTATGGATATGTATGTAAAAACGCAATCGTTAGATATAGCTAAATTGTATATATTTTATTGAAAATATTATCAAATTATTCCTTAATATCTGTTTTTTCTTATGTGTAACTTTAATATTTAGTCATTATTACAATAAACATTAAAAAAATTAAAATATGTGAAACTACTCACACTTGCTCCCTCTTATTACTTTACATGGATGTTTTATATATTTTTTGTCCTGCTTATCCTAAAACAAATTATGGTTATCATAGGTAACATTATATGAAAATGGTTTTAGTTAAGCTAATTTTTATAGTTAAAAAACAAATCCTTTCTGTCTAAATCAAAGTAACTACGCTCTACACATAACCTACTGTTCAAAATGTCTATCTCAGACTCGATTTCATAAAATGTTACCTATATCGAGTGATGGCTACCTGTCTGGGGTCTGGTTGCGGTGGTTGTCTTAGCAAGTTGGGGTGAGTCGCTTGTTAGCAAACACTGCTAAATAACTAACCGTGATAACATTAACTTAAAAATATTCAATATTCTATAGGGTAGGGATGAGGAGGATAGTTATATTATATGTATTTGCATTTGCGTGGAAGCTGTATGGAGAATTATAGTGGTAAATCATATGTGGAAGACCAGATATCACCACCAACCAATACATCATTCGGTAAAGACTCAAACCTTGACCTTTCTGTCGCCAGTAATCCAGTTTATTAAGAATTTGACACCTTAAACCACGTGACCATCAATATGGGTATGTTATAGAGAAATTTTAATTAAATTTACTCATTTTGGTTCTGAGAAAAAGAGCCAAATATTTTTGTTACTAGCCCTAAGATTATGTTCTAGAAATACAAACACTCCATTTCCCCGTCACTCCTCCACATTTATTATTATTAAATTATAATATTAGCTCGAATTTTACTACAAATTTCCGGTGTCCCAACATAATAATTATTAGTTACGTCTCTTCTTCGCTTGGGTTAAAATGTCTGTCCAACCCCTGCCTGGCAGCACTCATTTATTGTTCTGAGTAGGCAACCAATGGATTCGTCCTTATCGAGAAGATTTCTCTCTCATTGGTCGGTGGTTCCCAACTTACCTCCCTTCAGTAAAGAGGTGAGCACCTATCTCTTTGCTGATAATGCGTTGAAACAGAGGGAAGAGCTCAACCAACAGTTCTCAGTAATCAATCACAGTTTTTAGGTAGTGCATCAAAGATTTAAACAAGCTTCTATCACATACACTGTTTGGTAAGTGAAACATTTATCTTGATTTTACACTGTCTTTAAATACTGCTTAAGGGGGTTCGTTATTTCATACTTAGAATTTACGTGCCAATAATATGTTACTAGGAGACGCGTTAAACAATAGGTGGATTGCCGTAAATACTAGTCCACACTTGGAAAGATTTTTTTCAAAAACACTGTTTGAAAATATGTTGCTCTTGTTTTCGGAAACAATTAGAAAATATCTTTTTCGGTCTTTCAAATTGTTTGCAGCATTTTTTTCGTATTTTCTTTGTGTTTCCCAAAGTGGAAAACATGTTGTTTTTTTGTCATCCATTTCAAATGGCTTACAAGAAGCATTGTTTGCGTATTTTACAACATTGTTGACAGCAAACAACGTGGGTCAAGAGTCAGGACGGTTGTTCACTAGCCTTCAACTTCAAAATCTGTAGGAGACATACGAGTGAAGTTTCTAAAACCAATGCCGTCTTTGATCTTCAATTCTCTCAGAAGATTATTTGAATAGTATGAGCCATTTAAATAATTGTACAGACCCATCAGTTATTTATTCTTCTGTCTTGTTGAACAGTTAATAACTACGTAAAAAACACAAGCCAGGGGTACGCGAAGACGTCTTAGAGGTGTACGTAAAATGTAATAAATACACATACTATAGATATAGATGATATATTGCTCATAATTTTGTTTGTAATATATTTTAGATGTAGATTATAGAATATGTATAAGTTGCATTATGCACCAAACACTTTGGGTTACGTGAACAAAGAAGTTTGAATACCATTGGTTTACTCAACTGAATTCTGGACGGGAAACCATGTTTGACAGTTTGTCAAAAACATGTCTACAAACTGTTTACCTACGTTTGTGAGCAACAAGAAACTTTTCGGAAACATCTAGAAACAATGTTGCCAAGTGAAAGTTGCACGACTCAAACTATTGCATCACACAACTGGAAACCTCAGGTACTAAACGTATTCAAATGTGTTCGTACGTATTTAAGAGCGCAATAAATAACAGTTAATATATATATATATATATATATGTATATATACCATTATATTAAATTTGTCGAATTAGAAAAAGTTCGTAAAGGTATCAAAACCACATAGCCTTAAACGATGGAAAGCTTAGAATTTAAAAATAGGGTGGGGGAAATAGCTGATATGGAAAAAAAATTGAATTTTCTATAAACAGACAAAAAATTCAAAACATATATGACTATAAAAACTAAAGATTATCTTAAAGTGGGTATATTATCGTTGTAATAGCATAGATAAAAGCCGAAGGATAAATTAGTTCCCATCTAGCAGCGAAATAACCAACAAAAATAAATAAACTCTGGTGAAAGTGCTCGGTGAACCGTGATATTCTTTGGAAATCTATAACGTTTACTATTCAATATGTTTCTGTAACAGAGAATATTATTTATTTATTATATTTTGTAAACTGTGACGCTCTTTTACCAACATTATTCTGAAACCGTGTATATTAGTTCGTTTATCTTATTTTGTGATCGGGCCACGGTAATAATTTCAATGTTAATGGCTGGTGTTTGTTTGTGCACTACGTTGTCTAAAAAATTTATTTTAACTTTTAAATTAACATGATTTATTTGTGAGTGCAGATAAGGATTGTATAATGATGAACTATCCAAAAGTGGGAGGGCAGATGTTGACTGTTCTTATTTGATTTGGTTTTGGTGCTGCTTAACCGTGTAAAGAACGGCTCAGTCTGATAGTTATTTCAAACTACGGTATCTCAATTCTCAATCCAACAAATCCTAAACTTTCTAATCTTCGACGCATCAGTAAATTAAAAGTTAAATTGAAAATGGTTTTATTGATAAAATAGTTCATTAGTATTTTTGGAATTAGGAATGGAAATGTGTAATTAGAGTTTATGGGTGAATTGAATGTGTATGGTAGGTGATTGTGTGATGAAATGAAGGACCTACAGTTTAACGTGGAATACGAACCACGGTGGAGGCCTGGCATTCCCCACATACACAAGATGTCTTGTCAGAGGTGAAGGAAGGGTTTGGAAATCAGATAAATCTGTGCCGGGACCGAGGATTGAACCCCGGACCCCAGCACAGAGGTCCGACACCTTACCCCTAGACCGCCAGGTCAACACACTACTTTTAAAATAATCAAACTTATATTTAAGCTATGACGAGATGCTAGTCTAGAAAGTTTAGGCATAGCTAGTTTGGGATAGTTTATAGTAATACACATAATATATTGTCTAATAAACTACTTTTCGGGTCATTACATCGTTCTGCAATTCAGATACGTAGGCTATATTTTTAATATTCTAATGCTATAAAACTCAGAAACTATATTAAAATTGTTATTATTAGATAAACTTGTTATTATTACTCAAAATAAACCAATTTTTAAAGTTATTAGACAAAGAATACAATTTTTAAAGTTATTAAACAAATTATTTATTTTTTAAGTTACTAGACAAAGAAAATAATTTTTTCACGGTTTTATGATGCACGCTATCCCTGCACCATATAGTCTGGCTTGGAAATCACAGGGAGGTCGGGGTTCAAATTACAGCCAACTATTGATTATTTTTTTCAATAAATATTTACACTTTAACTCATTAGGTACCTAACCAATTTATGTTTTTTAAAAACATTTATAGAGGTTTGAATATAGGCCTAGTCTCTTGAACAGTAAGAAAAGTTGAGACCCAAAAGCCAAACAATTATTATAAAACAAATATTTTTATTTTTCAATAAATTAAACAATCTTAAAAACTGAAGAAATCAAAATTAAACCTTAATATTTTCTGAAATAAAGTTTAAAAAAAATGTTTATTTACTTTGTTTGCTTTTAAAAAATGTTATTTTTTCCCTCTATCTCAGAAAATTTTAAAATAATAATAAATTCTAAACTTATTTCCAAGGTTCAACTTAAAATATGTGGTTTTTTTCATATACATTTTAGTTATAAAAAAATATAAACGTTTCTCGCTATAAAAAATAGCGTAAGGTTTTTCAATCGACGGCAATTCTGTTTCAATATAACTGACTTTGTATTGTTTTAATCACTACAAGCATTACCAATGGTGTATTTTAAGAGGTATGCATGAGAATTATTTGTAGATTAGCGTGGAAATGGAATAAAAAACACAGTGGTAAGCTATGTTTAGAACCTCTCCTCCCCTTCCGAGAAGACCATTGACCTCCACCGTCACCGGTAACGCTCTCTAGTTGTCTCATTGCATTTCCCCCTGGCACGGTAGGCCATCCTACTACCACTACTGCTCGCCGGGGGGTCTAACTAAAGTTTCACTCTAATTATTATATTATTATTATTATTATTATTATTATTATTATTATTATTATTATTATTATTATTATTAGCTCCGCGTCTTACTACCCATTCGGTTATACGCACTTACGCTAATGTGTAATGGTAGGGTGATTGTGAGATGAAATGAAGGACCTACAGTTTAACGTGGAATCCTAACCACGGTGGTGACCTGCATTCCCCACATTCACAAGATGTCTTGTCAGAGGTTTCACTTAATAATTGGACAAAATGTGTGTTTAGTATTTAACTATATTATTTCATACTGATCATAAATAATAACTTAAATAATAATGGTACATGAGGAGGGAGAATTTGAAGGAATTACACACACATTTCACCTTAATATTGAATGATAATCTCTACAATAGGGATATTATCCCCAGCAAGAGCTATTAAGGCTTCTTCAAGTATAACTTTAAAAAGTCTAATTATTAATCATCTTAATTAATAATAACTTTAATAATACTAATGCAAGTTTATACAATTAATTATTTTTTGTCACCACGTTTGGGTTGTACACTTATGCACTAATTACACTAATGGTTTAGGAATTAGGAAGGTTTAATTGATAGGACGTGCACCCGCATTTGCGTGGAAGAAGAGTGGAGCATCATTTAGGAAAAATCACACTCAGTGCACCCAACCGGGATCAAACACTGATCTCTCCAGTCTCGCAGTCTAATCTAACACAAGAGTAGCGCGTTAGAGCACGCGGCCACCGAAGCGGGTAAAAATTAATTCTAATTATTTCTAATAGTTAAAAGAGGACTTGTAAGATAAACTGTTTTGATACGAATTTATAATTTTAGTACAAAAAACGTAAAACAAAATGTCACCTTCACAATAAAATAAATAAATATGTACCGTTTGTTTATCCTGCAAGGTAGCAAGTTTACCTTGCATTATTCTACTATGGTATAACTTACAAAGTAGGGTCATAGTGTAATCGGTCAAGGTTTAGGGTAAACAGGGTGTACTGTACATAGGCCCGTCAAATTTTAGTATTGATACATAATTTATTGATTTTGATACAAATACTTGGTTATCAAACTAAACTTAGTAATCTAATTACTGGAAAGTAGGCCTATTAATATAAAACCCCTTGTTGACTTCACATGAGCTAAGTTGTAAGAGTTAATGTTAAGAACTCAGGGCCATGTAGGAGATAGGGCAAGTAAGATGGTAATTGCGTATAGAGATATGAAGCCTAGTTTTTGGCAGGAATATGCTTTTAAAAAAGGAAATATGGTAGAAGGAAGGAGGGGGAAAGTAAAAAGAAAGTAGGAAACCAAAAACTACTTATTAAAACTAACTTTTCATTGCTGATTCAACGTAGCTCTGAAGCCTCGTTTATTTTGTAACACAACATGTTGACGAACACGATCCCAACAAGATGTGTTACAATATAAACGATCCAACAAGTTGTGTTACAATATAAACGCATTTCCAATTTGTTGGGCAGGGATCAATATTTCACACGTAAATTCAAAAACAATTTATAAAACATACACCTGTTACCATCAGTTTGGTAATTTTAAGTAATAAAAACATAAATTTAAAATTATTAATTTAATAGAAAATTGAAATGACCTAATTTTTCAGTTTATTTTTCTCACATGAGAAAAAAATCTCTCACAAAAATATAGTAATTAGCATTAGGCCTAATGTTGATCGTCTTGTATATAAACAAGACCAGAATAATAAAGCCAAAGAGTAATAATTATTGAGCTTTTTGCCACAGATTAGAAAAAATTGACAAAATTCCCAGTTGAATTGTAAGTATAATTTTAACATGAGGCGGATTTTCAACCAAAGTTCAAATTTTATTTTTGCCATATATTTATCAACCCTTAAAAATTAAAAATCTGGGCAACAATAAAATTAGTACGCTTTCTTGTTTTGGTTTGAATAAAATACTTTATTATTTTTAAACCTACATTAAATATTGATATGATAATATATTTGATTGTGTATGTATGGTTTCTAGGAAAAATATTAAATATTTAATCAACCCTTGTTTGAAGGTCCATTGAGTTGTCCTCCACGATATGAGCCTTTACAGAGTTGTCACGTACACTTAGTTTATTCTGGAAGGCTTACCTTGCATGGGTCTACTATCGAGTAGCTTACACGATAGAAATATAGCATGGGCGTGGCGAGGGGAGGGGAGGGCGGTGGGGTCCAAAACCTTCACATCTTCCTGAAAATTTCTGAAGTTTTTATTGTTGATTGCAAAAGAATGTTTTTGAAACTATTTATTTTAATTTGACTCAGCAATCTGATCTTCAGAGATCGTAGCATATCATCTAAAAGCATCCACTTTTCAAAAATGTGTCAAGGGGGTAAACCACTTAAAGTATCTTCTAGAGGCATAACTTCGATCGTAAAAAAAAGGCGAGATGTCTAATAGGATAAGAGTCCCAGGTTCAAATCTCGGCATGGCTGATCAATTTATCATTGGCGAGATTTGGGTTTTCCCTTTCATAGTAGTCATTAAATGACTGAGGGAGTGGTTGTTGTGTATATTCTAGAAATAGTTAGGTTAGTCTGTAAGTCACGTACTGGTACAATCGTTTGGTTGAGATGGTGCATGTTAAATACGAACAGTGATTATAATAATAAGAATAATAATATAAATAATATATCAAATGAAATAGCATACTAAGAATACGCAGAAAAACAACCAAGGACAATTGCTACCCTTGAATACGCCGTTTAATCTCATTCCCCTCCCAACTCTAGCAATCGTTGATACATTACATCCCCCCTATCTGTTGCGGTCCCAAAGAACGCGGGTACAAAACCGTGCAGGTACATAAGAGCGCAGCCTAGTAGTCCCTCCCCCGAAAAAAACGCCATGTACAAAACAATGTAAGTGAACAGTTTTACAAATCGGGCAGGTGTTTGTTGACCTTGTAGCGCCCTCTCTCTTCGCCAGAACAGCACAAGGGGGGCTGTATTTAACTATTTGACTGGGTAGCAATTGTATAGATCGAATAAGCAGCCTTAACGTGCATTTTAATTGGTTGGCATGACCTTTTTAGGTTAGGTTAGTTAGGTTTGGTTAGAAGACCGTAACTAAACTAAAACTAACTTAACCTAAATGTTGTATTCACTACCCCCGCCAGCTAGCTAAATCTTAAGTTACCCCTAATCTAATTTCTTGTGCCAGTTAGTAAAACTCGTCTAGTTCAGATGTTAGATAACTATCCTTGGTAGCGTCACTCTCGTATTCTCTCTCATCTTGTCCAGTCTCTGTTTGACCCATTTGTCTCACCTGTTTCCTAAGCTTCAACTCAGTTATGTACTTGTCTCTCTCTCGTTTTGAAACTTTGTCTGCGATCGAATCCAGCAGACTCCACCTGTACACATCTCTCAGTATGTGGTATATAGCTACCAGATGGAGCGGTATCTGCAACTCTTTTCTACACTCAGCAGTATAATCACACTCAAATACTACATGTTCAGGAGCAGCCTCTTTTCCGCAGTCACATTGTCCTGAGTCAGTCAGTCACCCAAGAAAGAGGGCCACCTTGTACGGTCCATGCCCAGTTATATAATGCACCAACCCTGGGGAGGGGTGCAGGAATTCAAGTCCTAACCTCTCTTCTACATTTGGAAACAGCTGGTAAGTCTTCTATCAGTCACGCTTCCATCCCAATCTTCCTGCCATTCATTCAACAATAAACTTCTGACTTGACAGCCATTCACCGCTCCCTCACCCGTTATCATAGCCACTATATCAAGTTTCCCTTTCTTTAACCAGTACATGGCCACCCTCCTCCATATTTTCAAGTCAAGTGGCCAGATACCCAGGGTTATGTTCAGAGCATCTGTCGCAACCAGAGAGCCTCAGAAGAATGATCATATAAATACTCATGATTGTCCTCATCATTCTTAACTTCCTCAACTGCTGCGTCCATGCGCTGGCTCCATAACCCACTATAGAGACCAGAAGTACCTGTTGGTATGGACGGATTAAGAGCATATACAGTCTATCTCCCTTGTCCAATACTGATTATTATATTTATCACTCACTGCCCTTGCACTTATGATATTCACGTTTGCCACGAAGCCAAGTTTCTCATCCAACACAACGCCCAGGTACCTGGTCAATCTGCTACGTTTTATCGTCCACCTTCCTATTTTAACTCTCGGGTCTCTCCTAAGCACTCCCCTGAACAGCACGCATGTAGTCTGGAGAGATTCCCCGGACAATTTATTTCCCTGAGTCTCTTAAACAGCGCCGGCCACCACAAGTTATCGAAAGCTCCCGAGATGTCTACAAATATTCCTATTATATATTTCCCACTAGCCCCACCAACAAGGTTCATGATCTCGCAGATTGATATCCTTCGTGGATATGCCCCTCCTAAATCCGTACTTCTGTTGGTGCATACCAATAGGCTGACGATGTTTTAGTAACGGATTGCACAATATTTTCTCCTGCAATTTCCCACACACATTTAATAAACATATTGGTCTGTATGACTAGGGGAGCTGTGGATCCTTGTCTTTACTATTACTCAGAATCACCACTTCACTCTGCTTCCTCACACTAGACATCCGGCCTTGTCCCAGATATTTATTACTCAAATACGTTAGAAAGGGCACTGCCTGCTCACTGATCTGCTGAGGTACCTCAACCCTGATCCCTTCGGGGCCCGGAGCCTTCTTGCTTTTCATTCAGACAAATGCCCTCACTATCTCATCCGGGGTCATTGTACTTATTATATCTCGGTTGTAATAATGAACATATCACTTCTGTCCACCTTATGATCATTATTGTCGTTCATGTCATCGTTTGGAAGCAATGTATCCATCAACAGCTTGACAGATTCCTCCAACAAGAAGTCATACCTTCATCCGGCGTCCTTAACGTAGAGATCAATGCTGAGGGTATTATATTCCTGGTCACTACTTGAAAGGTACTCTCCAAGCGTTGTTCATCAATTCTTATAGTACATAACGCTCCCAGTTCTCCCTCTCCATGGACTTCAGGGTGGTCTCAAATTCTTCCTTGTTCCTATAAATGGCGAGAAGCAAAGTGTGGTCATCAGGGTTGGAGCATTTCTGGTAGATCCTGCGCGCCGCCTTCATACTTCCTCTTAGTCTTCCAAATTTCTCTATCCAAGGTATATTATTAACCTTCAATGTTTCTCTTATTACCAGAATCGAACTCATCATATTTCTGTGCACCGAACACGTGAACTCTCTCACACTAATATTCACATTCCCGCCTTTTTACACCTCCAGTACCTCTCTGAGTTTATCCCAATTCGCCTTTTTGATGTTGTATCTGAGTCTTGAACCCATCCCTCCGTCTTCAGTCCGCTCGCTTCCTATCTCAAAAAGCGATCATATTGTGGTAACTAGTGGTCATTCCATCCAGTACTTTCCAGTTACTAAACATCTCCATCCCGTCCCTGTTACAGAGTGTCACATCTTTATGCTCTTCCCACATAAGTCGGTGGGTTACCTAATTAATTCAATACTTTCGATTGTCTCGCAACTATAGCCTCTTCAAACTTCTCACCCCTCTTGTACGCTTTATATCCGCCTTTCTTCCATCTGATCTTAATAGGGTGTAGCTGAACCGCAAAGATGACCTTGCATTCTCATCAAAGAGATATATTATTGGAGTTCCCTTGTAAGTGTCATCTATCACTTCCATCTGATCTAGGTACGGTTCAATATCCTCCCTGAACTGGAAATACATATTGACTAAGATGACTGCGCCTATTTCCAATCTAATTTAGATGCAAGTGACCTTTTAGTTGCAATATTGATCCACCTTTATTTCCGTAATATACTTATTAAAAAACACTATTGAACTCATCGGTGATTTGCCTACTGTTACAACTCGTGCAGTAGCTGTAATTTGCTGAATACTACCACCAACTGTACTATAAGGCTCTTGCACGCATACAATATACAACTGAAGTTCCTCCACAACTTTCCTGGTCTCATCCATAAAGGTCGTACTCAGCATAGCGTTTAACTACCCAATATATATTGTTTGATAAACCATCACTGAGTATGCTTGGAAACATAGTATTTGGGCCAAACCTCTTTCGAATCAAACGCTATGGGACCGTTGGCCTTCATAAAGTGTTGGTAAATATCCTCAACATTGAATTCTTTATTCCTCCTTTTTAAGACCTTTTTCACCTTGTCCAACAGTAGTTTAGCAACTGTTGGGACGCGGGAGGTTCATCAATCTGAGCTGGATCGTATCTAAAGCTTCAGGGGTAGGGAAAGCTATGGATCCTCCCTTCTCATGACCATTCCTGACCATATGCTTCATCGCCAGATGGAGAGTTTGTTGCTCCTCCAACATTGAAAGCTGGAGGGTCATTTTCATACATCTGGCCTTGGTCTAAAAGGTCAGCTTGACCACTCGGTTTGTTTCCTTCTTCTACCATTGCTCTATCCTTGTTTCCCTTTAGTTCCTTCACTTCTTTTGCAAATGTTACTGGTTCTTCCACCGGATGTTCCTTACCTCCAACTCCTTTAGTTCTCTCCACAATTTTCTCTGTCATTCTACCATGTACAAGTATGGGCCCCTTCTTCCAAAATTTCCACTCTGCATTTTCCTATTTTTACGCCTTTCTTTGTGTTTCTCCATAGTCGATGTCACCCCATGCTTCAAATTCAATGTCACTACGTGCTTCAACTCCTCTCCTTTAAACTCACTATCATTTCCAGACTGTAATTCAACATTACTGGTAGCCATACTCACCCTATAGTAAGCTGCCCTCCTTATATGCCTCTTCGTCCTTGATGAGGAGTTCCTTTTCCTACTGCTTGACTTTACACTGCCTCCGTCATGCCTGTCCCTGTCCATCCTCTTAAGTTGGTCAAGTATGTTGTAAAACCACAGTAAATATCCTTATGTCTTCACTCATCATATTCAGTGTTTTGAATCTGCCTGTCCAAGTGAAGCTGATAAGTGGGACATGCCCTCGTGTTCAGATATTTTCAACTGTACCTACTCTTTTCATGACACTTTTTATGCCTTCTCCTTACAATCCTTCAATTCGTGTCTCTCCTTACCGCAACTCGCACAGACAGACTCTTTCCGCCCCCCCAACCCCCTCATGAAAATCCTGGATTCACCCCTGTAATGTACAAATATTTCCCCTAAGAGGTTGAAGGAAAAACATCAACTTTTTGAGAGACTTAATTATTTGCTTACTCTATGGCATTAGAGAATTATTACTTAATTAGTATCTCTTTACAACTAAAGCTCATAAAATTGTATTAATATATTTGCCAATATCTCCGAAACGACTGGTTTTATAAAAATAGATTTCAAATAAGAGTTTTTAATGTTTAAGAGAACTTGAATTTTACAATGATAGGTTATTTAGTATCTCAAATAGTTTCGGAGGTAGACATTTTTGCTTCTGTAAAGAATTCTAAAAAAAAAATTCATGGGAAAATAAAACAGCCATTTTGTTTGTAATCTTAATCAATGCATAGATATGAATTTTAATCAAATCGTTAAAGTCAATTTTGAGAAAATAGAATTTTTTTCTTTTCATCCTTTAGGAAACTGCTTTTAATTTTAGGGTTAGAATCCAACCCTTCCTTCACCTCTGACAAGACGTGTATTAACCACAACTTGTGAATGTGGGGAATGCCAGGCCTCCACCGTGGTTCGGATCCCATGTTAAATTGTAGGTTCTCCATTTCTTCTAACAATCACCCTACCAGTACACATTAGCGCAAGTGCGAACGGGTAGTAAGACGCGGTGATGATAATAATAATAATAATAATAATAATAATAATAAAATAATAATTTCGGGTTAGATAGACACACAGAAAGATGTCATTGCAAAAACTACTTTTTAGGGTTTGGGGGTCATGAGACGTCGACATCCATCAATATCTTGGGCTAAATTTTTTCGACGGTCTTAATACTTTACCTTAAGAGTGTTGGAAAAGTAAAAAAAATACATGTATTTGCGTATAGCTTGAAAACTATTGGTTTTATCAAAATATATTTCAATTAAAAGATGTTTGTTATAAATAGATCTACATGTTCGCAGTGATAAGTAATTTCATATATCAAAGACTTACAAAAGATAAAATTAAAAATTAGAATGTATGCATCTGACTGGAACCCTTAAATTCATTTTACGAAAAATTGAGAGTATCCATTTGGTTTGTAATATTGATCAAAGCTTATAAATGAAATTTAATCAAAATTGTTAAAGCGATTTTGATAAAAACAATTTTTTCTCTTTCCACCCTTAAGGAGACTACCCTTAATTTTAGTGTTGGATATGCATTTCCAAAACAACACCTTGAGGCAACCCTATGAAAACCCTAAATACCTAATTTTAGCCCAATTGGTAAAATAGTTCAGGCTCTAGCCCGAGGTACAGACTGACAGATGGACAGACAGACAGACGGAATTGCGAAAACCACTTTTTCGGGTTCGGAGGATCGTGAATCATCGAGATTAATAAAAATCTTGAGTTTGATTTTTTTGACGATCACAATACTTGCTTGCTCTACCAGTAGGGTAGCTAGAAAGTAAACATATTGAAATGGAGTCCCCATGGGTCGTATTAAAATGTCAACTTCCGGTTAAAATTGTTTACATTTTCTTAGGGGTTGCACATCTTATGGCTATCACATTGCTATTAAATTCCTCACTTTTGAACAATAAAATAGATAATATTGACTATTAAGTCTAAAATGATAGAGATAGATCATTGCTGTATAAACATTTCCCCTAAGAGGTTGAAGGTAAGAGAACATACAATTTTCTAGACTTACACATTTTTTACTCTATGGCATTAGAAATTATTGCATTAAAACTTAAGAAGTATATCTTTACAACTAAAGTTCACAAAATTGTATTAATATATTTGCGAATATCTCAGAAAATGTTGGTTTTATTAAAATATATTCAAATAAAAGTTTTTTGTTTAATAGTACTACAATTTTGCAATGATAAGTTATTTAGTGTCTCAAATAGTTGCGGAGATACGGAAATTTCCGCTTCTGTACACCAAAGTACCCTATAAGTCTTTTTCATGGGAGAATTAAAATAGCAAATTCTATTTATAATCCTAATCACCGCCCAGATACGAATTTTAATCAAAATTGTTACAGCCATTTTTGATAAAATTGAGTTTTTCTATTTTCGCCCATCAGTAAACTACCCTTAATTTTAGGGTTAAATATCCAATTCCAAAAATCCCTCGGGGCAACACTATGAAAACCCCAGATACCAAATTTCAGCCCGATCGCTACGATAGTTTAGGTTTTAGTCCGAGGTACAAATAGCAGACAAACGGAAATTCAAAAACCACTTTTTCGGGTTCGGGGGGTCATGAAACTTCGAGATTCATCAAAATCTCGAGTTCAAATTTTTTGAAGATCACAATACTTTCTCTATCTATAAGATAGCGAGAAAGTAAAACGAAAGAAGAGTAAAGCATATACAAAATGTTTGGAAACTCTTAGCCCAAATTGCACATGTAGCTTGTTTGAACCAAAAATAATACAAAATCTTTATACAATTACATCTGGAAAACGTTGCTAGTACAATTAAATTGTGTTCAATGTTTCGGCGTCCAGCGCCGGGAGAGAAAAGCTGTTCAAGCATGCGTGTACAGCAAGTTGCATATGAGCTGGGTGCGCGCCACTGCACATGTAATAATGTCAAGCACTTTCTATGCTGTAGGACGGTTAATGATGACCCTCAGAACGCATTCGCATTTCTAGAGGGACTGGTGTGTTGTTTACTATTAATTGTGGTATTTTCTGCTACCATGCTTCAAGATGTCGAGCTGTGTAGTACCAAGCGCCTAACTTTTACCACCTATGCAACCTGTTGTACACGCATGCTTGAACAGCTTTGCTCTCCCAGGGCTGTACACCGAGACTTTGAACACAATTCAATGGTATATTAGCATACTATAGTTTCCAGATACATACAATTTTAAAAATTTGCTAGGAAAGGTCCACTCCAAATAGATTCTCGATGCATATAGTTTTCAAAAGAATTCCAGTCTAGGATCATTCCAATAAGATATTTTAAATATACAAATTTTCCAAAAAAATTTCTAGAGACTTCAAATAAAATGTATGCTAAAGACTTCTTCAAATAGCTTATAAAAATAACATGATTTTTAAAAATTGAGGACCACTCTAAATGACTTTTAGGGATATCTAGTTCTCAAACGTCTATCGAAGAATGTGGGAGGTGGTGGTGGTGGTTGGGGGGAGGGGGGGGGGTAAAAATAAATTCCCTAAAAACGTATTTTTGTTGCTTGCCCTTACCTTCACGAACAAGGCTTCACCGCTACTGTTAAGATTTACTGCTTGTTCCTCCTTGCTCCTATTACATAAATATCTTAGCAGTAGCGTCTGGTGACCTAAAATATGTCCGGGCTGACGAAAATAATACATGCTGGGTTTCATGTGGTCTAAGGCGTCTGTTTCTTAATATAGTAGATTGGGGAAGAAAGGGTTAAGGTCTTAATCTTGACCAAATGGATTGGGAGAATGGGGGCATATGTGTTCTTACCATACTCTTCGCACGCTAACGCTGGTACCCTTCTTCTAATGCTATGATCCTCATTCTTATCTTCTATACTAGTCCATTAAATACCTCAGTGTTCATAAAATAAATATACTCCAGTTAAAAAATGGTTTAACATTTTATAAAGTTGCATGCATTCAGCTGCACTCTAGCAGCCACCTTGCCAAAACCAAACAAATTCAGTTTTATAGGATTCCTAATGTGAAGTGACATTTGTTCATTTCTAAAATAATGTTCTGTTTAGTATTGTTTGTTTCTGCTATATTTAAAGGAGGAACAATCAGACATTTCAATTAGGGCACTTACATAACTTTATATGTTTACCTGTCCTTGTGTTGATATTTATTTATTTGGCTAGTTTTACACTGTAGGTGACCTGGTGGTCTAGGGGTAAGGTGTCAGACTTCTGTGCTAGTGGCCGGGGTTCAATCCTCGGTCCCGGCACAGATTTATCTGATTTCCAAACCCTGACCGAGACCCTAGCCTGGAAACAGTGATGGATGTCAAGTTCTATACTGGACGTACCAGTAGCGTTGATAATACACCAGACAAATTTCCTACCGCGTACAATCTCTACAACAGGTCTGATCTATGCGTACCAAGTAGTCTTACAACAGGTCTGATCTATGTGTACCAAGTAGTCTTACAACAGGTCTAATATATGTGTACCAAGTAGTCTTACAACAGTTCTGATCTATGTGTACCAAGTAGTCTTACAACAGTTCTGGTCTTATGCGTACCAAGTAGTCTTACAACAGGTCTGATCTATGCGTACCAAGTAGTCTTACAACAGGTCTGATCTATGCGTACCAAGTAGTCTTACAACAGGTCTGATCTATGCGTACCAAGTAGTCTTACAACAGGTCTGATCTATGTGTACCAAGTAGTCTTACAACAGGTCTGATCTATGTGTACCAAGTAGTCTTACAACAGGTCTGATCTATGCGTACCAAGTAGTCTTACAACAGGTCTGACCTATGCGTACCAAGTAGTCTTACAACAGGTCTGATCTATGTGTACCAAGTAGTCTTACAACAGGTCTGATCTATGTTTACCAAGTAGTCTTACAACAGGTCTGATCTATGTGTACCAAGTAGTCTTACAACAGGTCTGATCTATGTGTACCAAGTAGTCTTACAAACAGGTCTGATCTATGTGTACCAAGTAGTCACAACAGGTCTGATCTATGTGTACCAAGTAGTCTTACAACAGTTCTGATCTATGCGTACCAAGTAGTCTTACAACAGGTCTGATCTATGCGTACCAAGTAGTCTTACAACAGGTCTGATCTATGTGTACCAAGTATCACAACAGGTTGATCTATGTGTACCAAGTAGTCTTACAACAGGTCTGATCTATGCGTACCAAGTAGTCTTACAAACAGGTTGATCTATGTGTACCAATAGTCTTACAACAGGTCTGATCTATGCGTAACCAATAGTCTACCTTTCGAGAGGTGCGTGTTTAAATCCTCCCCCGTAGTAAATATCTGCTTCCATTTCTATTTCTTATCTCATCCTCATGTAATGTTTTCCAGGGCCTAGAATACTGCAGTGTCGTGGGAGAGATTCTTTAAAATGTCCGTGAGAGGCCCTGTGGGGCTGAGCTCCCCCTTTATCCCGGGAGTATTCCAAATGAGAGCCAACACAACAGAATCATGGCTCTTATGAAGAGAACGGGGTACGTCTATATTTACTTTAAATACGAAGAAACTTAGGGATAGTTTGATGGATTATATAGCCATGCTATTATATTTGTTATTATTATTATTATTATTATTATTATTAGCACCGCGTCTTACTACCCGTTCGGGTTGTACCGCACTTACGCTAATGTGTAATGGTAGGGTGATTGCGGATGAAATGGAGGACCTACAGTTTAACGTGGGATCCGAACCACGGTGGAGATCTGACATTCCACACATTCACAAGTTGTGTTTAAATCACGTCTGTCAGAAGGGTTTGGTAATCAGATAAATTATTTGTTATTAACGGTTAGAGCCGCATCTAACTATTATATGATTTAAATTTACACTTGAACACGTAAAATGAACCCGGAACTTTTGGCTTAGTAGTACCCGCCTCGGTGGCGTAGTCGGCTAACGCACTTGTCGTGTTGAGCTCGACTGCTGAAGACGGGGAGATCGAGGTTCGAATCTCGGTTGGGTGAACTGGGGGTGGTTTTTCCTAAATAGTTTTCCACTCTCCCTCCACGCCAATTCGGGTTCCATTTCCTCTAATTCAACCTTCCAATTCCTAATCCATAGTGTAATTAGTACTTAAAGCGTATAACCCGAATGGGTAGTAAGACGCGGTGCTAAATATTATTATTATGGCTTAGTACGCCAATGCTCTAACCACTAAGCTACCCAGGAGCTTTCATAAACCACGTGACGTTGTTGAGATAATGGGGGGCCCTTAAGTTCTACACTGTGCAACATGGAGGGAGGGTGAGAACCTCACACTGTTATGTAACACAGATATTAGACTTAAATTCTAATATTTGAAAAAATTAAAATTGGGTTGAATACACTATTATACCAATCCAAATCTCAAATCAGAGTCTCCAATTTACTTCGAATCCTGAATCTTGAATCCAAATCCAAATCATGGAAAAAAATTAGGAACGTAAGAATAAATATAAATAAAATATAAAAATAGAAATAATAACTAGATGTTAACATTCTTTCTTACAATCCATTCATTAAAACATTCATACATTCAGTTAATGTTAAATTACTGGTCTGGGGCCTGGTTGTTAATTCATCCTATATTTAATTAGAAATGGTTCATAACCACTAATAAGCAGTATTAGAGCTATAAAACAAATCTCAATTGAAATATTGAGTTTCGTTTTTATAGATTTGAGTCACGAATCCGAAATTTTCTCGAATCTTCGAACCTCTAATATCTTTAAAGGATTTGAGGGATTCAGGGTCTCATCATTAAAAATAATATTATGTTCACGATTTCACGTTAGTAAACACAGTTATAGAAAATGACCGAATATGTAAGGTGTTGAAAATGCATGCTACGTTATTTTTATCTCCTTATATTAATAATAAAATAACCCGCTTCGATAGCCACTTGCTCCAAGGCGCTACCCTCGTAATAGACTAGACTATCGATGACGAGGAGATTACATCCGAGGTGGCCTAAGTATAAAATTACGTGTCTAAAGATTAGTTACCAGTTAATTTTATTAAAAATGAGTTTCATTCATCTATAATACTCTTTAAAGCAGGACTATTCAATTGGTTATCCAAGCGGGCTGCTCCAAAATCATAATATTTGGCGGACCAGACATTTAATTCAATCTGGCAGTAATTTGGAACGTGGAGCGCTGTCAGATAAAGCTGTTGTAGTTTAAAAGGGGTGTGAGGAGTGAACGTAATTTGATCTTAAATATAATATTCATATATTTCAGTGAAATTAAAAATGTAAATGTTAGAATAGGACTAGGCCTAGAATATATGAAAAATTATATGTCAAAATTATTTAAACTCAAATAATCATTATTAAAATATAAACCATTAATGTGAAAAATACAATAATACTAATTACAAGCAAAACACTCCGCTAATACTATAAATAGCGCACGAACAATAAACCAGGCAAATATCAACTGGCAAGACATCGGCTGCTGTTGGGTGGAGGGGAGAAGAAGTGTGAGTCACTCTCAGCCACCTGCAGTGTTCAAGGTTATGTGGTGGGGCTCGGAGGGGGAGATACCCGGTTTAGAGTCGGGGACTCACCCCACTGGTGGGTAAACTCACACTCCTTTGTGAACACACGTATTGGTGGTGCCAAGGACTGAGTAACACTGATTAGGGACTGAAGATCTCTCTGGCCGTTCAAGGTCAGGCACTTCTACATAATATCTGAACTAGACGACGCATCCTCAGTGGTACAGAAGTTGAACTTTCAATCCACAAGCCAATCTGTAGAGCTCGGCGGCCGGATGTGGCCTGCGGGCTGCCAATTGAATAGCCCTGCTCTAAAGTGTTTGAAAAAATGGAAAATCCTTCTGGAAAACCTGGAGAGCACCAAAATTTTGTTTAAGAAAATAGTGGCGACTCTGAAACTAAACTATGATTCAGACGACCTCTAAAGTCAAGTATCCAGCGACTCAGCAACATCATCCGCGCTACACCAACTTGTATCCTGACTTAAGTTTCCACCGATGTTTCGCATCTCACCAGTCCTCATTCCTTTCGCGATGGATCCGCACATTGCTGCTGATGTCGCTGCCACTTTTTATATTGTTAAATGTCTTCAAAAGCGAAAAATACTTTGATGAAAAAAATAGTTTTTAGGTCAAACGAGGGGAGAATTATGGTGACTTTCTTGTCAGATATATTGTTGAATGGCGGATCCGCATTAAAACAAATTTTGTAATGATGAAGAAACCTGATTTTTAAGAGGCATTTTGTTTGGTAGAAGTGGCGTAGCGTGGGGGTCTTAGGAGTGGTTGCCCCAGGCGCAAAATTTCAAAAGAAAAAGGCAGTACAGCCTGTAGAAACAGTGTGCTGAGTGCTAACTGGACAGCTTTAGATTACTTCAGTGGGTGTACAAGTGGAAGCTGCAAGAGAGTTTGACTAACTTTGTTGTGACATTAAGAATATTTTTAAATATCACTCTTTCAACTGGCCAGTTGTGAAATAAGTTTATCAAAATTTAAAATTAATCAAAACGTATCTGAGATATACCATGAAGAAAAGGATGAGTACTTAGCAATACTGTCAATTGAAAATAGATATTTCAATACTGTTTTTGAAAAATTTGAATAAATTAAAACAAGGAGATTTTAATTAAATTTAAGTTATACTAGCTTTAAATTAATTTTACTTTAATAAGTCAACATTTTTTTAAAGTTCAATACATTATTTAGGGGCCAAGGGGTTTAATTCTGAATTGAAAGGGACTCAGGGAGTGATAAGGGTCCACGGTTTAGGGGGCGCAATACTTTCCTTGCCCCTGGAGATGGAAACCAACGCTACGCCACTGTTTAGTAGCACCCACGATACCAAAGCACGATACCATTGGAGGTTGGAGACCGAGACACTGGCAACATTCTTTGATCTTTTACCGCCGAACACTCGGGAAACAACGTTGGTCGGCGTGTATCTGGCGATTATCGTCCAGTGTCTCCTGGCTTCACGTTGCCTACATAGTGACGATTATCGTCCAGTGTCTCCTGGCTTTTACGTTGCCTATATAGTGACGATTATCATCCAGTGTCTCCTGGCTTTACGTTGCCTATATAGTGATGATTATCGTCCAGTGTCTCCTAGGCTTTACGTTGCCTATATATTGACGATTATCGTCCAGTGTCTCCTGGCTTACGTTGCTATATAGTGACGATTATCGTCCAGTGTCTCCTAGGCTTTACGTTGCCTATATAGTGACGATTATCGTCCAGTGTCTCCTAGGCTTTACGTTGCCTATATAGTGACGATTAACGTCCAGTGTCTCCTAGGCTTACGTTGCCTATATAGCGACGATTATCATCCAGTGTCTCCTAGGCTTACGTTGCCTATATAGTGACGATTATCGTCCAGTGTCTCCTAGGCTTTACGTTGCCTATAAGTGACGATTATCGTCCAGTGTCTCCTGGCTTTACGTTGCCTATATAATGACGATTATCGTCCAGTGTCTTCTGGGCTTTACGCTGCCTATATAGTGACGAATTATCGCCAAAGTCTCCTAGGCTTACTTTGCCTATATAGTGACGATTATCGTCCAGTGTCTCCTTTGGGCTTCACGTTGCCTATATAGTGACGATTATGTCCAGTGTCTCCTAGGCTTTACGTTGCCTATATAGTGACGATTATCTCCAGTGTGTCCTAGGCTTTACGTTGCCATATAAGTGACGATTATCGTCCAGTGTCTCCTGGCTTTACGTTGCCTATATAGTGACGATTATCGTCCAGTGTCTCCTGGGCTTTACGTTGCCTATATAGTGACGATTATCGTCCAGTGTCTCCTGGGATTCACGTTGCCTATATAGTGACGATTATCGTCCAGTGTCTCCTAGGCTTCACGTTGCCTATATAGTCACGATTATCGTCCAGTGTCTCCTAGGCTTTACGTTGCCTATATAGTGACGATTATCGTCCAGTGTCTCCTAGGCTTTCACGTTGCCTATAGAGTGACGATTATCGTCCAGTGTCTCCTGGGATTTACGTTGCCTATATATGGACGATTATCGTCCAGTGTCTCCTTTGGGTTACGTTGCCTATATAGTGACGATTATCGTCCAGTGTCTCCTAGGCTTTATGTTGCCTATATAGTGACGATTATCGTCCAGTGTCTCCTGGCTTTCACGTTGCCTATATAGTGACGATTATCGTCCAGTGTCTCCTAGGCTTTACGTTGCCTATATAGTGACGATTATCGTCCAGTGTCTCCTAGGCTTTAAGTTGCCTATATAGTGACGATTATCGTCCAGTGTCTCCTAGGCTTCACGTTGCCTATATAGGACGATTATCTCCAGTGTCTTCTGGCTTTCACGTTGCCTATATAGTGACGATTATCGTCCAGTGTCTCCTAGGATTTACGTTGCCTATAAGTGACGATTATCGTCCAGTGTCTCCTGGCTTCACGTTGCCTATATAGTCACGATTATCGTCCAGTGTCTCCTTGGCTTCACGTTGCCTATATAGTGACGATTATCGTCCAGTGTCTCCTAGGCTTTACGTTGCCTATATAGTGACGATTATAGTCCAGTGTGTCCTAGGCTTCACGTTGCCTATATATTGACGATTATCGTCCAGTGTCTCCTAGGCTTCACGTTGCCTATATATCACGATTATCGTCCAGTGTCTCCTAGGCTTTACGTTGCCTATATAGTGACGATTATCGTCCAGTGTCTCCTAGGCTTCACGTTGCCTATATAGTGACGATTATCTTCCAGTGTGTCCTAGGCTTCACGTTGCCTATATAGTGACGATTATCTTCCAGTGTGTCCTAGGCTTCACGTTGCCTATATAGTGACGATTATCTTCCAGTGTCTCCTAGGCTTCACGTTGCCTATATAGTGACGATTATCGTCCAGTGTCTCCTAGGCTTTATGTTGCCTATATAGTGACGATTATCGTCCAGTGTCTCCTAGGCTTTACGTTGCCTATATAGTGACGATTATTGTCCAGTGTCTCCTAGGCTTCACGTTGCCTATATAGTGACGATTATCTTCCAGTGTGTCCTAGGCTTCACGTTGCCCATATAGTGACGATTATCGTCCAGTGTCTCCTAGGCTTTACGTTGCCTATATATTGACGATTATCGTCCAGTGTCTCCTGGCTTCACGTTACCTATAGAGTGACGATTATCGTCCAGTGTCTCCTGGGATTTACGTTGCCTATATATTGACGATTATCGTCCAGTGTCTCCTGGCTTCACGTTGCCTATATAGTCACGATTATCGTCCAGTGTCTCCTAGGCTTTACGTTGCCTATATAGTGACGATTATCGTCCAGTGTCTCCTAGGCTTCACATTGCCTATATAGTGACGATTATCTTCCAGTGTGTCCTAGGCTTCACGTTGCCTATATAGTGACGATTATCTTCCAGTGTGTCCTAGGCTTCACGTTGCCTATATAGTGACGATTATCTTCCAGTGTCTCCTAGGCTTCACGTTGCCTATATAGTGACGATTATCTTCCAGTGTGTCCTTAGGCTTCACGTTGCCTATATAGTGACGATTATCTTCCAGTGTGTCCTAGGCTTCACGTTGCCTATATAGTGACGATTATCTTCCAGTGTCTCCTAGGCTTCACGTTGCCTATATAGTGACGATTATCGTCCAGTGTCTCCTAGGCTTTATGTTGCCTATATAGTGACGATTATCGTCCAGTGTCTCCTAGGCTTTACGTTGCCTATATAGTGACGATTATCGTCCAGTGTCTCCTAGGCTTCACGTTGCCTATATAGTGACGATTATCTTCCAGTGTCTCCTGGGATTTACGTTGCCTATATAGTGACGATTATCGTCCAGTGTCTCCTAGGCTTTACGTTGCCTATATAGTCACGATTATCGTCCAGTGTCTCCTAGGCTTTACGTTGCCTATATAGTGACGATTATCGTCCAGTGTCTCCTAGGCTTTACGTTGCCTATATATTGACGATTATCGTCCAGTGTCTCCTGGCTTCACGTTGCCTATAGAGTGACGATTATCGTCCAGTGTCTCCTGGGATTTACGTTGCCTATATAGTCACGATTATCTTCCAGTGTGTCCTAGGCTTTACGTTGCCTATATAGTGACGATTATAGTCCAGTGTGTCCTAGGCTTCACGTTGCCTATATATTGACGATTATCGTCCAGTGTCTCCTAGGCTTTACGTTGCCTATATAGTGACGATTATCGTCCAGTGTCTCCTAGGCTTTACATTACCTATATAGTGACGATTATCATCCGGTGTCTCCTAGGCTTTACGTTGCCTATATAGTGACGATAAATTTCAACTCATTATTATTCATTTATTTATTTTAAAATGTGCAATTTAATTTTAATTAAATATAATAATATGTGACATTTTAGGGGAGGGGAATTATACACTCTTGAGCTTCCCCGCACCTTATCTGCAATAATTGATATTATTATAATTACGACTCGATAAAAATACATACTTATCTTTCATTTAGACCTAATATATTAAAAATGTGAACAAGCTCCTCTATCTAATATGCTATTTCTAGGTACCCCATCACACAAGTGAATGGTCAGAGGATATATGGACCCCCTCCTGATTGGACGGGTCCCCCACCCCCCAAGGGGTGTGAAGTGTTTGTGGGGAAACTTCCCCGTGGCATTTACGAGGACGTTATAATCCCACTCTTTGAACAAATAGGAAGAATTTACCAAGTTCGACTGTTGATGGACTTTTCTGGAACCAACAGAGGGTGAGATTATGAATTATTATTATTATTATTATCATTATCATCATCAGGTCTGGGAGAGTGGATTGCATGGGACGTAGGCCTGAACTCCGAACCAGGTGGACCAAGTTCAACCCTGAAAAGGAATGCTAAGGGTAGATTTTTCACTTTTTCATGTATTATCTTCTCTCACTTTAGATAATGGTTATTTTATTTAAAATTCACTCTCCTCATCTTGTTCTTTCAGATTATCTAATTTGTTATTAACTATTAAGTAGAATATAATTATTACTTTCTTAAATAAAAAGTTATGTTTTGATACTCTACATTTATAAGATTTTAGATCAGTAATAAAACCACTTAGACTCTTGTAGCATACTAAAAGCATTTATGTTTAAAAAAAGAGTTTGAGATAATTATTTAGTCACAAATAATATTAAGTTACTTAAACATTATATCTTAGTTAGAGTTTGGTTTTGTGAACATGACAAAATTCCTCAGTTAAGTAATGTGGAGTATCGCTAAGCAGTGCAGTTATTTAGAAGCCCCTATTTTTCTAAGAAAACCTATTATTTATAATATTTTGGCAATAGATTGCTAAAATTGTAAGATTGTCACAATAATTATTTAGGGTGTGGGTTGTTGAGGGTATTAAAGAACTATTGGAACATTTAAAATACCGAGTAAAGAAAAATATCCAGTAAACGACCAAACGCCTGAGTCGGGGCGTAATTTAATATCTTAGTGGTGACGGCTGCTGAGGAGATTTCTTGTGGCGGGAAGTATGTTGCGTCGTTCCTCTTATTCCTGCTCGAGAATCTCCATCAAGTCTCAATTCATGCCCTTCCAGGGAATGGATTGGTTCCAAGGGTTTTGGTCAGGGGAAGGATGGCATCGGAGTGGGTCCAGAGGGGCCCTGTTTGGAGTAACTCTGGTAAGGATGAATGGCTGTCAGAGGTCTCTGGGTCAGGGGGGGAGGGGTCCTTGGCGGGAGGAGGAATGCTTGGGTTTTGAACCTGGAGAGAGCTGATGAGTAGAGGAAGGAGGAAGGATCCTTCGGATGAGGGATGGCCGAGGTGTGTTGGGGATGAAGATCCCTGCTAGATCTTCTTTCCTCCCCGGGGTGGCATTTATGGGACACCTGGGTTAGGTTCTGGCAGGACGTGTTGGAGAATAGGACTGGGTAGCCACCAGGGAGGGGGGCAATCGCTAACCACCTGGGCAATCACTGAGGAGAGCGCTTTACAGTAGGTCTGATGAATTATATTATATTATTGTTGTGTTTTATAAAGATTCGTCTTTATCATGATCTGATTAATTCCAAACTTTTTATTGATAATCTATCCTTGAGTTACAAAACACGGTGTGTGAGTATTAATTACCATTATCCTTATTTCTAATTACATATTCTATGTGTACAAAAGAGATAGGTAAGGCCACTCCCTTCCTCTCTTTAAAACCTGTCTTGGTTTCTAGATAGTGGAGGTTTGTGGGGGGTGGATGTTGAGCTAACCATAGCTTTACTATCAAATACGAGTAGACTGGCTCTTTGGCTGACCTAGAGGAGTACAAGTCACAAACGGAAACTACAGGATCATGGAGAGAAGTGTTCAAGGAACTCAAACCAGACTGTAGATTTAAAGGATGAACCCACTTCCTTACTCGTGAACTCTTTTTACTTTTAAAGGTCCCGGGATCGGTCCCCGGTGCTTCCGGGTCTGGGACGGGGTCAATATCGACCTCGTAATGACAAATGAGGAGCTACTTAAATAAAGTAGTAGAAGATCCGGTTTAGAAAACTGAGATTAACAGCTGGTGGTCTCGTTGTTTCAACCAGTTGACACACACTATCCAAAAATGTTGGCACTAATATTGCTAATGGCGGCCGCCTCTCAATTGTGAGCTCACACAAAGGAGTTTTTTTTTAATACATAGTACAGGTTCAACCATGACTGTTCAAGAGCGACTAGCAAGGAAACATGGCTTTTTACGATCACGCCGTTTGTTCGAAGGTGCGTCCTCTGGTATGCACGGTACCGTACCAGACATGTTGCAAGGCGCGTCCTTTGGTATGCACGGTGCTGTACCAGACATGTTGTAAGGCGCGTCCTCTGGTATGCACGGCACCGTACCAGACATGTTGCAAGGTGCGTCCTCTGGTATGCACGGTACCGTACCAGACATGTTGCAAGGCGCGTCCTCTGGTATGCACGGTGCCGTACCAGACATGTTGCAAGGCGCGTCCTTTGGTATGCACGGTGCTGTACCAGACATGTTGCAAGGCACGTCCTTTGGTATGCATGGTGCTGTACCAGACATGTTGCAAGGCGCGTCCTCTGGTATGTACGGTACCGTACCAGACATGTTGCAAGGCGCGTCCTTTGGTATGCACGGTGCTGTACCAGACATGTTGCAAGGCGCGTCCTTTGGTATGCATGGTGCTGTACCAGACATGTTGCAAGGCGCGTCCTCTGGTATGCACGGTACCGTACCAGACATGTTGTAAGGCGCGTCCTCTGGTATGCACGGCGCCGTACCAGACATGTTGCAAGGCGCGTACTTTGGTATGCACGGTGCTGTACCAGACATGTTGCAAGGCGCGTCCTTTGGTATGCACGGCGCCGTACCAGACATGTTGCAAGGCGCGTCCTTTGGTATGCATGGTCCTGTACCATACATGTTGCAAGGCGCGTCCTCTGGTATGCACGGCGCCGTACCAGACATGTTGCAAGGCGCGTCCTTTGGTATGCACGGCACCGTACCAGACATGTTGCAAGGCGCGTCCTTTGGTATGCACGGCACCGTACCAGACATGTTGCAAGGCGCGTCCTTTGGTATGCACGGTACCGTACCAGACATGTTGCAAGGCGCGTCCTTTGGTATGCATGGTGCTGTACCAGACATGTTGCAAGGCGCGTCCTTTGGTATGCACGGCACCGTACCAGACATGTTGCAAGGCGCGTCCTTTGGTATGCATGGTGCTGTACCAGACATGTTGCAAGGCGCGTCCTTTGGTATGCACGGCGTCGTACCAGACATGTTGCAAGGCGCGTCCTTTGGTATGCACGGCACCATACCAGACATGTTGCAAGGCGCGTCCTTTGGTATGCATGGTCCTGTACCAGACATGTTGCAAGGCGCGTCCTCTGGTATGCATGGTACCGTACCAAACATGTTGCAAGGCGCGTCCTTTGGTATGCACGGCACCGTACCAGACACGGTGCAAGGCGCGTTCTCTGGTATGCACGGTGCCGTACCAGACACGGTGCAAGGTGAAATGTATCGTCGAAAAGTAGCCTCCCACCGATTCATGATTTTTTAATATCTTTTTTTTATGAATTGCTTTAACAACTCTGTTCAATATTTACATCTGTAGAGTGTTTCATCCGAGTATTTAAATATACTAATACAATTTTGTATCAGAAAAATTAATTCAAGGCTAGTTTACTGACATAGGGTTTTTGGATATTTTGTTCCTTACTGAAATTATTCAGGGAAAATTACGAAAAAGTTTGACTTAAACGGAAGAAATTGCATTGCAAATAAATTTTTCACAGTTGTCACTTATTATAATGATAAGTTGAACATCATTTAAATTTTGGCAAGGTTGGTTCATGGGAAAGTTGTGAAAAACATGCATTTTTAAAATGGCCACCAGAAATTAAAAAAATAGTGGTACGTATATGTATGGCAAATGTTTTTAGGTTAGTTTTTTGGTCTGATTATTATTGTGCTATTGTTTTAATGTGATTTTGTATGTACGAAACTACAAAAATAGTATTATGTGATGTTAGGAAATAGTTTAAAATGGCATTTTGATCGGTAAATAAATATATTTGCCAAATTAAAACATCGGTGAATAAAGAAATTAGTTCTTGCTAAGAAGCAAAACAAACATACTGTCTAAAAAAAGTCTGAGAAAGCTTTCCTACTCAGCATATTAGTTACTGCGTTCTCTCCATAAGCTACTAGCTGATACCAGGATCAGCCATCAATGCTCTTACTGCGTCTGATAAATTCATTAGTGTAAGGAAAGAATACATTAATAGTTATACATCTTAAAATTATTCCTTGACCTGTACAAGTGGTCATTAACAATAATCGAAGCTTACCAAAAAAAAAGTGGTTGATCAAACGTTATGATTGGTGTGAGGTTTTGTTCCTTGCATATTTTGGAAATGTATTTCAACGTTGACAGAATACATGGCATGTCACTTGCCTGATAATCAATATAGGAGGGGCAATCACTGATGCTTTTTCAGCATACCCTTCATTGTTCAGCCCAGTTTGGAGTATCAGCCCTGAAGTGTCATGCCATTTGCCCCAGAAGGTCTGTGTTTTCTGGCTTACTAATAATGAACGTAGTTCTGTGTACTTCAACTCTATCAATGGCTTTTTACATTTCTTTATGTATTGATCATAACTTTGGCTATATTTTTTATGTCATCATTGGAAGTGTCAACTCCGGAAATTATTCTTTGAATGTTCTTTCTAGGAGTAACTGAGGCTATCATTGCCATTCCATGGAAAGTATTTTTTCCCGTTAGCGTCCGAATATTATGGTTAATATTCTCAGCTATAAACATATCTGTTTTAGTACCACTTATATCAATAAGATGGCCACCGCTATCAAATGTTACACACCGCTCAAACTTTTTAATCCCGATGTATGTCGAACACAAGACTAAATGATTTAGTGCATCATCTAGATATGTTGATCAATAGTGTGATTGAATTTGATTAGCAATAGCAGGCTTTCATAGTAACGATCTCCAGGTCAACATTTTGGAGCAAAACAGTATTAGTGAGTTAGACAGGTATTCCAAACTTTTGTCATGGTTTGTATATTTTAATGATGATAGTACTCTTTCCCAAAAATTTTATGCTCTTTGTATATATTTTTATTAAGTGCGCAGCTGTTTCTATAATACACATTTTTCTACATTTCCATCTTCAGCACATTGATTTGTGTAAGAGCTGCTTAGAATAGAATTAATTGATTCCCTTGATACAACTATGTTCGGTTGCCCTTCTTCTTCACAAATTGTAATTGAATCTCCAAAATTATCATAAACTTTATCCTTCATCCATTTTCGAACATAGGCTTCCTCGCCTGATCCCAAGAGGAACCTTTGTATCATTACGTGTTAGAGAGAGATCATAGTTTTCTTCAAGATAAGAGCACGTTTTGATAAATATTACTTTTTTTTTCGTTTCAAGGTCGTCTAAGTTTTGCCTTTTTATTTAAATCAGATTTAATTTTGTAATTTTGTCGTATTTCTTTAGTTGTGGGAAAATGTGTGTTGTAGGATCGGTGATAGACACAGTGAGCCACGAGTAGAATGTGTTCTAAATACTTCAATCAGCATTTTACTTTCAAAGAACAATTGTCACTATTTATTCTTTAACAAGCATCTTTAATTGTTTTGGCAAACGAGGCTATCTTAACAGAAATGCACTGCTACTAATGGGCTCACACCTCTCATTACTGAAATCCACAAACTGTGTACAGAAAAATCAGTCCATTCTGCTATCAAAGGGTCAAAATTATGACCAAATGCTTCTTTTTAGTCTTGATTTATCCCCTTCTTTCTTGAATTGTATATGGCCGTATTTTTTGTTTATAAATCTTTGACGGCAAGAAGAGCGTACATTATCAGTAATATTATCACCTCTTAGTAGTTTACTAGCATTGTTTAATCCAGTAGCAACTCTTTATATGTTATTAAATAGGACGTTCCAAGAGGGGTACTGCTGGAATTGCTTGTATTGCAGTTTATTTCGCGATAAAACTTAGTTTTCTCGAACTAAGTAGATTTTATAAGAGAATATGTACGATTATGTCTTTTAATCTATTTTTTATTTTACTTTAACTGTTTACAAAATGATGCTTCATAATAAAATTTGATTTAACAATAAAAATAAAAACTTAAATGGGAGAATAATTGCTAAAACTATGACAATAACAACACTTATTACACTATAAAGTCATCATAAAAAAATTCTAGTATTAGTGAACAGCAAGAAAGGTAACAGGTTGTTATAGCCTCGGTATTCAGGGTTGTCAGATGATGGGCGGTATAGATATATATATATATATATATATATATATATATATATATATATATATATATATATATGTGTGTGTGTGTGTGTGTGTGTGTGTCATCTTCTAAATTGTATTCTTGTAAGAGGATGTTGGCAAAATACAATTCAGAAGGTGTCCAAGTCTGTGGATTGACTCTATCCAGCGTGGTGGGGAAAGGGTTGACTTTATAGTAGAGATATATTAATGAGTCAGAGCTTGAGGGCATCTAGTGTTTTAGGAGATACATCCTTAGAAGACTTGGGGCAATAAGCTCTGAGAGAGATGTCTAACTGGCAGTGGCAGCTCATGTATAGGCACTGCGAAACTGCAGCACCCCCTGTTTCCACTTGATATTATCGATAACATTTAATATAATGAGTCTTTTTCTTTAATTATTTCTTTATTTTTGTAGTACAATATATATTCCTTAAGCTTAATGTCAGTACTTCAGTAGCCATACCCCAGTTTATGAAAAAGATACAAAAATATTTGTATGGAACTGCACGCTTCACAGTGCCAGTGACGTGGTGTTTGACTGTTGTGCTCATGTGCACATAGGAGGGGGTGGGGAGGAAGGTGGGACTTCCCGGTAGAGAGAGCACTGTTGCTCTCGCAGTGCCGACTCTAGCCATCACGGTGGAAGGAAGTTGTTTTTTTTTTCTCAGCGTGTGTTGTGCTTAAAAACCGTGTACCATATTCTTGAATGTGATAAAGTGTAGAAGAGTGTAGAATTAGATTATTATTCTGCTTCCAGCTATTCTTTTTGATTATTTTTTTCTCTTTTATTTATCAGAAAGACTAAATGCGCTTGCAATACTTTCAATGGAGAAAAATTTCCTCAATTGTCATCCAGAGATCTAGGAGAAAATTATTAAACTTTTTGTGAAAATTAAAACAAGAAGAATGGATTTCATTTTTAAATGAATAGATCAAGCTTGGACTCTAACAATTTAAGTTAAAGTAAATAAAAAATGTTTGTTTTTTTGTTAAGATTTTATCAGGTTCCTGAATACATTTTATTTGTATACATGTTTTTTTTCCTTTTGCACAATTTTAAAACAAAGGCTAAAAAATTCTGGAGCAGTATCCCCACTAATTTTAGCTACGAGCCGCCACTGCTAACTGGGAGTATAATGGTCTGTAGTAATGAAATCTAATTCAAGTAGGGGAATGGATCGAGTTTGTTGCTGAAGATTAGCCAGGATGGTGTGATGGAGTAGGTATAATGGGGCTTTCCTCCTCTTCATCTTCTAGCCCAAATCTTGGGCATGATAGTGATGGTCTCTGACCCTGAATGCTTGTCTTGCCAAACAAGAGATTCCAGTAGAGTGATGATTTACTAGCCCGTGGTTAGAATGACCTGAAGGGCGCTTAAAGATGTGGCTAGATCGATTTGAAGGGTGTGTACAGATGGGGTTAGAGTGGCACGAAGGGCGCTTACCTAGGTAGTTAGAGCAGCCAAGATAGTGCTACAATGATGAAGTCAGTGTGGTAGGGTTTATTGAAACAGACTTGAGAGAGGTGAGAGTTTGTCTGCTCTAAAGGATAGACCATTCTTCAAGAGACTCAGACGCATTTAGCAAGATATAATGCTCCAGGAAGGCGAGCACGAGAACAAATTATATCATGTACTGACCATTTGGTTACACCACGATGTTAATTGGGCTTGTAGAGGTAAGTAGTTGCATTTCACGAATGTAAGGGAAACAAAGAAAAAATATATTATTATTAGTAAGGGAAACTAAGAAATTCCAAACCGAATAAGGGTTCTATAATTGTGTGGGGAAACTACGCTCCAGGGGCTAGGTGAGAGTCTACCACTGACCACCATTTACACATTTCGCTTATCTGAGCATGGTTTTGGGGCGTCTGTGGCACACACCAGTTTCAACGATTTAGTTTCAATGCCCCTCGATAAGAGGGTCGGTGGCATTGTGCAACTTTTCGTAGAAGTATTGAAAAATATTCAAGAAATGGACCTTGATGGTGGAAATATTCAAGTTCTGGCGCAGAATCACGTTGCGAACGTACCGGGAGAGCTCACAATGATCCTTAGGCACCGGTTCTGGAACGCCTCCTCATATACGTCTCCACCCGGTGACCCCAAGAAGGACACGCATAATCTAGAACCAGCCTGAACAACTGTTTGCACGGTGTCAGTCCGTTCTTCGTGGACAGGGCACTGCACTTGTTCATAAGTGGGCCTTGACATCCCAGAACCTACTTCGCTTTGATAAGTTGGCCTGTCACGTGTACTCTTCAAATCAGCTTGGTATCCAGAGTAAAACCCGGGTACTTAGAGCTGTTCACCCACCTGATCTTGCCTCTAAAAAGCCAGATAGGTATTGGCATTTAATATTAACTTCCACGTAAAAGAACAGCTCAGTCCTCCAGGTGGTCAGACTCCTCCAGCTGCGTCAGGTGAGTCTAAAGCCTCTTTTCTGCAAGCTGCCTCCTCCACGACTCCACTATCAGAGACGTGTCATCCACTTATAGTGCCAGCCTGGTGTCTGAACATTTTTAAATGTCGTTTACATATAAACTGGTGAAAACCGGGACTACAATGCATTTCAGTGCGGATTATTCTGACATGGGACATTCTTCAAGGTCTTACATAAGAAATTATACACATATTGTACATATTAGTAGTGAACCTTAAGTTTAGTATACGTTATTAAAGTTTTAAATCATACTCTATTTCCAGCAAGATAAGTTCAATAACAGAGAAGAACCCATCTTCAAGTCGTGTAGTGTTTTGAGATCTCATAATGTCTCCTGCGGGACATCTTCTGGATTCTTGGGAATAGCTTGGTCCACCATGCTGCGTCAGTGCGATATAGTGGTGCGAATGGTAATTATTATTCTCGCCATCAGCGTGGGCCTCGCCGGCTCTACGACATTTGCTGTGTATTTAAAAGGAACCAACTTTGAAGACTCGCTGGGAAATGCAAGTAGAGGAGTCGAGGATTGAAGTGGGATGTAACAAGATAAAGAAATCGTGGTTTAAGCAAGTTTTTATAACATACACAAAACCACTCACACATTTTTCACTATATGAAAGATTAAGCCCACTTAAAAATGTTTGTGTCACCTTGTGTGTAAACAAAAAAAAGTCTACATAAAAATACAAGGGTAATATTTATGACTTCCTATTTAGCTCTGTTTGGTGGCCTTAAGCCTCAGTCCATTCTGCCTAAGATTATGCACAGACACAGTGAATTATCAAAGGTCTCCGATCATATGCATCTCCGCCTTATGCAATCATTTGCTAAAGAATACTTCTTCATATTGAATTCCATTAAATCTCAATTTATTTTTAAACATATAAAATACTTTCTTTATTAAAGTCTAATATATCATCAATATTTATCACTTTCAAATTTTTGTTTAAGTTTTCCAGTTCTAAGAAACCTCCTTTAAAGTGAGGGCCTGAACCATAGCCAATGTAGCCTCCACCTTAAAGACGGTTATGTGAGATTAAGTCATAGTAACTAATTGTATTTGTTGGCTTATTATTCATTTGGTTTGATGTACAGCTAAAATTTTAATTTCCATAGTAAATTTTATTTTTACGTCAGTAATTGAAATTTAGTACACATGTGCCGCAGGGTCCATGCGTATGATACTGCAATGAGAATGGCCTCTAATAGTTACACAAATCCTCCCAATCTCTTAATTGTTCCATTTCCTTAGCACTCTTCTGGAAGGTTCAATGATTCCAATCTTTATATTAATGTTGCGGAAGTCGCAAGCTTTATTCAAAGAGACTGAGGGGGAAGGATTAGGATAAATACTGAAAAGCATGTAATGTCTAGCACTCATAAACTTTAATCAACGAGACTGAGGGAGAAAGATTGGGATAAGGCATAAAAAAGCACGTGAACTTGAGGCCAGCTCTCAAGGTGTTAGGGAGAAAGAAAGAAACAACGCTCTGAACACCACTCTTAAAATAATATCTTTAAATTATGTAAAGGATATAAACTTGAGTCCAAGTATCTGCTGAAAAACATTTTTTAATCATGTATCCTACCAATTAATACATTCGAATGAACCGAAAGCTCTCATATCAGTTAGTTGCATCCTCTGCTACCTTATCAAATTCTGAATTTTTTTAAATCTATATTTTACTAGGTACTGTTTTGTCCACTTCACAAGTCCAGAGGATGCCAGAATGGCCATCTTCAAGATGGACGGCTACGAGATCTGCAAGGGCCGGTTCTTAGGAGTGGTGAAATCTATCGACAACTGCCGTTTGTTTGTGGGTGAGTACTAGACCATGCTGGTTTCAGAGCTAGATCAAGGCATGGGCCTTAGGGGCTACAGCCCAGGGGACTTATAATCTTCGCCTGTGCAATACCCTTAAGTTGGCGACAGTTTATAATATTCTCCCCGACGAATCTCGATGAAGATACAATACAAGTCCCAAAGCTGGAAGCCAAATTTATAAAATCTTCTGACGATGTCCATATGGGGTCACGGTACTCAGGCGTGAGGCGTTTTCCCCAAAGCAAACATAAGTTCTGGGGCGCGCTCTGGGACCGCGCATGCTTTATATAAGTGTGCAATAGACCGTCTTTGCCACCTCCCGGTACTGACGAGTCTCCGAAAATCCTGTCGGGGCGCCTCCTCGTGGCGGCCCTGGGCAATGTGCATGAATGTTCGAGTTCCGCATAGCTAAGACCCCGACATAGGTCATCTGTATGTGAGGAGGAAACTCCTGGACATACACTAAGCGGTTGGTGGTGCGTACCCGAGAATTCGGGGATAGCCGGTCAGGACACCTCCACGAGGTCCCCGCTGGGCAACTTCGGGCAGCTAATCTCAGGTATGGCATGAGTAGATGGAAGTCAGGTACGAGGCCAATTGACCTTGTGAAGATAGATGGGTACGGCAAGTACGGAGGTGGATTGCTAGTACAGTCAATGGAGAACCACTGTGGCCGGAAAGTGAGACGTAAGTGATGTCTGGAGACAGGGAGATTGTGAGCTAAGGAGACCAAACGGAAATGTTGAGATTGGAGAATATGTGAAGGTGGAGGATGTGACAACGGTAGGGAAGATTGTACAGGGGAGTAAACGCGGAGATTGGCGGAAATTGGTAAAGCGGTGTGGTTTGTGAAGGTGTATTGGTGATACGAGAAGGGTCGGTAGAGGACCAAAGTATATCGTAGACCAGGATGATGGAGATTCTGAGCAGAGTGTGAGACTTATGGAAGGGTATAGAAGATGGTTGAGATGGCTGCTCGGAGGCTGAGTTTCTGACTTCCTCGTGATTGGGTGGATCACTATGAGGGGCCAACTCCTCCCCTCATCCGTTCCCAAAGAGGGGGGGAATTTTCCCAAGTGACCCAAGGCAAGACTGGCATGGGAGGGCCGGTCTTGGATTTCCGGGTGCCCGAGTAAATCGGAAAGGCACTCATGGACAAGGACCTGAGGGTACCTAGGGACCTTGGACATGTCCGACGAAAGGGTTCCGCTTCCCCGTCGGGCGGTGGTTTGCATCAGAGAAGTCATAGGACTTATAGTGATGTTAAGCTGTAAGAAAGACATACCTAATTAGGTCATATGGGTTGTTGTTGTTGTTGTTGACGATGTCCATATAATTGTGATATTTGTCCCTGGATAGCTCATTGTCTCGTACTGACGTGATTATGATATTAATCTTGATTAATATGCTCGGCTATAATGTATCGCTTTGTCGTTACCTTTACCATATAAGGAAATTCTCATTTGCACAATAAATATACCTCGATGACTATTACACTGATTTATTACTTGAACATATTTTCTTGTATATGCTAGCACCGTGATAATGAACAAATTTCAACTTAAATACTATTGACCCGTGTGAAGCACATGTTGCTTCTACACCGGTCTGCATACATGTGAAATTTCGGATAGTAGTGAGACTGCATTTCTTGCTCGCATCTTTTCAAATTTACTGATGACATCATCGACTGCGCCCGTCTAGCCTGATAATTTCGACCTATCATACTAGTGTAATTTAAATCCCAGCTTTCTGGTTGGTTGGACAATGCAACTGCTCTGTATTTAAGAAAAGGTGTATTTATCTGGGAGTGAAATCTGTGTGCTAGCTCACTTCTTCCCTTTGTTGCATTGTCTAACGCATCCAGTAAGCACATTTAATATAAAAGAACTGTATTAACTTAAACTGCCTGAAGGGCTTAAATATTCTAAAATAAAAAAATGAGTAATTAAACCAGAAGTTAAAATATAAAATATAAATAAAATATTTTTCTTACACAAAACAGATAAATGAAAATAAGATCTACTTCATCATGATTTTTTGGAACAACATAGGGTTCACAAGTTGGGACATTACGGCCTTCACTAGCTGAAGGACCTCCAGAGAGTGAGTGGAAAGTTATTTCATTTATGAATGCTAAATCTAAGTATAAGAACTCTAAATTATCTATTTAAAAAAGGGTTCAATTAATATACAGTGAACCCTTGAATTTATGGAATAATTGGGTGAAAGCTCGTCCGTAAAGTAAAAAAAAAGCTCGAAGAATCGGGGTGAAAAAATTAAAAGGTTTGAAAAATACAATTACAAAATTGTTGACCTTGGTTATTAATTTTTATTACGACCAAGTAGGTAAATTAATATTACACAAATTAAAAAAATAAGGCAGTCTTTGCATTTAATTTTCTTCTTTAAAGTGTAATAAATACATAAAGTTTACAAATAATACGTGGTACATATATAAAACCAGATGAAACCGGTTTTTAGTGGTGTATATTAGACGAGGACAATCGAAAAGGGTGTCATTGCCTCCGCTTGATAATAGGAGATTGTGGTGTGCTCTAGATCTGGTTGGTCGATCTAGAAGATCTCCGCTGGTTGACTGGTATAACCCTATTTGAGTGCGGAAGGGAGGAAAGTTGGAGGGAGTATTTGGTGATTTACCGTGGTGACCTGGTGGGAGGCAGGAAGGAGGATTTGGTGAGCTACCATGGTGAACCGGGAAGGAAGGAAGGAAGGAAGGAAGGAAGGAAGGGAGGTCATGATGGGAATTTCGGACCAGAAAAAGCACATGGAAACTCTTAACTGTGATTTATTTCCCCGGAGGGATTGTTTTCCGGTGCAGAGCAACGTAACCATGTGAACAACGAGCTATTTTAAGTGATACACATTAATAACCAGGAACAAACAAGTTTCGACCAGAATAAACAAGTTTGGACAAGAATGAACAAGTTTAGGACACTGGAAAGATGTAAGGAGGAGGGAAAGGGAAGGAGAGGGGGTCAGAGGGAGTGGAAAGCCAACTGCCAATCAAAGAGCGAGGGGGTGTGGTCACGTGACCAGATCTAGCCAATCAAAGCGTTGATGCCAAACGCCACCTCAGCTACTCACACATACTCTATATTCGGTATTCGTGGATAAACTGCTCTCAGGCAATTATTAATCTTCTTTGATGTGTGGCAGTCTACCGTCTCTATGCGGTGCTATGTTCGTTACTCACTATGCACGACACATATTTGTAAAGGAAAACGATTATATTTTTTCCACACTTGCGTGAGTCATATCGGACATTGATTAATCATGTACGAATAGGCCTAATGCACGTGTTGACCCGTCTTAAGAGGTGTCTGCGCTTGAACAGATTAAAAAGTGTATAATTTATCTGTATTGTATTTTCTTTATAAAATTTGAACTTTCATTTTGTTAAAAATGTTAAATTTGAACTTTAATTTTGTTAAAAATGATAAATTCGGAGTTTAGGTAAGATATATTCGGGTGACACTAACGTTTAGTATCTCTCTAAATTTGTATTTATTTATTTACAATGTGGTCAGAGGCCCCTAAGCCCATGGGAGGCCATGTATCTTTGATACATTAATGTTCTAAAGCCTACGCACACTTTATTTCTAAAAAAACAACCACCCAAGGTTGGCATGCTATCAAGTTTATTTAGATTAAAATCAGGTCTGGAACACAGTTTGTCGTTTTTAGATGACATGTTTTTAATTAAATAGATATTAAATATATTGTCATATTGTGCCAATTTGTTATTATATAAACAAAGATGTTTAGAATAATTTTCTGCCAACAACAAAATCACATCCGATGAACATGTTGGCGTCATTTATACCATTTTTCTACACAACAGTCTTAGCGCGCATTGATTGGTCGAATTACACAGAGTAGTGTCTGAACTCGTACGAAAATAGCGCCTGTTCTATCATCACAACTAGTATGGTAGCCAATACCAAGAGGCAGAAACAGTATACTTTTTCTGATTCACACGATGCTGGATGATGACGTGCTAGCTAGCACACTGGATTTCAAGTACGAGCTATTGTCGTGTGATACGGGTGTTACCTTCAAGAACAACCATAAAACATCGCCAAATTAGAGAATAACTACGCAAATAACGAAATAACTTTGCCAATTTAAAGCGTTACTAATCCTACCATGCCAATATTGTGCCAAAATTGCAAAACATACCGCAAATATCAACCAGTATTCTATATATCATGCAATTTTTTTGATAACGTGCGACAAATATCCAAAATATATTTTGCAAAATAACGTAAATCTACAAAATATTTGCAATTGGTGCAATATTCCCATATCCACATTACTGGCTGATTTGTGGGACAGAATGTATATTCAGATTAATTGGACAAAAGATACAAATTTTAAAAGTGTAGTATTTGTTATCTTACTTGGAAATGTTTTGGATTTTTCGCAACATAATAAATAACTTATGATATATTTAATAGTTCTATGTCCCAAAACATGAAAACTTATCTGTCTACGATAGTATTCAACTATAAATCTTACAGGCTATTGCAAACACACGTAAGATTAATGTTTCAAAACTACAGACTTGCCTACATGTAACATAAACTAATTAAATATTTAATAATATGTTAAATATTATAATTATAATAATAAATATAATAAAATAAGTACAATTATATTAAATATACAATTTCCTAGTAAACTATTTTCTCAGCAAAAAAATCAAAAATAAACTTTAAAAAATATGGTTTTTTTTAGCTAAAACAAAACAATTTATTTTATTAACTTTAACATTTTTTACCTACATGACTATTTTATACAATTTTTTCACTCAATTTTATAAATTATTTAATTTTTATCATCGCTCTTCTGCAAAAACCCTTTAGGACGCTTGCTTCCTTTTCAGCAGTTTTTTTTTTATTGATGCCCCCTAAAATACCAATACTTTCTTTTTGCCTTTAGGGCAGTTTCAAATAGTCCTTCCAGTTTTTCTTTAAAATTGTATTCTTTCTGCGCCTCTATTTTGTTCTTTATTTTAGAATATTTTTGAAGACTTCGCTATTCATTATACAAGGCTTCTAATTTAGCAATGCAGTGCTGAGATTCTTTAAGTGGTATTCGCGCTTTTTGCCAAAAAAAATTACAGTTTCACAAACTATTAAACGAGCATCTCTCATTATAAATAACACTTGAAGTAGGCCTACTTCTTTATTAAAAGGTATTTTGCTACCTAATATTTTATTTGTTTCACTTCCAATCTTTTATATATTATTGCGAAACTTATTTTTTAGCCCATTTTAACACACTGCGCCCCCTGTCGTGACTCTTATGTGTTGGCGGGTTATTTAAAATCCTCTTTTGGTGTTTATTTTGTATTATTTAGTTTATTTACTAGCATACTATCGTATTTAATTATTTTCATTAAATTTGTGGAAAAATATGTTTTTTATATATATTATGTCACTTTGTATTAATACTATTTATTTATATATATAATTATATATATATATATATATATATATATTCACAAATAGAGAGAGAGGTTCAAAAACAAGAAAATATTTAGTTCATAAAGGGATGGGATACTGAGATGTGGAGGAGGTTACATAATGATGAGTTACACACTATGTACTTATCACAAGACATTGTCTCTTAGATTACGGTAGGCAGAGCATGCAGCGCGAATGGGAGATTCTAGAGCCTTGTTGAGGATACTGTCTGGCAGACCCAATGGGAAGAGACCATTGGGAAGACCTAGGTGCAGATGGGAGGATAACATAAGAATAGACCTTAAAGAAATATAGTGTAATGAGGTGGACTGGATAGAACTAGCTCAAGATAGGTGGCTTACTTTTGTTAAGTGCGGCAGTGAAATTTCGAGTTCCTAATGCCATAGAGTAAGTACATTTTTATTATTTTTATTAATTTGTCCGGTATTCTGGTACATTATTATTTTTTTTATTTTAATTATTATTATTATTATTTTATTTTGCGTAAAGCAGGTGTGCGCTATATTTATATTATACTGAATACAAATGGTTAGAAAATGTTAAGTCTTACCAAGGGCGTGTGGTACCTTTGCGTCAGCAACTGCAAATATATTTAAATGTTAAGATGTGAATGGTATAAAATCTTTACTGGCTCAAACTTTCAATGCACGTGCTAATACTGTATCTTAGGAGGAGTGCCCAAGACCCGCACTAAGGAAGAGATCACAGAAGAAATAAGTCGTCATGTGGAGGGTGTCATTGAAACTATACTCTACAATAGTGTTGTGAATAAAAGGATCAATCGAGGTTTCGCATTCGTAGAGTTTGAAAGTCACCGGGCTGCTGCAGTAGCCCGCAGGAAGTTCATGACAGGGAAATACTTGCTTTGGAACCAAACGGAGATTTCAGTAGACTGGGCGGAGCCGGAAAGAGAGGTGGATGCACGGGTAATGTCCAAGGTAAGGGGAATTTACAATAAGAACAATGAGTGATAAGGTGGCTCTTATCTAGTCTTACTTCTGATAACAGTTACAAACTGTATGCATATTTTTTGTAAACAGTCTCTCTAAACTAACTCTCATTTATCTCAGATGTACTAGGTAAATAATTACCACGAATTAGAACAGGTAAAAAATCTTGGAAGCTTTGAATTTTAAATGGGGTGTTTGCAAGAACGCGGTAACACGTCACAAATCTAATTTTTGGCTTAAAAGCCGATACATATACTAGATTTATTTGCCCTAAAAATGTCAAAAGCATGGTTGTGATTTTTGGAAAGCCTACCACTTAGTAATCAAAATATGGCAGTCTTAGTAAAAATCAGTGGTGAGGGTATGAATTATGACGTCATCAATATGGCCGCCATGTCATATTTACATCAAAGAATTTCAACGACTGCAGGGCCGCCCGCAAAAAACAAATGTCAGTGACGGCAGATACCTAATTGGTAATAGTGAATCATCGATGCCTACTTAAAATTTGAAATTTAATTTTGAGAATATTGGTATTAAAGCATAGGCTATGCTGTGGCAAATTAAATATAATATGTTACCAACAAGATTATCAAAAAAATCCCCCGATCCTTTCCTGCGCGGAACAAGCATGTGCACAAAACTGTATGAATTAAATAAATAAATAAATACAGCGTTATTCTGACATAATATTTTCAACAACTTATCCAAACTTACAACTAAGTTTATGTTTTAATATCATCCACCCACTAGTTTTCATAGCACTTTCATTCATTAAGATATTCATTATCTGAAATATTAAAATTAATTTGTAAGTATTTTAATCAACTAAACTAACTTAAATGCAAGTATTGTTATTTTAAAGGTAATGAGTTAAATTTAGGATTACCTCTAATGTAACTACATTTAAAAAAACTCAATAAATATATAATATTCTATTTTGAAAAAGACAACTGGACATGGGAGTCAACCTCGGACCCCAGGCTCAGCACACACTGAGGTATCCAATCTACGCCTGATCTCAGGGTCATTCTTCACTCATACTTTAAGGCAGAGTCTGTGATGGATGTCGTCAGCTAACAAGTGAGCTACACTAATGGCTTGTTGCTGCTGTTACACAGTGCATGGAGAAAACAAACGCTCGTACAATTTAATTGCAGTCATAGCTAGCGAGGCTTGGGAGTCTAAATAATCTTTATCTTTTGTAACCGCATTAACTATCATATTTGTAAATGTTTATAAAGGACGCTGATGACGAGAATCCAACCCGGGACTCTCTTTTAAACTATGAGTGAAGATTGACCCTGAAGTCCGAGCTCTATGTATACATATGTTGTATGTCATTCGCAGCCACGGAAGAACAATGACTCAAGTGTAGAAAACAAAAATGTTGGAGAATCGGCTTTTAAGTTTTCTTTAAATTATTATTGATCTGGGATTTTCGAAGTTAGTTTTGTCATGAGCCTTTGATATTTAGGGTTCAATGAAAAGTTTATGGTTTGATATTTATCTTAAGATGAAACAATTTTTAGAATTTGCCAAACTTATCTGTAATTAGCCCCAAAACTTCAGGTACGTTTCAATAACGTCATTGCTACTCTGGGGAACACAACCTTTTCCATGATTTATGACGGCCTAATGTGCGCTTTTAAGCTATTTATTTTGTTAATTAAAGGCCGTTAATGCCCTTTTAAGGCTCTTTTTCCTTTCTTTTTTTTTTTTTTGCAAGAGAAAACCTTTTATATCTTTGCTAAGTTAGGACAATCAGTGAACATAATAATATTTTAATTGTATCAACATACATTATCATAATAATCTCATTTAAAACACCTCAAAAAATAGGTGATTAAAAAAATCAAACAAACTGAAAATAATAATAATATATTGAATAAAGGAAAAGTTTACGCCAACGAACAATCAACTTCGCTTTTCCTAAATATTCTCTAAGAAGCCACTCAAGAAAGGTGCATAGTATTTTGGAATAATGTTTCTTTCAAGTAAGCCTAACAGATCTTTTATTTGCTGTCCGCAATTGGAATTTTAGATCTGTGTGCTGGTTTTATTTTTATTGATTTCACTGATTTTGCTTCTAATTTTTCCTTACTTCCAAACCTGCTGGTTGTAACTTGTTTTGTACGAGTAAGTGTCACTGTCGTTACAGAAGCGGATCATCTAAAGTTCCGACTCTTTGATTAGGTCACAATCCAGTTTTTAGTGATGACATAAACTTGCAAAAAGTACAACATATGTATAGTGAGTATAGAATATCCTCACTAATAAGGCTATTCTCAGTTAATCCTATATTGGTGCTATCTCTTACTTCTTTTTTTTTTTTTGCTGTCCACAACAATTATCTGAATAAAGCACGACGTCACTGTTGGGACGAGAGTCGACCAACTCTTCGAAGAATTTCAAGACACAGGATCCTATTTCAATGGCACCTCAGTGTCCCAATCCTTCATGCCAGAAGTATCATGCGGTTTAATCTTTACATGTATTCGATATTTTAACTCAAATATGTGAGTTAATAATTTGCAATGCGATCTTCTGCTTATGATTAATTCAGTTCAAAGTAAGGCCTACAAGCACTGGCCTCCATTTCACCTGGAAATAATTGTTTGGTAATCTTGACTTCTGACTCGATCGGAAAAACTAGGCTTCTTTTAAGTAGAGTAATGCAGAAGAGAAATACATTTCAATGAAGGATGAAATAAAAGTAAGGAATGTTTCACATACTTCCACAAATTTAAATTATTAGCTGGTTCTAGAGGATTGCAAATGGACATGCACTTACTACTGATATAATAGAGATTTTCGTCAGTCTTACTATTGTGGTTCACACCCCCTAGTAAAGCATGAACCATTCTCAAAGAAACAGGTGATCCATTATTAGCTGTGTCTTTTTCAGCTTCTTTGAGCGCTAGCTCAATGATCTTTTTAGCTCGACTAGTCATACATGAACTAGACATATGCATTACTGAAAACTAAAATAGCCGGCTTTAGATGGAGAAAATTATTCGGAACTTAAATCGAACAATCAAAATAATGACATATATGCTATTTGATTGAACAAAAGATTTGGACAAAAATGACGAAATGAACATTTACGCCTATGCAATTATAAAAATTAAAGAAGAATAATAGCACAAAACACATTTTTGTCATTGTTCTTCTACACGCCATTCAAGTTTGAGAAAAACAACAGCACAAAACACATTTAAGACATTGTTCTTTTAGCTGCATGTTTAAGTGGATTCTAAGTAGAATAGTGACAGAAAAATCACTTATGTCATTGTTCTTCTGGAGAAACAGTTAAAGTTTGTTGTTCAAAAGGTGAAGGTAGCACTTATGTCACTTTACACTCAAAATCAACATTCCCAACTCGAAGGCTCATGCGCAACTAACCATTATGGCGCTGTGGTACAGAATTTGTGATTGGTTCCCGCTAAAAAGAACAATGACATGACAGCGCTCTACCAGCAACTATAAGAAATATCTCATGCCATTGTTCCAGGGTAAAAGAATGAACTTTTGTAACAATCTGTCGTACTTATCTCAAATTAAGTAAAATGTTCAGATAAGTTTAGTGTTATTCCATGGTTGCGATTCTATACTTTAACATGTATTCTTAAATACCCAACGATGTTATTTAAATACTCGTATTACTACATTTTGTTGCTTTGTGAAAAGTTTATCTATTTTTATTTTAAAATATAATGGTTGCCTTTAATTCCTTATTTTTTTCCCCAGGTTAGAATTTTGTATATGAGAAATATTCTTCTGCAGACAAGTGAGAAAAGAATTCAATCTGCAATCGAAGAAGTAGTAGAAAGTAAAATGATTGAGAGAATTAAAAAGATGAGAGATTTTGCATTCATCCATTTTGCTGACAGAAAGAGTGCAGAAGCAGCAAAAATATATTGGCACAGTAAGTCAAGCTTATTATCTGTTTGAATTAAAGCAAAGCATTTGGAACAATTTGGGAGTGATAAACGCTTACCAAGATTCTCATTGATATTGATGCAAAAAGTTATGTTTTATTTATAGATCTAAAGAAATCACACAAATGATTTGTAGATGTATTTCTGCGAATACTTACATTTCTTCAAGTTAAAAAAAATAGTTTTTTATATCTTTTAAATTATTGGACTTTTTAAAGGGCCTTGTTGTTACATAGAGTACTACCAAATTAAATAAAATACTTTTACTACAAGTCTTCTGGTAATCAAAAATTAGATAGGTTGTTTATTTAATATACGTAACTATATATATATATTGTGTAAAATATTTTATAAAAGTTAATCGATATTTAAAATACTGTGTAGGAATACAATGTCAGACTTAGTGTTAGCCGATCAGACTATTACATACCCTACTAACATCTTGGTTCAAACCTTGAATAAGACAGCGCTTATTAATTATTTTTTTGTGCTGTGCAGTGGCATTTATCTATTTTATTAAATACATTGACTTCCAAATAAACTATAAGGCAAAGAAAGAAAATAATACGAAAACATTTTAGCTAAGAAAAAATTTAGGAGCTGAAATAATAAGCTGTCAGAACACATCCCCGCCACCCACCTCGCCCATTTGGTGGGCCTAAATTGTCAGGATGGGTTGCGTGCGAGGATAAGGGTAGTTAGTGACTGGAGATATGACGCTGGCTGGTAATTGTCGTTAGACTTGGGTTTTTATGGTTTTATTGTACTGCCTTGCTCTATTACTAAATGTGATGTTTATAAGAAATATTAAAGGATTTAAAGAAACTTGATGGATTTACTTAGGAGCTCGCGACAGAATGAAGTATATCAAGGAATGCTTAACCATTGCCAACTGTCTTCTAGGTGGCCCTAGATGGATATGAGTCCCGGTACTTTGGACACGATGGTTAGCTCCTTAGCACTCGTACTCGGTGATCTGGCGTCCTAGCCCGCGTAGCTTGCAAGATGGGCAGCGTGACCCTCCTAAGTTTGCCGAAAAAACTATTTAGCCTGGTTAACAGCGAGGAATTGTGACACTATGTTAAAGTTGTCAGCGCATATGCTCTATTGTTTACTAACTAATCAAATCACCTTGCAATACTCGTTTGGTCACTCAAAATCCACAACACAACACATGTTAAACAAACAAACACCCCAATTTATGCCGTGTCGATTCTAAATCGTTTTAATCTGTAAAATTATGAATAAAGCACGGCTTGGCGCTCTTTTTGCCAGAAAAAACATCCAGTGGCTACATATTAACTGTAAAGACATATTCAGGACTGCCACACATCTGGAGAACCAAGAAAATACGGGGGAAATTTTTGTTTCTGTTAAAAAAATAATCGTATATGACATCATTCTACAACAGTAGATTTGATAATTTAACTGCAAGATTTAAATTGTGGGTCATTTCTTAGAATAAGAAGTTAACTTAAGAACCAGGCAAGTTGATTCAAACACAACGTCCCTCCATTCTCTTGAAACTTTAGGATTAAATTTTCCCATAAAGTCATATTATCGCAGATCCACAGCCTCCAGGTTAAAATGGCTGCGCTCATTGCTAGAGCATGGGCCCTTCAACACGGGTATCGATAAGTTCCATCAGGGGGTATTTTAAACAAGGTTTCTCTAGAGAGAAGGTTCACCTTCAGGTAGAGACTTCACTTAATCCTACCTCACAAAGAGCTTACGCAGACTGCCCATTATTATTACAATGGTCCCTTTATGACGAATATGCGTGACTTAGCTACTGCACATTCGGAAGTGCGTTTCACTGTGCGTGCCATTTACACTGCGAGTTCCAGTATTGATGGACTCAACCTGGCTTAAGGAACGCAGTGATGGTTCCATAAGGCTGAGGAGCCTACTTGTCTTGTGTCCTAGTCCAAACACTAATTACACGACTTCACACTAGTAATTTTTATGAAAAATTAAACTTCATTCCTCTCATTAGTCTAGAAAGTTTCTGTAAAAATAGGAATATCTGCTGTAAAACCTAGAAAACACAAGAAATTTTGGCTTAAGAAAACAGTGGCAACCTTAATATGTGAACAAAGTTTTCAAACTGTCTTCTGCACACCATTGCGTAAGAGATCAAATAAAAGCTTCATGCATTTTCTTTATCCTACACATTTTGATATTGTCTACTATTTATAGAGATAAGCTATATAAATGTCTGTTAAATTAAATGTAAAAATAATGCTATTACTTACAAGACAAGTTAATCTATTTTTTTATAGTTTGAACAAAATAGTAATTAATTTCTTTATAATTTTTACTGCCAGAAATGATTAGTGTTTATTAATATTTTAAAAATGATCTAGTTTTTAAGTAAAAATAATGTGATGCACTAGTTTAATCGGTTGGGCATCTACACAACGAGCCAGGAGTTCCTGTCTCAATTTCCAACTTAGCCGAAAATACGTGATTATTACAAAAGGAGCAATGATTCCTTTTACATGTTCCTATCTAATAAGTGTCCTATCATTTTTAGCAAATTTCCATTCTCTCCCTTTGCTGTTTTAAGGTTTTCTCTTTTAGGAAGTTGCATTACGCGTTTCACACTCCCTCCTGATGAGTTCCGATAGAATGAAACCTAGGCCGGGTGATGGACGGTGACGATCGATTTTCTCCAAGAAGCAGCCTCTTTGTCCAATGGCAGCAATGTAAAGTGTGAACTGTGTTCTTCTTTACATTGTAAAATCATTTTTATGTTTGTTCCTTTTATATATTTCTATCAACCTTTCCTGTACCTTCTTTCAATTATAATACAGTATTTATACTATTATATACCAGATATTAGTATTTACTATGAGAACAATGACGCAGATGGCTAAATTCGTTCCCTCTGTCTCTAGTAGACCAAATTTACTGTCAAACTTTGTCTATTTCATTTGGGGGCTGTGCCTTTTCGCTGTTTCCCCATCTCATCTATCTGACAGAAGCATCAACCATCTATGGAATGGATTTACACGATAGCTGAAAAACGAAGGCAGAAAATAAACGTGGTCCCGTTACAATCTTTAAATCAACCACAAGATGTCCACCCCATCAGCACAAGCTTTTCAACTTCAATGAATATCAACTCAAAGGCTGCACATTGCATCTGCAGCACTGTCTGTATGAAGGGGAACACAATTCAATTAATTTAAATTGGTCCCATACATAACGACAGTGACATAATTACAGTAATGTACAGTCTGTGAGATGATATTCATTGAAATTTTGCTTTTCAAATTGCGAATGGCTCCAAAGTACGTAAAAGATCCTGGATATCTCAGTGAATTATTTCAACTAATTAAAATTAACTCTCCACTATGGTTAAACTCTTCAGGTTGGTCAGCTCTGATCGAGAATTTATTCTAGGGGAACCCAATAAAATTTCTAAATCACCAACTTTTAATTTGTGTGCATTAATTTACAAAGTACATAATTTGTATGGATGAAGACAATCTGTGTATTTATGGAGTGCAAGATAAATACACAAATATATATAAAAAAAACGTCAATGTTTTGTTTCAGAACGTTTGCTAGATGGAGCATGTGTGGAAGTGGAGTGGGCCAAACCCATACAGAATCAGAATTCACCTGAAACGACTTACTCAAGTTCTTCAGAGACGGCCAAATATAGTAAAAGTAGTAGGTGAATATAATCATTTATATTCATCTTCTTAGCAGAGTTGGATTTTGTATGATGTCGTATGTCTGAAAGAATAACTTATTTAAAAAAAGTTAAGGATTTATAAAAAACATTTGAAATTAGAAGAGTAGGAAATTCAGTAATTTGCTTTATTTACCCGCCTCTGTGGCGTAGTTGGCTAACGCGCTTGTCGTGTTGAGCTCGACTCCTGAGGACGGGGAGATTGAGGTTCGAATCTCGGTCGGGTGAACTGGGGGTGGTTTTTCTAAATTGTTTTCCACTCTCCCTCCACACAAATGCGGGTTCACTTCCTATAATTCAACCTTCCCAATTCCTAATCCATTAGCGTAATTAGTACTTAAAGCGTATAACCCGAACGGGTAGTAAGACGCGGTGCTAAATATTATATTATTGCTTTATTCAAATAAGAACTTTGCTAGAAAAAAACTTTCCTAAGAAATTCTGTTTATTTAAAGAAACAAAATAACTTATTTTTCTCTATATTAATGCTTTTGTTGACAAATAGCTTGTTGGGATATATATTAATTGATTTTCCCTTTTGAGCTTTCGAGATAATACACAATTCGGAAAACATCTAACGTTTATGCAATTAAACTATTGGTGCAATACGACTGGTTAATGAAAGGAATTATATGCTATACATATGAACACTGGCTTGGAAAGTAAGAAGATTGGCGGGCTTATGAACTATTTTGATGGCTATTTTTTAATATCTAGTCACTTAGAAATCTCCACAAAATGTTTGTGAGAAGTAAAATAATTATTAAATAATGAATCTCATGCTAGATTGGATTTCCAGTGGCAGGGTGATGGGTTTCAAATACCAGTCGGAAATGCTGAGGGTGAAATTTCCTTGATGTTTTCCAATTCGGCCTCCATGCAAATCCGGGTACATTTCCTCTAAATTATATATTTATATTCCTTATTGAATAAGATGTTTTACTTAGGTGTATAGCCCGAACAGGTATTAAAAGCGATGAAAGAAGGGCAATTGTTTATTTGTTAAAACTAAAACGTAAAAAAAGAAAATGCATTAGCAGTAAATAACTTTTTACATACAGGTTTTAGAACTCCTATTGACTTTCAAACTATCATCGTTGATAGCAAATATTTTAGTGGGCCTCATAAGAATAAAACAATATAAATATAGTATGGCAAGTTTGAATTGGTAATATGGGCAACATTTGTATCTCCATGCTCAATACTCACAAAAACTGATCTGCAACCTGAATCCTATTTAATAAATTCAAATATGAGATTTAACTCCATATTAATTTTATAGAAGTACGCACAGAAAGAATGAATGAGCTAATTCTTATATCAACAAAAATAATAGTAAAATTGAACGATTTTTATCTACACCAAAGAAAACGGGAGGAGGGGGGGGTGGTGGCTAGATGGAGCACTCTTGTTAGAGAGAAAGGGAAAATAATGGTTGGAGGTAAATGATGTTTGCTGGGGTGATGGTGAGTAGGCATATATTATTGGTGGGGTGGGTAAGAGATGTGATGGTTGTGGTGGGGTGTAGGGAAGTTGGTAGCTGTAGTCCGAGGGTCCTGGAATGGGATGGGCTAAGTCACTGGATACTGCGGTGTTTGAGGGGGTGCGTGTCTTCGTTCTCTAAGGTTCCAAGTTAGATGTTCCCACTGGATGGCGGTGGAGTGAAATTGTCTAGGGTCTGAGCGATGGCTGGAAGCATGGAGGGTGTGGACAGGTTAAGGTGGAGGGTGAAGAAAGTGTTGGATGATGTGTATCAGCGTCCGTGGCCTTCTCGTTCTTCTTTCCTCCCCTCCTTCCTCTCCGCTAGGCTTGAGTCGTGGAGAGTCTTGCGATGGAGCATGAGCGGTGGCTGGTCAGGGGTGCTACCTCAGAGATCAGGATCTGAGTCAATCGGCCAGGGATGCTACCTCAGAGGTCGGGATCTGAGTCAACCGGCCAGGGGTGCTACCTCAGAGGTCGGGATCTGAGTCAACCTGCCAGGGGTGCTACCTTAGAGGTCGGGATCTGAGTCAATCGGCCAGGGGTGCTACCTCAGAGGTCGGGATCTGAGTCAATCGGCCAGGGATGCTACCTAAGAGATCAGGATCTGAGTCAACCGGCCAGGGGTGTTACCTCAGAGGTCGGGATCTGAGTCAACCGGCCAGGGGTGCTACCTCAGAGGTCGGGATCTGAGTCAACCGGCCAGGGGTGCTACCTCAGAGGTCGGGATCTGAGTCAATCGGCCAGGGATGCTACCTAAGAGATCAGGATCTGAGTCAACCGGCCAGGGGTGCTACCTCAGAGGTCGGGATCTGAGTCAACCGGCCAGGGATGCTACCTAAGAGATCAGGATCTGAGTCAATCGGCCAGGGATGCTACCTAAGAGATTAGGATCTGAGTCAACCGGCCAGGGGTGCTACCTCAGAGGTCGGGATCTGAGTCAACCGGCCAGGGATGCTACCTCAGAGGTCGGGATCTGAGTCAACTGGCCAGGGGTGCTACCTCAGAGGTCGGGATCTGAGTCAACCGGCCAGGGGTGCTACCTCAGAGGTCGGGATCTGAGTCAACCGGCCAGGGATGCTACCTAAGAGATCAGGATCTGAGTCAATCGGCCAGGGATGCTACCTAAGAGATCAGGATCTGAGTCAACCGGCCAGGGGTGCTACCTCAGAGGTCGGGATCTGAGTCAACCGGCCAGGGATGCTACCTCAGAGGTCGGGATCTGAGTCAACTGGCCAGGGGTGCTACCTCAGAGGTCGGGATCTGAGTCAACCGGCCAGGGGTGCTACCTCAGAGGTCGGGATCTGAGTCAATCGGCCAGGGATGCTACCTAAGAGATCAGGATCTGAGTCAACCGGCCAGGGGTGCTACCTCAGAGGTCGGGATCTGAGTCAACCGGCCAGGGGTGCTACCTCAGAGGTCTAAAAGAAGGCTTCGAACGTGTGACGAATGCATATTTTGCCTTAATGATAATTATGACTATGGGTTTCCTATCAATCCTTTTTCTCTTTATAACAATTTGTTCATTTTAGAATTATGTAGGCAACTCTCTACAAAATCCTAGCAAAGTACATAAAACACACAAAATACATAGTAAACACATAAACTGATTATAATATCTTAAATTACCTGTTAGCACAGAGGAAACGATTCATTACATTAACTAAACAGAAAATTATATGTGAGAGTCTTCCTCCAGACACTTAAAATAAACACTAATATTTTGTTTGGTTTAGTCCAAGCTGGTGGTGACACTCACTAACTAGTCCTGAGTCCCGGAATATGTGTTTGGTGGCTCACTTGGGAAGGGTGTCCTTGGTTGGACACCAGCAGATAGCACGTAACAATCCCTCCCGGTGGAATGACCTACCATGGGTGCAGGGATAACCTGCATTAACTTTGTGCTGTGGTGGTGGTCGTAATGCGTCCTTCCCTAGTAGCGACTCTGAGCGACAGGTCTCGGGTCGCCTTTATTTCCTCGTACTTTCCCTAGTAGCGGACTTGGAGCAGGTCTCGGGTCGCCTTTATTTCCTCGTACTTTCCCTAGTAGCGGACTTGGAGCAGGTCTCGGGCCACCTTTATTTCCTCGTACTTTCCCTAGTAGCGGACTTGGAGCAGGTCTCGGGTCGCCTTTATTTCCTCGTACTTTCCCTACTAGCAGACTTGGAGCAGGTCTCGGGTCGCCTTTATTTCCTCGTACTTTCCCTAGTAGCAGACTTGAAGCAGGTCTCGGGTCGCCTTTATTTCCTCGTACTTTCCCTAGTAGTGGACTTGGAGCAGGTCTCGGGCCGCCTTTATTTCCTCGTACTTTCCCTAGTAGTGGACTTGGAGCTGGTCTCGGGCCGCCTTTATTTCCTCGTACTTTCCCTAGTAGTGGACTTGGAGCAGGTCTCGGGCCGCCTTTATTTCCTCGTACTTTCCCTAGTAGCAGACTTGAAGCAGGTCTCGGGTCGCCTTTATTTCCTCGTACTTTCCCTAGTAGTGGACATGGAGCAGGTCTCGGGCCGCCTTTATTTCCTCGTACTTTCCCTAGTAGTGGACTTGGAGCAGGTCTCGGGTCGCCTTTATTTCCTCGTACTTTCCCTAGTAGTGGACTTGGAGCAGTTCTCGGGACGCCTTTATTTCCTCGTACTTTCCCTAGTAGTGGACTTGGAGCAGATCTCGGGTCGCCTTTATTTCCTCGTACTTTCCCTAGTAGTGGACTTGGAGCAGGTCTCGGGTCGCCTTTATTTCCTCGTACTTTCCCTAGTAGTGGACTTGGAGCAGGTCTCGGGCCGCCTTTATTTCCTCGTACTTTCCCTAGTAGTGGACTTGGAGCAGGTCTCGGGTCGCCTTTATTTCCTCGTACTTTCCCTAGTAGCGGACTTGGAGCAGGTCTCGGGTCGCCTTTATTTCCTCGTACTCGGTGGTTGGGTCCTATATCCCATACATAAGGTAGGTGATGCTAAGACAGGAGTTGTTTACTTTTCTTAACAACTATAACACAGTTACCAAAATGCAACAGTGGGAATTACATAACTACATTCAATCATTTTACTAAAATTCCTTTCCTCTGTTCTCGAAATTACTTGGTTTATTAGCTTATCAAAATCCATTGTTGAATCACTGGAAATTACATAATTTTCCAGCTCCGTTTGCAAGTGCGTTGAAACATATAAATGAGACAAATTAAAACTCTCTTTCCAAACTAAACGTTCTATTTTAGGGAGCTGCATATCGTTCCACTGACTCTCATAACCTTCAATGTGTTCTGATGAATTGCAAGAAATTAAAATTCATCCAAATTAAATCACGATTAGAAGCGTTTGGTATCCTTCCTGAAAGCGTTATAGAGTCTTGGTGACGGAAGGTCTTTCTCTACAAACAAAGGTAGCTTAGGTGTCTTCAGACACGGTATACATCCATCCTGACGTTATTATTTTATTATTTGAAAAGCTTACCCTTCTCTTACAAAATAATATTATTGTCAACTCAAGACATGAACAAATTAAAAACAAAATCTTCTATGTTACTGTCTAGAAGCATTACATTATTTGGACAAATGATCAACTTTTGTCCCTTGCAATCCACAAAATAGCTTTTGTCTATTGAACTAAAATATCTCCTATCTTTGCTTATTAAAAATATATAATCAAGGTAAAATCCACATACTATTCCGTTTGATACAAAGATATTGAAATTGTGTGATTATTATACTGTTTAAAAAATCCTTCTCTTTTCAATGAAGATATGTTAACAATTAACTGCAAATGTTCTCCTATCAAAATAGTATCGAAATAACTCATTTTGTAATACTCGTATAAATTAACCGGTTTCCAAAACATAGCGACATTACTTACAGTAACTCCATTCGAACGTTTGTTAGCCCTTTTGATACTCTCAATAATATACCATTTAAATCTACATGTGACGAAAGGATATGCATCCCCTTTTCTTTTGTTTGGCTCCACGATGGAATCAAACTGCAGATACATCTCAATATAGTCCCGTGCCAATACAGTAATAGACTTAGGGCCGGTTGCACAAACATCATATTGATTCTCCAATCACCGGATTGTCAATCAGCTTGATCATAGATCAAGAAAAATCTGGGTTGCAACAAAGTTAATTAGAGATCAAAAACTCCGATCACCTGACCACAGATTTAACCGGGGAATCAAATAAAACTAGCTTGGCAACGTTGTAAAAAGTTCTATTTTTGAACAGCTGACTGTTGTAACATAGCCTAAATGTATACACCAGATTGGCTTTGTGAATACCTTTTTTTTTAAATTAATACACGTAAATTTGTTTGAAATTATTAATAGACTTTTGTCTTAATTGTATTATTATAGTTAGGTTATAAAATCAGCTTTTAAAGTATATATATATATATATCATTTAAACATAACATAATGAGTGAAAAGAAATCCAGAAGTCCCAATTTTACTTCAAATGAGCGTGTTCTGTTATTGTATTTGTTGGAAGAATACGTGTCAATAATTGAAAATAAAAAAACTGATGCTGTGACAAGTAAACAGAAAGAGGCGGCCTGGAAAAGTTTAGCCGACGATTTTAATAAAAACACTACATCTGTTCAGAGATCCTCAGAACAATTAAAAATATATTATGAAAACTACAAGAGGAGAGTTAAAAAAGCAACAGCTGATGACAAGGTAAATTGTTTATTTTATGAAACACTTTATAGTACACAGTATTAATCATTTCAATAAATTTTAATTATTTTTTGTCACTAGGCCTAGATTAATATATTTTCTGAATTAATAAATTTTAACTTTATTGTTTCATGAATTTAATTATGAAGCACAAAGCAAGCAACAATGCACTTCATTGTTGTTGATAGCTTTAACCTTAGGCCCATTGTAAGGCAGGGAAATCTTCTCTTCACAACGCCAAAAGCTCTCTCAATAGGATTCCTTGTGTCAATATGAGATTGATTATATAATTCTTCAGCTTCGTTAGTTGGAGAACTGAGTGGGGTTAGTAAAAAGCACTGCAAGCATAACCTCCATCACCCAGTAGGTTTCCCTCAGGAATGTCTCTGTTTTGTAGCTGAGCTCGTAATCGGCTGTTTAAAAATATTGTACTGTCATGTACAGATCCAAGCCATCGAGATACAACATTAACGAACTTTAATGAAGCTGTACACACAGCTTGAACGTTACAGAAAAAATAGCACTTTCTGTTTCTATATAGCTCTGCATTCACACACCCTGGTGAGAGTATAGGAATGTGAGTGCAGTCTATAGCGCCAATAATTCCAGGAAACCCAGCAGTGGACACAAATTCTTCTTGTAAGAGGGAAATATTTCTTTGGTCTACTTTAAGTTGTATTTTATCTTTAGCCATTAAGGCAAGGTGATGAGTCACTCTACGAACAATTCTGCATACAGTAGATTTGTTGACACCTATTAGATCTCCTATGCCTATTTGGAATGTGCCAGTTGCAAAAAATCTTAATGTCAATAACAATTGGTTCATTGGTGAAACCGGCACATACATTCCTCAATGTGAAATATACTAGATACTCATTTAACAATCCTATCAAATAAACACAAAACGTTTATTCAATCTAAACCTCATCTCAAATTCTCTATCGCTATATTTAAAAAAAGTTCATATCTTTCCCGTAGTTGTCTTCGAAATTGAACATTTTCTATAACCTCATTATATAAATTAAAAACATCTCCATCTGAAGATTCCATACTTTACACTTATAAATCAAACTCACATTAAAATAAGTTTAATTATATACAAACATACCTACTAAATATTACTTAATAAATAAAGATTATAAAGAACAAATCTTATTTATCAAGAAAATAACAGTTACAGGTTATGTTAACCCTAAACACACTGATCGAGGAATCAAACAGTTGATGGGAGAGAATTGGCTGGTTAACTTGACCAGAGATCTGATCGACAATCACGTCCTAATTGTTAATGGTGCAACTGAAAATGAGGTTTGAGACACTGATTGGAGATCAACATAAAACTGATCTCTGATCAAGCCACTGATTATTGTTTGTGCAACCGGCCTAGGGCCGGTTGCACAAACATCATATTGATTCTTCAATCACCGGATTGTCAATCAGCATGATCATAGATCAAGAAAAATCTGGGTTGCAACAAAGTTAACTAGAGATCAAAAACTCCGATCACCTGACCACAGATTTGACCGGGGAATAGAATAAAAGTAGCATGGCAACGCTGTAAAAAGTTTTATTTTTGAACAGCTGACTGTTGTAACATAACCTAAATGTATACAACAGATTGGCTTTGTGAATATCTTTTTTTTCTTTATTTGTTTTGTTTAATTAATACACGTAAATTTGTTTGAAATTATTAATAGACGTTTGTATTAATTGTATTATTATAGTTAGGTTATAAAATGAGCTTTTAAAGTATATATATATATATATCATTTAAACATAACATAATGAGTGAAAAGAAATCCAGAAGTCCCAACTTTACTTCAAATGAGCGTGTATTTGTTGGAAAAATACGTGTCTATAATAGAAAATAAAATAAACTGATGCTGTGACAAGTAAACAGAAAGAGGCGGCCTGGAAAAGTCTAGCCGATGATTTTAATAAAAACACCACATCTGTTCAGAGATCCTCAGAACAATTAAAAATATATTATGAAAATTACAAGAGGAGAGTTTAAAAAGCAACAGCTGAGGACAAAGTAAATTGTTTATTTTAAGAAACACTTATAGTATTATACAGTATTAATCAATTCAATAAATTTTAATATTTTTTGTCACTAGGCCTAGCTTAATATATTTTTTGAATTAATAAATATTAACTTTATTGTTTCATGAATTTACTTATTTTTATTGTCACTAAGCCTAACTTAAAATACTATTTTGTTAATTAATAAATTTGAACTTTATAGTTTCATCAACTCAATTGTTTTCACTGTCACTAAACCTAACCTAACACAATATTCTGTGAACCAAAAAGTTTCCAATAATTCCAGGAAACCCAGCAATGGACACAAATACTTCTTGTAGGAGTGAAATATTCCTTTGGTCTACTTTAAGTTGTATTTTATCTTTAGCCATTAAGGCAAGGTGATGAGTCACTCTACGAACAATTCTGCATACAGTAGATTTGTTGACACCTATTAGATCCCCTGTTACTATTTGGAATGTGCCAGTTGCAAAAAATCTTAATGTCAATAACATTGGTGAAACCGGCACATTCCTCAATGTGAAATGTACTAGGCAATAATTTAACAATCCTATCAAATAAACACAAGAACGTTTACTCAATCTAAACCTCATCTCAAATTCTCTATCGCTATATTTAAACAAAAGTTCATATCTTTCCCGTAATTGTCTTGGAAATTGAACATTTTATATAACCTCATTATATAAATTAAAATCTTCTTTATCTGAACATTTCATACTTCACACTTATAAATCAAATTCACATTAAAAATAAATTTAATTATATATAAACATACTTATTGAATATTACTTAATAAATAAAGATTATAAAGTACAAATCTTAATTATCAAGAAAATAACAGTTACAGGTTATGTTAACCATAAACACAATGATCGGGGAATCAAACAGTTGATGGAAGAGAATTGGCTGGTTAACTTGACCAGAGATCTGATCGACAATCACGTCCTAATTGTTAATGGTGCAACTGAAAATGAGGTTTGAGACACTGATTGGAGATCAACATACAACTGATCTCTGATCAAGCCACTGATTACTGTTTGTGCAACCGGCCCTTAGCCTTGTGTTAAGCCCTAACGAATAGAATAACGTGACATTGTAAAATTGGGACTAAGTGATAACAACCACTAATTTGGATTTTACAGTGTTTGGTTAGCGCTAATGTCCACGTTAACGTGCTTGTAAAGTTAACGAGAGGTCTACCTTCCGGTTAGCAAACATAACGTCTATATTAACAATGTTAATCTCTTCACCATATTGTTTTCAAGGCAATTGTTATTATTAAAGTTAAGTTACATGTATGTGTATTATGAAATGGGTGATTTATTGTTTGATTATGGTGACTTTGAAAATGAGTTTCAAGTTCTAAGGAACCTAAGACTTTAAAGACCGAAGAGATACAGTGATTGGAACGAAAGAATTTCCTGACTTTTTTTAACGAGGAAGAATCGTTTCACGTTTTAGTTTAAACCAAAATAAAGTTTTAGAAATTCTTGAAGTGATTTGACACCAATTAGAATTGTTTATTTTAAATCGTTTGTATTTAGCTATTAATTCAATTAGCAAAATTTCCTCTTCTTTGGTAAAATTCAAATTTTTTGTTTAATATTTTCAATAAACGTTTTAGCAGACATATAAATATGGTAAAATATAGCAGATAACCTTAAACATTCTTAATAAATTGGATTTGCTTTGATCGATTTGTTTTCATAACAGTTCCATAGACGTTGTAAATGACTTGCTTATATTCTCTATGGCAAAATTAAGCCAATCAAAAGCTTCGAAACAGATCTAGCTCTCCAAGAATGTTGACGATAAGAACTAATGGAAGGCACCTGTTCGTAATTTGACGAATACATAAAAATAGTATTGTAAAACACAATTCCAAGTTTAACCAACGGCTAAACATTGCGAACAGTTAAGTTACGAGGACTTTAACGAGACATTGTAAGATTGCCCCTTAGTGTTATTCATTATTTTTTCCTTTATCCCTTTTATCAGCACTGACTCTCCTGGTCCACTAACACTCCAGTTTTCTTGTAACAAGGCCAGATCTTCGGAATCAAAAGTTCCGAAAAGATTCATAAGTATCTTCCATCCTAGATCAAACAAGCACCTTTCCGTGCTGAAATTCTTGGTAGGCACCAATTAGTGAGGATACCTAACTCTGCATTGATTTATTAAAAACTTTCCTTAGTTGCTCTATTAAACCTGGAATTTAACTGCTCAAGTGTCTTCTGCTTGAATATCAAAATATATTTTTGGAGAGTTTCAATTGAATCTTTCAACTCATCATGTTCTTCCAATAGGGGTATTATTCCAAAATCCAAAACTATTTGATAACTGTTCTCAGACAATACTATATCCCTCTGATATTTATATGCTATTACTGTATTTTATGGTTGGATAATAATTAAATCCTCCTGGGAACGAACCCATGGCTTCTTCGTAATTAGCATTGAAATAATTATCTTTCTTAAAGACATAACTACTATGTTACAACAACAACAACAATAATTATTACAATCAACAAAATAACAACACGATGGTTAATTCTAGCAGCTGTGAAACAGAACAAAACAAATATACAACATCTACAATACTTTATTAGCTCTTGTTTTTTTTATTACTTTTGAGCTCATCCATACGGCGGGGCTCTCTTGCTGTGGGTTTTCTTTGTTTGCACTTTGCTCTCGAAGAATCAGCCATCAACATAACATTGTATTATCTCACTTCACTTTTAATTGCTGATGCGAGCGTAGCTAATACTTGAAAACTGTTCTGGTTTAGTTATCCCCTTCAGAGTCCTCTTCTGGCAATTGTCGCAACTAGCTACGTGGTTATCCACATCTTGTCGTCTTGAAGGACACCAATACAACTCTGCAATCCTCTAATTGGTGAATCGTCTCCCGGCGTGTGCTGATAACATATAGTCATAGTTTTCACGCAGAATATTTTCTATTACCCCCATAGGTGCAACTAGTCTTAAGCCTTGCTTAGTTTCCCTACACAACATTCCATCCATTGTTGTAAATTGCCGTTGGTCTCTCCATTTTTGACAGTTTGAGTCATTCTCCTGACTCAGCTTAAAACTGTCTTTAATATCCAAGGTAACTACCCTTACCTTCCTGGATAATCCATCCACATTTCTATGTTTATCTCTTGGACTATGTTTAACTGAATGATCATATTCATTTAAACATAATGTCCACCTTAACAAACAGCTACTCGGATCCTTTAAACTTAAGGCCATCTTAGAGCTGCATGATCCGTAACTATGGTAAATCGTTGTCCATACAAATAGGTTCTAAAATGCGTTATTCCCCATTCTACACTTGACTATATTCGTTCCATAACACTGTAGTCAAGTTTGGCTCTATTTAAATGTCTTGAAGCGTACGCAAGAGGACTTTCTACTCCTATCCCTTGACTTAGTACACACCCTATAGCATAACTCAGCGCATCTGTGTTTAAAATGAATAGTTTGCTCAAATCCGGGTATGCTAAGACTGGTGACGAGGTTAGTATATCCTTTGACATAGCTTGTTCTGTATCCTCTGTCAAAATAAAATTGTGATCCCTCCTTAACAGTTTAGTTAATGGTTTATCTGCCCTAGCATGTTTCAACACAAACCAACGATTCAATTTTCTGAGACCTAAGAATGAGTGTAGCTCTTTGGCATTTGTAGGTCGTGGAAAGTTATTAACAGCTTCAATTATTCGGGGGGTCTGTCTTTACACCCTCAGAGGATATTATATACCCCAAATATTCTGTTCCACTGGTCGCGAAGCGACACTTATTTGGTGACAACGATAGTTTTGTTTTTTTCTTTAAGACACGTTTTCTAAGCGCACTAAACGTTACTCAAAATCTTTTGAAAACTCAATTATGTCATCCAAGTAGGTGCGTCCTTGGGTTGGGCTAAAACCTCTCAAAACATCATCTATTAATCGTTGAAACGTGACTGGTACATTTTGAAGGCCAAATGGAAGTCTCAAATATTTATAGAACCCGGTTGGTGTGATAAAATATGTTTTGGCTTGGTCTTATTTCTTGATTGCTATAGCATGGTAACCACTAGATAAATTCAAAACAATAAAAAACTTACATTCTCCTAGTACATCGATGGTCTCCACTATATTTGGTAAAGGATAAATATCTGGTCTTCATAAAGTACTTTATAGTCAATATAAAACAGGAAATTCTGTTCTCCGCTGGAAGTCTTCTTTTTGACTTTCACGATTGGTGATGTTTACAGTTCATCTAGTGGCTCCCTCGTTAAGCCCTGAGAATAGTTGTTCATCAAACATATCCTGTATTAATGTTTGCTGACCAAACGTATGCGATAAGCTTTCTGAGTGATAAGCTTGCCATTAACAGTATAGATCACGTGTTCGACCATTGGTTTTATTGGTAGGTTACTTTGTTCCCGAAAAATATCCTGATATTTTCTCAAGACTGGCTTAAGTTTCTTTTGTTCAGCAGTAATATGATCTAATTTCTAGAAATCAGATTTTTTCCAAGCAGTTTTCTTAACATTTATCTTAACATTTCTTCTACCCCACGTAGTTACGTATGTGGTTACTCATGGCTTTCTTCACAACTGCTAGAGTCTGGATAGAGCTATGCACATCCTCCTCAAAAGTTGACTCCCAGTCATCTTCTATAATGTAATTTTCTTTCAACATATCCAACTCAGCTATCTTATGATTCTTGAGTATGTCAACCTTAGCACTTCCTAAGTTACTCAACTCTTTAGGTATTCCCTGATGACCTTGTTCCAACAAGCTATTACAAATACTAAGTTGCACGTAAACCTGTTGATTGTTTAAAAAGTCGTCCGTAAACAATGGCTCGACTAAATAAATACAACTTCTATCCTTAATACTCTCTGGCAACTTTACTTCAACCCTTACAGTCTTCTTTGTACCTAGATGAAGACTCTCATCAACAGTCAAATTTATAGACCCAAACAACTTCCATTGCACAAACAGGGTTAATTAATCCCTAATTTATAGCTACTCTTGTTCTTACAGTCTCCTTATCAGAGGCTTCGTTTAGGTTATAAGTAATATCCCCTAATTGTAACGTCTGCTTTGATACATTTATTACTGCTGAGTAATTAGTCAAGAAGTCAAGTCCAAGTATGTCATGGTAATTTGAGTTGGTCCGACAATCTACGACTTTAAATTTAACCCGATAAGATCTTCCCATCACTAACTCAATTTATGTTCCTCCCAAGTGCTGCATCTTGCGACCCGATAGACTCAAAATCTCAAATTTTGGCCTGGAAATTTTCGTGAATTTCCACAATTTTCTGCCACGTAACTGAAATTTGTGCCCCACTGTCCACTAAAAAACTGTATTTTTTCCCTTGATAAGTATCAACCAGTACTAACTCTCTGTTAGCTTCATCCCTATCTATTGACACTGTGGGGACAGTTCTCACTGAGGCTCCAACAATCCTGATCTCGAACACTCTACACTCTCTCCTTGCAGGTGTTTAAATTTGGTTAGTTTTTCTCTAAAAAAAAAAGTTGTCTGCTTCCTTCTTAACCTACCTATTAAGGGTCGCTTCAGTTCCTCAAAAAAATTAATGTCTATGCAACTTAATTCCATATTCAATTCAAATTCTAATGCTTCTCCATCCAAACGTAATTTAGTTAAAGCCCCAAGTTCTAAATCTGCCCCAATTTGATATTACAGAGGCTTGATTTATCTTCTGAAAAATACCAAAATATTATCTTTTGGTATATTATGGAACACTGGGATAGTCGGTATAAGTGAAACATGCCTTGATAGGTGGTATAAATTCAATATTGTACCCAACTCCTTGGACCACCAGGTCCTGGGTACAACACATCTGGCCCTTGCGATTCGCCACTGCCCTTTCCACCTAGCCAAATGCAGGGATCATACAAGAAAGACACAGTCAATGCTTTCGTGCTTTCCTGAAATTTATTACTGTCGTGCTATACAAAACAATCCTTCGTTATCCACTCCGCACGGCCACCTACGGGATCTCGTCAACGAGGCTAATTGGGTGGAGGCCGACGCTCCATTCTATGGACTCAACTCGTCCCCTCGGCAGTCTTGCTGCACTTAAACTCTCTATGACCCACCAACCCTCCAAACGACGAGGCCTCACACTACTCCCGCACCATCTAGAGGTGACGTCACAAAGCTCAATAAAAAAAAATTGCTCAGTACCAACCTAACCGGCACACTATTAATCCTATTCTTCTGAACAGGTTTCAAATTATTATTCTCTGTATTAACCTTCTCTAGCTCCCTTGCTAATGATCAATAGCAGTATGTAGGTCGAACTTTCCCCATAACTTTGACTAGAGCCATGGTAAGTGTGACAAAGGATTCCTACTTGTAGTTCTCCACTTCTCTCATCGGCAACTGGTGGTGCACTGACATAGGTTTGTACCTCCTCCTCTGGATCCTGGATGTTGCATCCACGTCTCCCGAGGCTTGTTAAGGTTGCTGCGAAGCCCATCGTGATTGCCCGTCAAAGTCGTCTCTATTTTTCATATTACAACACACATTCCGTTTTTTGTCAAAATTTGTCTTAACATAACCCCCGTGGACTCGATTTATCAGGATAACTTACGGGAGGGGTGAGTTTACAGTAAAGGTATTATGTGAGTTTGAAATAATACGTAGGGTAACGAATTTTGGTTTAATAGAAGTTACTATAAAATAATAAAAAAACTTATGTTAAATAAAACGTAAAAGAAATATAAGAGAATGGACGCTCGCACTCATGGAATAACTGGCTTAATTCGTGGAAACTTAGACCAATAGAATTGAGCTACATGGTTCGTGACCCCCTATAGAACTCGATCTTGGGACCCTGGACTCGACGGATGCCCCCTAGGTACAAGTGCTACTGATGGCCCGAAGATCTAGTCTGGACCAATTGGTCGGTACGTGTTGGAACTTGCTCTCGTGCTCCCCTTCTGGAAGCATGGAGCATGCCTTTTGTCTGTGTCTGTGTCTGTGATCTAGTCTGCCATAGTCCGGCGTCGAGCAGCGTAACTGCCTGCGATATTGATGGAAATGTGACAGCCCCGATGTCAAATAAAAAATCTTTCATAGCCCTTTGTGACCTCTTTCCAGCCAACCTAAACAAATATTGCTGTGAATGGTCAGAATTCTTCTTTAACGTTTCAGGTCCAGTACATCATATATGCTAAGCCAGCACTTTAGCACTTGCATTCGAAAACATTGTTAAACTCAAAACAAACATCCAAACATTGGTCAATGGTTATATAATAGCTATTTTTTTTTAAATAAAAATTAGTCATTAGTAAGCTATTATTGAATACATTCTTTTTTAAATAAAATAAAATATATAAAATTATGTTTTGTAAAAAAAAGCTACCAAATATTAATTTTGAACGAAATTTTTAGTCATTTTAAAATTAGTTTTTAATGTTTAAAAATACGTCATTATTAAAATAGCCTGAACGAATTATTTTCTCAAATATTGTGTATATAGTTTTATTTATAATGTTAAATATTCCCCATATAAACATATTAACAAAATCACTATTGCCATTCTCGAAAAATTAATAATTCAAGAAAATGACTCATCCATTGATTGAAGTGCAAAGCTCGAAATTATGATTTAAAAATTATATATATAAATATAATATATAGTTGTGCCTCACTGTTCAGTCGACTCTTGTATCTTTCCTCCGCACTTGCACAGGTCGCCAACCACCCTCTCCACTGCCTGGACCGCCCCACAGTCCATGTTCTCTTAGCAGTCCGTGACGCTTTCCCCACTGTAGTCAGCGCTCATGAGAACTCGGCTTTCTATTGGCTCGCTTTGCGGCCACTATCGTTAACGTTTTCTAAGCCAATGGGAAGCTCCCTTTTCTCCCATTGGACAAGGCCAGGCAACAGTGGAGGTTATTTAACATGGTGATTCCTTTGTCAGAGGCCAGTTGGAGAGTGGCTACCCAACCCAGGTACGCCGTTTGAAAGAGCTAATAAATTGTCGTGTTTTGTAAAAAGCAATTGTGTCTGACAACCTCTCCTCTTCAGACTGTCATCCTTCCTAACACTCATCCACCCCCGTGTGTTGCCGGACTCTATCCCCTACTCTATCATCTACCCACGACTCACGTTGTTTCGCCGGGACTCATATCCTACCTCTCCACCATGACTCACGTTGCGGGACTCATCCATCACCTCCCACCTGACTCACGTTGCGGACTCTATCCTACTCCACCGACTACGTCGTTGCCGGGACTGTATCCTACCTCCCACCGTGACTCACGTTGCCGGGACTCTATCCTAACTCCCACTGCAACTCATGGTGACAGGACTCTATCCTACCTTCCTCCGCGACTCACGTTGCCGGGACTCTATCCTAACTCCCACCACGACTCATGTTGCTGGGACTCTATCCTAACTCCCACCGCGACTCATGTTGCTAGGACTCTATCCCAGCTCCCACTGTGACTCTATCCTACCTCCCACCATGACTCACGTTGCTGGGACTCTATCCTACCTCCCACCACGACTCACGTTGCCAGGACTTTATCCCAGTTCCCGCCGCGACTGTATCCTACCTCCCACCACGACTCACGTTGCCGGGACTCTATCCTAACTCCCACCGTGACTCATGTTGCTGGGACTCTATCCCACTCCCACTGTGCGACTCTATCCTACCTCCCACCATGACTCACGTTGCGGACTCTATCCTACCTCCCACCACGACTCACGTTGCCAGGACTTTATCCCAGTTCCCACCGCGACTGTATCCTACCTCCCACCACGACTCACGTTGCCGGGACTCTATCCTAACTCCCACCGCAACTCATGGTGACAGGACTCTATCCTACCTTCCTCCGCGACTCACGTTGCCTGAACAATCTCGCCAACCTTTTCCCTACCCCTACACACACGGGTCAGATCACAGCGTCACCATCGTGACATCAACCAGTTACTCCCGAAGCCGCAGCAAGGGATAACAGTTCATGTATATAATTTTTAAATCATAAAATTCAGTTTGAACCAAATCCACCAAACCATTTCACAATTCTTGTCAGTGATAGACAGACAGACAAACGAACACGGGGATGGAGATAATATTATAGTAATCCACTTTTACGGGTCATTGGCACCAAAAAGTCAATATTCCTCAAAATCATGAGGTAGAAATTTTTAACTTTTACAATACTTTCTTTTTAGATTGTAAAGTAAAAACAAGTAGATGCAAACTAATATATTTCTAAAAATATTTGTACATGGTCTACGTTTTAGAGATCAAGTTTTAAACAACAGTTTGCTAGGATAATTGACCGGAGGGTACTCTATAGAGCTCAAGTTAATAAAAAAATTAAAAATGTATTGCTACAAAGCTACTTTAATCAAGTAAATTCAAACAAATATTTTGAGTTTACTTATGGTAGAGCGAATCAAACTTGGAATATTCTTGTGCAAAAATTAACATTAGTATCAATTTCTTAAAACAAAATTCAAAATACTTGACAAGATAAGCTTAAACTAGGCCTACGTATTAAGGGAGAATATAATGGTGTAAAACTCGGGTGTATTATTAAAACAAAAATTAGATCTTAATGCTTTATAATACGTTAACAAAGCTAAATTATTCACTATCAATATTGAGTGCTTATTTGTTTTCTTTCTAACCTGTTCACCAAGTACAACTATCAACTTCAAATGCAAAGAGAAGTCACAGAAGATTTTTCAACCATAAGTTCAAAGTGAAATTATAGTTTATTTCAGTTATAATATTATGAAAGCTCAAAGTAAGCACTGCATAGTTATACAAATCATTTTCTTTAGTTTTACAGGTAAGCCACATTATGCACGTCACTCGGTAACCTCTCCAAGGATGTGTCTACCAAATTCTTCGGCTACAAAGGTATCCTCGGTACCCTTACCAATGGCATCTTCTCCAAACATCTGTATCAATGCATCCAGCCAGATGTCTTCTGTATCTCTACCAGATGTGCTAGAGCCATATAATGCAGCTATTCTTCAGGTCCCCAAGAAACAAACGGAAATAATATCGCCACAGTACACAGCCGCTGCTGATGTGACTCCCTCTAGAAGATTAACTACTCAAAACAATGATGCGGCTCTTCAAGTAAGATACATAATTTTCTTAGAACTACTATTTTAACTTTTGGAATTGCAAGTGTTACAAATACTATTCGTCTCATCTGTATAAAGTTGAAATTCCCACTAAACTATAATTACCATAACTCAAAAAATTCATCAATTTACATTATGTATCACATCAGAACATGTAGAACAAAATAATCTTATTGGCACAAGATAACTACTGGTTGTAAAACATCTTAGGGTGGATGTTGGATACAAACAGGGACGTTGTGCTGGGGTAGGGAATCACGAGGAGGTGACAATCCCCCTCCCCAATGTTAGGGGAAAAGCTTGAAAGTTGGGAATTTTGTGGCGAATTGGGAAGTGAGTTGGGGAATGAGTCTGGAGTTGGGAAATTCTATAATTACTCTGTACATCAGTATGAAAGATCTTGAAAGTAGACTTGTACATAGAGATTTTAATTTCCCAACTTTTGATCCCTAATTTTCAAAAGCTCCAAATTTATAGCCCATAACACATTGAAAGGAGATACCTTTTGTAGTATTTGGTATATAACGCGTAGTTAATAAAGTTGGCTTGGAGCGTAGTTGTCACAGACTACTAGTTTTAACGCTATTACTAAATTACTAGACAATAGTAGCCTTAAGAAGGTTAGGCTAAGTTTTAAGGTGATAACTTGATAAATCCTTGCGTTTTTAAAACCGACTCTTGTTAGTTTTCCTATACGAAATCATGGTTCGTGTCAATACAAATAACATCTGTAACTTGAAAAAACCCATAATTATCAAATAACTAAAAATAAAGTTTCTTAAAACCCTAATCCAAGGCCCAAATATCACCTTCAATTTTACCATTTTCCCAGGGAAGAGACCCTTGGCTCCACCCCCAGGTCCACTAGTGTTCTGAAAGCTGTCTGGAAATTTTTCTTACTTCAGAACGTCTAGAATTAGGAAATTTACTCACTGTCTCACCCCTCCTCCCAAAATAAATTTCGTGTTATGCTCCTGGGTAAAAAGTAGTATATTTAGGACGTCAAAGTGAACATATTAATATCAAATGCATTAGCAATAATAACAACAATCTTAAACATTGATACGCCTCTGCAAACGTCTGCACCAGGATGATTGGTTCGTTGAAGGATTACTTTTCTTCTCTCACATCTTGTCAGTCGGTATCCTCTGCCATTTTTGGTTAATTCATAGCTTGAAAATAATTATTTTTATTTTCTTTCTTGAGATTATATAACTAATAACTATCTTATCTCAATTTTGTTTAGTTACATTGGTGATTGCCTCTAACTCTTTCTATCGTGTCGTATTAAGTAGTCTTATAGCTAACTGCATCCTATTTTTAACCCTCAGGTCGTAAAAAAATTGCTTT